>JAWNNM010002499.1:0-600000 GCA_035044965.1 Lordiphosa andalusiaca | reverse complement strand
TCCTTTGGAGGATTTTCAGCTCCGTTGGATGATTACAAACATACTTACTTAAGCCATTTCAAGTCCGAATGGATATATACCCTATATCTACTACTCTGTGTACCTGTGAATAGTTCTAATACTCTTACTCTAAGAACAAATTATCTTCCAAAGACTAGCTTAAGCTGACCTTTTTATACTCTGTACCGTAGGTACATAGAGTATTATAAGTTTGTGCAAAAGTATGTAACATCCCGAAGGAAGCATCTCCAACCCCATAAAGTATATATATTCTTGATCAGCATCAACAGCCGAGTCGATATAGACATGTCCGTCCGTCCGTCCGTCCTTCTGTCTGTCTGTCTGTCCGTATTAACGCACAGATCTCAGAGATGGTAAGAGATAGAGGCTTGACATGTATGGGACATATGCTTCTTATGTCTGCAGGCAGATCAAGTTTATTTTCAATTTTGGCCACGCCCCCTCCCGCCCCCGCAATTTAGAAAAAACGTCATATCTCCCACAGTTTTGAAGATAGATGGCTTGTTCCTTCTGGACATATTTAGTTATTAGGATAACTTATCGATCCGCCAAAGGAATGAAGAAGATCGGAAGAACGATTTTCGAGTTATGATCAAAAGACAAATTTTCTTGCTACAGAGTATGTTATAGTCGGGCTTGACCGACTTTCTTTCTTGTTTTTTAAAGATTTCTTTCAAGAATTTTCGTTTCCATTCAAAGAAATATCCTGATTTATGCCCCAAAAAGGTATGCTAACTTTATTGCCTTAAATAATTTTAAGTTTAAATCGGTAATTGAGAGTCAGTTATGCCAGCGTCTTACATAAACCAAACATTGCATTCCCCTCAGATTATCACGGACTAGAACAGAATGAAATGGTTTTACAGAATTAATAATATTTATAATAATAGCATACTTTAAGGAACATTTATGATTATAACTTTTTTGGGTATAAAGAGGGACATAACTGGGCCCACCGGAGCTCTTAGTTGATGTGATTGATTCTTTACTGTGACTCATCGCACTGTCACGCGCAAGGTCGATACTTGTCTGCGTTGGGATGTAGCCTTTTTATCTTTGACTTTCCTAATTGAAGTACCAGCTAAATTGAATAAGATGCCAGCTAGAACTGTCTACTTACTTATGAAGCGGTATACATATATCTGATATAGTCCCTTTATAGAAAGAGATCTAGCTTAATAATCGCAGTTTAATATTTTATTAAAATTTTTAGACTAATTCCTCGGCGTTTTAAAATCAATCTCTTTTCTGCAGTAATTGTTTTGGCCTTATTCCAAGTGCGAATAAGTCTCTCTCTTTCTCATTTTATAAACTTCTTCTTTAAAATGTTTACCTTAACGCACATTTTCATTAGTGCAAAACGTTTTCCAATTAAAAGTGCATTAAGATTTTGTTTTGAAAGCGGCAGAGAAACTAGAATTCAGGTAGGCAAATAATTTAAATGAATTTTCAATTTCATTTAAATTTTGTACCAAACACTTCAAAGGTTTCAATTACAACAGCAACAAGAGTTAAGAACGCACACATGTACACAAACGCACACACACACACACCCACACAGAAAAATCCTCAAATATGGCATATAAACAAACACGAGGCTGACGATGCCGGCAGTTTTACCCTGGCGCCATTACGTGCCGCATTTTGCTACCTTTTGACTGCCTCTGACTCTTTCCTTCTAATGGGCTTCGCTGTCTCTCTCTCCCTCTCTCTCCCTCTGAGTGTGTTTGTTCAAAATGTTAAAATCCTGTTTATTGGATTCAATGGTTTGTTAATTGCCAATTTCAACTCGTTCCACCAGAGCAAAAACTTTACACAGCGACACACCCTCCCGGCATCCCTTCTCAGTTGCGCCGGCCTGCTCTGCTCTGCTCTGTTCTGTTCTGGCCCGGCCTGGCCCATCGATGCCATAATAATTTCCTGGCTATAAAATTCATTAGACAACCGATGCACAGGTCCGACCACCTGTAAATGTCGTTGGCATTTCGTGTGTCTGGCTCGTGTTTAGCTACCGTTAGAAACTCATGTGTGTTCCCTTTTGGAGGGGACCAACCAACCGACCGACCGACTGGGCAGAGCAATTTCAAATATTTGGTCGTTAAAATTAAACTCAAGTAAACTTGAATGTCATTCGGGCTGTAGTTTTATGTGTATTCTTTTTTTATTTTTGCTCTAGCTGAGTGTTTTTTTGGGTTGGAAAATCTACGCATATCTTATCAAAATGTAATAAAACTGCTGGTTAATGCTTTGCTGATTAAATCTTCCAAGTTAATTAAGGGGAATTAAGGGGGAAAGTAATAAATAATTTGTGAAAATCGGTTTGGAATCTTTACCATTACTTTTTTCAGTAAATGTTTATAGTTTATTTTTATTATTTTCGGTATTATGTTTCCTATTGGCTTACTTTTATTAATTTTGCTACACAGGTATTCTCTCTAAATCTTTAAGAATCAAAGATTTCAGCAGATTTTTGAATCTTACTTTTAGAGAACACTAGGAACTTGTATGTAAACAGAAATCTGCACATTTTCCTGCTTTGGGAATAGACTTTTCGAAATATAAAAGCCATACTCTTTTGTATATTATACTCTACCTTTCCGTATGAAAAGCTGGCGAGAGATAGACACTCGACATGGCACGGGAAGAAAGCTTCTTATTCTTGCATTATTTTCAATTTTCGCCACGCCTCCTCCCGCCCCCCCTTATTTGGAAAAAACTTCATAACTTCCACAGTTTTTTTTATTTTGGAATTTTTTCTTATTAATCAGCATTATTTATGGATCCCTCAAAGGAATGGTAAAGATCAGATGAACGATCAAGGATATAGAATACTAGAGCACTGCCCGCCAGTAGCGGATCTAGGATTGGGGCTAAAGGGGCTAAACCCCTTCCCAAAGGCTAACTCTAAAAATTTTCCAACTTTTTTGCAAAGTTCTGATTTCTGCAAGATTATTGCTCCTCACATATATTTGGTTAGTTAATATTATATATTTATGCTCTGGACGGTCTTCAACCCCTCTTAGCCCCTCTTCTAGATCCGCCACTGCTGCCCGCAATGGCGATGGGCAGCACTTCACACTACATAACACAACCTTTGGAAGATTCACGGTTTATTAAAGTCGTGCTCGGCCGACTTTCTTGCAGCTTTGAAAATGAGTTTGGGCCTAATTCCGCGTTAACTTCACAGAGTGAGAACACTGTTCAGAAAATAAGATTTATTTAACTTAAATTAAGAACAGCATGTTCTTCTGAAATTGTAAGATCAAAGGATATTAAACTTCGTCTGTGCCGAAGTTTTTATACCCTTGCAAGTGCTCGCTTAAATATTTACAAAGAATAATCTTTTTCCTTATTTTTCGACCGATCGTTTGTATGGGAGCTATATGATATAGTCATCCGACTTGGCCAAAAATTTGTAAAATTATGTGAAAGTATGTGAAACAAACAAAAACAAAGTTGCAGGATGCTACCATTATAAAAAAAAAAGTTTTTCAAACTAAGACTGTTTTTCAGAACTATCTTTTATATGCCAGCTATACCATATAGTTGTACGATTTTTATTAAACTTGGTAGAATTATAAAAAAACATAGAAAACCAACGATTACAAAGTTTGGAGACGTTTCCATTGAAAAGAAAAAAGTTTTTCATACTAAAACTAGTTTTCCGACCGATTGTTCCTGCGGGAGCTGTGAGATATAGTCATCCGATCCGGTCGGATGTCTGTTGCAATGCAAACGTCTCCAAACTCGGTATGTTCAAGATTTCTTCTCCATGATTGTGCCAAGTTTGGTCGAAATCGGACTTCTATATAGTATAGCTGCCATAGAAAAATAAGGTTAAAAAAATAATATTAGTGAGAAAAACTGTGTTGTTTTCAATATAAACCCCTTTAAAATTGGCTTAAAGTTAGTCTACAAGCTTTTACACAATTCTTGAAAACTTTGTCCAAATCGGATGACTATAGATTATTGCTGCCATAGGAATGATCGATCGAGAAACTAATCTTAGTGAGAAAAACTTTTTTGTTTTGAAACCAAATGCCTCTATACATTGTATTTCTTAGTTTGCTATGCTTTCCCATGATTCTGCAAAGTTTGGTCGAAATCGGTCATCTATATAGTATAGCTGTAATAGCAAAGTAGAATCAGAAAAGTAGTCTTAGTGAGAAAAACTTGTTTGTTTTCAGTGGAATTGTTGTTCAAGCTGTTTTAGTTGATTAAAAGCTGATTCAATCCTAGTATAAATATCCTATAACCTGCCATTTTCTATATAGTTTTTATTTCTTGTGACAAAATGACATTATAAATGATCAATTTGATCTTAAAACATTGATTTTATATGCTGGAAAATATCAGTTTGATATTTTCGAACAGGTAATGTCAACTTTTTTTTATTGAAATCATTAGTTATTTTTTTCTGTGCTTATTAGAAATGAACCGAACCGTGTACTTTTACATTTAAAACAAAAAACCCAATTAGGTGCAAGCGATTTTTACACGATTTAGTGGTTCTGGTTTGGTTCGCTTCAGAACCAACTTGACTTCTTAATTTTAAGAGCAACTGCAATTTTAGAAAACTTAAATGTGAGGCTCACTAGCCCAATTAGCTTGCCCGGTATTCCCCCAAAAAAAGCGTATTATATTCTTTATTTTGACCTTCACTCGCTGATCTTCCGTTCTGTGGATTTTGCTTTAGTTATATAAGTGCTTCCCATACGTTTTTTCCCAAAAAATGTTCCTTAAAATGTTCCTTAAGCTCAAGTATCGCTGCTGGCCTCAATGATTCCTAAAGTACAGAGAATATTGTGCATTATTTCATGGGATTTTCCATGTGACTGCACACAGAACATCACAGAACTGTGGGTTTGCTTTGTGCTTTACTTCGCTCAGATCTCCACCACCAACACATCCTTGGCATCCTGTGGCATCTTAAAAAACGATCTTAATAGCATTTTGGTAGACAGCAGACAACAGATGATTGACAATAAGGTCGCAAAACCGGAAGACAAATTTAAATAACTGTGCTCCTACAGACAAAGAGGAAAAACAAAAAAAAAAAAAAAAAAACAGATGATTGTGCGAACCAAAACAAAGCCCAGCCTCAAAGAAACAGCTGTCAAGGAGCCAGGAGGTGCGGGATGTGGTGCAAGGTGCAAAAAACCAGAAATGGAGAGCTCAAAAACATTAAACAGAAGCAGCCAACCAACCATAATGTGTAGTGCCAAAGGAAGATCGTGGTTGGGTATGGGGTATGGGATAGGGTAGGGTAGGGTCAGGTAGCAACCTGCATGAGCCTGCCTGTTGAGCAGCTGTCGTTAATGAGCCCTCAGTTGGTGCCTGGAGTAGGGAGGGTTGCCTGCCTGCCTGCACGGTCTTCGGTAAATGCAATCTCCGCTTACAGCACATCTAATCTTTATTGACGGTTCTTTTTCTTTATTTTTTGGGTTTCTATTTGTCAAACAAACCATTTTCGGATTTCGTTTCCATTTCCAATTTCTCACCAAGCTGTTGAATAAATGGTTTGCCCCGTCACTGCAGGTTGTCCGTCCTCTCCATGGTTGATCCTCAAAACAGTTTCTGCAGAAAACACGAGATGGACTCGACCCCTGCATCATTTCAAATGATGAACGATGTGTGTGTGTGTTATGTTGATAAAAGGATTTGGATGTTTTTCTTACATTATACAAATAATGAGGGGTAACAGAAGAGCATCTGCAGTTGAAGTAAAACTGATATGGATAGATCCTAAATCAACCAGCGAACATACCCACTAAACTGTTGCTCACACACTCTCCCCCAAAAGGTCTCGCTTGCGCATAAAATGTGATTTTAATCACCTTCCGTTGTTCTTGTTCCGTTGGCCCAAGATAACTTCAAGTCTGCAAAATAATTTCATTTAAATATCCACACACATAAACTTGGTGGGGAGGGGGGGCCCTCCTCCCTCCGGCTCCCTGCATGTTAATGTAATTTTTATGCTGATTGCGAATTTCCACATTTCCGGGCGCCTTCTTTGTCAAAGTCATTAAGGGGGGACCCTCATGCGTGCCAATGATTATGATGTTGTCGCTAGGCTCGACGCTCGACGCTCGAGCTCGACGCTCGACGCTCTCAGCTCAACTGCAACTGGTTTTTGGTCGGCTTTTGTCTTTTTGCGACGCGCTCTTAAATGCCGCCTTTTGTTTATGTCCTCACGTTACGTTTTAATCAGCGGCATTAATTTAATTTAATTTGATTTAATAATACATTCCGGGCATACGATAAGTATGTCTAAGTGGTGGTCCGAGTCCTGCGAGTCCTGCGATGTGATGTGATGTGATGTGATCTATTGTGTGGTCGAGTGCTGCTTTTGGACCACCGTGTAGGGGAAATGGCCTTTTGTTTCAGCGGCTTTTTGCTCATTAAAAATTGTACCAGGATTATCTTTCGGTTTGTTAGGCGGTAGGCGGTCCATTAGGAATGAATGAAACTGAAGTGAGTAAGCCTACAAGTTAAGCAGAAGCGGGGAGGGGTAGCAAAGTGCTTAAAGGGATTTAATGCAAAATCTTTTGAATAGCACAAAATGCAATTAACAACGGAAATTTTAATTGAATTTTCCTAGTATGATTTACATGACGTAGTGCAGTTCTTACTCATTGTAGGTGGGTATTTTTCGATTGAATACAAGACTGATGCTTTATTGACTATCCAAAAAAGGGATCATCGGTGACGAGTTTCAATAAATGAAAAACGGGTAAAGCCAGCTTCTTTATTTAACCCTTTCCTCAACTCTCAGCAGTTCTTTTGAGAAATCTTCTGCGATTCTATTCGGTTTACAGGAACACTGGCCTATGCATACTCAAGGTAAAACTTAGAAAAAGCGGCTGCCAGCTTTCAACCCCAAACCAGATTAAATATACATCGTTTTGCACACAGAAAAAAATCAACATATACTACACAGAAAAAAAAGATCACGATATTTAGTATTAATCGGGAATTTTTCAGTATCGAATCGGCGTTCATCTGAAGAATACCCGGTTGATATGATCGAAAATATCACTCGTACATTTCGAACATATCAATGTGAAATGTTTCAGATCAACAATCTGATATTCGGTAATATTCCTGATCTATTTTTATAGTATTCATATTTTTATACTCTGTACCGTAGGTACATAGAGTATTATAAGTTTGTGCAAAAGTATGTAACATCCAGAAGGAAGCATCTCCGACCCCATAAAGTATATATACTCTTGATCAGCATCAACAGCCGAGTCGATATAGCCATGTCCGCCTGTCCGTCTGTCTGTCCGTATGAACGCACAGATCTCAGAGATGGTAAGAGATAGAGGTTTGACATGTATGGGACATATGCTTCTTATGTCTGCAGGCAGATCAAGTTTATTTTCAATTTTGGCCACGCCCCCTGCCGCCCCCGCAATTTAGAAAAAACGTCATATCTCCCACAGTTTTGAAGATAGATGGCTTGTTCCTTTTGAACATATTTAGTTATTAGGATAACTTATCGATCCGCCAAAGGAATGAAGAAGATCGGATGAACGGTTTTCGAGTTATGATCAAAAGACAGATTTTCTTGGTACAGAGTATGTTATAGTCGGGCTTGACCGACTTTCTTTCTTGTTTTATAATATCAAAGGGGTATTATTGTATAATGTATTATTATGTATCAAAGCTATATTTGTATAGACCCCATTGGACATGGTTCAAATGTCAAAGATATATTAGAATGAAAATTAGTGACTTTAGCTGGCTCTAGGTCCCGAAAAGTTGCGTTTGTTCACAACTGTAAACAACTTATGCATTTATATTTATATTTATACACCAAAAAGAGCTGATTGCCTATACTGAACTGTTTCATGAATCTCCCGGTGTCGCTGTTTGAATGTCTCTTCATGCGCTCACCGCTTTAAGCAGTTGGGAACTGCAATCAGTGAAGAAAGCAAAAACAGACAAATCGGAAGAGTATTCGCTGTCTCGCGTGCTGCGGCATAGCCATGTACATTGTTTTTGCCTTTTTCGAGTTGGACTATAGCTGTCTCTCTTTGTTTTAAGAAACTCTGTTTGTCTCTTTCTGCCCTCAGATTTTCGATGTCTACCTTGATCTAAAATCACGTCACTAGGGTATTTTTCATATCACTGTAAGAATTTCGCTTATTAATATAATATTTTTAGTATCAATGTAATACTACAGCATCATATTGATATTAAATAATAACTCTTGGATCTTTAAAAATTTATATTTTTGATATTATATTGAAGGATCAACTCGATATTTGATCTTATTTTTTTCTGTGTACATTAAATCAAGCACAAACGTTTTCATGAGTCCGCTAGTATCGGATTTGCTGATTCCAAGTACTAATGAGATTGACTTGATCTCGGATATCTCGGATCTAGTACGTCTCTTGCTAGAAATTTCAAACCGAAGGTCCATTTGTTTGAGTTTGATTTTATCTTGCCACTTTTCTGTTTACTTGAGATTTCAAACGCGATTAGTTCTTAAAATTTAAAAACGACTGTGTAATAAAATTGAAATGAGAACAAAGGTTCTTGCGTCAAGAACATTTTGTACTAACAGTACGATGTAAAATATAGGAAAAGCGAGTTCATAGTTGAAGTTGAAAAATATGTTAGATTGAGCACAAAATATACTTATAATCCTAGCTCCAAAAAGTGAGCAACGGAAAATTTGTATTATTTAGTCTGTTCTTAGAATTCACAACTGGTTCTTTCTTGACCTACATTCATTTTACCTTTGTAAAAGATATATGTAACATTAAATGAATATTTTAATCTCCAATAACAAATCCCTTTTAAATGGATACAGAAATCATTTAAGGAATATTTTTTAATACCCTTTTCTTTCTCTGTGTATAAGCGTGCGGTACCGCATCGTCAGTTAGAGCGAGCGTGTGCTCGCTTGTAAATTTGGGTAATTCTGAGTGTGAGTGAAAAAACAAATGAAAACAAATGAACACTAGGGGCACTCGACTGCAGCACCCTTACGTCACAAATTAACAAACCTTAACAGCCTTATTAACAAATTCATTAACTTTTATTTGGGAAAATTGTATGTAGCGCGTTATTATCGTGAATTAATATTGCTGTTACACGAAGCGCTATTAAGAATATTTGATATAGCTTACCTTTAGCCTTGCCTGACCAACTACGCTCATCAGGAACCCTACCGAAACCTTTGTCTTTGCTTTATTAAGTAATAGAGTTGTTTCCTGGAATTGATTTCATTAACTCTGCTGTTTCCAGCTCAGGGTTATCTAGTACCAATTTCTAGGTAAATCATCAAAAACCACAAATCACTTAATATTTTTGGCAACGTAAAGGTTATTTCCTGCAAGATACCAGCAATAGCTAATTAGACGAAGTAATGCCTTTTGATTGACTATTCTTGTTGATTCTTGAGCTTTTTAAAAATCTGTTTTTAGCAGGGATGCAAACCGAAACGAACCGCTTATACCAGCTGGTGACTCGAATCACATACCGAACCGGATTGCTTTCTGAAATGCTGAACCGAACCGAAAACATCAAAGAAAAACGGTTCGGTTCGGTGCAGTTCTTTGACTAGTTTTAAGACATAATTTCTTGCCTTCTCGTCAATTTTTATTAATTTAAATCGTTTCCCTAAGATAATTCTCATGCGATACTTTATTCGACGCTCTATCCATCCTTAGCGAAGCGTGATCGTAATCTCAATCTCTTAACATATCTGACATCAATCTGCATTCTTTTCTTGAAAGTTGATCATTGATATGTCATCCTCTAGTAAACATAATTTTTTCAATTTTAGTTCGTTGCTTCTTTACCTTAATTCAATCTTAGCCAGGAGAGATTTTTCTTATATAAAATGATAAAAATGCTGTTTAAAATGCATAGGTCGTATTCTTTTCGAGCCGACATTCTCTTATTTCCAAGGACATTCCTCTAGGAACTTATGGGCAAATCCGCAAATCAGATATTATAATGCTTTATAGGTACACAATTTCCAAAGTGGGGGAAAAAATAATATAATATTTCATAATGTGCCTTTATGAACCACTGAACCGAACCGAAACCGCACTTCAGTTAGCTATAAAAAAAACCATGTAATGAACCGAATCGGCGGTTCAGAAACTGTGTGAACCACTGAACCGAACCAATGCTTATTTTTAAGTGGTTTGCATCCCTGGTTTCTAGTACAGCTTGCAAAGTACACGCCCTTAGCTTCTAGTTTTAGGGAATCAACGATATTCTTCTACATGTTCTTTGGCCTGATAGAAATATGCCAAATATTACAAGGCTGTGAAATGATTTTAAGGATGGTGAGTACCAAACCCGAAGCACCAACTCTATTAACTCTAGTTAATCAATGCAGCTCACGTTAGCCAGCAGTTTTGTGAGTGCATAGCTTTGTTACCAACGAGGAGATGTGAGTCGACTTGGGAGACAGTAAGCTAGGATCACTACGAATCCGCTCTAGCTCACTACAAACGAGCCCATGACCACAGGAGAATGCCAAAAAAAACTCAAATCGAACCAAAATCTATGGATTGTCTGGGCAAATACACTATCACACACACAATAAGAACCAAATATGTTACCACTCTCATTCTCGATGTACCAACTACAGGTAGTCTCCCATAATAGTAATATCCATTAATCTGTGACAATCACAGATAGAATTTCCAAAACCTTTACTCTATTATCTGCTGTTATTTTCATGGGACCCCACCTTGGGCGCCACTTTGTGGGTCCTTTTTTATCTACACCGCCGCTTTTCGTCACACTAAAAATCAATTTCCATCTAAAATGTTCCTCCGTCTTTTCAGACAAACTTTTTACCTCACGTTTGTAAACAAAACGCCTCGCCCCGGCCTCGCCCCTCCCGCGGCTATTTCCCTTTCCCTTTTTATACATTTTGCCTCAATCTGTAGGTGGCCCTAGCCCCACTCACCCAACAATATCCACACACACACACACACACTGAAAGCTTCCCCCTCAAACAAAATATACGAGAAAAAAAAGAAAGAAATGCCATACGAATTTGACTAAACACTTGTAAAAAATACATAACACCCCCCACCAACCACACGGACTCCGGCGCGGCATGAAAGGAGCTCGGGGAAAAAAAGAGCTATACATATTTACCCAGCCAGTGAAGTGCACTTCACGGCAACAACAACAACAACAACAATAGCAACAACTACAACTACAGCAACTATATGGCCCAGTATTTTTGAGATACTCTCACCGCGCAAGCGTGGAAGTGTTGAGAATACAGGGAAATTTCATATATACACTCAGCAAAAAAAGGAGCTAGAATGGCCCAAGATTAGCTGATATATAAGATCCTTTTGCAACAACCAACAGCTTGGAAAAACTGTTGGTGCTACACTTTTTGTTTTTCTTGATTTTTTTGTACATTTTTTAACATATTTTTAACATTTTGTATATTTTTTAAGCGACACTTTAGACCATTGAACGAGTTTTACTTCAACTTAAGCACTTTGTACTTAAATCAAACCCGTTGGTTAACAATTCAAGCTTACTGGTACTTAAAATTAGAGTCCCTTGGCCAATTTGCACACATTTCTTTGCAGTGTAGCTCTCTGTGCGAGTGTGTTGTACCGATAGGGTAGCAAACTTCCCGCCAGGGTGTGTTCAACTCACCAAAAAATGTTCTCACGCTGCCCTGCCACATCCACTCCATGCCACCCCAGGCTCCGGGTTTGCCCCACCCCTCACCCTGCCCGCCTTGTCCTGACTTTTAAAGTTTCGGCGCTTTCAAAAAATGCTTCGTACTTAATTTCTTGCCTAACTTCCTACAGTTTCTCAGGTCCTCCGTGGGCTGCGCGCGCAGCCAGCAGCAACTTAAAGAGGAGCCACGCGGTCCCGAGTCAGTCCAGGATATGTGTCTGTATGTCTGTCTGTCGTCCTATGTGTCTGTGTGTATCACAGTTTGTACTTAGCGCCAGATGTTGCACGTTGCTGCTGCCGTTCTCGTTGTTGTTGCCTGTCGTCTTCCGCAAAATCAAGTTTCCAAGTTCAAACAGATAGACAGGCAGCAGGCAGCAGGCAGTCAGCACAGGCGACAATTATCACACACACACACACACACACACTGGGAAAAACCCCATCTCCTCATCCTTGGCTTAATTTTTAGTTGAGTTAATTTTCATAAAAATTATTTTAATGTCGCTGGCAAAAAAGTGGCCCTGCCACCCGCCGCGCCCTCCTCACTTTACGCCTTGTTGGTTTAGCACTAATCCGTTTTGTGCATCTACCCAGAGCTTGAGGTAGGACCCAAGGATCTTATGCTGTTGATCCTTGTCTGGCCTGGCAAAGCGACTTTCGCTGCTAATGAGCAAACCAAGGTTTCAACAAAAGAAAAATGCGAGAAACTGTGAAGGCGAGGGAAAGAAAGGACAATTAGAATCAAGGGTTTATGTGCTTAGGCAGCGGAGATAGATGAGTGACAAATGGTTGGAGGGAAGTGGAGATAACACAGCTGAGCTGTAATCAAAGTGCCCTGGTTTGTACATTTGCTCATCCCATCCATTCACATAGAGCGAGCACTTCTCTTAATTGACTCTGATTGTCTGTTTTTTACTCAGGGGATCTTAAACGAGCATGAATTTCACTAATCAGCAAGCGTTGATGGTTAAATTATAGACCAAACTGAACATGTTTGACAGTAATATGTAACACGAAAACCGCTGAGCTGCCAGAAACAGTGTTGCCAAAAAGAAAGTTGCCAAAAAAATCACCCCTGATTTATGCATCAATGAACGTTAGTCGAGTTATAAGCAAAACCAATAATTAAGCAGCTTAACACTTTGCGTCGCATTCAAATTAAGCAATTTAAACTAAAATTTATCAGATATATACAATCTCTGGTACTTACCAGAGAGAAATTGGTTGTTATGAAGGCCAACATAAATTTAATCGATAATATAAAATAAAATTTGTCATTTTCTTTGAACAAACCCATGTAATTAAAACCATGTGTGTGAGAATGGGGCTTATTTATATGCAGTTCACCCAGAAAAATATAGTACGAAAAACTTAAGAACAAACGCTCTTGAAAAAATATTTATTCGTTCTTAAATTTTCAAGAATTTTGCTCTTGAAGTCGAGCTAAATACGTTCTTAGCTTGGTGCTTTTAGGCGAGAGAAGTGAGGTATAGAAACTGAGAGAGGAGAGCAAGGCCCATTTGAGAGAATAACTTTGAGTCTGCTCTTACAGTTTTGTATTATATAGGAGAGGGGTTTGGGGAGGCTATCGAGCGGAAAACGTAATGTATTTTTGCACTCATGTTGCTTTGGAATTCCCAACCTGTTATGGCATCGCTGGCATGGAGGGACCTCTGTTCGACTGATAGTTGACACACAAGGACTGATGCTGCTTTGAGTTGTGTATTCCTCAAGCCGGCTAAAAGCTGCAACATGGCTCAACAATTAGTTTTCCATGAAATAAATTTAAACAATATGGAAAAATCTACTGATATTGAATTGTTGTATGGTTGGAATCTGTGAAGCTCTTGATGTAAGAGTAAACGATCTTACTCTTGAATCTGATGAGCTCTTGATAATAGGAAGAACATTTTCGGTTTATGACAAGAATGTATGCATTTGATTGAAGAATGAGTAAACTAGAATTTGAGTATGTTTAGCACTTGATCCAAGAACTCTTGTGCTTGATTTGAGACTGATTCGTACATGGATCAAGTATTGAAGCTCTTGGATCAAGAAAACCGGGATGAAACATTCATACTTGGATCAAGAATTTCGCTCTTGGATCGAGAATTTTCACTCTTATCGAACTATTGATCTCGAAAATTCATGATCCAAGTATGAAATTCTCTATTTTTTCTCTGAGTGTTGGGTATTTATTCCAAACATTGAATGCATGAGCAGTAAACAATTTCAGTTGACACCTAGAAACACATGAATAATTCAACATTTCAAGCACAATTACTCAATTACCCCCTTTACAGGTACAATTATTCAAGTAATTGTTAAAGTAATTACATTTTGTAACAATCACTGAAAAATCACTAATAATCGTAATTCCAAGTTACAATTACGATTACTAAACAATCGTAATCGGGTATTGTTTTAAATTATCTGAAAAATTGTAATGGGAATGGTAATGCTAATTGTGTTTACAGCTCTGGTACTTTCTGAGTATATTATAGTCGAGCCTGGCCGACTTTCCTACTTGTTAACAAAACTCTATGAAATAATCGGGGCTGCAATCCGATTTGAAACCAAACCGGCTTAAACCCGAAAATCCGACTTATATTTTACTGCGAAACGAACCTTTTTCAGTATTTAAGCTGAACCTGATTCGCCCCTAATATTTCGATTCGGTTCAAGAAAAATTATGGATGCTGTATAAACAAAAATTTGACCAATTGCCCAGCAATGTTTCCTGTTATCTGGTCGGATTTGAGCTTCTAACTCTTGCAATAGGCAGGAAAATCTATGAAAAAAAAAACCATAAAAACTACCTTTAAAGCCCCCACCAATATTAGCCTCTGATTACAAGATCCTGGATTTCAAAGGTTTTTAAATGACCTATAAACTAAGAGCCTAACATAAGAAAGGTAATATTTTTCATCAGTAGACTTCGAAAAGGAACTTTACATGTGATCTACAAGTCACTTTCGACACAATTCCCAAACGATTCATTCAACAGAATGATTTTGCATAATTTAATATCGACGATTATTTGAGTTAATTAGTTCAGATTAGTCGCAAGTTTTTAAACCTTGGAACCGCATCGATCAACGACTTTTGGACGACACCATTAAACTAAATATTGAAAATTTATAACCCCTCTCTCTAAGCTCACAAATCTATGATTATAGATGTGGAAAAACCTATGAAATGACCAGGTGTAAGCTGTAGAGCACTTCCTTATACTTGGTTTTCCGCGGGGACCCCGAAAATCTGAAGAGATGTCCCAAAATCCCGTTTAGGTGATCACTTGGCACACTTAACTTGGGAAACCTCAATGAACAAACTGATTTTATCTAAACTGGTTAATTCTGACACCGACAAGCAAGATGTAGTATATTAAAACCAATAGATACAGAATTGTGTATGAAATGGCTGATAAATGCGAGTTACAGATCTGCTATATTGTTCTTATTTTCAAAAATTTCCACTTTAACCATTATTGGTTTAACAATATTACTCCAAGCCATTTTTTCGTAGAGTTTATTATATTAGTCTATTTAATTCTTCGTTAGTCAAATGTTGTTTAGATCAATTCGGTTACCATTTGTCGATATTATCAGCGTATTTCTGAGCAAACATTGGCTATCTAGTATTCTTTTTTAATGTATTTACAGAATATCTTTTAAGTTAAATTTTAATTACTTACACAATGCGAATAGTAGGGCTAGGTAAAGCCATAATAGATCAGCTTCACAACCTATGCTAGGTTATTTCCCTGGTTTTTGCACATCTGTGTGAAAATTGCAGCAGTGTGTTATGTTTATGTTTTATTTTGAGTCATATTATGGTGTGCGACTTTGCGAAGCACTAAAATACACCAACCTAAGATGGCTAGTTAGGGTTTGATAGCTTGTTATCTATTAACCTGTTTGGAAAATTCAGCGAGTCCTGAAATACCCATCCTTATGGTCGATGCTTTTAAAAGCCGTTCCGTTACCTGAAACTTTGACTCTAACGTGATTTTTTGAAGTTCTTTCTAAATATTGTAAAACTTTTGTATACATATAAGCAGGAATGCAAACTAGTCGAAAATAAGTACGGGTGCGGCACAGTGGTTCACTCAGTTTCTAAGACGGTTTCTTTCGGTTCATGAACCGCGGATTCGGCTCGCCTCAGTAGTTCATAAATGCACATTATAAAATATTATAATTTCTTATGTGACTTTCAAATTGTTAAAAGAATCTCAAAAATGTATGAAATCGGATTAGTAGGATTCGTCTAAAATTTCCTGAGGAATGACCTTCGCTCTTATCAGCTCAACTGTTTCGCATATATTTCCGGTGTTTTTTGTCCGATCAGATTGTACTTTTCAGAATAGATAGATATTGGGCCTAGCTTGATGTATACTAAGGCTCTAATTCTGAGCTCTCTCTCTTAGGCTCTAACTTAAAAATTGTGGATCTGACGGTTTTTTAGGTCTAGGATGGCTAGAGGAGGTCTTGGTTTTGTGGGGATAAAAGGGGGACGGGGTGGAATTTTCCAAATCTCAAAACAAACTTGATCTGCGTCTATCTTCAGGCAAAAATTTGTGGCACTATCTCTTATAGTCTCTGAGATCGGCGCGTTCATACAGACAGACAGACGGACGGACGGACAGACGGACATGGCTATATCGACTCGGCTGTTCATGCTGATCAAGTATATGTACACTTTATGGGGTCGGAAATGTTTCCTTCTCCCTGTTACATACATTCGCACAACTTCATGATCTCCTTTTTTTCCCATTTTCAATGTGAACAGGGTATAAAAAGTACTATTGCAACCGTCTTTCTATGTGGTTTTTGGTTCGGTTCAGCATTTCTGAAAAGAAGCCGGCACTGTTTGCGGTTCGGTTCAGCAACCGGAATAAGCGGTTCAGTTCGGTTCAAACCCGATTTGCACATAATGAAAGGCTTTATTTAGTTTATATATAGAATCATTCGATCTAAGTCAAATATGCGTCAATTTGTTCGATAACTTTCTGTCATTTTGGAGGTAATTTTTTAATTATACCTCTCTTATAGAAATGCCAACGTTTAATAAACTATGGCAACCAAGTTTCGCAATCCACTCTTGAAGCGAATTATTTACCATCAAAATCGTTCGCCATGGACTAAAACAGGTAGTAATCACTTGGTGCTAAGGCCGGACTATATGGTGGATGCCAATCAAACTCCCGGAGCTTCTGACGAGCCACTAACGACATGTGCCTGGCCTAGCTATATCCTGATGACTTAGACGGTCTACAGACCGGGGAGTAGCTCGTAGAAGTTGTCCCTGATTCCAAGTTAATTTTCAGAATTTCTCTAGCATCTCAAGTTTTGAAGAAATCAAAGACCTGTTCCATAAATTGGTTGTCAGATTGGAAAGAAAAGACACTAAAGTTATCCAAAATATTATGCTATCTGACGACTTGCTTACAAATCAACAGCCATTGGATTGACTAGCCATTCCTTACATCGTTAATCCAGCAAAGCAACCACCCACCCATCCACCTGGTGGTGCTCATTCCTTATCCCTGCTGGCTGCAGGATATCACACTCATTATGTTGACATTACATCTAATTAAAATCAGTGCCCAGTGTGTGCCTAAAATTTAATTTAGCTTTAAGTCCAGCGGCTGTCAGGCCCAGAGGCGACCTGTCAGCTGACCTCACTGGCAAAGCATTTTCTTATGGGGCAATTCACAGGCTGGGAGTAGAGTGACCTCAGGCTGCTCTCCCACCCATCTCACAGCCACTGTTTGGACATCAAAATGTGTTAATATAACTCAGGCGAATTCCACGGCAACTCAATGAAATTCAATCAGCTTTAAAATAGGTTTGCCTCGACTAACTTTAAAGCCCGACGAGCCTACAACAGCAACCCCTCCCCCCATATCAAAATGTACTTTTATTATTCGTGTGGCCCGAGCAGGGATAACGGCACGACACGACACGACAGGACCCGGCCCGAGCCCAGTAACCAACAGCAAGAGCAGCCAGAGCAGCTGCCTCATGTTGGCCCCGCGTCGCTTAAATTGGGGTCGGGTCAGCCAGCTCGTCGTGGTAGTTGTGTGTATCTGTGTGTATTATCCTTTTTATTACGTGTACGCTGCCTCGTTTGGTCGAGTCGTCGTCGGCTGTCTTTTTGGCTCTCCATGGATATATATATATATATATATATACATATAAATATGTGTGTGTATGTATATATCTATTTATTTTCAGGCATTGCAGGCTTCTGCGAGTGCAAAATGTCAAGTTCAGTTCAATAACATTGCATACAAAAGCGAGGCGGCAGACAGTCGTGTAGGGATGAACCTAGCAGAGTCGACACGAATGATGCCCTGCGAAATGGCTAATTGGGGTGCAATGCAATGAGGGTAGCAGTAACCGCGACTCGATTTACGACTCTTCTAGGAAATATCAAACAGCTGAAAAGAATTAAGTTCTTTCCAGAAAATCAGTCGAATTTATTACTTAACATGAGGATATAGGATAAGAGTGTTATAAAAAGGATAAAAGAACTCGGTCATGCCTTAGTCTTATTGCATAGTCTGGTCTTCATCGCCTTCATTTAGTTCATTTTGTTGAAAAGTCTCACTAAAATGACTTCCTCTTCTTCACAGATATGTTTTGACTCAACAAGTTTGCCTTCTCCTGAATCTTTAAGTATGTAGAAATCAGGGATGCAAACCACTCGAAAATAAGGACTGGTTCGGTTCAGTGGTTCATACAGTTTCTGAACCGCCGGTTCGGTTCATTACATGGTTTTTGGAGCTAGCTGAACCGCGGTTTCGGTTCGGTTCAGTGGTTCACAAAGGCACATTATGAAATATTATGATTGTTGTAGTAATGTGACTTGTCGAACACTTTTGAAATATAATTCTTATAATCCATTTAAATATTTTTAAAATCCTTAGAATGCTTATTATCCAATGCTTATTATGTCGGATTTCCAGGAGTCGTCTATAAGTTCCTAGATGAATACTCTCGAAAATTGAGAATGTTTTCTAGAATAGAATACGTACTATGCATCTTAATTATTCTATTTATCATATCCCTTAAGTTAGGCTTAGAACTGAATCAAAGCTGAATCAGCTCAGAAATGAAAGGGCTGGTCCTGAATTCATGATATCATTTTTATGAATTTTAGCCATGGATTTTACTCTGACATGTCCTACTACGTCATGACCTTAGTTGATTTTAGGCATGATTTTAGTCAGAGAACTGAACCGAACCGAACCGTTTTTATTTGTGGTTTTCGGTTCGGTTCAGCAATTCTGAAAGGAAGCCGGTTCGGTTTGCGGTTCGGTTCACCGGCTGGAATAAGCGGTTCGGTTCGGTTCAAAACCGGTTCGGTTCAGAACCGGTTTGCATCCCTGGTAGAAATACATGGAATTACTCTATATTGGATTTATGTGCCGAAGAAGCAGTGCCTAGGCGCCAAATTTCCCAGAAGAAGAGATAATAAATTGTCCCTTTTAGTTCTTTCGTCAACCAAGTCATTTCATCAAGGCTGCCCACTTAACGAGAGAACAATCCTCCTTAATTCGGCATTACTTTAGATTCTTTAAAAGCTTATTTCCTTTTAGGTCAGTAGGATAGACACAATCCATCTTTTTTCCCTTACATTCATTAACGACAAACATTTACTCAATTAATTTTAGAACCGAATCAGCTAAACTTGACTCGTTTTTCTAATATCTCCAACTAGTAGATAAGGCTTTAAGCTGAGCTCGATTATCGAGCTATGTCGTTTTGGATTATCTGGAAAATTTAACCATTTGATACTGCGCACTGATCCGGGATCCCCCTCTCCATTTTAAAGTTGTAGCTTGATTTTGAAAATATTTTTGACTTTATTTTGACTCGAAGTTGGGCCTTCGAGGAAGCACGATTGGCGGCTTCTTAGCTCACTTGACTATTAAGCGTCTCGCGAGAGCAGCAATATATTCATTGTATAAATTGTACCCAGAACCACTTTGAATTTAGAAAGAAATTCAGCGAAAAGCCCTGTAACCGAGTGTGTTTCTTTTGCTCTAGAACATCGAGTTTGTGGGTTCAAGTTCAGTTTTAATACCATTCCAGAGGGTACATCACAATTTTACAAATAATTGTAGCGCATAGCATCAGCGGCCACATAAATTATGTAAATTCTTGATCAGAATAACGAGCTGAGTTGGTTTAGCCAATTCAGTCTTTCCTTTCCTTGTGTGTCCTTCTATTTCTATGCTATCTTCTTTACCAGTTCAAAAGCTAACTAATACAGTTGTCAAATGAACGATCGGTCGAAAACCTAATTATATCCTTGCAGAGGGTGTCCATATGATTGTAACGCATAGAAGAAAGCATTTCCGACCACATAGAGTATATATATTCTTCATCAGCCGGACGATTTGATTTAGCCATGTCCGTCCGTCTGTTTCTATGCGATTTCCTCTGTCAGTTTGAAAGCTATGTTCAGAAAACTTTCTACGATGTCTTGTAGTACATTTTCGCTGTCCAATTGGGGGTAACTGCCGATCCGGAGAACAATATCAAAAGAACAATGCAAAATTTTGAAAATCGGTTAACTCTGGTATATAGCTGAAAAAGGATCGTACCTTCTGGACATTTTTAGAAATCCAGATTTATGTACTAATCCTCTAAATATTTGTTAAAAATCAGATAAAATAGTAAAGTTATGAGCAAAAGAATGTTGATTTTAGATTTAGAAAATGTACCAATTTTGATGGTTTAGTTTCTTAAGTAAGATCCTCTGGACTTGTTATATATAAATCTAGATTAATCTAGCTTAGTTTCTTAAGTGAGGTCCTCTGGACTTAGTATATACAAATCTAGCGCCAACATCTATTTGTTGTAAAAACCACTATAAGATCCGATAAAAAACACCGAATTAATTTACGAGGGTATATTGAAATTGTCTAGATGTTTGTAACGCATAGAAGGAAGTACTTCCCACCACATATTGTATATATATTCTTGATTGAAATGTCTGTCTGTCCGCTCGTCCTATTCTATGCTATCTCCTGCGTCAGTTTGAAAGCCATCGCTACAAATACGCTGCACTTTTGTGGGAACCGGCCTTATCGGATGACTCTAACATATAGCTGCCAAAGGAACGATCGGTCGTAAAACTAGTTCTAGTGAGAAAAACTGTTTTGTTGTCAATGCAAACGTTTCCACACTCCGTATTTGCTAGTTTTCTATGTCTTTCTATGATTCTGCCTTGTTTGGTCGAAACCGGATATTTATATAATATAATATAGCTGCCATAGAAAAGTAAGGTTAGAACAAGAAAGAAAGTCGGTCAAGCCCGACTATAACATACTCTGTACCAAGAAAATTTTTCTTTTGATCATAACTCGAAAACCGTGCATCCGATCTTCTTGATTCCTTTGGCGGATCGATAAGTTATCCTAATAACTAAATATGTCCAGAAGGAACAAGCCATCTATCTTCAAAACTGTGAGAGATATGACGTTTTTTCTAAATTGCGGGGGCGGGAGGGGGCGTGGCCAAAATTGAAAATAAACTTGATCTGCCTGCAGACATAAGAAGCATATGTCCCATACATGTCAAACCTCTATCTCTTACCATCTCTGAGATCTGTGCGTTCATACGGACAGACAGACGGACGGACGGACAGACGGACATGGCTATATCGACTCGGCTGTTGATGCTGATCAAGAATATATATACTTTATGGGGTCGGAGATGCTTCCTTCTGGATGTTACATACTTTTGCACAAACTTATAATACTCTATGTACCTACGGTACAGAGTATAAAAATAGTCTTAGTAGAAAAACTTTGTGGTTTTCAGTGTCAGCCTCTTTAAAACTGGCATATATTTGTTTTGAAAGCTTTCACATAATTCTTCAAAGTTTTGTCAAAATCGGATGACTATAGATTATAGCTGCCTTAGGAATGATCGGTGGAGAAACTAGTTTTATTGAGAAAAACTTTGTTGTTTTGAAAGCAAATGCCTTCAAACTTAGCATTTCTTTATTTGCCATGCTTTCCCATGATTCTACTAAGTTTGGTCGAAATCGGACATCAATATGGTATAGCTGTCATACAAAAGTAGAGTGAGAAAAGTAGTCTTAGTGAGAAAAACTTGTTAGATTGCAGTGGAAATGTTCTTCAAATTAGTTGGAAAAACGTGCTGCTAGGGGTATACAAACTTCACCCGAGCTGAAGTTACCTTTCCTCCTAAACTTGCAGAATGATCTTAAAATTCAAAAACACATATAACACATATCTGTATATAAGTTATTTTGTAGCGCGTCCTGGGATGTAGAATTGTTTTACTGATTCCAGAGAATTTGATGACCCATCTTTCATTCAACTGACGGAGCTTAAGAGTCTTAAAGCTAACAAATATGATTTCTGGGTTTAATTTACAATGCATTAAAGATGCATTCATAAGCTTCAGCCATTACCAGGATATCGAAGCCGTAGGCTTCACAAAAGGTATCATCAGTATACTCGCTCTCTCTGTATTTACTTCAGGAACTCCCAAAACGTTCCTTATAACAGTTCAATACAAATGCACAAGCAGAGAAATCCTACAAAAGGACGTAAAGTAGTAGAAATTTTTTGTGTACTTCGCATGGGGCAGTGCCCCCAAATAGTTTACTACATCATTGTTGCATGAAGTGCCTGGAACTGACGCACCTCGGATCCAATCTTATCTTCTCTCACGTTCAGGAAAAATGCTATAAATTCACATAATTGACAGAGAAGTGGATTATTGGCTGTGTGCGTTGTTGTTGTTGTTGGTGTTGTTCCCCGCTTTTCTGTTCACTCCTCTTATCTGCCTTGGCTAATTTGACAAATGTAGCGCATTCGTCACACTCCAAACTGAAACTGAAACTGAAACCGAAACCCAATTTGATGCTGCATAACAATTTGGTAAATCAAATACAAAAGAGTGAAAATCGTTTGCCATTACAACAGACCAACAGATACAAGCAGCAGCAGCATCCCCCCACCAACAAAGGGAGAGTGGGTGAGAGATTGAGTATCCGCACCCCCCCCCCCCCCCACCCTCCAATTGCTTTGAGTTATGAAGTGCGCTTTATGTCAGGGATTTTGTGGTATTTGTTGCTTCATTACCAACTGTCTGCGTGTGTCTTGAGCACCTGAAGCTGTTGCCAAACTTCAAAAACTTCTGGGTTATTGGGTCAAATGGTTTTAGAACAGCACAGCAAATTACATTACCAACTTCATGGGACAATGGCATAATTATGCGCAAGGAGCGAAATCCACCCTCCCCTGGTGCAAAATCGCAACTTGGCCGCAGATGTTATCATCAAATCGTTTACCGTTCCTGCCGTCTCCACCCCTGGATGGGAAAAAAATGATGATGTCGGCACACGCGACACAGCGGCATGCAGATTTTTGCCCCTATCTCAACCAGGTCCTTGATGGCCGGTGGTGGTCAGCGCACAGAACCCTTGAGAACAAGTTTCCAGCTCAAACAGGTTTCCCCTCGACCCCTGCTGTTTGTGTGCGCCCGTTGGTCACTCGAGTAGCATCAAGTCAAAGGGGCTTACTACCCGCTTTTCAGTTTTCATTGA
Source organism: Lordiphosa andalusiaca (assembly GCA_035044965.1). Classification (NCBI taxonomy): domain Eukaryota; kingdom Metazoa; phylum Arthropoda; class Insecta; order Diptera; family Drosophilidae; genus Lordiphosa; species Lordiphosa andalusiaca. The sequence continues at coordinate 576,693 of JAWNNM010002499.1, read as the reverse complement.
TGTTCTGCTGATGCATGCCGGAGGAGGGAGGCCCAGGTCGGCTCGGCTCGGCTTGGCACAGCTCAGCTGGGGTTTTAAGTCCGCGTGACATTTTTTAAATTAAACAACATCCAACAACAAACAATAACAACTTGTTACGAGCCAAATGGTCAGAGGTAAATCCTTGCGATAGGGTTGCATGCATTGCATTTGATTAAGGGCTTAAGGGTGGCACGAGCTGGCAAAAGGGGTTGAACAAAGAAGCTCTAAACTGACTGACCAGAGGGCTTCACTGTGTTTGATTAGAGTTCTGGCGGTTGTTTGTACGCCTCCAAGACACAAACAGTATTCACTGTAGTGACCCAATCCAAGTCAGTCCCTCCCCCCACCACCTGTTCCAGTTGCTTCTGCTTTGCTTTGTGTCCCCTCCCGCTCGTCAAATGGTTATGAATGCATAATTTCATTCAACAAAAATTGCTGCTTCCTTCTTTTCTTACTTGTTTTCTGTACATTTTTTTTTTTGGTTTTGTCCCACCGTGGGGCACACACAAACACGGACCGTAATTTGACTGGCTTTCGTCCTGTGCAACAACCCGAGGGGTGGGGGTAAAGAGCCCTGCCAAATCTGGTTTATAGTCGCGCTTATGAAAAAAACAAGAACAAGAACAACAAACTCCCCATATTTGGTGTGGCCATACGGCTCGGTTCGTTTCGGTCCACACGGAGTGTTAGCGACGTGGGGAAGGGGGAGGGGTACCCGGAGGGCTAGTGGGCTAGCCGCTGCGCTAATATCTACATAAATACATGCAACACGCTGCTTCCGGTGTTGAAAGTTCCATTTCACAAAAGTCCATGACTTGATGTTGATATGATGATGATAAGGGGAGAACCGGACGGGGGGTGGTTGGATATTGGGTTAGGGTAGAGGCAACAGCAGCAGCAGCAGCAGTGGTGTTGGTGGTGGTGGTGGTGTTGACGGTGTAAGCGTGTGAAGGGAAGGCCTCTGCGGATGGCCAAAGGGGTGTGAGTCACAGTGGACTGAATCAAGCTAAAAAGTTTAAAGGAATCTTTACTCGTTAGCCGAGGTTTTCATTAACCATTTTACCACTACGAAGAGGAAGCTATGGACGTAAAGCAATGCTCATTTCATCCTGTTCTGCATCCTCCTTCATCATCATCAAAATCCGCCAAATAAGCATACTTATCGTGACTTTCTTCTTCGCACAGACTTGTTCTGATTGAACTTTTAATCTGGATGAGATCGAAATTCTTTTGGCTAATTTGGATACTCTCATGACTCATGGCTTCATATATAAGTAGGAGATCGGCGACCACTTCACACTGCTTTCCAGCATAAGTATTCCACTCTGCTCACCGCTAACAGCTTCTAGTGCCTACACTGAACCAAAATACTAAGTCATTCGGAATCAACTCAAGTCAAAAAAAGCCTTTAATTCGCATTTTTAAAAGTAAACAAAAGCCGTGGGCATTCACTCACAAAGTGAGCTAGAAGATCTCTACACTAAGTGATACCCTCGAAGTACGTCGAGTCCCAGTAGAAGCATACGTAAGGTTATGGTTCGAAAATTTCAGGCTCAAAGTTGTTGGTTGAAACCTTAGCTCAGCCCATGCTTGACACAATATAAATCAAAGATGCAATAAATAAATACTGATTCGGTTCAGTGGTTCACACAGTTTCTGAACCGACGGTTCGGTTCATTAAATGGTTTTTGAAGCTAACTGTACCACACTTTCGGTGCGGTTCTGTAGTTCATAAAGGCTCATAATGAAATATTATAGTTTTTTACGCCCACTTTGGAAATGGTGTTCCTATAAACCATTGGAATATCTGTAAAATCGTTAAAACAGATTTCCAGATTCCAGATTTCTAAGTCTAAGACTATAAAGAATACGTACCACACATTTTACAAACCCAATTTATCATATTATAAGCGAAAAAAACTCTCCTGGCTAAGATTGAATAAAGGAAAATTGAAAATATTATCCACTAAAGGAAAGAAAGCAGACTAATGACAGGTATATCAAGAGATCGGCGGCCTTGCAGGATTACATGTTGTTCAATTTGGTCAAGTTATCCTTAAAGGCTATAACGGTTATACGGCATCGCTAAGGATGTAGAGCAGGGGTGCCCGTTTTTACTCACACAAACAAAAAACCAAAATCAGAAACAACAACTACCACAAGAAAATGAAAGAGAACCCCGATTACTGCCGGTTGTGTGTGTGTGTGTGCTTGTGGCTACAGCCACAATTTCCGCAAGAGCATAGGAAAGAAAGAGAAGAGAGACACATAAGTGCTGTCTGCACGTATTGTTGTTGCCTTTAATTCCACAACAGCAGCCAGCCTGCGTCCCGATGCGCGCGGCTGAGGCGAATAACAACAACATTGGCGCATGAAGCGTATAAAGCTTGGGCATCGCTGATGCAGAGGGTCACACGAAATGAGGGCTAAAAATTATCTTAGGAAATCAATTCAAATTCCCAAATTAATAAGTATCATTGGCTAGAGGAAAGCTATTCACGTCCTAAAACTCGTCAGAACACTGTACCGAACCGGTTTTCTATGTGGTTTCCGGCGGAGTCAATAGAGTTCGTTGTTTTTCTTAAAATTGCTTGCCTATCTTTGTCGGAAATCACTCCTTTGTTTCCTACTCAACATTTTTATACCCTTGCAAAGAGTACTAGTTATAAAACTGTCCGAATCCCTTCGATCACTTAAAGTATATATATTCTTGATCAGCATGACGAGCTGAGTTGATTTAGCCATGCAAATCTGTTTCTATGCTAGCTCCTCCTTCAGTTTTAAAGCTTTCCAAATTAAATGTACAAATACGCTGCACGATTGTCGGTACCGGCAGAATCGGATGATTATAGCATATAGCTGCCATAGGAAAGATCGGTCGAAAAACTAATTTTAGTGAGAAAAACTTTTTTGTTTTCAAAGAAAACGTCTCCAAGCTTTGTATTTCTTAGTTTACTATGCCGTTCCATGATTTTACCAAGTTTGGTCGAAATCGGACATCTATATGGTATAGCTGTCACAGAAAAGCAAAGTCAGAAACGAAGTCTTAGTGAGAAAAACTTTTTTGCTTCCAATGGAAATGTCCTTAAAATTGATATTTAGTTATTTTATATGCTTTCACACAGTTCTGCAAAGTTTTGTCAAAATCGTATAACTATAGCATATAGCTGCAGTACGAATGATCGGTTGAAAAAGCTTTTTTATTGGAAAAAAATGTTTATTTTAAATGGAATCGACTCCAAGTTTCTTATATGCTAGTTTGTTAGGCTTTTGCATGATTCCACTTAGTTAGGTTGAAATCGTACATGTATATAGGATAGCTCCCATAGAAAAGTAAGGTAGAAGAAGTACACCCAGAATAAAAGTAGAACGAATAACTTAAGAACAAACGCTCTAGGAAAAATATTTATTCGTTCTTAAATTTTCAAGAATTTCGCTCTTGAATTCGAGCTAAATACGTTCTTAGCTTGGTGCTTTTAGGCGACGGAAGTGAGGTATAGAATCTGAGAGAGGAGAGCAAGCACATTTGAGAGAATAACTTTGCTGCTCTTACAGTTTTGTATTATATGGGAGAGGGGTGTGGGGAAGCTATCGAGCGGAGAGCGTAATAGATTTTTGCACTCATGTTGCTTTGGAATTCCCAACCTGTTATGGCATTGCTGGCATGGAGAGACCTCTGTTCGACTGATAGTTGACATAGAAGGACTGATGCTACTTTGGGAAGTGTATTCTTCAAGCCAACATGGCTCAACAATTAATTTTCCATGAAATAAATTTCATCAAAATGGAAAAATCTACTGATATTGAATTGTAGTATGGTTGGAATCTGTGAAGCTCTTGATTTAAGAGTAAACGATCTTACTCTTGTATGTGATGAGCTCTTGATTATTGAAAGAACATTCTCGGTTTTTGACAATGCTGTTTGCCCTTGATTTAAAATTGAGCAATCTTGAAAACGAGTATGTTTAGCACTTGATCCAAGAACTCTTGTGCTTGATTTGAGACTGATTCGTACTTGGATCAAGTATTGAAGCTCTTGGATCAAGAAAACCGGAATCAAAAATTCATACTTGGATCAAAAATTTCGCTCTTGGATCGAGAATTTTCACTCTTATCGAACTATTGATCTCGAAAATTCTTGATCCAAGTATGAAATTCTCCATTTTTTCTCTGAGTGTAGTCTTAGATCCGGTTTTTAATCTTCTATATAGAGCTTTCCGTCACATAAACCTAGAAATAACATCTTAGTTTATGTGACACATAGCAGCTATGTGGAAGAATAGACATCCGCCCTTGGTACGAAAAACATGCTGCAAGGGTATACAAACTTCGGCCGAGCCAAAGTTAAGTGTCCCCTGGTTTTTTATTTCATTATTTTAGGGAATTTTTGAACATTTTGAATATCTTTTTGTGTTTCATTAATAACTTTTTAGTGCCCTTTAAGATAACCAAGGTTTCTTCTGTTTTTCGAGGCGCTTTAATAAATCAATTATTGTGAACTTGTTTGGCTACTGCTCAGATGCCTTTTTTAATGTCCTGTCGTAGCGTTTACATGGACCTCCTTTGGTTTAGCACCGCAGTGGGGCCAGGGTCAGCTGAATACGGTGGCTGAACAAACCTTTTTTGAGAACTTGCCCCCTACCTGCAGTAGGCTTCTTTGTCGTATTGTTAACTTAATTGGGTTGGTTTTTGGAGGAGTCGTTAAAACAGTGGCAAATAACTAGTAGGGGTTTAACTTAGCTCATTACCTGTACACTTAAAACAACTAGTTTCTGCTTAAACACCACATCCCCAAGACTTGCACTGTCAACTTGCCCGCTCCTTTAACAATACCCAATCAAGTCCAAAACACATGTTCAACAATTTCTCACCCACTGTAAACGCTTTGGAAACCCATTGGCCCCTTGACGGAAATCGGTTTCGGTCTCTGACTCGTGTTTAGTCCCACATTAGCGTTTTGCTGCTCGCCGCAGTGCGTCCGCCGAATGGTAAACGACGACAACGGCGCTCGGATTTTTTGGGCTGCCCCCCGGGCGGTGTCTGCTTGGCACTTTGGGTGGTGGTGGTGGTGGTGGGTAGAAGGGATGGGGTGGCGTTCCCCTTTGCTGTCTGAGGACTGCCGCCGCCTTGGTTTGGCTGTGGCTCTGCGGCTGTTTGTTTGCCCGCCTCCGCGCCGCTTGAACGCATATTGACGCTTATTAATATTTACATTTTTATTTGTTCGCCGTTTTTCGCTTATTTTGCTACCAAATTCAGGCCATTTGACTGGAAAGAGGGGGGGGGGGAGAGGCGGCTGGACGCGTTGATTAAGAGAATAGAAACAATGTGATTGCTCCCTTTTTTTTAATTGTCGTCCGGCAAAACCAAAAAAAAAAACCTGGAAACACTCGCTTTATGTTGGTAATCTGTCGGTGTGTTTTTCCTATGCTTCCTGCAATTTGAGACTGTAAAAATTTTTATGTTTTTGGGATTTATGATTTCTAATTGGGTCCCGCCATATGGGCGAGCCATTAGGGTCAAATTTATGTTGGAGAATTTAATTGAAAAATGTTTGTGTTCGTTTCCTTTCGTTGCAGGTAAGCCGACGCGTCGGCAGAAGACGAAATGCACGTGTCATGGCAAAAACCCCTAAGCCACTTGAATTGTTTGCTCAAATTATTTTGAATTATTGTATGCACACACACACACACACACCCTCGGTGCCAGTCCCCGTCCAGGGGTTTCAGTCACCACCAAAATTAAATATACATATAGACCGAACAACTGTTCTCTCCTGCATCCTGTGTGGCGGCGGCTGCTGCTGCTGCTGGGGGGTGTCCTTGAACACAAATGTTGCATTTTGTGCACACAGCATGTGGCATTTTGAAATGTACTTAGAAAGGATTAGTAGTTTTCCATTCTTGGGAATATCCCTTAGTTGCGGACGACTGACTGCCCCTTTCCAATGCCTTTCCAGTTGTCAAGTCAAATTGATGATAAAAGATATCTCAGACAACTGTTATCTATGCATCAATGGAACTCAATCGCCATTGTAAGTTATGAAAATTTAAGAATGTAAATCACTCTGGGCCCAACTGGTAGCAAACAGGGAGGAAAGATGGAATTAGAAATGGAACTGATTAAGTAGCGAACAGAGGGGGAATTAAGAATCGACTGCTTTAAATGATATCTACTTAGAAAGATCTCCGATTTAGCATAAATTTGATTGATCATTAAAAACTGAATCACCGAGGACTTACTTATACTTACATATATGTGTTTCGTTCGATCAGTACAAGCTATTCGAATCTTTTTGGGCAATTATTTAATTTCGGGGTTATTAAAACCAGGGCTGCAAACCGGTTTTGAACCGAACCGGTTCGAACCCGGAATTCCGACTTTTGTTTTACTATGAACCGAACCTTGAACCGAACCTCTTTAGAAATTAAAGCTGAACCTGTTCCGAACCCAAATTTTCGGTTCGGTTCAACATAACTGACACACATATTTGACCTGTTTACCGCCTTCATCTGTTAATAAGTGCGACTAACTCCTAAAATGGATGAAGAGTGGAAAAAAAATCTGGCAAAATGACTAGATTTCCTTATAAAATCCCTACCCACAACAGTCTCTGTTTTTAAAGCTCCTCTTAAACTCTAAAGCTCCTAGAATAATACTCAAAAGCAAGAGTCTAACATTATTTTGGTAATATTTTTTCTATGAAAACCACGAAATGGATTTTCACTAAACTGTAAATTATATATTGAATATTTCTATGTTTTCTATCAACCAATTTCGACCCAAAAACCACTCGGTTCCCATACAATTTGGGCAGTTTTCAGATCGAATGCTGTTTTAAAACACATGGAAGACAAAAACTAGTAATGTTGTATGAAGCATGGACTGAACCAAGGTTCGAACCAGAACCTTCTTCCAAAAACCTCGAACCTCAAATTTCCGAACCTTAACCAATCGATAATTTGGGTTCGAACCAGTGTACCGGAAATCCGAATAATTTGTTTGGTTTGCAGCTCTGATTAAAACCACATCCAGTAATCAAAGATAAGCTGGTCAGCCTTCTATAAATCCTTAAATTTGAATTTAAAATTCACTCAGAGTTCCGAAAAGACCCAACTGAGTTTAAAACGAGAAAGCTAAGCAAGTTTTTATACCCTTGCAAGTGCTCGCTTAAATAGTTTCAAAAAATACTCCTTTTCCCATTTTCCGACCCATCCTTCGTATGATATAGTCATCCGATTTGGCCAAAAATTTGTAAAATTATGTGAAACAAACAAATACAAAATTGCAGGATGCTACCATTAAAAACAAAAAAGTTTTTCTAACTACTACTGTTTTTCAGACCCATCTTTTGTATGGCAGCTATACCCTAAAGTTGGCCGATTTTAATAAAACTTGGTAGAATTATAAAAAAACATAGTAAACCTACGATTACAAAGTTTGGAGACGTTTCCATTGAAAAGAAAAAAGTTTTCTTCACTAAAACTAGTTTTCCGACCGATTGTTCCTATGAGAGCTATGAGATATATTCATCCGATCCGGTGGGCTCCAACATATTAGTAGTGTGCAGCAAAAAGAAGACTCTCTGCAAAATTTCAGCTCGAAAGCTTCAAAACTGAGAGACTAGTTCGCGTAGAAACAGACAGACAGACGAACAGACGGACGGACAAAGTTCAATCGACTCACCTCGTCACCCTGATCAAGAATATATATAGTTTATGGGGTCGGAAATGAATTATTCTATGCGTTGCGCACTTCTGTCCAAAATTATAATACCCTTTGCAAGGGTATAATGATCGTCCTTAGAATAACATCAACTCCCAATTCTTTACTCGCATTAAGCGATCCAGAACTGAGAGCCAAGGCTTCCCATTCAGGATCAAATCACTAGTTTGCAGCTAGTCCGTCCCTACAAACTCAATGTTTTGTATGTAGAGCTGGCAAATAAATCTATTCTCGAATCGATAAATCGATATTTTCCCCGCCTGAGAATCATAGATCTAAGTTTTAACGAGACGCCAGCAATTTTCAAACAAAGTGGTAAATATTAACAAAAATGATCCACATTCATGTACCTTTCCTCTTAGGATAACTAATAAGGGTGTTTGCCAGATGACTTAATCATTTAAAAGAGGTTCCTAAAGCAATTCTCTTTACGATGAGTGTTGTGAAGGATTTGAATTTGAATTTACTAACAGTCATCATTATACCCTTGCAGAGGGTATATTGAAATAGTCCAGATGTTTGTAACGCATAGAAGAAAGCCTTTTCGACCATGACGAGCTAAGTTGATTTAGCCTTGTCAGTCTGTTTCTATGCCATCTCCTCCTACGTAAAGCTATCACCACCAAACTTTGCACCGAATCTTTTAGTTTCAAATACGCTGCACATTTGTCGGATCGGATGACTATAACATATAGCTGCCGAAAGAACGATCGGTCGATAAACTAGTTCTAGTGAGAAAAACTTTTTAGTTTTCAATGCAAACGTCTCCAAACTCAGTATTGACTAGTTTTTAGTGCTTCTCCATGATTCCACCAAGTTTGTTTGAAATCAGACATCTATATAGTCTAGCTGCCATAGAAAAGTAAGGTTAAATAAATAGTCTTAGTAAGAAAAACTCTTCTGTTTTCAATTTAAACCTCTTTTAAATTGGCATATATTCCTTTTACAAGCTTTCACACAATTCTACAAAGTTTTGTCCAAATCGGTTGACTATAGGTTATAGCTGCCATAGGAATGATCGTTCGAGAAACAAGTTTTAATAAGAAAAACTTTTTGTTTTCAACTAAAAACGCCTCCAAACTTTGTCATTCTTAGTTTGCTACGTTTTCCCGTGATTCCACTTAGTTTGGTCAAAATCGGACTTCTATATAGTATAGCTATCATACAAAAGTAGTGTTCGAAAAGTAGTCTTTGTGAGAAAAACTTGTTTGTTTGCAGGGGAAATGTCCTTCCTTTTTCTTCTTAAATTTTTTGTAATTTTCTAGATATTCAAATACGAACTCCCTGCATTCGGAGTTTATAAGAGGCAACTAATATTTGTCATACGATTGCTTGATGCCTTACATATTGAACTTTCCGCGAGGTGCCGAGTTTAAATTCCAGACAAAGTAAAGTAAAAATCAAAAAAAGTATCACTTATTTGTATGTGTTTTTCAGAGAAAATACACTTTGGTTGAACCAATGGGAAGAAAATGTACAAAAACATATAAAAAGGACCCTTACATTCGAGAGATTAGGGTAATACGCGTCTTGATGTTGTCCCTTCCACTTCCTCCTCTACTGCCCCTACCTACTTTGCCCTCTAATACTTAGAATATATTGTTTCTTCCTAAAATATATAATGAATCGCCTTTGACCCCTTTTGTAAGACCCCTTTAGGGCGATTTCGCTTCGCTTTTTGGTTGGTTACGATGCAAGTAAAGTTGCGACTTCTCATACAATTTCCTGAATTTACAATCATTTTTGACTCAAACTTGTGTATGGAATGAACTGAACCAGTTTCCTTTACGATTTAAGGTTCAGTTCACAATTTTTGGGCATGAATAAGCGGTTCGGGTCGGTGTGGTTCGGTTTAGAACCCGCTTACATACCTTGAAAATATAGTTGGTTATGTTCTTGTCGAACCAAATATGTAAACAAGGAAAAAATAGGATATTAAGAAATGTCTATTAGATGATTTGCTGTGTTCGTTTTGACTGGAAATGTCTTAAATATTCTTTTAATCATCCAACGAAGCTGAAAGTAATTCAAAGGACATGCAAAATAATTATGCTTTGGATGATTTTTAGCATCGCTGGATGATTAAAAGGATATTGAAGACATATGGATCTTTTTTTCTGTATACATTCCGAATTCCCAGTTGCTGCTTTACATGCACTACTAAAGGACTGCCCTTTTACTAAGAAGTCTAACCCAAGACCTACTTAGGAAGTCAGGCAGAACCATCACTAACTTAAGGACTTTGGATCGCAAAACAAACCTTTTTAGTTAATTTAAGAACGAGCAGCCTTGATTGGATAGAAACAAAAGTTTTGCGGAACGTTATTAGCTCAATGATTAAATTTAAAAATAATGAAATGAAACCCTGACTTTCGACCCTCTTTTTATGGCCCTTTTTTTTCATGTAAACCCACCACCCCAACGAATATGCATATACAAAATTGTGGTGTTGTAATCGGATATAAGTCTAGCTCTCCAGAGAACAGAATCGTTCCCCAGGCTAGCTAGACGTGGACCTTACCAATATAGAGGGGGGCGTGCCAAAGACAAAGCCCAAAAGCAAAGACCTCTGGACCCAACCAACCTAACCTGGGCAACACCGCAGAGACCCTTTCTGATAACTAAGCCATCAGGCAGAGAGAATTTCACATTTGATTTACAAATATAAAAAAAAAAGACGAACATTTTTTTTTGTTCTCTCCGGCCCCAAGTGACATTCGCAGCGTTATAAACAAAAAATTAAGCGTAAACGTGAGCTGCATGCAGAGAGCCAGGAGCAGCTCCTTCGGCCAGCCAGTGTTGTCAGGCTGTCTGGTCTGGTCTGGTTCGTTGTTCTGTTCCTTTTTTTTTCGCTCATTATGTGTGCATGGCAGTTTTATACTAATAAAAAAAAGAACAAGGCGAAGGACGAAACACAAAAACTACCCTCGTGCATGTTTTGGTGTGTGTGTGTGCGTGTGTGTGTTATTTGTTATTAAACGGGTCTTCGAGTCAGTCGTGCGTTTCAGGCACGGGGCAGGCATTTTTGTAATCGAGACTGACCACAATTATATTTATATCTACGTGAATGTGGCCCGAGGACATTTCACCTGTTACGAATGCGTCCGAACCGCAGACATTGCTCATTAACGGGGCATTCGACGACACTCACGATGGATGGCAGGCACCCCAGAGAGAGAGCGAACGAGAGAGGGTGTTGGAAAAGGGGTAGTGGAAGCGCGTATGCAGTCAAAGTGTCAAAAGGTAGGAAGTTACACTTTTCCCCTGACACCTGTGACCGCCGCCACCGAAAGTGTTGAGGGGGGGGGGGGAGCGGGAATTTAATATTTCTATTTGTTGCAAGATTTGGATTCAATTCGATTCTCTCAAAGGGGATTTTGGATTAGAAATTAATTTGTTTACTTCTTTTCATGGCTACAAGAGGTGAAGGTAATGAGATCACAGGCCCTGTCTGTGTGCACGTGTAAGAATTCAGTACTTAAATCAACATTCAAATGCTTAACCAGCAGTTCTCTCGGTTGATTTCGAAGTATCATTAAATTGTGGATAATGCAAAAAATTCTACAAATTATTAATCAGTTATTTTTCTGATTCTCTTAAGCCATGTAAAGTAAAGTGCATGGTGTTTAGTCTGATTAACCTGTCATTTCCCATATATTTCATTTTCATTGTAGCAAAATGACATTAATAAATATCAATTTGATCTGAAAATATGGATTTTATATGCTCGAATATATCTATTTGATATTTTCGAACAGTTCATTTCTAAGTGGACTTTTTATTGATGTGAGAAAATATAGCATTAAGCCCCAAATCATATCATTATTTGTTCTTTGTACTGAGTATATTATAGCTATTTTATTCATGGTTGCAAACGAATCGAATCGAAACGAAGTGGTTGCCATCACAGCTAGTATTTTGTATCGATAACTGGGTGTCGATGATTTATCACTCTACGGAAACGCTATTCCGGTTGCGCTGCCTTGGCATTGATGTATCAGTTACATCTCATAGCTCTGCTCCTTATATCTAAACTTTTTGACACATTTTACTTGTTAAACAATTAAGTTGAAAGCTTTGACTTTTTTCAATGTAAATTTGACACATCAACCAATGTGTTCTTCTACTTATGGTGGTAATGTATGTGGAGAAAAGACACCTTTTAGTAAAATCAGATTTAATTTGCGATGCCATTTTATAGTTTGAACTTTTGGAAATAACAGTTTGTTTCAATTCAAGAGTAAATTGCTTCAAAATGCTACTCAAACTAAATCTATGCTGCTGCATTCTGAAGGTTCGAATTCGTTGTAAAGCGCAAGGTTCGGTTCTAGAACCGAATTTCAAACACATCAAGCATAAAGTTCTTATTCTAACCTTTAAACTAATTTATAAGATCCAAATTTAAACTGGACTATAAGAGACAATAACTTAATCTAGAACTAATTGCTTTATACTAATCAATCTCAAAATCGTTAAATATTATATACCTTATTTTTAAGGTGAACTTCATGAGAAATTATTTTCACAATAGTTTCGACTGCAGACTGCATGATTCCAGTATTCCAGCTATATTTACAACTAAAAAAGTTGGTGCTAAGACCCTTTTGATGCTATCATCAGTAGACTTTTTATGTGCTTAAGCTGTATTTTGGCTTGTCGAGATTGCAAATGAGATGGGCGAAAAATACCTCAGTTTACTGTGAGTTGGCTGTCTAAAAACTTGTTAGAGAACTCAGATAGCCTTCTTCTAATGCTTTTTTGTTTTTTTGTAATTCTCAGATTGAATACTGCTCTGGTCTGATATCTCATTTGAGAAACTTTTTTGAGATATTAGACACAGCTTTAGAGCAAATTGCTAGAGACAGAATTGTAAACCCGGTTCTAAACCGAACTTAACCAAATTGCATTTGCATTTGCAAACCCAAAATTAGTAAATAAGTACGATTTTGTTAATTTCATCGACAATTGTACGAACAGACTTGCACTCTTCTAGCTTTGTAAAGATTTTCTCTAGGCTGCAAACAGTTCGCATTTGCTTGGGTCCATCAAAACCATCCGTGGACCGTACCTGAACACGACCGCATCTCTGTTAATGCTGATCAAGAATATGTGTAGTTTATAGGATCGGAGATGATTTTGGTTTATGTATTCGATTTTTGCAACTATTCTATTACTTTTTTGTATCTTTTTACAAGAATATTTTGTTGTATGTAAGATCAAAACATTCAAACTTTGCTATTTAAATTTGAAATTAAACCTGTTTACAGCTTAAAGGTTGTTCCGATATATAAGATTTTGATTTCATCATATGTATATGACATTTTCTAGATATGAAAGAGCCGCCACTTAAATATAGTTAAGATGTTGTCAGGTCTTCCTTTTGTAAATGTTTACACTATCTTCTCATCCCATGCGAATAATCTAGATCAGAGGTGCCCGCGCTCTATACGCTTCAGGCGCATTAGTGGTAGTTTCGCGCCAAGCGATTGGTAACCGTAAGTGACTTACTCATAATGAAATTGCAGCAACAACTTTGATTGGGCCTCTCTTCTCTTTGTCTGCTATGCCTCTGGCGAAATTGAAGGCAACATCAGTTCGTATGATTTTGCGTTGATTTTGTTGTCGCCGTATGCATTAGACGGCTACAAGCAGACACACACACTGCATTAGGCCATAACCGGGGTTCTCTTAAGTGCTCTTGTGGTTGTTGTTGCTTCCAAAATATTTGTTTTATTTGTGTAAGTGACTACGTAAGCATTAGATGCTTCTGGGCACTCCTGATATAGATGAATCATCTTAGCTACTGAAGAGATCTTCTGATCCAAAAACTGCATACTGAAGTAACTGACTATCTCACCTGAGACTATGAGCCTTGATCTCCTTTCCGTTTTCCCCCAAAAATATTCTTACTTAAACCGAAAACTTAAGGTGTTGTACTTCTTTTATATTCCCCACCTTATCACTTACTGGCCGCCTTATCGACTCAACTTAAATGGCTTATCAAATCACTCTGAAATCCCTCACTATTTTCTTAGTCTAGTTAAGGTCCTCTGCCCCCTCCACCCATCCTTGCACTTCACTCGCCCTAATCCTCTCACTATTTCATTCGCAGTTCTGGTAACTTCATTTCTCTAATTGTCCACAAGTAAAGCGAGAGAAGTGGAAGATGCAGAAAAATTGTGTATTTCAATTCAATTTCTGATGCTTATCGGGGCACAGGACTGGCCGTCCGTTTGCTTCGGTTGCCTGGGCAACCCTCGTTGGGAAAAAAAAAAAAGAAAGCAAAAATCTATTTTCATTACGCTGCCGCTTCCTAGTTTACCGCCTCCCCCTACACCGCCCTGCGTCGTCGTTACTTACAAATGGCTTTCGTTTGCGGCTGATAAGCCGCCAGCGCACAGATCAAATGGGGAAATAACAGTAAACCAGCTAAACGGACGGCACCCTTCGTGTTGGAGTTCGTGTTCCCGTTTCGATTTCGCCCCGCACGTGACCAAATTATTTTACCTCTTCGCATCGGGGAAGATAGTTGATATTTCAGATGGTTTATGGCCTTTTGTCCTTGTCGCCGTTGCCCTGGGTTGGGCCGGCCAATTAGCATTTGCAGTGGCTGGCTCCATCTTGTCTTGGATTTAATCAAAATCCACTGACTGCCACCAGGTTGAGGTGGTGTTATGTAAATGGCCTTTTTCTCAATATAAATTATGTTAATGGCAATTTGTCACTTCATTTTGCGGGCAGCGGCGTGTTAAGTGTCTAGGCAATTGGTAACCAATCTACAAACAGACAAACACACACACACTCATACACATCCAGCCATACAAACATAAAGGTTAATGAATATAAATGGCTTTATGTAAGAGTGGGGAAATTGTTTGAGAGAGTTGGAAAATAAATAAATTATTAGCTCGGTTGAATCCTGCGAGGAGACTTCAGTTGAAAGAAGTAATGAACTTGTGCCCCCAGTTGACTGCAGAAGGGATTGAAACCAAAGTGATGAGAGGGTGAGCCCACTTCTTCTTTGTATCTTTAATTTTGCGGGATGGAAAATCTAAGATCTTGGATCCCACACACTCAGAGCTGAGAGCTGAGAGCTCTATGTTGAGAGCCGTGAGCCATCAACCGGCTCGGCTCGCAACCCGTGAGCCATCAACCGGCTCTCGTGAGCCTCAGCTATCGGCTGAGAGCTGTGAGCCATAACTCTCGGCTCCTAAGCCACAGCTCCCGACTCGTAAGCCACAGCTCTCGACTCGTGAGCCACAGCTCTCGACTCGTGAGCCACTGCTCTCGGCTCGTGAGCCATTGCTCTCGACTCGTGGGCTACAGCTCTCGACTCGTGAGCCACAACTCTCGACTCTTGAGCCACAGCTCTCGACTCGTGAGCCACAGCTCTCGACTCGTGAGCCACAGCTCTCGACTCGTGAGCCACAGCTCTCGACTCGTGAGCCACAGCTCTCGACTCGTGAGGCACAGCTCTCGACTCGTGAGGCACAGCTCTCGACTCGTGAGCCACAGCTCTCGACTCGTGAACCACAGCTCTCGACTCGTAAGCCACAGCTCTCGACTCGTGAGCCACAGCTCTCGACTCGTGAGCCACAGCTCTCGACTCGTGAGTCACAGCTCTGGGCTCGTGAGAAACAGCTCTCGACTCGTGAGTCATAGCTCTCGGCTCGTGAGTAACAGCTCTAGGCTCGTGAGCCACAGCTCGCGGCTCTTGAGCCACAGCTCTGTGCTCGTGAGAAACAGCTCTAGGCTCGTGAGCCACAGCTCTAGGCTCGTGAGTCAGAGCTCTCGTCTTGTGAGTCACAGCTCTCGGCTCGTGAGTCGCAGCTCTAGGCTCGTGAGTCAGAGCTCTAGGTTCGTGAGCCACAGCTCTCGGCTCGTGAGCGACAGCTCTCGGCGCTAAGCTCAGCGACCGATGTGTTTAAGCCACTTTCTGAGACATGCTTATTCCTATGGGTGATGCTGAGCAAAACAAAATATATAACTTTACTAAAACGTAGCAAATCTCAAGATTTTTAGACTACTTTCTCATATTTCTTCAACCTAGAAACCTTCGCGGGCAAGCGTCTAAACATATTCCAAAGAAAGGTATGGCTTACGAACCGAGAGCTGCTTTATGGCTCCCAATCTGTGGCTTACAGCCCAGAGCCTAGTGTTGTGGCTCACGAATCGAGAGGCGATTAATGGCTGATGGCTGACGGCCTACGGCCTAGGTCCCTCAGCTCCGAGCCAAGAGCAGAGCGCTATGAGCTGGGAGCAATAGCTGGTTCTCGCGAGCTGCGAGCAAAGAGCAATTCCGAAAACACTCAACTTTTTTAAATTGTTTGGCTTTTTGGTTTAAATCACTTGACCTAGTTCGGCAAACATGGGTTATTCAAACTTACTTGACTTGATTATATTTCACTGAAATCGTAGACTTGCTTCTTTACTCCGAAGCAATTAGAGCTTAAAAACAATAAAAATTTTAGAGTAAACTATTAAGAAAGAAAGCCCGACTATAATTTTTGTTTCCTGCCCAAATACTTTCATTTTTTCAGCAAGTTACTTGTAGAAAGGCGAGCTTCTCCGTGTCCCCTATACAAATATCCATATACTCTTACCAAACCTTCATTAGGAATAATGTGGCTTCTCGTGACTATGCAAAACCATCTCGTCTGCATCTCGGCTATAGTTTCCAATGCACAAGGCGATTATTCATTTCAAATGGTTTCCTTATGGTTTTTGTTAGTGAAAACAATTGTAGGGTTATCCGTAACGATAGACAAAATGATCGATATCCTGTCGAGTCTCTATTCGAAAAGGCATGGATGCACGTGCATTCAAATTGGATGCAACTTGTTGGCTACCACTAAGCAACTATGATTTTTGTATTGCATGAAAGTTGCAGTCGAAGAGATCCAAACATAAATGTGATGGCATCTCACTACTTTCATTTCAATAAATAATTAAACTATGGAAATTTAACAATTAACAGCAGAGTAAAGCAGATTACAAACAAACTAAATCAAAGCTAATCTGAAAGGATAACTTATTCCGTCCGGATCTATCTAATGAAATTATTCATAACGACAGTGATCACAGCAATAACTGCTCTACACTAGCGATGGTCACGCCTGGCCCGCAGTTTATGTATACTGCATACATAAATTATGAGTAATACATAGATTAATCAATGAAATTTGCCGAACATATTTCGCAATTCACAACGACTCAAGCCGAACGCATGCAGAGGCTTCTCAGTCGCTGGCCAACGGTCGATGAAGTAGGTCAGAGCTGGTTTGCGTTGAGTTATTTTCTGAATACATTCTTAAGTTTTTGACACCTGAAACCGAGTCTGTTAAAAAATTCATGAAATTGATAGCATTCTTCATTTTGGAAATAATGATGCCAGTAATGATTTGAAGTAGGTTATACTCTGATGTTTCATGAAATAGTAACTCTATCCACACCAAGACACCGTTGGTCGTTAAGTAGAGTTTTAGTTGGTGCAGTTCAGGTCAATAAATCTCTTTCGAAATGGATGTTTCTTGCTTAAGAGGCGGTTTTCTCCTAATTTGTAGTTTTATAACTCAAAATGGTACATTGAACTGATGAAATGACATTTTATTCCTTTCATTCTCAAATGCCCCCCTTCTCATAAAGAAGACCCTTTAAGCTCAAATCTTCTCGTTTTTAACCCCCAACTGAACTTGTACCCAAGCTTTTACAAAACAAATCTAAGAAAATGGAATTCATAAAGCGTACCTAATGATATGGCTCCACCATCAGATGCGCATTCATGTGTCGGTTGGGCCATTTAGTCCCGCCCCTCCTCCCCTCCTCACCGTTTCTTGTTCCCCTTTCCAAGACTACTTTCTCCTAATGAGAAGCCTCACACACTTCGCCACTTAAAGGCTAACAAGGCTTTGGGTAGAAACTATAAAAAAAAAGTGTTACATGGACAATTAAGTTTTTATGAAGCATTTCCGCTAGGTGGCGCTAGTGGGCAAAACAAGTAAACAACAACAACCGGCACGAACAACACAACAACAAGGCAAACACCGAGTCGATTTTGTGGCGCCAGACGGAGAGTTGGATGGGTATGGGGGGTATGGGGTATGGGGTGGGGATGGGTGTAAAGCGGCCAAGCGCATAAAAATTCATATGTGAGTGTGCCTGTGTGTGTGTGTGTGTGTATGTTCGTGTCTGCATTTGTATTTAAATACATTTTAATTAGTATTTATTGTTTTTGTACCGACTCGACGACGAGCTCATCTCCGATGCCACCGTCGAGCACTTAACACTTGCCAAATTAGACATGCAACAATAACAACAAGAGCAGCAACAGCAACAAGGGGTTAAGTTAATCAAAAGGCACAAACCTACGAAACAGTTTCCACTCTCAAACAACCACCCTCTCCCCCCCCTGGCCATCTCAATCACTGTCTTTCTTTTTTGCCTCTTTCGGCAAAGCAATTAACAACGCTTTGATTAACACTCCACGTCCATGTCCAACGACATCGGCCCCGTTGACAATGACGACGACAGCTGCCGCCACCACCCACCCACCCAACCACCCAACCACCCAACCACCCAGTGCCACCCCATCCCGACCCACAGCCATAACAGAGACTATGCCAGTCTGTTTGGTGCTTAGGCAATGTCTGCTAACTAACAGCTGTCAATTACAGCCGCCAGCTTAGGCCAAGTCCGTGTTGGCCGGGCTACTGTTAAGGTTAATGAAAGCGATGCGAGCTCCAGGCGTGCCTTTTAGTGAGATGATACACCGGAAAAATGTATCAAAAGAAAATCAAATCACATTTGATTCTATGGTTTACTGGTTTCCTTTGAATGCAGGGGACTTGGAGTGGTTCGGTTCGGTTTTTAGTTCAGTTCAATGGTTATATCTCTACTAACACTTTCCATTTCGAGTTTACCTGGTACAACGGGATAGACCCATTGGTATATCATATATTTATCAGAGCTGTAAACTGCAATTACCACTTTTCAGATAATTAAAACCAATTCCTAAATACCATTTTGTAGCAATCGTAATTGTAGTTTGGAACTACTACTATTCGTATTCATTTTAAAATGTAATTACTTCAATAATTGGGATTAGTAAGTATTTATGCCGGAAATTACTTCACAATTACTTAAATAATTGGGATTATTAAGTATTTATGCCGGAAATTACTTCACAATTACTTGAATAATTGGGATTATTAAGTATTTATGCCGGAAATTACTTCACAATTACTTGAATAATTGGGATTATTAAGTATTTAAGCCTGAAATGTAAAATTATTCATGTATTTCTAGGTGTAAACTTAAATAATCTTGTTCGAATTGTCACACATTCAATGCTTGGAATAAATAGCCAACTGTACCTCAATAAACCCCATTCTCACACACCTGTCCATCTCAAACTATTGCCTGCTTTGTAAAGAGTGAGGAGTGTCATATTTCAATAAAATGATGTTTCCTACTATAAAATTTTGTGTTTTCCAAACTTGATTGTTAAAAAATCATATTTTCTACCCATGACTACATAAATAATTCAAGTTTCCATGCACAATTACTCAATAATTCCCCCTTTCAGGTACAATTATTCAAGTAATTGTAACAGTAATTACAGTTTGAAATCGTTATTAAATAATAATAGCTTCAAGTTGCAAAATCTTTATCAGGATTAACTGTTTCATTCTCTGAATAATTAAGAATGTAAATGTAATTGTAACTGAAATTGTAATAAAAATCAATAAAATACTGGAAGTAATGATTACATTACACCTCTGATATATACTCCATTTGATCCTGTTAATATGTTTCTGTGATCGTTGAAATGTAATACGCAGTATATTGGAGTAGCCTAAGTGCCACCCAGCCAAAGCTTGATACAATATAATAGACCACCTCCCATTCAAGGGGCACAGCCTCGAAACTCCGAAGAAATACAATAAAATACACAGAATAAAGCAGAAAGTGAATCTTTCGAGTTGATTATTCTAAAGAGTTTATTGAAATCAATACAGAAGATGCCAATAAGGTTCGTGCAGGGCTTTGTTATTGGTAGCAGATGAGTGATTTTACCATTAATAAGACTTTGTATATATAAAGATAACACAATATGCATTGCATCTGCGGTTAATTAAAGAGGAAAGGCTAATTAAAAGTATTCTTCTAGAGAACGGTTGATAACGGAACTAAGAATTCATTATTCCAGAACAGAACGTATATAATAAGACATTAGAGATCGTTCAATACGTTCTACCACCACCCGACAACACTTCCTATCAACATTATCGGTTACATGAGAGTCCAATTAAAAATGATGATCCAAAAATCCACCTAGATAATTTGCTTTATTGAAAACTCCGCCCAACTTAGATATACCTGTTTAAAAAAGGATATGGAAAAATATCCATTGCATGATATTCCGTATTCATGGACTGGATATGTTTTAAATATCCTTTAAACCATCCAACGAAACTGAAAATCATCCAAAAAAATGAAAATTGATCATCCTTTGGATGAAATTCAGCTCCTTTTGATGATTAAGAGAATATTAAAGACATTTCCAGTCCAAATGCGCAGGGGAAATAGTAATCAATAGCTTTTCGCTATGAAAAATAACAGAACATTGTCATTACCTATAACATATTAACATCAAATTGTCAGCTAGCGCATGAAACGACGCAAAGTATGCAACGCTTTTGTAAAAAAAAAAAGGCAAGTTGCCAAATATATGACTAAAGTCTATAGACTTATATATATATGTATATATAATACTTGGCAAAAATTTAAAATAAACCATTGTACAGTAAGTACGAAAATAGTTGATTCAAGTACCAAATACTTATACTAAGAAAGATATTTCATGCGGACGTGTCACAGCTCCAAAAGTTCGCAAATATAACTTACAGATCAAGTTTTTAAGCGTAAGCCGTTAAAATTGCTTTAATAATTGAGATAGAGGGGAATTGGGGCGAGTCAAGAACAGAAACAGGTTTTTAAAAGATGTGCCGTCTGCCATACTTTGAAAAGCTTGCAAAAACAAGAAAGAAAGTCGGTCAAGCCCGACTATAACATACTCTGTACCAAGAAAATTTTTCTTTTGATCATAACTCGAAAACCGTTCATCCGATCTTCTTCATTCCTTTGGCGGATCGATAAGTTATCCTAATAACTAAATATGTCCAGAAAGAAGAAGCCATCTATCTTCAAAACTGTGGGAGATACGACGTTGTTTCTAAATTGCGGGGGCGGGAGGGGGCGTGGCCAAAATTGAAAATAAACTTGATCTGCCTGCAGACATTAGAAGCATATGTCCCATACATGTCAAACCTCTATCTCTTACCATCTCTGAGATCTGTGCGTTCATACGGACAGACAGACGGACAGACGGACAGACGGACAGACGGACATGACGGACATGACTCGGCTGTTGATGCTGATCAAGAATATATATACTTTATGGGGTCGGAGATGCTTCCTTCTGGATGTTACATACTTTTGCACAAACTTATAATACTCTATGTACCTACGGTACAGAGTATAAAAACCGCAAGTTGCCAAATATATGACTGAAGTCTATAGACTTATATATATATGTATATATAATACTTGGCAAAAATTTAAAATAAAAAATTGTACATTAAGTACGAAAATACTTGATTTAAGTACCAAATACTTATACAAAGAAAGATATTTAATGCGGACGTGTCACAGCTCCAAAAGTTCGCAAATATAACTTACAGATCAAGTTTTTAAGCGTAAGCCGTTAAAATTGCTTTAATAATTGAGATAGAGGGAAATTGGGGCGAGTCAAGAACAGAAACAGGTTTTTAAAAGATGTGCCCTCTGCCATACTTTGAAAAGCTTGCAGAAAAAATACCTGTCAGCGCAAATTTAAGGGCTGAAACAGGTTTATAAGGTTTAAGGCTAGGCGAAATTAAGGTCTTTCCCATCGAAATTCCCGAAAATAATTTTTGCACTAATTCAAGAAACAAGTTTTCAATAAATTGAAAGTCTACCCCTGAACCGAACCGAACCCGCGGTTCAAAAACCATGTAATAAACCAAAGCTGAGATTAAAAAACTCTGTGAACCTTTGAACCGAATTAGATCTTTTTTTAAGATATGCTTGGAACACTGAAAGAAACCACAATAGGGCGAATATTTCTGCATCGTGAACTGAAACCCCATGATAATTGAGCTATGACAGCGTTGAAGCAAGTGAACGATATACTTTAAGTTATTGGAGATGTTTCCTTCTGCCTGTTAGATACTTTTGCACCGCTTAACTGATCACTTTTTACTCTACGAGTAATAGGTAAATGATTCTGAATCAAAGCTAGAATACCTTTAATTGAAATGATTAATCAATCATATTCAATGTTCTGTCTTTATTTTTGAGCTCTGAGGTCATCTTTCTCATGAATTCGTCATTGAAACCTGCATAAATTACATACCCAACCGCTCACTCTAATCTAATCCTACCACTCGGTAGTTTCCGCTCAGTGTACAGCCTTTTGCTACACTGACCTCCGGCCATCATCATCGTTTTTTTGCCTCCAGGCCATGTAATTAAAGTGCAGCTCTCTTTTGCTTTTTGGGGGGGGGGGGGGGGGGGGCTTAGTTCGTGCTCCGGTCTGGCTACCACTTTATTAAGCCCTCTGCCGCTGTTCCACCATTTCTGCCGGGGTTGGCCATTCTCATTCACCCAAAAAGCGGATGTATCGCGTTAGGCTGTACTGTAATAAGTTATGACACTTTTAGCGCCCACTGTGCGTGGGTTGTGTACGTACGTGTTAACAACCACCCCTTTTCCCGTACCGTATTCCGGCTTTCGCATTTTCCCCCTTTTTTTTTTTTTGGCCACAAGAAGTTCATTGAAGCGCATAATCGCATGTTAAATGTGTTGTAATTAAAATATTAATTTCTTCGTTTGAGCCTTGGAAGTACGGTGTGTTGGTAGCTAGTTTGCTGCTCTTCATCGTCATCGTCTGCTGCTTTGCGGTTTTTGGCTTACGGTTGTTGTGTAATTATAGTTGGGCTGTGCGTTTTTATTGTTTTTGTGTGTGTGTGGATGTGGGGGATGAGAACGAAGAAGCATAAATAACTTTTACTTGAGAGAGTCAGTCGGAAGTTGGGTTACGGGCTGGGTTTTTTTTGGCATGAAAGGATGTGGGAAATAGGGCAGAGGGATTTTGATAAGAAGAGGATTTGGAGGTAGAGTAAATATTTTAAAATTTAAATGAAAATATGCAACAGGGCTTTGGGCTTCTATCTCATGTGCATAAGTCTCAAGCCACAATAACTGGGCGAGGCTTTGCAGTTGCTCTCTTTAGCTTGAGTAAACGACTGCTTGAAAGTTTTTGATTCGCTTACTCTTGTGTGCAGTAAGCCACCAAGCTCTCTTAGACTTTCTCATTTGTGGTATAGCGGGTAGTGTGTGTGTGTGCCTGCTGTGCAAGAGTTCTTGGGTTCTAAATAAAAAGTTCTTGCTTTAAATACCTACACATACGGTCACCTTTGGCGTCAGATGTAGAGTATCTAGCCATGAAAAAGCTTCTCAAACTTTGCCTTTCAGACTCAGCGTTAAACTGTACACTCAGAGAAAAAATAGAGAATTTCATACTTGGATCAAGAATTTTCGAGATCAATAGTTCGATAAGAGTGAAAATGCTCGATCCAAGAGCGAAATTGTTGATCCAAGTATGAATTTTTGATCCCGGTTTTCTTGATCCAAGAGCTTCAATACTTGATCCAAGTATGAATCAGTCTCAAATCAAGCACAAGAGTTCGTGGATCAAGTGCTAAACATACTCAAATTCAAGATTGCTCATTCTTGAATCAAGAGCATACAGCATTGTCAAAACCCGAGAATGTTCTTCCTATTATCAAGAGCTCATCACATTCAAGAGTAAGGTCGTTTGCCCTTAAATAAAGAGCTTCACAGATTTCAACCATACAACAATTCAAAATCAGTAGATTTTTCCATTTTGTTTGAATTTATTTAATGGAAAACTAATTGTTGAGCCATGTTGCAACTTTTAGCCGGCTTGAGGAATACACACCTCAAAGCAGCATCAGTCCTTCTGTGTCAACTATCAGTCGAACAGAGGTCTCTCCATGCCAGCAATGCCATAACAGGTTGGGAATTCCAAAGCAACATGAGTGCAAAAATCCATTACGCTCTCCGCTCGATAGCTTCCCCACACCCCTCTCCCATAAAATACAAAACTGGAAGAGCAGCTTCAACGCTACTCTCTCTATTCTCTCAAATGTGCAACCCACCTATCTTTAAAACTGTAGGAGATATGACGTTTTTTCTAAATTGCGGAGGCGGGAGGGGGCGTGGCCAAAATTGAAAATAAACTTGATCTGCCTGCAGACATAAGAAGCGTATGTCCCATACATGTCAAACCTCTATCTCTTACCATCTCTGAGATCTGTGCGTTCATACGGACAGACAGACGGACGGACGGACAAACGGACATGGCTATATCGACTCGGCTGTTGATGCTGATCAAGAATATATATATACTTTATGGGGTCGGAGATGCTATCTTCTGGATGTTACATACTTTTGCACAAACTTATTATACTCTATGTACCTTTGGTACAAAATATATAAAAATACATTATATATAGAAATTTTGTTTACTCAAATTTTAGCCTTGCGCTGAACACGTATGCAATTGCATCTCTTCGCAGAGCACCAAAGTCTAAAATGCTGCTTATACGTATCCACTCTCGTTTCTAATAAACTAACATGTGATCTCGAGAGGGATGGAAGTAAGTCCTTATAAAGTAAAACAAGCTCACAAGGCTTGGTACTATAAAGCGCTATTTTCTTTGCGAAAACGGAGCTCTTTGCAGCACTCTTTTCACAGCGAGAGTGTAGGGAGTTTTAGAGCTCTTTTTACAGTGGGAGCGGAGTGCTTTTAAACGTCAATTCGTTTCGGGATTCTAAATAATATCATTCGAAACCTCATATGTTCCTTGAGTCACCCAAAAGGGGAAACAATACTTGATAAGTTAAATGAAAAGTTTTAATTGTTTGATGAAATTTCATTCAAATTTGTATAAAAATCATTTTCCGCATATCATTCTCAGTTTTACTTGCAATACAAGCCTCAGCTTTGCCCTTTCCCAGTTGCCTACCAGCATTTTTATGCCGATGCCAGCAAATAAATGGAATATGTGTGCATATGCCAAACTTCAACCTCAGCCAGCCATCCCATTCCGGCGGAGTCCATAACAAAAAGATTTGGCGAATGAAAGGAAAAAATAGATTGAATTGCGTGCAAAATGCGTTTGCCGTGTGTCAATAAAATGCTTCAGCCCTTGAAGCGAGATTCTCTGCTTGTCAGTCAGTCAGTCTGTCAGTCCGTCCGTCCTTCTAAATGGTGTACGTGTAAAGCATTTAAAGTAATGAATGAACCTCTCTGGGTGGGTGAAGGGATGGGTGGGGGTGGCAGTGTTCAGGGGGTTATCAGGGGTTGGGATATTAGTAACATTTTTTTGACAATCATTCAATACACGCAGCCAATACATCAATATGTCGTCCAGTTCCACTCGGTTCAAATGTTTGGCCCAATGATGCGTCAAAAAGGTGCGTCGCACCGGGTGCGACATATGTCCTCTATCGCTCTCCCTCTCCCCCTCTCGCCCTCTCTCCTATTATGGAATCCCGGAACGGCGGAGACTATGGTAATTTATGTGCGGAATTTAAATGGATCAGCAAACGGCCTGGGAGGTCTGGACACCCACAAATTGTTTAGGCAAACATTGGGACAGACATCCATTTCGCTGTGTTTGCCCTTGACAAATGTTTGGAGTTTGCTTCGTCCCAGGCAGCCGCCGGAGAGCTCCTTGGGCGATTATGAGCAAAGTTTTGGTTATTTATCAATTTAATGACTTGATGCCTGGAGACTTGTTGTAAATTAAAGCATTTGGATTGGATTTATATGGCCAAATGAAGTTGCGACTGTGGAGAAAACGGCAGATTAATTTTCGTTTTATGTTTGGGAATGGCACAACAACAGATGGAACATAAACCATATAAGCTCCCCTCTCTCTCCCATCAGCACTTTGACACATTTCACCATCTTATTGATTTGTTACGCATCATCCACTTTGCCATTTTGTGCTGTCAACCAGTTATTGATGGCACTTTCCAGACCAAATAGTACAAATACACAGGCAAATCCTCTCGCACCTGTTGGGCTCCCGATATGTCAATCCCAAACACCCTTCTCGCCCGAAGCCACTTGTCAAGCTGACGACGAACCCCTTAGCACCTTGGGCGGCTTAAGCCAACTCCCAACGCCCAACTGTGCCCAATCCCCTCCAGCTCTGCAACTCTTCAACGCTTCGTTGCACTTTTGTTGTTTTTGATTTTGTATTTCTCTTATTTCCTGCTCGTTGCCATACAAATGTCAGCATCATAAACCAATTTTTATAAAATTTTCCAATTTGTTTAGTTGAATTTGATGCCACGCGAGGGGGGGGCGGGCGAGAACGAGAACTGGCAACACAAATCCCAGCTAAGTAAATATGATGAGGGGTTGGGTATGACAGGAGCGTATGCGGCAAGGGGCAGAAACATTTAACACCAAGAAAAAGTTGGGTTATGTTGGTGAAAATTGTGAATTGAAGACAGAAACGATATTTGGGATATTTGGGTGACCCCAAAGACTGATTATATTACCAACTTGTTTATTAATCGCTACGATCAGTATTGGCCGGGTGTGGCGCAGCGGGTAGTGTGTGCGACAGTTATGCAAAGGGACGTCGGTTCCATCCCGTCTCGGGACGTCTTATATAAAAGTTTTTTCCCTAATAACTTACACACCCGGTCATCTTCAGTAGCTATTTGCGCCAGCTGTAAACTAACCAGTCATGAAAAAACTTCTCCAACTTTAACCATTCGGATTCGATGTTAAACTGTAGGTTCCTTTCTCTTGTGCGAAACTAAGAAGCACACAAGCCAAGAGATTAAGAAAAGCTACCTTTGGTCCTTTGGGGCTGTAAAGTCAATTATACTGAGGGTGATTTTTAGCAGCTTTCGGATTTGATTAAAATGAGAAAGCTAAGCTAACTTCGTCTGAGCCGAATTTTTAATACCCCTGCAAGTGCTCAATTAAACATTTTACAAAATAATCCACATTTTTCGACCGATCATTCGTATGGGAGCTATATGATATGGTCATCCGATTTGAACAAAAATTTGTAGAATTCGGACAAAGCATGTTAAACAAGCAAATACAAACTTGCAGGATGCTACCATTAAAAACAAAAAAGTTTTTCCAACCAAGACTGTTTCTCAGACCAATCTTTTGTATGGCAGCTATACCATTTATTTGTCCGATTTTCATCAAATTTGCCAAAATTTTAAAAAAGTATAGAAAACCAGTGAATACAAAGTTTGGAGACGTTTCCATTGAAAAGATAAAAGTTTTTCATATTAAAACTAGTTTTCCGACCGATTGTTTCTATGCGAGCTATGAGATATAGTCATACGACTTTTAACAGAGACACAACACCACAAAGGAGGCTGGTAGATCGTACAGCTGTTTCAAGGGGAACCACCATCTATCATCAACAGAACTTTTCTCAAAAGTCTCTCCATGCCAGCGGTGCCATAACCGTTTGGGAATTCCAAAGCAGATTGCGCGCAAAAACATCGAGAGGCAGCGTAGAAACAGACAGTCGTCTTTGTGTGTGTGCGTCCCCATGGCCTTGCCGTTTTTAGTATGAGAGATACTCTTCCCGCTGCTATTAACGGTGACCAAAAAGTTTGTTTGCATAAATGCATATTTTTATGTTTTTTCAAACTCTTTATCGGACATAAGGAAACTCATTTATAGGTTCAGTTATCAAGATACTCGTATCGGTATCGAAAAAACCAATCGATATAAAATTACAGCTGTCTACAAGCACCTCAATCTTGATACGTCAAATTGTCTATCATGATACCGTAAAGATAAGATAAGATCAGATAAGAGTGTAACTGATCAGGGAGCAAGTTTTCTGGTTCATTAGTTACTCAATATTACTAAATTTGTGTAGTTTATTTAACTGCTGCTCTAAAAATCGCATTGGTCCTGAAAACTACTCAAATCGTATGGGAACCGGGTCGTTTTTGGGTCGCAAGCGGCTTGTGTAATACATGGGAATATTCAAAATGTAATTTAAAATAACATTTCAAAGTTTTTGTAGAAAGATAAAGCTTTGAAATCAAAAATCTTAAAAACAGAGGCAATTATGGGCGGGGATTTTGTAAGTAGTTCGGAATGTAATTCTAGGGTTTTGTAACACTTTCTTGCCCGTTTTAAAACTAAGTCGCTAAAAACTTACTAGATAATAGATAAACTCACTTGACTCGAAAGCTTAAGTTCGTATCAGGTTCGGACTCAGCGTTTATCTCTAAATAGGTTCGGTTCACAGTAAATTAAATATGTCGGAGTTTCGGGTTTGTAGCCCTGATATTATTAATAACTTTTACTGATATCCCAGTAAGTAAAAACAATAACAAAATATATGTAAGACAGGTACTATTTCTTCAGTTTCAGTTTAAAAAGCAGCAAATAAACGATATTGAATAATCTGCAAGCGTTTTTCGTGTTGTAAGTCGATGCATGGTTAAATTATTGACCAAACTGAACATGTTTGACAGTAACATGGGACACGAAAACAGCTGAGCTGCCAAAAAAAAGTGTTGCCAAAAAGAAAGTTACTAGAAAATCTCTGTTTACTTGGCTTAAATAGCAAATTTTTGATTTCCTAAGTGTTGCGATCTATAGGGGTTGTATGGTAATGCTGGCAAGCTGCCAGATTTTTGTAAGCCAGCTATATGACAGTCTATTCAGACTGAAGAAAAAACCAACGTTAGTATTGACAGTTTTGTTTTTTGTAAAAATATTATTTGACAACATTTTGACAGGAAGCAGAAACTTCCTGTTAAAATATTATTGAGTAAAGCCATATTTAGAGCAGAGTTGGCGAACCCCTTACCATCCCTCCTGTCTCCGCCCTTGTCAGTTTAGTTTCCATGCATGTCAAAGCGGTGAGTTCTCTGCTCAACCACCCTCGACCTGTCCCGGGGAGTGAGTAAGACTCTCGGGCATTCTCATCATCATCATCAACATCAGTTCAAGACGCGTGCTGCCATTTTTTCTGACATGTCCTTCCCCGCACCCGCACCAGCCACCGCCCCCTTGCCCCCTGCTGCCACCGCCCACTCTCTCTGTCTCTCTCTCCCTGTCTGTTCTCGGCGAGGCCTGATAAATTGTTCAATAAACTTGTTTCGCAACTGATTTGGGCAAAAAGTTGCAGAAACTTTGACTGGGTCCAGTCGAAGAAAGTTTATTAACTAGTTCCTAGAGACGAAAATAGGATCCTTCAATTAATTCGCTGGCTATTTAACTTTGTCCCCGCTGACTGCTGACTGACAGGTTGCCACCGGGGTTCTTTTGTGCTTAATTTCCAATTAGGGTGGCACTTTCATGCCATGTGCCCGGGTGTGCCCGGGTGCAGCCGGGTGCTGTGTTTGTGATTTTCATTAATGGCATTTAGCTGGAGTTGGAATTGGAATTGGAATTGCAGTGGTCGCCACCCTTAAACAGCAACCCCTTTAACAACTGCACTTTGACTTTCCCCCCTGCATTTTTCGAGTCCTAGGGAAGTTATCAAAAATCAACATAGGCTTTTGTTTCATCGACCTCCTCATCATCCTCGTCGTCGTCGTCGTCGTCATCGTCTCCCACTTCAAGTCAATCTTCAGTATTTGCAATCAATTTGATTTCAATGACAGAAAATTTCACATCTGGCAATGGGGGGGGGGGGGAGGAGCGGCGGGCTTATGTGCAAATATGCAAATCGAATATGCAAATTAGTTGAATTTTGATTTGGCTGTTGAGTGAAGGACTAGTAGGCCCCCAAAGCGACGAAGCGACGGCAGCAGCCGGCATTGAGGTGGAAAAAGTTCAAAGAGCTTTGGGGCCAACCAAGTAGAGTGCTGGGATCTTCTAGGCGATCACCTCACCCCCATCCCCACCCCAACCCTCACCACCCCAACAACATAAATGTTGGCGCTGGTCTAAAATTTCATATCAACAGCCACTCGAGGCACTTCATTCCCATTTCCATCCCTTCCCCTTCAAATTCCACACGCACACAAAGAGCTCTCTGGTGAAGTGCTTCCAAAAAAAAAAAGATTAAAATTTGAACAAAAACAAAATGCATTCCTCAAATAGCTCAAATATTTTCAAAATTAAACAACAGAAAAAACAGACGTTGTGAGGACCAAAGCGCGAAGAACCCTTCTCGTGAAGAGCAACCCCGACGTGACGTATGGCTGCTAACCAAATGACACGACAGGGCAGCATTTGGTACACTATTATTATCATAATGCTGCTCAACTCGCATTATGTTGATTATGCCGATGGTTGTTGCTGCTGTTGTTGTTGTTTCTGCGGCACGCGTGGCTTTTGAAAAAATCTACACAAGCAAACCGACCAAATGAAGAAAACAAAAAACCCACCTCGGCGAGTCCACGAGGGTAGAAAAATAAAAATCTATCTGGTATCTAGGTACAGGGAAATCGATATGCATAAATGCAAATCAGTTGCAATGTGTTCCATTTGAAAAAGCATGTACCAAAGGTGCGAGTTTTCCTTTTCCCAATGCCGAAAGTACCTTCCATTAAATATAGGAAAATGTGTTAGCACTTCAAAAGCCGCATTAAATGAAAGTGCTGTATGTTGTTTGATTATCAGAATGTTGTCATTACTTTAGTTTCTTACATCTACATAACGATGTACGTTTTAGGCTTAGTTTTCGGTCACACCATGTTTTTTACACGTACAATTATACGTGGCATGTTCTCGGGCGGACATACAAGTGAACTCAGCCTAGGAATTGCCATGAATGGAATGGCATCGCATCGCACAGCACCACAACACATGATATTACTCCATGTCAAAATATTTATACTTTTCCGCTCCTTTTCTATTCCCCCAATTTATAAACAGTTGATCTCGAAAGGAATTGTAAATTGTGATTAAATTTTTAAGCTCTTGCCGGATTACCATCTCGTCTTTATTTTCTGTGTATATCAGAACATTTATAGAATTCGTTTATCAGCCCGATATTTGTACATTGCACTAAATCCCAATCTTGTTGGCTGCTATGGATAAACTTCAAGGTTGGTGGGAAACACAAGGTTGTCGCAAACTATATTTGCCAGCATGAACACTAGGCAAAAATCAATGTAAACTTTCGAAGTTTCGTCCAGTTTGGACAAAAACCAGACAAACTCCGCTATGAAAGATGGTGTAAACTACTCGATAAATAAAACACTTGAAAACCTTTAAGTGTTGGGAAAACCATAGACCCATTTTCCGACCGATTGGTGGTGTGGCATCCTTACGATATAGTCATCCAATTTTGACTATATGTCCTTGGTCTGGACCAAGACCAAGAAATAAGAACCCAGGTATCCGATTGACTTTATAAACAATCTAAAAAGATTTGCTTACTAAAACAGATGATTGACCGATCAAGTTATATGATATAGTTATTCGCTCTAAAAATTGCGCTATTTTAAAAGCATAAAATATAGCAAGAGGCCAAATTTATGAACTCTAACTTTAAACAAGTAAGAAAGTTGGTCAAGGCCGACTAAAACCTATCAAAGATTGTATTTAACACACAAAGTGTTAAGGTGTGGGAAGTGCTGCCCTTCGCTGGTTCAGCCGGTGCTGCCCAGCATAAGTTTTTGATATCCCTACAGCTCTACTATCGTTTATCCGATCTTCACCAACAAGGAATGAATCTTCTATCTATATCTATTCTGCTAAATTTCAGGGGCGTGGCAAAAATTAAAAAATAAACTTAATTTGCCTGCAGATATAGGTAAGAATAATTTGTATAAATTTCTTGTACACAGAAAAAACAAGAAAGAAAGTCGGTCAAGCCAGACTATAGCATACTCTGTACCAACGAAATTATACGCTCAGCATAAATTTTAATGCTGCAGTAGCAGCTGAAAGCAGCGCTGCAGCAGCGAACAGTCTTTTGAACATAACTCGAAAACCGTTCATCCAATCTTCACCATTTCTTTGGCTGATCGATAAGTTATCCTTATTACTAAATATATCTAGAAGGAACAACCCACCTGTCTTCAAAACTGTGGGAGATATGACGTTTTTTCTAAATTGCGGGGGCGGGAGGGGGCGTGGCCAAAATTTAAAATAAACTTGATCTGCCTGCAGACATAAGAAGCATATGTCCCATACATGTCAAACCTCTATCTCTTACCATCTCTGAGATCTGTGCGTTCATACGGACAGACAGACGGACGGACGGACAGACGGACATGGCTATATCGACTCGGCTGTTGATGCTGATCAAGAATATATATACTTTATGGGGTCGGAGATGCTATCTTCTGGATGTTACATACTTTTGCACAAACTTATTATACTCTATGTACCTTTGGTACAGAGTATAATTAATGTATATTTGTTGGTTTATATTTTTGGGTGTATGCTTGTTCCCAATAGGCGTCTTAACCGATAGGTGTCTTAACCGCGATCATGAAAGAGTTTTGTATGTGAAGCGTTTCAAAAGTGGTTCAGAACCAAATCTCAGAAGTTAAAATGTGATCCATAGGTTGGTAATATAGAGCTGGATATTTTAATGGCTCAGAACCGGTTTCGAAACGTTCAAGAGTGGAACTGGCTTAAAGCTGACTTAGAGCCATATCTAAGAAATTCTTTAAGCTACGAATTTATACCAAATGTTAAATTCATATTATGGAGTTGGAAATGTTACTGCTTTAGTACCTGTTTCAAACCGGTTCAAACGAGAATCTGAGCCATATCTCAGAAGTTATTTGAGCTGTGAAATTGAAATTCAGTCTGTGGGGTGGAATATGGAGTTCTAAATTATGCTGGTATAGAACCGGTTCAACGGTGGATGATGGTTTGTATGATGGTTGATATTAAGGAGTTGGAGATGCTGCTGGTTCAGAACCAGTTTCGAACCGGTTTAAAAAGGGACTTAAAGTCATATCTTAAAAGTTATTTAAGCTACGATCTTGAAATTGTGGGCTATAGGCTGGTAATATATAACTGGTTCACAACCGGTTTAGAGCCTGTTCAAAAATGTTACCTGTACTCATATGATCCTATAAATGTCAGGTGTTAATTAAACCATAAATATCGATTTTGGTTCGTAGTTATATTCTGTACCGAAGGTACATAGAGTATTATAAGTTTGTGCAAAAGTATGTAGCATCCAGAAGGAAGCATCTCCGACCCCATAAAGTATAGATATTCTTGATCAGCATCAACAGCCGAGTCGATATAGCCATGTCCGTCGGTCCGTCTGTCCGTCCGTCCGTCTGTCTGTCCGTATGAACGCACAGATCTCAGAGATGATAAGAGATAGAGGTTTGACATGTATGGGACATATGCTTCTAATGTCTGCAGGCAGATCAAGTTTATTTTCAATTTTGGCCACGCCCCCCCCCCCCGCCCCCGCAATTTAGAAAAAACGTCATATCTCCCACAGTTTTGAAGATAGATGTCTTGTTCTTTCTGGACATATTTAGTTATTAGGATAACTTATCGATCCGCCAAAGGAATGAAGAAGATCGGATGAACGGTTTTCGAGTTATGATCAATTTTCTTGGTACAGAGTATGTTATAGTCGGGCTTGGCCGACTTTCTTTCTTGTCTTGTCATGTTAAGTTTTATGTTTAACTGGTTCAAAACCGTTTAAAAGTGAATTTAAGATTTGGTCTATTTATTAGTAATATGTACAGGGATGATTGAGTGGTTCAAAGCCGCCTTCGAACCGGTGCAAAAGCGGTTCAGAACCACATCTCAGTTGTTATTAAGGCTAAAAAAATGAAACTTGGTATGTAAAAGTAGTATATTTTCCCGGCTCCGAACCATCCGGCTGAACCACTTCAAAAGTGGTTCAGGTTCACCTCTTTGCATAGGCAAAGGATTATTATGTTTTTACTGTTTATAATTGTTCTCCCCTGCAGGCAAAATTGCCATACATTGATTGCCTAATTGAAAGTCAACCACACTACTCCCCCCACCCCACATCACCCACACAACATTTTGAGACATCCTTCGACCGTAAACAAAGTTAGCTACCTTTTCCGTCTCGATACATTAGTTAAGGCTTGCGGCTACAACAAAACACAACAAAACACTTAAAAGCAACACTTTTAATTTCACAGAGGCCAAAAGCCCAGGGAGAACCCCTTCAACATTCAATTTTTTTTATTTTTTTTTTTGTTGGTTTTTTGGTGGGGGCGAGGAACTTGAAACTGATGCCCGGCACGTGGACATGATGGAACATGACGCCCTGAGAGCGGACAGGCGACGCAATGTTGCTTTGCCAAAACAAAGGCGCAACATTTTCTGGGAGGGAAAACATATTCCCCTCTCCCTCTCCCTCACACACACTATTTAAATATGATTTTGTGCGGCAGTGCCGGAAAGGGGGAGAGAATCGCACCCTGATGGATGCTGTGTGTGGACATGGCGTCGTCGGCACGCGCACAAATTAGTGAGCAGCCAGATACAATATGAAAAGCCGAGAGCTCGTGCCTGCCGGCCTGCCTGCTCGCCTGCCAACAGCAACAACAACAACAACAACAATGGGATTGCGTATAATCAAAATTAACATAACAATGCAGCAACGCAAAGTGTTTCTGGGAGAAGAGAGAAAAAAGAAAAAAAAGAAAAAGCGAATTTAAGCCGCGCCGAAATGAATTTGTATGCCACAAAACTTAAAAGTTGCTGCCGAAACCATGAGACCTTAACAATAGCCCAAGACCAAGATGAGCCCGTAATGAAAGGGTAAGCGAGCAGGGCGAAAAAAAGGGTCGGGGCACCCAAGCCAAGCCATTAAACCGAGCCGAGGAGCAGAGCGAGCACAACTCACAGACAGATGGACAGACACGCACACTCACACAGGCACACACACACTTCGATAAAGAAAATTCCCAGCGGGCACTTAATTTACTGCCTGGCGTTCATTTCATGTACGCCTGTAGACATTTCCCATGCGTTTTCCTTCCCCCATTTACACTGTTGCCGCTTTTCGCGGTTCATATGCCAGATAAGGGAGGTAGAAGCAAATGAGATCGATCGGGCGATGGATTCGATCCATACGAAATGCAATAATGTGGTGGCAAGGACAAAAGGAAACCTCTCACACAATTGGTACAAGGTAATAAAGATGGGCAAAACGGAGATCGCACAAATCCACATAGAAGCAGCTCTTTGGCAGAACTGTCAATTTATCAGAAGATTGATAGAAAACAAAGGCTCTTCGAGCATTCTGCTAAGAATTTACTCTCTGAACCGCTTTCTTAGACTGAATTTTCACGGGAAAGTAAGCCTTATAAAGTTCTTGGTAAAGCTTTATTAGTTTTAGTCGGGGCTGCAAGCAGGTTTTGAACCGAACCGGTTCGAGCCCGGAACTCCGACTTTATTTTACTGTGTACCGAACCTTCAACCGTGCCTCTTTAGAAAAAAAAACCTGAACCCGAACCTGTTCCGAACCTTAAATTTCATTTCTGTTCCGTGAAAATAGTTAGGAAAGACTTAAGAATAGTAGAACCAGAATGGAATTAAGAACTACTTATCAAATCCCACCCCTAATGGCTGCTGTTTTTTAAGTTTCTCGACTCCAAAGCTGTTTCAATGATTCACAAACTCTTTACTACCCAAAATCGAGCCGGTTCCCATACGATTTTAATAGTTCTTAGCTCGAAAGTGAGTTTAAGAATATTAACTACTTAAATTACGATATATTTAGACTGGGTGTACACAGTGAAGCGAACATCAAGAGGTTCTTTTAGTAGGCGAGAGTATCAGGTGAAATTCTGAAACTTTCCTTTATAAAACGTTTAAATTTTGTTAAGAATATTCCGCCTACTAAGAGAACTTGATAAAGTATGCTTCACCGTGTAAATCTAGACTTAGTAGATAAATAAATGTATTGCTTTTTCATACCCTTTTAGATGGTATGTTGAAATTGTCCAAATGTTTGTAACGCATAGAAGGAAGTATTTTCGACCACATAAAGTATATATATTCTTGATCAGCATGACGAGCTGAGTTGATTTAGCCTCAGCGTCTGTTTCTATGCTATCTCCTCCCCTCCAGTTTTAAAGCTATCGCGACCAATCTTTGCACGAAGTCTTTTGATACAAATACGCTGCACATTTGTCGGAACCAGCCGGTTCGGATGACTATATCTAGTTCTTGTGAGAAAAAAAGTGTTTTGTTTTCAATGCAAAGGTCTCCAACCTTTGGTTTTTCTAGTTTTTATGCTTCTCCACGATTCTGTTAAGTTTGTTCGAAGTCGGACATCTATATAGTTTAGCTGCCATACAAAAATAAAGTTAGAAAAATAGTCTTGGTAAGAAAAACATTTTGTTTTCGACGTAAACCTCTTTAAAATTGGCATATATTTATATTATAAACTTTCACACAATTCTTCAAAGTTTTGTCAAAATCGGATGACTATAGGTTATAGCCGTTACAGGAATGATCGGTCGAGAAACTAGTTTTAGTGAGAAAAACATTTTTGTTTTCAAAGAAAACGCCTCCAAACTTTGAATTTCTTAGTTTGCTATGCTTTTCATAATTTTATCAAGTTTGGTCGAAATCGGACATCTATATGGTATTGCCTTCATAGAATAGTCGTGTCTGAAAAGTAGTTTTATTGAGAACAACATGTTTATTTTCCATGGAAATGTCCTTAAAATTGACATGTATTTATTTGATATACTTTCACACAATTCCACAAAGTTTTGTCCAAATCAGATGACTATAGCATATAGTTGCGGTATTGAGAAAAACTTTTTTGAATTAAATTACAAAAAAAATTATTATTTTTAATTTAAAAAGCAAAAAATGTATTTCAATTTAAATTTAAAAAAAATTGTATTTCAAAATCGTACCGTAAAACTATTTTTCAATATTTTTATATATAAATTTTTAATAAAAAAAATGAAAAATTTCGAATATTTTATTAAAAATTCAAAATACAACTCGTATAAATTTTTAGCCACTATAAGAAATTAAGCTCTATAAGAAATATTTTTACATATTATGTGATCTATGGCTTCGTATGTTTTCACAGTCGGAGTCGGACATGAAAGCATGCCAGAAGTACTTATATTACGATGGTTTCTCACACAACAGAATGAGAAAGGCATGAGAAAATCTGAACGCCGAAAAACTTAGGGCTTAGATTGTAGTAAATTTTGGTCGATTTCACTAGGCAGTCTTCGGACTCATATCTTACTCATTACCACTCATATAACATAAATTTTGGTTCGAAAAAGTTACGTTTTCGTTTATTTGTTCATTGTTTCGTCATTATATTGACGATTAGCTTCATATCGAGCCTTCTCCCTTAAAGTACCAGCACATAACCAAATACTGACCCATAGGTCATATATATTTACAAACATTGGTAGTTGTACTTTGGGTACAAAAGTTATTTGAGTTGAATTTTAATTTTTAATTTTTAAAAATTAAATTTTTTTATAATTCTTATAATAAATTTGTATTTTAAAATACAATTTATTTTTAAAATTAACTAAGATTTTTTAGTTAAAAAAATTTAAAACAATTTTTATGGTATAATTTTTATTTAATAATTTAAAAAATAAAAATTAAAAATCATTTTTTCGCTAAAAATTGGATAGAAAAATGTATTCTGATCTTAACTGCCCGGCTCAAAAATTTGTTTTATGGTATCTCCCGCCTCCACACAGGATTTATTGTTGAGAAAATATTGTATAATAATTGATTTTTTTGTTAGGCAATTCCCTATAACTTCAGTTGTCACTTTAAGAGAGCCTTTTCCCCTGCACATCTTTTGTTTTCCACCTTATGCCATTAGCGCCCTTTCCCTTGCGTTTTTCTCCTACACATGCCAACCGTATCACTTTGACGCCGCTAGACCTGGCTAGACATCTGTATGTTGCAATCAAAACAAGAACAATACAATACAACGGCAACAATACTGGTTAATCCCACGCAAAAACCCCCAACGATTAACCGAACCGCAATGGAAAATTGCAGCCGAAAACGAAAACTTCAACTCCAGCGCTCTCAGATAACAACTGCAGATATCCATACCCGAAAAAGTAACAAAAGAAGGGGCACGACGACGATGTCGACCGAAATGTGGGCACAAAATGCGAGTAAAACAATTCCAATTAAAGCGATAGGTACACGGGGGGGGTCAGATCGGTACTTGGGTTGGGGGAGGGCAAGTTAAAAAGTCAGCCCTCGGGGGTGGCAGGCAACTACAACTAAATAAGTAAAAACGTGCATAGATGAGATTAATAATACAAAACAACGAAAAACGCAGAAAACATAAAAAACGTGCAACTGTCAAAACTCCCACGTTGCTCGACAAAAAACCCACCCTGGCAACGCGCACGGAACTCAATGATGCTTAAGCCCAATTGAACTGCCTCCGTTTCGACGTGGCGGTCAATCAGTTTACAACAATAACAAATGCTGAAGGGTTAACACGTGGTCCACCATCCGCGTGCATGCTCCATTTTGTGTATTCAATTAGCCCTCGTCGCCAACGTCGAACATTTCCGTTAGTTAAGAGCGGGCCGGGGCGGGGGTCAAGGGTTAAGTTGGAGGTGGGTCGTTGGAGAAGGAGGAGGAGCTGCCCACTTGTTTGCATTTCTAATGCAATTTGCGGCTGCAACGCTTTTGTGCATGTGTACTCCGAAATTGTGTGGCGTGTCGTGTCCATTAACACCTTGATGGTCATAATACATATTCATTAATTTGCAATACTCGCACTCGGACAGAGCGAGGGCAATTTGCCGAAGACCCACGGACCATGTGTTAAAGGGCTTAGGTCAGACTATGGGCTACGATTTGTATGGCTTGTGGAGGGGGGTTTGGGTTGGTTGTAAAAGGTTTAATTAACCACCTGGTGTGCTAAGAGTTTACATCAGGGTACAAAACAGTAGCCCAGAGTTGAGTATAATTATGAATAGAGTTTTCCTGCTTCAAGTGGGCGTCATTGACTTACAGAACGAGGGCTGTCACTCAGATTTCAGAACAGAGAAGTCTACTCAACTAAACCTATTTCACATCCATTCTAATCTTGAAATTTGATACCCTAAAAAATTATTTTGCAAAAAAAATCCAATTGAATTTCTCTCTCATTTCAGGTATGTCCACAACTCATTGAAGTGTTAAACGACTTGAATAGAAAGGTAAAATCCCACAGCATTAATTTCATACAGGCAATTGATTAGCTTAACCCTCCCCTTCTTACAGTTTAGTTCAATTGTTTATATGCTTCTAAATCAGCAGCAAATACACTCAAAAAAAATATGACAAAAATTTTACTTTAAAAATACTTTTTTCCTTTTTTAAATTTCAAGAAAATTTCTTATTTTAAGACAATTTTTTCTAAAACTTAGAAAGCTTAAATCGAAAATTTCCTTTTTTTAGGAATAAATTTTTTAAATTTAGAAACTAGATTAAATTTTTCAAAAAAAATTGGGAAATTTTTGTAGATGTTTTCCTAAAAACTTTCTTAAATTTAGAAAAATCTTTAGAAATTCTGCCTAAAATTTAGAAAAGTTCAAATTTCCCGCTTTCGGAACATAGAAGAGGCAGCTGATATTGTGCTTGCTGACAAGTTCGTCCTAAAATATAGAAAAATATATGTAGAAAATCGCCCTAAAATTTAGAAAAATATATGAAAACACACGGCTTGTTATTCTCAAGTTTAAATTGCCTGCTTTGGGAATATAAAAGAGGCAACTGATATTCGGCTTGTTGAGAAATTCGCTGTAAAATATAGAAAAATATTTGTAGAAAATCGGCCTAAATTCAAAGAAATATTATTGTAATTCTCAAGTTCAAATTCCATGCAGGAAAATAAAAGAGGCTGCTGATATTCGGATTGCTGTAAAATTTGCCCTAAAATATAGAAAAATTTAGATGGAAAATCCTTCTAAAATTTGGAAATATATTTAAAACAAAACACCGTTTGTAATTCTCAAGTTCAAATTCTCACAGCTTACGAAATAAAACAAGTAAAGGCGCTGCATTAGAGTTTCCCGACCACAAAATATCCTGTTCATTTGTTTTCATTTATTTGTTTTTGAATTTTTGAAGATGAATGTAACAAAATTATCATCCCAAATGTAGGCAACACTTTTTTCTAGTCCTGACCAACAATTGGGGGGGGGGGGGGGTGCTCTTATCAGCTCAACTGTTTCGCTTATAACTCCGGTGATTTTTGTCCGATCTGATTGTACTTTTCAGAATAGATTGATATTGGTTGATGTATACTAAACTAGGAGGCTCTAACTTAAAAATGGTGGATCTGACGGTTGTTTCGGTCTAGGATGGCAAAAGGAGGTCTTGGTTTTTTGATCTGCTTACAACATAAGTCTAGCTTCATGCAAAAATTTGTGGCTCTATCTCTTAGACAGACGGACATGGCTATATCGACTCGGCTGTTCATGCTGATCAAGAATATATATACTATATGGGGTCGGAAATGTTTCCTTCTCCCTGTTACATACCTTCGCACAACTTCATGATCCTTCCTTAATCCTTCATGAATGAATACTAATTTAAATGTGCATCTTAGAAAGAAGACTTTAGTGAACCAACAGAAAGAAAATTTGCTATCAAAACAATATATTTAAGGAGTTATGCGAGTTTTCTTAGTGGCGACTTCCTCTTCTGTCTGTAGAGACAGGAGAGTTTTCTCCTCACTTTCTTTAATATCTAAGTTAGTGAATATTTTTTTATCTAAATTTTAAAAAATATTTTTCTAAAATCTGGAAAATGTTTTTTTATAATTAAGAAAATATTTACAATTGGCTAGAAAATATTTTAATATTTATTTGAATTTTAGAAAGTCTGAGTCCTTTTAAAGGAAATTAATTAATAAAATATGTGCTGAATCGCCTTAGACCTTCCATTTTAAGGCGAATTACTTAATTTTAGGACAATTTCGGTTGTTTCTGTTTTTTTTTTTCAAGTGTAGACAAATAAAGAAAGAAAGCAAAAACAATAATTTCCGGTTCTTCAGCTCGTATTATGACAGCCATCAAGCGTTGAAAATGAAAGCAAACGTCTTGTCGTAGTCTTACTCCACGGCCATATGTTCAAGGGCTGGATGGAGGGGGGTTGGTGAGGGGGGCTATTGTTTTCTTGGCTTCTATTGTGGAGCCATTTGGCATATGCAGAGACGACGCCAATATTTTGTGTTGATGTTGTTATGATTGGCTCGCGCTCAATGAGGCCTGTGAATGAAATGTTTATTAGCCTGATTATTGGTCATGTACCAGTCTGGCAGACAGCCGCCCGCAAGTTCCCCTCCACAATTGATTTTCCCATACAAACAGGCACACACACACACACACACACACATAGAGAGATTCTGTGCAAGTCACGCACTTCCGGGGCCCGAGACACGCCCACTAATTGCAGTGGCTTGAGAGGAGAGACAGAGTCCAGTGCTAAATTAGCAATTGTCGTTTTTGAATGCATTGACACACACACACACAACCGCACACACACACACACACACTCAGCACCGAAACAAGAGGAATTTTCCATTTTTCAAACAGCTGACAAGAACAATGAGTGCAGAGAATTTTGCGGGTCGAACCAACAAGAGGGTTGAAAATTCGTAACAATTAGCACTCCAAATTGATGAAGGGAAGAGGCCAGGCCATCCATCCATCGACCGAATTGTACAGTGTAGGACAAATTCAATGCGAGCTCTGATTGTGAGAGAGAGAGAGAGAGAGAATATATGGGATACGGCTGCAAAAGGGGCGTGGCAAGCTGTGGTATTATCAGGGCAAGTAAGAGACGCTACAAATTTTCAGTTGTTAAAGCTCAACTACCTCTTGATCTGAAAAATGAATACCTTACAAAAATGCCACTTTTTAAAGTTGTCATAACGCCCGCGAATGTCAAGAGGCGTTATTACATGTACCCGCATCATCAATTATTGTCCTCTTTAACCGGCAGATGGATCAATCTTTGATTTCTTTGGAATACATTCCACCAAAAAATACATATCTTTGTTAGTTCCTTTTTATAATAAAAAAATTGTCCGATCCATGTTTCAATCATTAACGAGAAAAAATCTTTCTTCGCTCTTGTTTTCTATTCTATGCATTGATAAGCCAGGCTTTTCAAAACTTATATTAATAGGAAGGGGTTTACTTAGGGGTTCCAACTAGCAATAAATTTTGGGTTCGGACTCAGAAGGTCACTGAACCAAGATTCAGTTATTCAAGAATAGTTTTAATTTTCTCTTCAACAGAAAACAGAGATAATTTATTTCCGACCCCATAAACTATATATATTCTTGATCGGGGTGACGAGCTGAGTCGATTGAGCTTTGTCCGTCCGTCTGTCTGTCTGTTTCTACGCGAACTAGTCTCTCAGTTTTAAAGCTATCGAGCTGAAATTTTGCACAGTTTCTTCTTTTTGCTGCACACTACCAATATGTGGGAACCGGCCGGATTGGATGACTATATCTCATAGCTCCCATAGGAATAATCGGTCGGAAACCAGTTTTAGTGAGAAAAACTTTTTTCTTTTCAATGGAAACGTCTCCAAACTTTGTAATCGTAGGTTTATTATGTTTTTTTATAGTTCTACCAAGTTTTATTAAAATCGAACAACTATATGGTAAAGCTGCCATACAAAGGATGGGTCTGAAAAACAGTTTTAGTTAGAAAAACTATTTGTTTTTAATGGTAGCATCCTACAATTTTGTATTTGTTTGGTTCACATGCTTACATATAATTTTACAAGTTTTTGGCCAAATCGGATGACTATATCATATAGCTCCCTTACGAACAATCGGTTGGAAAATGGGTCGTTGTGGGAAAAAAAAATTTTTGAAAATATTTGAGCGAGCAAGCGAGCAGGCGAAGTTAGCTTAACTTCCTCGTTTTATTTGTTCTTCTATAAATCTTGTTGATCCTCATAACTATTAACAGGTAAGCTAAACTAAGTTATCGGTATTTTCAAACATTCAAATTCATCAAGTTGCGACACTTTTAAGGTTAAAAAAGAACCCTTTGACGGTAAAAGAATGTTATTTGCTAAAAAATACTCGATAAATGCTTAAGAAGGTGCTCAAAAGCGAGGCTTATGTAAACAAAAACAATAAAAAGGACAAACATTCTCTAAATATTTGGAAACGTGCTTTGAAAATAGTGTTTTTTGCATACTTCCAACGATTTATCGCTAAGCAAAAGTGTGCTTTCACAAACTAATCGTCAGATGGTTCATTTTTAGACTGGTTTCGAGACCCGAACCGAACCATTTACCGAAATTTAAGTTTAAACTACAGTTTGGTGTGTTTCTTTGAGCGGTTCAGCAAACTTACGAACCAGCTAACCTTGACTCTTAACACACACAGATGAGCGAAGACTTTTGCACTCGTTAAACCAATATCTCACGGTTG
The DNA here is from genome assembly GCA_035044965.1 of Lordiphosa andalusiaca. Taxonomy (NCBI): domain Eukaryota; kingdom Metazoa; phylum Arthropoda; class Insecta; order Diptera; family Drosophilidae; genus Lordiphosa; species Lordiphosa andalusiaca. The sequence goes on along the minus strand of JAWNNM010002499.1, from coordinate 533,416 downwards.
TCACAGGAGCATGAAGAAAACTTCAACTTCTCTTTCATTTCGTGGCATAATTTTTGAAAATTCGAAATAATATTCACCCATAAAGCACTTCTACCTTTATGCTCCTTGAACTAATGAGCCTTGTCTGAATTCGAAAGAAACAAAAAGTGGTATGTCCCCCCACCCCCTCTTCTCCCGCTCTCTTTTCCAAACCATAAAACTGCCCACACAACACACAAAACACTGAGGAAGACCAACAAAAAAAAAACAAAACACAAAAGTAGTGCCCCATGCTCCATTAGCGTCATACAATTTGTACCTACCGAAAAATCCATCACCAGCATTGAGCAGCTACCCCCCCGGCCCTCCCCCCTCCCCCACAATAAAAACCAATTCCAATGAAATTTTTCATGCTACAAAATTGAAAAACAAGACAACAAACGGGCCAAGCAAACAAATAGCCGCCCGACTCCGACTCCGACTCTGGCTGAAAGAAAGAATCTCGTCGAGAAGCCCTTTTTATGGTGCAACAAATCTCAAGCTGAATGAAAATGCTGCAAAAGAATTGACGATGACGATGACGACCAACGCAAAGTGGGAAACCGAACAAACAACGCGAAGCCCAGACCAAGACTGCCCCCTTGACGACGAACCAGGAGTGCCGTGGAGTGGGAAGAGTCTCTCTCTCTCTATGTGTTTGTGTGTGTCTCGGAGTTGGAGTCGGAGTTGGTGTTGGGTAGACCATATTATTAAGTGTAGCCAGAAGCAATTAAGTGTAGATAAGCAAACAATAATGTTCCTAGTCACGTACCCACCAGCTCTCCGCCGACTTGGGACATTTTCTCACTTTGCTCTGTACTGATTACTGTGCGCCCTGGTTACTTCCAGCAACATGGAACTGTCGTTGACAGCAGTCGACCGACCTACGCTGACTGACTGACTGACTGTTCAATCACTCAACTCCCATTCCACGCCCATGTTTACCCAGTGCCTCTTTGATACATTTAATTTCATTAGATGTCCTGGGCAACGAATTGTGTAGTTCAAAAGCAGACATCACTTGAGTGGTCATAGAATCTACCACGGTGCAGGGTATAGTGCCATTTAGCGTTTATCCAATGTGTGACTTCCCTTTGTGTGTGTGTGTGTGTGTGAATTGAAGGGGAGTTACTTGGTACTTGAAACTTAGATGGCTTCACTTGTCAAAAAAGTGCAAAAGGTACAGCTGAAATGTAAGACAACTATTTGACGGCTTAAGTTAATTTGCAAGTAAATGTATGGGGAACCGAACCGAACCGAACCCGGAACCTGAACCGAACCAGGCTTAATTAATTGTAATAATTTCTCAAAATGCTTCTGAGATTCTAAATTCCGAAAATAACTCTAAACTAACTAACTCCCCATATTTGGAAGATAATTTTAACAAAAACCACCTTGATAAACCTATTTCGATACCTTTGTGTTGTTTAGAAAGAAACTATTAACATTTGCGACTAAAATAAGACTCTTAAAAGACAATTGGATATGCCTAAAATATTTCTTTATTGAAATACGACTGTAAAACGACTCGAAAATGACTCGAAAATTAGTCGAAACTGCACAGAAGAACGGGTTAAAATCAGGGTTTCAAATCGGTTCGGAGTCGAACCGCTCCGGAGTCGGAACCGAACCTGAACCGGAACAACAACATTTTTCACTGCCGAACCCATACCTGAACCGGAGCAAAATCACTTTAAAAAGGTTTCGGTTCAAAAACAAATTTCTTTCACATTCTTCCCAGCGATATCACACAATTTCTGAAGTCTTCTGCATAATACTGTAAAATCTTATCAAAGTGTTTAGAAAAACCATCCCATATTTAAAGTTCAGTCCCAATTCGAACATCTGTTTTTTTTTTTTTTGGATCCACGAAACCAAAAGACTTTTACCTTAGAACAAAAACAACAAACATAATGTCTGAACCACGATTCGAACCTAAACCAGGGTTCAGCGACCTTCCAAACCCGCTCCCTGAACCTAAACCCAAAATTTTTGGCGGGTTCGGACCCCGGAGTGAACCCCTCCTGATTTTTTCGAGGTTTGCAGCCTAGCTTAAAATCGAATCTTTAAGAAGAGTCGCAGCTAGGGTTCCATTTTCTGCCGACAAAAATATCATTTTTGATCCGAAAACGAGCAATAATAGCCATGCCCTTAGAACAAATAAGTCTATTTAGATAATTAAACTAGCTCTTCAATCGAACTAAATTCTTTATTCAGACTACATTCCATGTCTTAAGTCCAAAACTCTGCAACAAATTATTACCAAAAAGGGTTGTCCATATTTCCCAAAATATCCATATCAATAATATAAAAATTTGTATTATCGATATTTGAAGTCTTAACAAGAAAGAAAGTCGGTCAAGCCCGACTATAACATACTCTGTACCAAGAAAATTTGTCTTTTGATCATAACTCGAAAACCGTTCATCCGATCTTCTTCATTCCTTTGGCGGATCGATAAGTTATCCTAATAACTTAATATGTCCAGAAGGAACAAATCATCTATCTTCAAAACTGTGGGAGATATGACGTTTTTTCTAAATTGCATGGGCGGGAGGGGGCGTGGCCAAAATTGAAAATAAACTTGATCAGCCTGCAGACATAAGAAGCATATGTCCCATACATGTCAAACCTCTATCTCTTACCATCTCTGAGATCTGTGCGTTCATACGGACAGACAGACGGACAGACGGACGGACAGACGGACATGGCTATATCGACTCGGCTGTTGATGCTGATCAAGAATATATATACTTTATGGGGTCGGAGATGCTTTCTTCTGGATGTCACATACTTTTGCACAAACTTATAATACTCTATGTACCTTTGGTACAGAGTATAAAAATGTAGGAGATATTCAACTTTTTTATTGCGCGGGCGTGGCCAAAGATTGAAATAAACTTGATCTGCGTGCAGACTATACTAGTCTACATTAAAAATTGGGTGGATCTAGCTCTTCTAGGCTTTGATATCTAGGTGTTCATGCAGACAGACAGACATGGCTATATCGACTCGACTATTGATGCTGATCAAGAATATATATACTTTAGATGCTTCCTTCTGCCTGTTACATACATTTGCGCGACTTTAGTATACCCCTGTTTACTCTTCGAGTCTGACGTAGATCCTAGAAAGCACTTGAAAACCTTTCATAATCTAATCAACTACATTTTATAGTTTTAAGTAGCTTAATATTTCTTATAAATTAAAAAAATTCTGGTTAAATAAATATGTCACCCATAGGCGTCCTATCGCTAGTCATAGTTATTGTCCATCTGCCCGGTAAGTGTCAATTTATGCTGTCATTTTCTGAACTGATTGTTCCAATCGCTCTCCCCTGGCCAGGCCTTAATAGTCAGTGCGTCGATTGTAGTGCACATTGGAGAGTTGAATGCAATGCCAATTTCACGGGATATTTCTGTGAACAGGGAGCGGAACTGGAGTCCAAACATCTGAATAGCAGGGAGTTTGCCACCAGTGTGCAGCCAACACACGGTCTCTACGAACCGTGTACACCATATCCGTTCCATCTGGGTGGGTGCTATATTTGAGTATGATTATAATTGTTGCGTCGCTGACCTTTCTCCATTCCGTAGCCTTTGTCAAGAGCTATTGCTGCTTTTATTCACCCACGGTCGGATGCCAAGTGGCTATCAATACCCAACTGTACAAATTTGAAAGCAATCCAAATACTTATTGTGCCAAATGTCAGGATAGATGTATTTGCACCGCTGGTGATCGTGGCTATATTATAGAACCCTGGTCCAGACTAATTCTGATGGGTGTGACAATTGGATTGATTATGCAAGCAACTTTTTGGGTCTGAATGGAGGGGAAAAGGCTATGTGAGGGTTAATCTAATAGAATAGAACTGAAAGATTAAATGTTTTGAATAGAAATATCAGTAGTTTATTAGCCTTACATGGAACTTAAAATATAGCAGTGGCTGAAATTCAGCTCAATAGATTTCAAACTGAGGGACTAGTTCGCCTAGAAACTGACAGATGTACAGAGGGACGGATAATGCTTAATCGACTTAGCTTGTGATCAAGAATATGTATATATAGTAAATATTTATATTTATACTCTGTACCGTAGGTACATAGAGTATTATAAGTTTGTGCAAAAGTATGTAACATCCAGAAGGAAGCATCTCCAACCCCATAAAGTATATATATTATTGATCAGCATCAACAGCCGAGTCGATATAGCCATGTCCGTCTGTCTCTCCGTCTGTCTGTCCGTATGAACGCACAGATCTCAGAGATGGTAAGAGATAGAGGCTTGACATGTATGGGACATATGCTTCTTATGTCTGCAGGCAGATCAAGTTTATTTTCAATTTTGGCCACGCCCCCTGCCGCCCCCGCAATTTAGAAAAAACGTCATATCTCCTACAGTTTTAAAGATAGGTGGGTTGTTTCTTCTAGATATATTTAGCAATAAGGATAACTTATCGATCAGCCAAAGGAATGGTGAATATTGGATGAACGGTTTTCGAGTTATGATCAAAAGACTGTTCGCTGCAGCAGCGCAGAAGCAGAGCTGCTTTCAGCTACTACTGCAGCATCAAAATTTATGCTGAGCGTAGAATTTCGTTGGTACAGAGTATGCTATAGTCGGGCTTGACCGACTTTCTTTCTTGTTTTGTGATATTCTATTTCGCTGATTTCAGCTATCTGGAACACTCTTTCTAGGTACCCCATCAACCGAATCTTCTGCCCAAAATTAATCTCTCAATTCATATTCCCTTTTTTTTTTCTTTCGACTGATTTAACAAGATAGCAAGTCGGTCAAGCCCGACTATAACATACTCTGTACCAAGAAAATTTGTCTTTTGATCAAAACTCGAAAACCGTTCATCCGATCTTCTTCATTTCTTTGGTGGATCGATAAGTTATCCCAATAACTAAATATGTCCAGAAGGAAGAAGCCATCTATCTTCAAAACTGTGGGAGATATGACGTCTTTTCTAAATTGCGGGGGCGGGAGGGGGCGTGGTCAAAATTGAAAATAAACTTGATCTGCCTGCAGACATAAGAATCATATGTCCCATACATGTCAAACCTCTATCTCTTACCATCTCTGAGATCTGTGCATTCATACGGACAGACAGACGGACAGACGAACATGGCTATATCGACTCGGCTGTTGATGCTGATCAAGAATATATATACTTTATGGGGTCGGAGATGCTTCCTTCTGGATGTTACATACTTTTGCACAAACTTATAATACAGAGTATAAAAATGCAACTCATTTTCCTAATACCCCCATACCAACAGTTTTTAATTCTTAACCGAAGTATTTATTAAATACTTTTGCTCAAGACACACACACTCACTCACTCACACACACACACACTCACTCACAGCCACCTACTCATCTATATTAGGATGAATACAGACAGCCCCATAATTAACGGCATCCGAATGACGTTTGCATAATTCAGACAAGCAAAGGAGACTTTTCGTTGGCTTCGCCTTTTTTTTAATGAATTCTTCTGCAACGGGCGAAATTCTGTTGAATTTGTGCTCATTATGCATCGTGGGCAGCTGAATGTTCCCAGAAATCTACACAACACTGACCAGCGAACGACCTTTCAGCCAGGTATAAGTATGGGGAGTCAAAAGAAGATTTTAAAAGCTTGGCACAAGAAATGCATCTCCTTGTTGATATGGAAATTATAATCGTGTCTAGTGCAGGGGTATTCCTATATTAAGTTGTCTTTAGAAAAGTGCCACAAAAGTCTGTAAACCAAGCACTCAACCCGAAACGCATAAGCCACATATTTTGGACTTTTCATTTTCGCCTAAAATGGTTACAATATTTTTTAGATTTTTCTTGTCAACTTGGAGAACTTAACAATCAAAGTTCTCCTTCTAAATGTCAATAAGTCTCTGGACCTCAAAGATATATTTTTCTAAATGTCAATAAATCCTGCACCTCAAAGATATATTTTTGGATATATTAAACCTTAATATTAAGGTTATTGCCTTAAAGTTTAAAAATTGAAAATAAAATACGTTGCTGATACTGAGTAGCCTCGATTCAAGAGGGGAGCTAGTTAAAAATTAGTTAAGAAGCTAAGCTACCTTAACTGTACCGAAGTTTGAATACCCTACACCAGCGATGTTCACCCATAGCCCCCAGGGGCCGAACACTTTAGGCAATTTATGCCGAATGCTTGCCGAAGTAATGCTTCAGTGAGTGTCTGAGAGAGACAGAGAGCTACAGAGAGCCTCTCTTCTTGAACATCGCTGCCCTACATAGAGAAACAAAAGCATATTAAGAAAATAGAGTAAAGTTAACTTAACGCCTCTGCCGAAGTTTGTATACACGTGCAGCACTTTTTTCTAACTAAGTCTTCTTTTCTGTCCTTACTTTTCTGGGGAAGCTATACTATAAACATGTCCGATATCGACCAAACTTAGTAGAATCATGCAAAAGACTAACAATCGAACATGTAAGAAATTTGAAGTCGATTCCATTTAAAACAAAAAATGTTTTCTCAATAGAAATTCTTTTTTGACCGATCATTCGTACTGCAGCTATATGCTACAGTCATCCGATTTTGAAAAAACCTTGTAGAATTGTGTGAAAGCTTATTAAATAATAGAAAGTAAATTTAAAGGACATTTCCACTGAAAACAAACAAGTTTTTCACACTAAGATTACTTTTCTGAGTCTTCTTCTTCTATATAGATGTCCGATATCGACCAAACTTAGTGGAATCATGGGAAAGCATAGCACACTAAGAAATACAAAGTTTGGAGGCGTTTCCAAAGAAAACAAAAAAGTTTTTCTCACTAAAACAAGTTTTTCGATCAATCAACAAATTTTATAGTCTTTTGACCATAACTTCTAAAGAGCTCAGCATAAATTTGATGAAGCTGAAAGCAGCGCTGCTACTGCACTGCACCAGCGAACAGTCTTTTGATCATATCTCGACAACGGTTCATCAGATCTTCACCATTCCTTTGGAGGATCGATAAGTTATCTTGATTACTAAATATGTCCAGAAGGAACGACCCATCTATCTTTAAAACTGTGGGAGATATGAGGTTTTTTCTAAATTGCGGGGCGGAAGGGGGCGTGGCCAAAATTGAAAATAAACTTGATCTGCCTATTGATCATCTCTTACCATCTCTGAGATCTGTGAGTTTATAAAGTCTATCATTTGGAAAAGTAGCCAGCTTGATCTTAAAAAGTATTGCCATATGTAAAAACTACTGTGGGAACTTCTGGAAATTTGGAAACATTGGTATGCTCTGAAACGTGGAGAAAAGTCTTTGAACAAAAGTATTTTTTTAAATAAAAATACTCCCCTAGATTCCCAAACCTAAAACTAATAACATACCAAAATTAACCCTAGGACATTTTTTTAACAACTTTATGCTAGTTATTTATAGATTTTATGACAATTTTATGGATAATGAAATGACCGACCTATTAAATCTTTTCAACCCACTGCAGTTTAAGTGGAAATGCAACAACTGTCTGGTCTAGATAGCCCTCCCGCTATGCTTACCATACACAAAATCCATACAATCCATTAACATTACACATTAAATGGTAATAAACTTAAAGAAACAAAAATATTTCGAATTTACAATGGGGAGGAGTTCTACGAAAACGTACACGAGTATCTCGAGTAAAAATTGGAACGGAACAGACACATGAGTAGTCAGCCGACATCATCCACATCAACATCATCAGGCTGGAAACGGGCTTGGGTCAGGCGATGGGCCACAGCTGATAAATTCATTAAATGCTTCAACGCAAAGAATGGAAGAGAGGAGAGAGAAAAGAAGAAACGACAAGGGACAAGGGAACAACTGAAATTCAATACCTTATTTCTCTACAATTTTGTGGGTCTTTTTTTTTGTGTGTGTGTTTGGTTTTCGGGGGGAGGAGGATGACGGTGAACTCTGCTGGATGTTATTGATGTTGTTGCCTAGTGTCATTGTTATGGTCATACCGGGGGTTTCCTTATCGCAGACACACAAATGAATTTGATTTTTTTTTTTGTTTCTTTAACTATAACTCGACAGCCAGCCCCCTCAACTAACTTAAGGGCTGAAGGAACACGAATTGAAAGATTTGACTGGTTTGCCAAGTGCTGCCAAGTTAATAAATTCAAAGCACTTGAAAATTTCCCAGCAGCTACTGTAAAGTCACCAAAGGAATTTACATATGAATGCGCCATCGTCTGACTGGCAAATCGAATGAAAGGCAACGGCAACAACGTCGACTTGGTCGAGGAGGAGACGTTAGAACATGCATGTGCACCTCAACGACTCCAACACCATGGACCTGGCTGGGTATTTGCAATTGCTAGTGAAGTATTAATGGCAGCATTTGAATAACAATGCCAGCACCCGAACCCAAACTGAGGGCGACGGTGGTTTGCCAAGTGCCTGGGTAAAATTATGGACTAAAGCTAATTTGCAGTGCCCTGCACTTTCCCAATGCTACTCTTAAAGCTGTGCAGAAACTTTCTAATTGTGGTTGGGCCGAGCGATAAACCGCAAAACATCCGGGACCACCCCAAACTGCCAAAACTATCTACCCACCTGTCTGTAACATTTACCCACAAAAGATTTTGTACTAAATTGAATTTAAATGAATTAAAAGTTAAATATTGACAGGGCAAAGTGTTTGAAACAAATTCTTATTGCAACATTTATTACAAATTATTTTGCAGCCGAATGACAACAAATGAATTCCCATAGACTCAACAGCATAACTGAATGAAGAAGCTGAATTTATGATGGTAGGAGCTGAGCAACTTTTTCACATGCGGGAGGTGGGGTGAACACATGCCCAAGTGTGTGTAAATAAAGAATTTTATGCTATGCATTTGGTTACCAAAGTGTGACAGGAAGAAGTCTGTAGTTTCGAATTAAAAACGATCTTAGATTCAGCAATCAACATTCAATTATTATTTAGTCCTTATTTGATGGTTTTTTGCCACGCCACGGATGGACTGTTAGCTGGCTATAGGCACGGAACAGGAATTGAAATAATCTGTGGTATTGAGCGAGCAAGAATTTCAAGTGGCGAGGTAGGCGGACGAACTGAAAAAATTCCTAAAAGCGCCAAAACTTACGGTACAGAACCAATATCTGTACACATACCTTAGTCATTCTGATACTTTTGAAGGGCATTCCTTTAGGAACTTATAGACGAATCCTGCGAATCCGAAACCACACATATTTTATTTTCATCTAAAGATTTTAAAACTATATAACCACTAACCAATCGAAAATAAGATCTGGTTCGGTTCAGTGGTTCGCACAGTTTCTAAACCGCCGGTTCGGTTCATAACATGGTTTTTGTAGTTAAAATAACCGCGGTTTCGGTTCGGTTCAGTGGTTCAGGCGCATAACATATGATTTTGGTGAAGTGGCTATTCGACCATTTTTGAAATTTGACTTCAATAATCCATTCGAATATCTTTAAAATCCTTAGAGCAATCTGCAAAGATTATTATGTCCGATTCCCAGGACTCGTCTATCAGTTCCTGGAGGAATGCCCTTATTCATTGGCAGATTAAGATTGAATTAAGGTTAAGAAGTACCACAGAAAATTGAAAATATTGCCTAATGAAAAAACAAATTTAGATTGAAGACAGTTAAATTAAAAAATCGGCGGGAAATTGCAGAAGACTTGTAAAATTCTCTTCAGGTCATCCTTAAAAGTTATATCGATCCGACAACGCTAAATATAATATGTAGAAATCGGGAAACGATTCAAATTTCCTAATTAATCAAAATCATTGGCTAGAGGAAAGCAATTCCCGTTAAAACTCGTCAGAGAACTGAACCGAACCGAACCGTTTTTATTTGTGGTTTTCGGTTCGGTTCAGAAATTCTGGAGGGAAGCCGGTTCGGTTTGCGGTTCGGTTCACCGGCGGGAATAAGCGGTTCGGTTAGGTTCAAAACCGGTTCAGCTCAGAAACGGTTTGCATCCCTGTTTAAGACATATTCAGTCCAAATAGAAATTATCAAATGAATATTTTTTAAAATATCCTTCATTTTCTCTGTGTAGCTTCAATCAATTTCTTGACTTCTGGACTTGATAATCCTGAGGGAATAAATCGACCTAAAATCAATCCTCTGTGTAGTTAAAACTAGAAAGCTAAGCTGACTTCGTCTGTGCCATAGTTTTTAAACCCGTGCATGTGCTCGCTTAAATAATATCAAAAAATACTCTTTTTCCCATTTTCCGACCGATCGTTCGTATGGGAGCTATATGATATAGTCATCCGATTTAGACAAAAATTTGTAAAATTATGTGAAAGCATGTGAAACAAACCAATACAAAATTGTAGCATGCTACCATTAAAACCAAAAAAAAAATTTTAACTAAGACTGTTTTTCAGACCTATCTTTTGTATGGCAGCTATACCATATAGTTGTACGATTTTAATAAAACTTGGTAGAATTATAAAAAAAAACATACAAAACCTACGATTACAAAGTTTGGAGACGTTTCCATTGAAAAGAAAAAAGTTTTTCAAACTAAAACTAGTTTTCCGACCAATTGTTCCTATGGGAGCTATGAGATATAGTCATCCGATCCGATCGGTTCCGACATATAAGTAGTGTGCAGCAAACAAAAATACTCTGAGCAAAATATGTGCCCGATAGCTTTAAAACTGAGAGACTAGTTCGCGTAGAAACAGACAGTCGGACGGACAAAGCTCAATCGACTCAGCTCGTCACCCTGATCAAGAATATATATAGTTTATGGGGTCGGAAATGAAAATTTCTATGCGTTGCAAACGTAATTATAATACCCTTTGCAAGGGTACAATATAGGCTTTTTAGCTCAAATCAAGCACTTCCGAGCTTAAGTAGTAATCAAGCCTAGAAATGTGGAATCTTAGAATCCATAACCTGGTATTGACCTACTTCTGACATCGTTTGGTATTGATTTTGGCCCCGATTAGCACAGATTTCTTTTCTGTGTATGTTTACGAATGTGATCAAACCATTATATGGATGGTCTCTTTATTTAAAACTTCCAGAGAATCGTCTTAATTGACTGTAACTTACAATCAAAATACTCTTCTCCATTTTCCCTGACTGTTTCTCCGCTTGTTGTTGTTCTCATATACCAGCTTTTCTCCCAAATTTGGCCCAAGGTTACATTTTAAAAATCTTTTCCACGTAGTGTTAACAAAAAGTGTCGCCGCATGAGCTCTTTTTCCCCCAAAATTTTTTTTTTTTTTTTTAGAAACTTTTCCAAACTAATTTCAAAGTTTACACTTTTGGACAGTGGCGGATGGGGGGGGAAGGTTGAAAAAAAGCGCAACGAGTGCAACAGCAAACAAACTACAAACACACACAAAAAAAAAATTGATTGCCGGACAGATTGACAGACGAAGAACTGCATACAGAAATACATACGAGTATATACATACAGACATACGTACATACGTACGTACGTACGGAACAATGTCAAAACAAATGTTACAGCACAGAGCAGTTGAGTGAGTGAGTGAGAGAGAGAGACGGGCAAAAGGCGGCGGCATGTTTTTATGTTGAATTGCGGTACAAAAATAACGACTAGTTTGATGCTCAGCAGCACAGGGAGAGGGATTACAATAGGAGAGACTGTTGGACAAAGAAGTGAAGGGACATAAACATTCAAAATTTTATGGTTTTTTTTCAGCTAATTTTTTAGTATTTTAAAAGGATGGACTCTGGCACCAAGTTTTTAACAGCCAATCAACGCCAATCTGCTACCTTTACTTTCCAAAATAATTTTGTAATGTGACCATAGTTTAGTTAACTTCTAGCCCTTTCCCTTTACAGGGTATCACAGAGGAAAACAAACCATCGCCGACGGGCTGCCCACACAGTGAAGCAGCTGTGATTTGGTTGATGCTTGTATGTAGTTCTATGTATTTGTTCCCAGCAAACAAAACGACTCACTCTCTACAATCCCCCCCACCCCCTCACCATTACCCCCTCCTCTCTTTCTATTAGACACTCACAATAGTGGCGCACATGTTGCCCTGCGGTTGCCTGGCAGCATACGACAAGGATTTGGGTACTCTCTTCTCTGTGTAGGCCATTGAGTAGTTAATGCAATATATTCCACATAACCATAATACGCTCTCAAACATGGGAGCAAACAATATATATATGTATATATGTCCTTGTACTAACAAGTATCGCTGCCAGAGAGCCATTAAGTATTTGGCCAGCTAATGTTTTGGGGTACAAATGTGAACAATTGTTGCTAGAACCGGCTATTTGTTGGACGAAGGGAATAGGGACACCAATTTAAGGGATAGACTGCAGTGATTCATTAACTTGAAGCTTGTCGTATTCCATAGAGTTTTACCTACAATGATTTTGTTAAAGATCCATCCAAATCTTATATTAATAGAAAGATAACCTTGTTTCAATATACTTCAACTTGGCTTAAAGTACTTCAATATGAACCAGTTTGAACTTGCCACAGGTTTTGCAAAGGCAAACCTTCAATTTTTTCCGACATTCTGCACGAAATCACATTTCGGAAATGATTTCTTGTTAGACCTCGGAGCCAAGTTTATATAAGCATGTTTTAGCAGAAGCTCTACACATATCAGTTTCACAAATTTGTATAGATCCACAAACAAATGGCTATAAAATGGCTTGGATTTTACCCAACGAGCTCAAAAAGTCACCCTAAAGCAGCGACGGTCACGCCTGGCCTGGCTGTTGAGAGCCGAGCATATTTCTCTATTTAGAACGACTGGAGCCGAGTGCATGCCGAGGGAGAGCAAACAGTGCTCTCTTTGCTACAGTCGCAGACCAGCGGTCAATAAGAGCAGGTCAGAGCTAGTTTGCGTCACTTTATTTTATACCACCAATACAATTTCACTTTAGATCTTAGCTCTTGTTGACAAACCCTTCCCTAATGTATTATAATCAGGGCTGCAACCCGATTTTGAACCGAACCGGTTCGAACCGAGAACTACGACTTTGTATACTCTTTACCAAAGGTACATAGAGTATATATAATAAGTTTGTAACATCCAGAAGAAAGCATCTCCGACCCCATAAAGTATATATATTCTTGATCAGCATCAACAGCCGAGTCGATATAGCCATGTCCGTCTGTCCGTCTGTCCGTCTGTCTGTCCGTATGAGCGCACAGATCTCAGAGATGGTAAGAGATAGAGGTTTGACATGTATGGGACATATGCTTCTTATGTCTGCAGGCAGATCAAGTTGATTTTCAATTTTGGCCACGCCCCCTGCCGCCCCCGCAATTTAGAAACGTCATATCTCCTACAGTTTTAAAGATAGGTTGTTTCTTCTAGATATATTTAGTAATAAGGATAACTTATCGATCAGCCAAAGGAATGGTGAAGATTGGATGAACGGTTTTCGAGCTATGATCAAAAGACTGTTCGCTGCAGCAGCGCGGAAGCAGCGCTGCTTTCAGCTACTACTGCAGCATCAAAATGTATGCTGAGCATATAATTTCGTTGGTACAGAGTATGCTATAGTCGGGCTTGACCGACTTTCTTTCTTGTTATTAACTGTAAACCGAACCTTAAGCCGAAACTTTTTAATTACAAAAGCAGAACCAAAACCTATTGCGAACCTAAGACTTTGGTTAGATTCAAGAAAATTAAAGATATGGAAAAATTGCCTTATCTTATCTCCTCTTCAGAAATAAAAGCAGAACCCGAACCTTTTCGGAACCTAAAATGTCAGTTCGGTTAAGCGAAAATGGGCAGGAAAGTGTAATAAAATCCCTAGACCAAACTTAAGAACTACTTATAAAATCCCTAACCATATCAGCTTCTGTTTCAATGATTCATAAAAGCAAGTGCTTTTTTTTTGTATTATTCCAAACTGTTTTCGACCCAAAATCGAACCGCTTCCCCTACGATTTGAGTAGTTCTTAGATCGAACGCGATTTTAAAAATACATACGATTTAATAAACTACTACAAAAATGTGAACCGAACCCTAAAACAATCCAAGCGGTATCATTAAACTATTTATATTGAAATTATTGGTTTCGTTTTGGTTCAAGAAAAATTATACATTACCGTATCTCAACTATTGCCTTGTAATTCTCGTTATTTATCTAGTCGATATACTGCGAAAGAGTCTAAAAATCGACGGACTAAACCAAAGCGGTCTGATTTAAAACTCCAGATAGTCTTTTAAAGATATGACAAAGTTTTTACCTACTACCTAGCGACTTCTCTTCTGTTAACCATAAAATGCTATGTTTTTAGATCCTCGATTCCTAAATTTTGTGGAATGATTTGTAAAAACCAAGAAGCTAACCAACACATTGGTAACATATTTATTATTTAAGCTTTCAATGTCTGTTTAAACAAATGACGATATAGAAAGCTATCTTATAACTAAAGTTATATAATATTATATAAGTCTTTTAAATTTTTAAATGATTATCGAACCAGGTCATTTGAAGGTGCTTTTTTAGCTAAAACTGGTTCTAACACTTATGAAAGAAATGATGCCAGGTTTTACCAACTTGGTCCTTGTATCTTGCAGTTCTTTTTTGATACAAAGTGGGAACAGCTTGAGTATTTTATGGGCTTAAACCAAAAACATTTTGTTCTTGTCTGATGTGCTTTAATATTGTATCAAGAATGTATATAGGTTGACTTAATCATTTATTATGCTACAAACAAGAATATTATGTACTTATTTTAAGAGTTAAATGGGCTTGACTTAGGACTATTACCATCTTAAAATAAGATCGAAATATACATAATATTATATATACCAAAATAGTATTAAATCGAGTATTTGGGGTATGAAATCGAAACTAAAACAAGAATTTTGTGCTTGAATCAAGTATTTTTGTACTTACTGTTAATTTTGGCACCGTTGTACTTAGTTCAAGTACAAAATTCTTGTTTTAGGTGCTGTTGTACACCCTAAATACTTGATTTAAGACTGTTTTGAGACATATCAAATTAGGTATATTTCGATCTTACTTTAAGTTGGTAATAGTCTTAAGTCAAACACATTTAACTCTTAAAATAAGTACAAAAATATGTTTTTTTCCCCTATTGACTGTACAATTTACAACTAAAGTAAACAAAAATGATTAGATTTCATTGAAATAAGAAGCAGATTTCATTGGCTCAGCCATTATGGATATGATTTTCTCAATTTTGTTGCTATTGTACACCCCCTGCCCCTTAAATAAGTATACTTGTCTCTACCTTGCCTGATAACAGGCTAAGCCCTTCTGATCCCACACACACACACACGCACACACAGGCACACACATTCAGACTAGTCCACTTGCATCGTGTGTACTCTACCTAGTAGAGTAAACAGAATGTAGGTCTTCCAGGCGACTGCAGGCATTGTTGTTGGTTCCCCTGGTTTCCCGTACCACCCCAATTATAACACGCTAAACAATAAAGAAAATAATAATAAAACTCCAGGATACACACACACACACACACATATGAAATGTGTGTGCTTAAGCAACCCTCGCTAATGAAGCTGCAGTTCTTCTCTGTTTGCACACGCAATTTGCCTGTTGCCTGGAATTGAGAACTGAGAACTGAAAACCGAGCACTGGGCGGGCGGCTTGAGGATTATCACCAGTCGCCATGGACGTGCATTATAAATAAATGGAAAAAAATTGGATAGTAACAGATTAAGGAAATGTAACAATATTTGTAGGAAAAGTGATTTAAAGGGGTTTATCCTGATATAACTATTTCCTCGTATTTCCTTAACAAAGCATTTAAAGCTCCTTTCTTAAAGTTTGTTCTCTTCACAAAGGGAAACCCCTCACAAAAAAATGCAAATAAGAAAATATTTTCATTCAAAAAAAAAGAAGCCAAAGCAAAAAAAAACTCTTTACTTCACCTAAGACCCCATCACGAGCCGCCACCTGAGCCCATTCTAGGTTTTTGGGCATACCCGTTTTATACCTTTAATTGTCCTGCTCTTTAGCATTGCGGTTGGCTTTGCTCCTGCTCCAAGCTTGTTTGGTGCCCATATTGGGGCAAGTACGCCTTGGGGCGCCATAAAATGTTTAATAAATTGCAAAAGTGCGCCAGGAGAAGAAGAAAAAAAAAAGGAGCCAAGCGGGATGGGGGGCCAACCAAGTCAACGACACATAGTATTCTAATGAAGTTCAAGTGGAAGCACACGCACATGGCCGTGTGGGCGTGGCAAAATGGTATTCCTGGCACGTAAAATGTATTGAATAATTACATTGCCTTGCCTAACAGCATACCAAATGAGTGTTCCCTGTGCGAACTTACAGAGAGGGAGAGAGAGCGGCAAGTGCACCCCGCCGGCGGCACCGGACATACGGCCACGCCTATGCGCGCCGCCCCCACCCCCGCGTGTCCCCCTTGTTGCGAGATTGATGCATTTCGGCTTTAAAATTGAATTTCGCCGGAATTATCATCATCATCATCAAGGAAACCCAATCGCAGGCCATTGGCCTTTAAGTAGTGCTAAAGTATCAATCAAAATGCGTGCGGTCATAATCATAAAATTACATTGAAATTTACAAATGTTGCGCGCCCAAGGTGAAGCCCTCAAAACTGGCAGCTGGCGGCAACAAAACAACAAAAAAAGATGAGAAGAAATGCTTACCAAATAAAAAAAAATTACAAAAGATGATTTATCATTGCAAGAGGCTGCGCCGGAGGGGAGCAGCCGGAGAGGAAGGGTGACTGCAACTTGACTTACAAATTGGTTTGCCCGCAGGCATTGCAAGGGTGAGCCATGAGTAACACTTGGTCTACAGTTTTTGGGGAATATTTCACTTTCTTTGGCAATCAAAGTGTAAAGTTTTATCATTAAAAATAGAAATAAAAGTTGTCATTATCACTAGAGGTAATTTTTCTCACACTTTGCACGATTTGAGGCAGGAATCAAGCTCTACATTGTCAAATTAGAAGCCACAAAATGGGCTTGAAGGCAATTCATCCAAGGCCGAACTCATTCTCTTTATATAATATCGACCCCTAAGCCACTAAGACTTTCTTTTAGAAATCGACACTCAACAGAATAATCAGCCCTGACATTTAGAAATTCGACTTAAGAAAGGGGTCTTAGGCGATTCCCCTTATATTTTTGAAAAATAATTTCTTCTAATAGTACCGACAGTTTCTAAAACTATGAAAATTTTGATTATTAGCTAAAAAGTATTTTCCAAAGTTTACACAGTGAAAAAAAAGAATATTTAAAATATAAATTGGATGATTAAGGTATCCATTTGGAATGGAAATGCTTTAATATCCATTTTGGAATGTTCAAATATCCATTATTTTTACAAATCGATCTTAAATTTTTATCCAACTTACCCAAAAATCATCCAAATGATATGAAAAATGTATATTTTAATGTTAAACAAGAAAGAAAGTCGGTCAAGCCCGACTATAACATACTCTGTACCAGAGCTGCAAACCAAACAAATTATTCGGATCTCCGGTACACTGGTTCGAACCCAAATTATCGAATGGTTAAGGTTCGGAAATTTAAGGTTCGAGGTTTTTGGAAGAAGGTTCTGGTTCGAACCTTGGTTCAGTCCATGCTTCATACAACATTACTAGTTTTTGTCTTCTATGTGTTTTAAAACAGCATTCGATCTGAAAACTGCCCAAATTGTATGGGACTCGGTTCCGATTGGTTGATAGAAAACATGGAAATATTCAATATATAATTTACAGTTTAGTGAAAATCTATTTCGTTTTTTTCATACAAAAATATAATATTACCAAAATAATGTTAGACTCTTGCTTTTGAGTATTATTCAAGGAGCTTTAGAGTTTAAGAGGAGCTTTAAAAACAGAGACTGTTGTGGGTAGGGATTTTATAAGGAAATCTAGTCATTTTGCCAGATTTTTTTTCCACTCTTCGCCCATTTTAGGAGTTAGTCGCACTTATTAACAGATGAAGTCGGTAAACAGGACAAATATGTGTGTCAGTTATGTTGAACCGAACCGAAATTTTGGGTTCGGGTTCAGCTTTAATTTCTAAAGAGGTTCGGTTCAAAACCGGTTTGCAGCCCTGCTCTGTACCAACCAGTCTTTTGATGATAACTCGAAAACCGTTCATCCGATCTTCTCCAGTCGTTTTGCGGATCGATATGTTATCTTGGTAACTAAATATGTCTAGAAGGAACAAGGCATCTATCTTTAAAACTAAAATATGACGTTTTTTCTAAATTTCGGGGGCACGAGGGGGCTTGACCGAAATTGAAAATAAACTTGATCTGTCTGCAGACATAAGAAGCATATGTCCCATACATCTCAAACCTCTATCTCTTACCATCTCTGAGATCAGACTGACAGACGGACATGACTCGGCTGTTGATGCTGATCAAGAATATATAGAATATACTTTATAGTGTCGGAGATGATTCCTTCTGAATGTTACATACTTTTGCACAAACTTATAATACTCTATGTACCTACGATACAGAGTATAAAAAGAATATTATAAATTATTCATTACAATTAGATCTTTTAGGATCTTTTTTTCTGTGTATTCGTATTCATATTCATTACAAGCGGTTCTTTTTTTAAAAATTTTCTAAATATTAAAGCAATTTCATGGATTTATTTTTCTATATTTTAGGGCGAACTTCTCAGCAAGCCAAATACCAGCTGCAACTTTTATATTCTGAAAGCGGGGAATTTTGTATTTTTCTAAATTATTGGGCGATTTTCTTTATCCATTTAGGTAGAATTTCTCAACAGGCCCAATTTTTATATTCTGAAAGCAGGGAATTCGAACTTGAGAATTTCAAGCGATGTGTTTTTATGTTTTTCTATATTTAAGGGCTATTTTCTTGTTCTATATTGTTCTATATTTTAGGGCGTATTTTGAAAAAAAAGCTGAATTTCAGCTGCCTTTTTTATATTCCGAAAGCAGGGAATTTTTAGGGTGATTTTTCTTAAGTAGTTTTTCTACAAACCGAATATCAGCTGCACTTTTGATATTCCGAAAGCGGGGAATTCGAACTGGAGAATTGCAAGCGGTGTTCTATTTTTCTTAAGTATTTAAGGAATATTTTCTAAATTTAAGAAATTTTCGTTTCTCAAAGAAGAGCGTTTTACTAACCCTTTGTTAAGAATCCGAGCTGGGTACTTTTTACTTAATTTAAGTACTTTGCCCTTAATTTAGGAAAGTTTTTGGGAAAATACCTTGAAAAATTACCCTAAATTCAAAAAATCGAAAACCGTATTTTTAAATTTAAGAAATTAATTTCTTAAAAATTTAATTTTCGAGCTATGCTTTCTGAGTTTATTAGAAAACCATCTTAAAACAATCGATTTTCTTTTAACTTAGAAAAAACCACGTTTTCAAGATGCATTTCTAAAATCTAGAAAATTCACCTTTTGAGTGTGTTTTTGTTTATGGACAATACCTTAAATTTGAATAAGGATTGAATAATAAATAGCAGAACCATTAGTTTATAAAAACGTTGCATACTTCTATGCGCTGCTTGCTAGCAGAATGATGATATGCTTACATTAATGTTAGTGCTCTGTTAATTAACATAAGATAGTTCCAATGAGTTATAGGTATTACGAATTTTCTCTCATTATGAACTGAAACTGGAAAACTAAATCAGTCCAAATCGGAAAAAGGAAATATTATAGCTAAGTCTACATAGAACTGATTTTAAAACTGGGAGTCTCTTGAAATAGTACTAAGAGCAACTAATTGGGTTTTTAAACTCAAGCTCCGGTTCAGTGTAGAGCCAGCTCGTTTTGAATCATATTAAACACTCTCAATTTCATCCCTTCATATGTGAAAATACATTGTCAAAATATATGTTAAAAGTGTTTTTGCAGCCTCAAGGAAAACTCCTTCAACGGAAATAAACTAATGCAAAGAAAA
Organism: Lordiphosa andalusiaca; assembly: GCA_035044965.1. Taxonomy (NCBI): domain Eukaryota; kingdom Metazoa; phylum Arthropoda; class Insecta; order Diptera; family Drosophilidae; genus Lordiphosa; species Lordiphosa andalusiaca. The sequence continues at coordinate 513,516 of JAWNNM010002499.1, read as the reverse complement.
TCTGAAACGTTTTAGTAAAATTGCCCCAACATCCGGTTTAGACCTCTCATAAATTATAAAAAAAAGCAAATCCTTCGTCTTCGCCTTTGTTTGGCTCAAATTCATGGAACTCCACCCGTTGCTCCGTCAAACAATTACACTTTGATCAGCAGCGGGAACAGGCAGACAGACAGACAGACAGGCACAGAAATTTTGGCAATATGCATAAATTTGGCACATTTGAAAAAATACACGTGACCATCTAACCCGCCTCCCCCAAACCCCCCCATATTTGTTTATGCGTCAATTTTGATTTATGTGTGGCATAATTCTAGGCGTTATAAACTGTTTTTGACAAGCCGCAAAATGGAGGAGCACATGAGTGAGTTATGGATGGAACGTGTGCGGTGTCTGATGTGTGATATGTGATGTGTGCTTTGATTAGGCAGCTCTCACATTTACTTATGCTAATATTTCCACAGGAGACAAACTATTTGAGGATGTTTTTAATGTGTTTTTTTTAATAAGGTAGTAGCAGCAGGATCGTTTGAACCATACTTAAGTTATGAGCCAAAGAATAAAGGGCATACACTTTCGTTGGCACAGAGTGTATGATAGTCGGGCTTGAGTGACTTTCTGACTCGTTTTTATTGTTCATTAAATTCCCAAAATTAAATTAAATTTCATTAGCACGCTTAGGATTAAGTTTGGCTGCGTACACAGCATGTGGTCCTTGGTCGTCGACTGCCTGTCAACATGTGAGTGTGTGTGTTGTGTGTGTCAAATAACCAAATAAACAAACAAGACAAGCAGCGACTTTGACAATTTATATTTACAATATTGGGTAACCCATATCAATCCGCAATTGCTGCATTGACATTGACATAAATGAGGACTAGCAGAGCGGTCCTACAGTCACAGAAGAGGTCCGAAACTAGGACTTTTGTTACGAATTAGTAAAAAAAATTGAAAGAAGTATATGAACAGATTTCTTACCCTACAATCTCAAATGACAATATTAACTTCACTGGACCAAATTCCCAATCGGTTTTGTTGTTTGAAGAATAGTTCGGGACCAGATTTAGTTATATTTGGTATCCCATGGGCGCAATTTTCTAATTTATTAAGGATGCCTTATCCAATACAAGTCAAAAAGTCATCTGAACTGTCACTTGAAATTAAAGTTTTAAGCGACAAAATATTGATTACTTATGATACTTACTGAACACTAATCTGTTCTCTAGATTTTGGTGAATTTGAGCTTAAAATTACTTAAAATCAGAGATGCATTTATTAAAAGTTGTGTGGGGAGTGAGGAAAAGAAGCAGAAAGGAGAGAACAAAGCGTTGAACTCGCTCTCTCAGTTTTTGATTTTTCACTCATGTTGCTTTGGAATTCCCAACCAGTTGTGGCATTGCTGGCATGGAGATACAGCTGACTTATGCAGCTTTGAAATGTTGTGTATTCCTTGAGCCGTCTAAACCTTGCTACATGGCTTAACAAATAATTTACTATGAAATAAATTTAAACAAAATGGTAAAAGCAACTGATTTTAAATCAGCGATGTTCACCCATAGCCCCCAGGGGCCGAAAACTTTAGGCAATTTATGCCGAATGCTTGCCGAAGTAATGCTTCACTGAGTGTCAGATAGAGACAGAGAGCTACAAAGAGCCTCTCTTCTTGAACATCGCTGTTTTAAATGGTTGTATGATTGGAATCTGTAAAATTCTTGATGTAAGAGAAAACGATCTTACTGTTGAAACTTAAAAGCTCTTGGTTTTAGAAAGAACATACTCGATTTTTGACACAGCTGTATGCTCCTGATGCAAGAATGAGCAGTCTTGTATTTGAGTATGGATTCAGAAACTATTCTGCTTCATTTAAGAATGATTCACACTTGGATCAAGAATTAAAGCTCTTAAATCAAGAAAAACTCTTTAAAAACTCATACTTGTATCAAGAATTTCACTCTTGGAACAAGAATTCTCATTCTTATCAAACTTCTGACATCGAACACTCTTGATCCAAGTATGAAAATCTCTATTTTTTTCTCTGAGTGTACCGATTATGTACCTATATTTGACATTTATTGTTAGCTAAAGTTTCTATACCATTTCATCTTTGTCAGATATCTAAACATGGTAAAGATGCTTTCATTCATTTATTGCTTAAGACGATTATTCAATTATGCAATATTTTTGCTGCGGTTCAGGTTCAGGTTTGGTCGAGGAAATCCCCGACTCCGCAACGGTTCGACTCCAAAACACCTTACAGCCTTGTAAAGAACTATTCGATATTTCAGAACTCCTCAAAATTTAAGATACAACAAGAAAAACCCTTAAAGGAAAGAACTCAAGTTGACCCTCCTCCATCACTTTCCCATTCGCACGAAGTGCTTAAGCACCAGTCGGTCTCATTAAAAGTCACTGACAAATTTATGTCGAAGATTTATGCAGCAAATTAAATGGCATTTTTTTTTTGTTTTTGTTTTTTTGTTGTACATATTTTGACGCCTGGAAAAACGTCTAAATAATTAGATAAACATTTAAGCTAAGCAAAGAAGCGAAGCAGAAGAAAAGTAAAAAGAAGCAGCAGACGCATAACGGCAACGCTGCTGCTGCTGCTGTTGTTGTATTGTGGGCAGGAGGTGGAGACTACGTGACCATAACATGAACTGCCTGCCGCCTGCCCTTAGATTCCCCCCCACTCGCCACCCGCCCCTCTCGCTCCATCATCCTTCCTCCTTCACACATTTTGCGGGTTCAAACGGGAGGCGATGCAGAAGACGGGCGGCAGCGGCGGCGACGACAAACAGGAAATATTTAACGTGCCAACAACAAAAGTGAAATATAAATAAAAATAATAATAATAATAATGGGCAGCACAAAATGTAGGGAATAAGCTGAAGCCGGAGCGAGAGAGAGAGAGAGAGCGAGCGTTCCGTTAGAATAACCCTGTGTTCAAGGGCGTACGCAGGAGGCAGCAGCAGCGGGTCAGCAAGCCCCCCTTAGAATTAAAGAATTAAAAATATACATTTTCATTCAATTTTTTCCTAAAAACCCAAATTTTACAATCAAATTTCGAAAACTTTAGGTTCTAGGCTGTTAAGTAAAGGTTTTTTATGGATTTTGGATTCCAGAACTTAAGATCATACATTTATATGTCGAACTACACATGAATAGATACTGTTTAAACTAGTTTTTAAATGGAAAGCCAATTAAATTGTAAAATTCTCAAAAATAAATTTAGGAATTTTTTCATTTTTAGAAAATATTAGCGTAGACTTAAGACGATGTTTAAAAGATTTGAAGTCTCAAGTAAGAGTTAAAAGCATATTTAAGACCATGTGCAGCTTCTTGGCTTTGGGAATAATTCAATAAATTCTCAAAGAATATTTCGGATTTTATTTATACTTATATAAGGCTACCTTAGACTTAAGTCGATGTTCATTTAAAAGATAAAAAGTCTCAAATAGTAATACTAAAGTAAGAGTTAAGAGCATATTTAGGTTTAAAGGTCGCAGACACTTTGAGGTTCTAAGGTTTGACCCCTTAAGGTCTGAAATACTTAGGTACAATGTTCTTATGTCTGAGGTTTCAAGATCCAAGGCTTTAAAGCCTGAGGTGCTAACGTCGTTGGTTTTAGGGTCTGAGCTTCTACACAGAAGAAAAAAAGATATAAAAAATATCCATTTGGTAAGGATATGTCTTAAATATCCTTTTAATCATCCAGCGGAGCTGCAAAATCATTCAAACGATCATCATTATTCATAACCTTTAGATGATTTATGGCTCCGTTGGATGATTAAAAGTATATTTATGACATATCCTTCCCAAATGGATACCTGAAATCATCCAATGTATTTTTTTAATATCCTTTTTTTTTACCTGTATAAGGTCCACGGTTTCAAGAACTGAGGTTCTAAGATCTGGGGCTTCTAGTTCTGAAATTCAAAGATCTGAGGTTCTAAGGTCTGAGATTCAAAAGTCTGATGCTTTAAGCTCTTAGATTTTTGGGTCTGTAATTTTAGGGCCTAAGATCGGAGGTTCTAGGATATGAGGATTTATTGTCTGAAGTTTTAAGGTATTAAAATGAAAATATGAAAATATCACTAGGCAATAGTTAAGTAAAATGCGAAATTTTGGGTTCGAAACAGGTTTAGGTTTTATTACATTTCGGTCAGTTTTAGCATTGCTTCTGAGCAGGGCTGCAAACCGGTTTTTAACCGAACCGGTTCGAACCCGGAATTCCCCTTTTTTTTCACTATGAACCGAACCTTGAACCGAACCTCTTCAGAAATTAAAGCTGAACCCGAACCTGTTCCGAACCAAAACCTTCACCCATAAACCTCGAACCTTAACCATCCGTTAATTTGGGTTCGAACCAGTGTACCGGAGATTACACTGAAACAATTTTTTTTGGTTTGCAGCTCTGCTTCTGAGTTCAAACCGACTTGCAGCCTTGGAATTTTTAAGATTTTTTTTAACAGCCCTTTGAAATTTGAATAAGTTTTTACAAAAACATTCGTTAAAAAATTTAAACTTCTAGGATTAGTTGTTTTTTTTTTAAACATAATTTTCAAGTCACAATCCCCTCTTATCCAAATCCTGCGCACGCCCTTGCCTGTGTTATACAGGGAATTTGTGAGAGCGAAAACTCGTTTTACTCTCTTGCACTCTCCCATTCCCGTTGTTTTCTTGTGGCCGGGTGAGCCAAAGAGGCCAAAGAGCCAGTCACAAAATATAAATCAGTCAGCGTTTTCCTCTTTAACGCGACGGACGCGCCTTGAGCCTTGAGCCGAACGAGACGCGGAAGCGCACAGAAAGAAGCGTTTAGAATTTTTGTAGCTTCTTTATGTTGTATGTTTCGCGTGTGTACGTGTGTGTGTGTGTATGTGTGTGTGATGAGAGTGGATAATTAAAATAAAACAACAACAAATGATAATGGAGAAAATGTGTTGAGGAAAAATTTGATAAATTAATTCCTAAGTGAGTGCTTTAAGAAAAAGTTGTATGGCAATTCTACAACTCCTCTCCTGGATATACAAACACAGCCGCAGCAGCAGCACCAGCAGCAGCAGCAGCACCAGCCACCTTTAATGTTAGTATACAGAGTAAAACTAACTAACAAAAAAAAATAAAAATAAAACGCCACAACAACAACAATAAGTAATCAAGACCAAGCGGCGATTACGTCGCGTCGCGTGCATTGGCCCCTTCTCAGCTGCTGCGCATGCTTTTGCTGGTTTCTTTTTTTTTTTCCTTTTAGCCTGCATTTTTAGTTTCGTTTGGGCCAACTATTACGGCAGAGTTAACATTTTACATCATATGTTTAATAACTGCCAAGTGTTGAGTGTGTTTTTCTTGTTTTAGATTTTGTATTGTTTTCTATTTGCCCGAGTAAATATGCAACGGTTTTTTTCGCGGCCCTCCCTCCCTCCCACTCTCACTCTCTCGTTCTCTTGCTCCTGCCTGCTTGGCTATTCATTCATGCTGCCTGCCCACGGGGGAGGGGGGGGTGGCGGCGGGTGGTGGTGGGTTGACTACTACTACCAGGCAGGCCAAAGCGGAAGCGCTTGTGTGTGTGTATCTAATGGGATTTTCTAATACAATTTAAATTGTTGCCGTTTTGCCATGCATTTAATATGCGTGCAGTGTGCGTGGGCCATAAAACATTTGCCCAAATTGAATACAGAGTGCATAATTCCGAGCCAGCAGAATATGGAAATTGAAAATGCAACAACAACAATGCAACATCTCCGACTAATTAGGCAATCAAATATTCACACAGTGTTTAATTAATTATAACATTTACATTTGCGAATGAATCTTTCGGAAGTTGTTCTCTCTGTTTTGGAAGTGAGAGGAGATCAGCAATAACAAAAACAAAAGTGCCGTCGGTAAAACAAAAAAAAAAGGTGGCAAACGAAAGTGAAGTTTTAAAATAAACCAAAAGTGCAATTGTTAATAATCATACAACCATTCGGATACCGCCATGAATTGTGTTAAAAACCCAGCAAAAAGTTACCCTTAAATGTATGAAAAATCAAGCTGCATAATCAACAGCCAGAAATCCTCACAATGCCGCGTCTATATTTTGTATATTTATAAAACAAAATATTGATAATATTTGAAAGGTTTTAAGCTGAACCAAACCGAACCTTTGACTCCAGTTGATAAACCGAACCGCAAACCGAAACGTAAACCACACTGCAATATGGTTAATCATGTCACAAACATAAGTCCTTATCAATACCGGAGATATATAATACATGTGAACATCTCCTGCAACAATCCACCGACATCTTTAAATGTCAAATTACTTTATATGAAAGTTACTAATCAATTCGAAGAAATTCTAGTTATTCTGTGGTGCTATTTCAACTTAATAAAACATTAGACAGCATAAGCATAATCAACATAAGTATTTTGACAAAAAAAAAAATGCATAAATGAATCATTACCTAACATAAAATACAATTGTGGGTTTATCAGACACATAGCAGCCATCTAAAAGATGTCAAATCGACCCTAAATCTTTTAAACAGAAAATCCTAAAATTTATATAAAAATTATCAAATACTGGTGTAATATTAAGCCTTCAATAATACGTAAATAGTCCACAATCTGATGTCTGGTTTGGAAAATAATAGTAAAATTGCCCAAATAAGGCAATATTTCACAATCGATTTATTCTCAGCCCAGTGCCTACAATGCTCTGACAAATGATTGATTCTAGAGAAGTTTTTCATGCTAAAACCCGCAACTCTAATGGATTAACTGCAAACTATACATAAAATAGGTTAAAAAGTGCTTATTTCATTCTATTTCCAAATACAAAATGTGCTAGAAAAAAGCATATTTCTTCCAACTAGATTTGTTCATGGTTTAGTACTTACTTTTGCCTCTTACACTTAAATTAAGCCTTAATCATTTCATGAAACATAAGTGCGTGCTCGATCTGCAAAAGTATGGCCGATTTGTATTAAAACATACATTTTGTGTATTTTACATTTGCCCCAGTAATACTTTGCAGATCGATCAGAAACTTATCTGATTGTGGACTACTTATGTTTTATTGAAAGCTTAATATTACATCAGTATTCTAACACTTTTTTTTAAATTGTACGATTTTCTGTTTAAAATATATAATGCTTTACTTATGCGGTTTTTATACTTTGTACCGAAGGTACATAGAGTATTATAAGTTTGTGCAAAAGTATGTAACATCCAGAAGGAAGCATCTCCGACCCCATAAAGTATATATATTCTTGATCAGCATCAACAGCCGAGTCGATATAGCCATGTCCGTCTGTCCGTCTGTCTGTCCGTATGAACGCACAGATCTCAGAGATGGTAAGAGATAGAGGTTTGACATGTATGGGACATATGCTTCTTATGTCTGCAGGCAGATCAAGTTTATTTTCAATTTTGGCCACGCCCCCTCCCGCCCCCGCAATTTAAAAAAAAAAACCTCATATCTCCCACAGTTTTGAAGATAGATAGCTTGTTCCTTCTGGACATATTTCGTTATTAGGATAACTTATCGATCCGCCAAAGGAATGAAGAAGATCGGATGAACGGTTTTCGAGTTATGATCAAAAGACAAATTTTCTTGGTACAGAGTATGTTATAGTCGGGCTTGACCGACTTTCTTTCTTGTTTTTTGTGAAAAAACCTAATGCAGACTAGGTATTTTAAAGGTTCCTTAGGAATTAAATATAGAAATTTTTCCAGTGACATATGGGCAAATCAACCGAAACCTCCACCGTTACGAAAAGACAAAAAGTAGTTAAGTACACTACACATCCTGGGGAAACAATCAAACTAAACTAAATTAGTCCATACCTACATTTGTTTAAATCGCACTTTTTTGACTTTTTATATATGTGTTGAAATGTTGAGAAGATTTCCAAATCAATAAAAAAATACATTTAAAAGAACTATTCACTCTTTAGATATTTAAATTATTTGGGCTTAAGTATGGTCTTACAATTCGCTCAACTTTATCTTTATATAGATACGCCCGAAATCCACTTCTGTTGTTCGAATCCCTATCGAATCGCTCTTATTTTGACAATATTTTGGAATGAGTAAAATGGGATTTATTTTACTATTTATTTTACTCTTAATGTATACGCGGAAGGAAAGGAAATACCGATACACACTTAAAAAATGATAATAAATATTTCACATGTTGTGGCAGGCCTTAAGAGTTAACATACACAAGAACACAAACTGTGTTTATGCCATTTTTGGGCTGTGTTACCTTCTCTTAAGTAGCTTTTACGCTAGCCCAAGTCTGTCACATTGCCTAGATATTTGTGAGATTTATTGACTTGAAACATTTGAAAAGCACTTTTTGACTGGGAATTTTGCAGTTTTTAAAACTTTTCAAACCTCTGTTTTAATCAAATCTATTTATTGTCAATGGACTTAACTGTTTAAATGGAAAGTGCCATCTGAATAAATGTGTAGACTTTTCTGAAAAACCATTTGCGGAGTTAGCTCTTCCTTGTCAAGGTCTACCAAAGATAATTAACAATTGTGGGAGATACACAAGCTTACAAACAAAATGCATAATCACCCAGAAAACTAAGGTTTGTGGGGCTGAAATTTCTGCAAACCCTTAAACTGGTATAGTTATCAGAGCTGCAAACCTTCAAGTTCTTTGCGGAGTTCCGGTTCAGGGGATCGAACCAAAATTAAGCAATAGTTTGTTAAAAATATGTTTCTAAATTTAATAAAATCTCGAACGGATTAAAGATCTTTCTAACTACAATATTTAGAATATATAAAAAAACGATTAGCGGGTTCAAACTAAATATTTTCTACCTTTATGGAAGGAAGATTAAGGTTCAAGGATGTTGGAGAAAGTTTTTTAACCATGTTAGGTTGGACCCCTGCAGTTCAAAATTGTTATAAAAAAGCAAACCATTTGCTGAATATTCACCATATTATTTCCAAATAGTTAAGTGTAAAATTACCCGACCTGGTTAGAGACCTTAAGGTCTATGTGTGACCCCATCTGGGGTCAGCCGGAACTACCTACCTAAAGTGTAAAGTTTATGTTTGAACTTAAAAGGCAAGTGTCAACAAATTTGTTGACTGTGCTACTTCTTAAATCAAATACCAATAATATTACTTCAAGTTTTTACTTTAAAGACTCTAATGCAATTGCAACAACAACTTTATATGTGCTTGGCTTCTATGCTATGCTGTTTGCCAAAAAGAACCCATCTACAAATTGTGATGAGTAGTTTTTAAGTCAATTTGGTTGTTGTGCGACGAATGATTTCGTGTGCATCACACAACCACGAGCTCACACACAGCTTTCGTTTTCTTGTGTTTTTTGTTGCTTCAGAACTATTTTCTTCATTTGTATTGGTGTCTACGAGGCCGTATGCTGGCCGTGGACACCACAGCTTAAATAATATTTTCCTTGCAGATTCTTAGCCTCTGTTGGCTATCATATTGCCCAGATGTTACAAAATTTGTAAACAGGAAATTAAATCTCAGAATGTTGATGATTTTTGTTGCACCGATTCAAAACTTTGGCTTAAAAGCACACTTGGGCTCAGCTATTTTTCAAAGCCAAAGTCAAAGCGTTCGGTTTACTTTTACGAAAACACGAACCAATTCCACTTTCGATATACTTTTGGGGAAGTCGAATTGAGAACAAGGCTGATGGTAATAAATTTAGTGAATTGACAAGAACTAATTTTGCATTTAGTTTAGAAATCTTTAATTTTAAATGAAATTGTTTTGCATATTTTTCTCTTTCTATTCCTAAAATTGTAATCATCTAAATTGCACAACCTTCCACATTAATCTTCTTACTGATAAGTTTATCAAACCAAAACTAAAATAACATAAATTCTGAGATCTACACAAGGCAGACAAAGTTCAGGTTCAAAGAATTTTTATGTGTTTTTTTCTTTTTTGTTTTCTTTTCTCTTTCACACACACAAATGTATTTATTTCTGTCCGTGGGATACATCGACAGACGACGAGAAGAAACCCAAAACAGAAACATCAAATGCAACTCCGGTCGCTGCTCTGGAAACCCTGGAACCCAGTGGCTTAACATTAATCTTCACATTTAACGATGCGTTTAACAAGAATGTGGATATTTCTGAGTGTGTGTGCGATGTAGGCAGGTGGTGGAATGTTTCTCAAAAAAAAAAACAACCGAAAACAAACATTAATGTTTGCCACACGAAAGTTCAAAATCAAGTACCATCAGCAAGTGACAACAACAACCAATGCAACACTTGCTTGCAGCAAGTAAATACATACATAAATGGAAAGTCATCAGAGAAAAGGTTCAAGTGCACGTGAAACAGTACACGCTCAACGCTTTTTGTTCATATTTATTAAAGAGTAAATAGGCACGCAAAATGAAGAGAAAGATGTGGGTGTTCGACTAGAAAATACCCTAAATAACAATTGTGGGGTAACTAAATCTAATCTATTTAACTAATCTTGCAAATTGCAAATTGAATCCATTGTTCTTCATTCAAGACTCAAGGGGAGGAATTGGTGGTGAAATTAGATATGTACTAGGTTGGAGAAGGAATGCATAGCTGTTATGTTTCACATAAACTTAAATGTTGCATTTATGCGACACATAGGCTCTATGTAGGAGATGAGAAATTGATATAAGTCGATATGCAAGATTTTACTTCCTTCTAATCAAGTAACTTTTATTACTAAATATACTACTAATACTATATCAATTAGTTCCTCCCGAATACACCTTCACTGCTTCTTTTTCCAATTTTGGTATCAAAGTTCTCAATCCCATATTTTCAGTCTGATCCCAACCCAATTTCAATCCAAATGCTCAACTCAATACTGCTTCCATCCCGACTTGGGATTTCCGTACCGGCTCAAAATTAAAGGCTTACAAATTTTCGGTTTTTAGGAGACTGAAGTTCGGTCTTTCAGATGGACGTTATTAAAATCTTGACCGTTCTAATTTTTCCGCTCGATTACGTCTAATTTTTTGAGATTTTAGAGTTTGCCATAGGAAGAGGCATTATTCCTTTTCCAACTTATTTATATTTAATTAAATTCATTTATGAGAAAGGGTTTTCCCAATCGTACGAAATTTAACCATTCAAATATGTTTCAATATATGTATATGTATATTGATACAGCACTACAATATCTATATACCCGAATCATGGGTATCTCAACTACGTAATTCCTTTACCTTTCTTAAAAGAAAGAAGAAAGGTTCGAGCCCAGAGTTCCGCCTTTTTATACCCGTTACTCGAAGAGTAAAAAGGGTATACTAAAGTCGTGCAAATGTATGTAACAGGCAGAAGGAAGCATCTCCGACCCCATAAAGTATAAATATTCTTGATCAGCATCAACAGCCGAGTCGATATAGCCATGTCCGTGTGTCCGTCCGTCCGTCCGTCCGTCCGTCTGTATGAACACCTAGATCTCAGAGACTAGAAGAGCTAGAGCAACCAAATTTTAGATGTAAGCTAGTATTGTCTGTAGGCAGATCAAGTTTGTTTCAAATTTTGGCCACGCCCCCTTCCGCCCCCGCATTAAAAAATGTTGAATATTTCCTACAATTTGTAAGCTATCGAGCTCAGATTTTGCAGTATGGTGCATGTGGCCAATATGTACAATCTCACAAATTTTCATAGAGATCGGATAATAAATGGCAGAGTTAAATAAACGTTGCATACCTTTCTGAGCCGCATGAGGTTATTAAACACTAATTGCCTTGAGTAACGGGTATATCGAAGTCGGGCAGGGCCGACTTTAACTTACGCTCTCGTTTTTTAATGTAAACCGAACTTTGATATATAAAAACTGTACATGAACCTGTTCCAAACCTTTAACTTCGGTTCCGTTCAAGATAAAATTTGACCTATACGATGTATCATTTTTTCTGATACCTGTTCAGCGATCAATCCTGCTGAACACGGCCAATGATAAAATGAAGACATCAAAATTGCATTTTTTTAAACACTTAACTATTTTTGGAATAATCCACTGTGACTGTCGAACCAATTCCTATATGTTTGGTATACATTTTAGATAAATTTCTATATAGTTTTGCAGAAATCATGGGCTGAACCAAGGTTCGAACCAAAACATTCTCCCAAAAACATCGAACCTCAAATTTCCGAACCTAAATCATTGGTAAATTTAGGTTTGAACACGCCGGTACCATAATAAGCAGGGGCTTATTATGTAGAAAAAACTCACTCACTAAATCGTACGATTATTGAGTGATGGGAGATCCACAAAGCGTATTAGAAAACTATTAATTTATTATTAATAAGTAAAAACCGATTTTGTACTAATTCGAGTTGGTCCTGAAACTTTTGGTAGTCTGGAGACCAGATGCATGATCCAAACTCCAGAATTGAACATTTAATTGTTTGGCGACGATTATTGTCAATGACCGATATATTACCATTAAAACATAATTTATTTATATTAATATTTTCTTTCCAACTATTCTAAGGGCCGATTTCTCATCTTCTACATAGCTGCTATGTGTCAGATAAACATTGATTTTACACTGATATTTGTAAGTTTATATGACAGATAGCTCTATGTAGAAGATAAGAAATTAGCCTTAAATGTTCTTATCAATTTGTGCAAGTCTAAATGAATAAAATTGGGATAAAGACATGTCATTTGAGGACAAAGGGGTACGAGGAATAAAACTCGTTCGGAAATATCTCATATTCTAGAATCTAGATGGTTGCTATGTAACAAATAAAATCACAACTTACTCATTTATTTGTTAGTTTACATGATAGATAGAGCTGTGTAGGATATGTAAAATCGGCCCTGAGCCTCGATTTATTTTTACAAGGCACAATAGACCAATATTTCTTGTAATAAAAGCTTCTATATATTTTCCTGGCATATACGCAGGTTTTTCGTCTTAAGATTCCACGATTCTTTTCTAAGAATGCGGCTGAGATTTAATAATAATGCGCTTAAATGTTTAATTCAAGGCTTAGCTTAGAACTTTGAATTCAAAAAACCTCAGAATGAGATTTACATATTTTTCTAACTACAGTAGAACTTCAATTCAGTGAATCTCAAGAAGATAAAAAAAACTTTATTATAAAGAAATTCGTAAATTAGAATTGTTCTAATTACGTGTTCTGGAAATAAGCTCTCTATAAAGAAAATCTTGTTTGTACAGAAGTTCGTTATAGAGAAGTGCGACTGTATATTATAACCTTACTTTATTGAACATTGAATTGGATTTAACAGTCTAAAAAACGTCACATATCGAAGCATGTGTTTTCTACATTTTAAATAACTTTTACATTAATCGTTATATCAAAATAAGAATTCATTTTAGATCCACTTGTCGTTCCCTAATAATACATTCGAAAGTTCCTCCTCGCTCTTTTGTGTGTGCTCAGTGGACTTGAAGCCATAGGAGCGCTCTCTAGAGCTCTTCTCACGGTGGAAACGGAGCGCTTTGAAAAGCTCTTTTCGCAGTGAGAGTGTAGAGCTCGCATCCCATAGCAGTGTTCAAAATAACACCAGCTAAAAGGAGAGTTAAGTGCTTTTCTGCACCCTTTGTGATGAAAACGCTCCTTAGACAAGAAGAGTTAAAGCTAAATGCAATCCCAAATGCCTTCTCCTCCATGTGTCGCCATTTATAAGAAATTGATTCCTTTCAAATACAGACATATACATAATAAAAGTACATTTCCACTACAACTAAACCACCCAATATTTGCTATTTTAAAGGGTATTCCAAAAGAAACAAGAAATTCAAACAAACATCGTAAGGGACGGGTGGGGGGAGTCCAACGCGGCTACCTGAAACTGAAATTTTCCTGCATTAGAATTCCGTTCTTGTATTTAGTTGCTGTTGTTGTTGTTGTCGCTGGTCGTTTGGGTTCGGTTATGTTGCACGCGGCCGACGACACTCGGACAGAGGGGGAAACACACTCGCCGACGAGGGGAAGAGGGAACGAAAGGGCATGGGAGATTTTTTTTATTTTATTTTTGGTTTGAGTTTGCTTTTATTTTGTTCCTTTTCGGTCTGCTCTTCTTGCATTTTGGTATGTATGTGTGTGTGTGTTTTATACCCGTTACTCGTAGAGTAAAGAGGGTATACTAAAGAGTGTGTTACAGGCAGAAGGAAGCATCTCCGACCCCTTTAAGTGTATATATTCTTGATTAACATCAATAGCCGAGTCGATATGGCCAAGTCCGTCTGTTCGTATGTTTGTAGATCTCAAAAACTAGCAGACCTAGAGCATCGAAATTTAAAATGTAGGCTCCTATTGTCTGCAGCCAGGTCAAGTTTGTTTCGAATTTGTGCCACGCCCCCAACCGCCCTCCCAATAAAAAAAAAGTTGAATATCTCCTATAATTTTCAAGATATCGAGCTTATATTTTGCCGTCTAGTGTAGGTGTCCAATATCAACAATCTATCCAATTTTCATTAAGATCGGATAATAAATGGTAGAGCTATAGAGGTTATACAAAACATTGCATACTTTTCTGCGCCGAATAATGTTGATATCTTCACATTAAGGTTAATGCTCTGTTAATTAGCACAAGAAAAAGCGATTAAGAATTAATTCCCCTGAGTAACGGGTATTTGGAAGTCGGGCAGGGCCGACTTAAACTTACGCTCTCGTTTTTTTGTTTACTTTATGCTGTCGTTTATCGACCCGTTTTGTGTGTGTGTGTGTGTGTGTGTATGCTGGCTCTCAGCTGCTGAAGCACTCCCTCTCTTTCGCTCTGAACAGCATTTTGATGAAACTCAACTTCCTTAAGCTGCTTAAATTTGTAATATCTGCGCCTACATACATACATATTTAATCAGATTGTTAGTAGGGGAAAATTTAGACTTCAGCGTCACGCGTCACACATGTCGCGTCACTCTCACTTGCATATTTTGTGGTGTTGTTTTGAGTTTGAATACAACTTAAGGTTATGATGAGGTTATGGAAGACAGGGAGGGGAGTTGTTTCACATTAATGCTTTTGTTTTATTTGAAAATTTAAAATTTCCCTCTCTGCACTCTCACAGCAGTCAGCTTGCTGCTGGCCCAGTGCTCTGCTATGAAATCGACCTGATTTCGTAGTAGTCAGCTGTGCGTACTTTGGTTTCGTAGCAGTCACACCGAGTCCGGGGTGCGAGCTGCGATGAAGGGTAGAGTAGGAACTATCGAGAAATCAGCCATTCTTTCGATAGCTCCTCCTCCTCCCTGCTTCGCTTTTCGAGCACTGGCAATCGGGTGTTTACCAGCACTGCCATAAATAAATAAAAAATAAAAAAGGCTGGAAAAAAACACAAACAAACGCCCTCAGCGTCCTCGCCTTGCTTTGCTCCATAAAATATCAAATGAAGGGCCACATTTGCAAGACAGACTAGCCAAAGCCATGCGGCAGCTTGTGGTTGTCGATTCCATTTAAGGTGTGGCTGCCTTTTTAGGTAGCCTTCCCGCCATATAAAAAACAAAAACTCAAAAAAAACAAACAGTCCCACTGAAAGTAAAAGTACCATGTCTTGTAAAAGTACCCTTGCTACTCGTTTCCACCATTCGATCACTAACCGTGCCACTCGTTTCCACCATTCAATCACTAACTAACTATTTCTCCTGCATTCTTCCACTTCAGCGGGGTGGCCACATCCCTTTGCGCCGACTCCAGCACGGGCTCCAGCGAAGATGCTTCCGAGCCCGGCTCGCCGTACCCGTTCACAGAGCTCTCGCAACTGAGCGAGCTCGACAAGATGCCGCCCCAGTTGCTCAATGGGAGCAGCTCCACCTCCACCGCCAGTGCTACAGCCACAGCCAACACTGTCCCTGCCCCTGGAACCAACACTGCCAAAGTGACAATGACGACGACGACGACGACGACCACAACCAACATGCCCATAACGACGCCCTCGCCCCAAGTGCTGCCCACGCTCCAATGGCCCTGGAACACCAATCTGGGTAGCACCTCAACAGCTGTGCCTGCCTCAAAGAAACGGGCCGCCGCCGGACTGGGAGCAGCCGCAGCCGCCGAGGGTTGTAAGAAATCTCGAGCAGATCTTCAAGAGGCCAGCAAAAGACTGAAATCGGCGGCATTGGAGGAATCACAGACCAAAATCACGGGCTTCTTCAAGTCCCAAATGAAGGCCACACCCGGTGGCAAGCTGTCGCCGCCGGGGGAGCCCAACCAGCTGACCCTAAGCACGCCGGCCACCACTGCCTCCCTGAACAAATACTTCAATATCTTATCACAATTGAAGGAGCAGAAGCAACAGCAGGCAGCGGCCCTGGCGGGGCCTCTACCCGCCACCAGCAGCTCCGCCCCCACCACCACTGCCACCACAACCACTACAAGTTTGCCTGTGCCCGCGCTCAAGAAGTTGGAAAGAAGCTCCAAGCAGCCAGCCAAAATTGCCCAAGTGGCACCCAATCTGCGCAAGACACCCAGCAGCCACAGCTCCAGTGCCAGCAGCACCAGCAGCAGTTCCAGTTCGCACAGCAACACGGGCAAATCGCCCGCCAAGAAACATGTGGCCATCGCCCCACGCACGCCCGAAATGAAACAGCAGCAGCAGCAACAACAACTGCAGAAGCAATCCTCCGCCTCCACCTACAGGCCTGCAGCAACACATCAAAAGTTGGCTGCACCCCTGACGCCTGCTCCCAATCCCACTCTCTATCAGCTGCCTGCCGTACAGCTGCCCAATCTAGTCCAGCTGCCCACTCAATTGGCAGCAGCCGCCAACATAATGCAATTGCAGAACGTCGCCAAGGCGGCGGTGGCGGCGGCAGCCAACAACAATGCAGCCGCCCAGGCGGCGGCAGCACAATATTTCCTCAATGGCACCGTCTTCAAGCTGCAGCAGGTGACCACGGCCACCACAACAACGGCGACCACGGCCACAGCAGCAGCGGCGGCAGCGGGAACGAATCCCTTCGGGCTGCTGGGAGCGAATGAGCTGCAGGAGTTGATACTAAAGCAACAGCAACTACAGGCCAAGCCTCCAGCTCCCACCAATCTGCAGGAGTTGTTTCAGCAGCAGATTGCAGCCCTGCAACAGCAGCAGCAACAACATCAGCAGCAGCAGCAGCAACAACAGCAGCAGCAACAGGTGGCGCGTTTGAATGGAGCAGGCGCAGCAACAGCTCCACAGCCCGTATTTATGGCCACGCCAGCGGGATTGCTGCTAAATGCAGCCACCTTACCGGCCATGCTGGCCCAGGCAGCAGCCGCCATAGCAGCCAATCAGCAGCAGCAGCAACAACACCACCAGCAGCAGCAACAACAGCAACAAAAACTGGCCGCCGCCTCCCTGGCTCTGCAGCAGCATCAGCAACAGATGCAAGCCCAAGTGGCCGCTGCGGCTGCCATGAATCATCTACAACCACTGCCCGCCTTGAGCTCTATTTTTGAGCCAGCCACCACCAACACGGAACAACCGTCACTCATCTCTCACCAGCAGCCACCGCCACTGGCCGGCAGCTCCAACAACAGCAACAACAACACAGCAGGAGGAGGAGGAGGAGCGGGTGCAGGTCGGGTAATGACCAAGCCGCTGGTTAATTGCAGTCAGCCGCCGCCTTTGGTGACCATTTCCTCCAACAGCAAAAGAAACACCTCCAGCTTGAGCCAGCACAGCAAACCCTATCAAAAGAGATTGCCTGCGCCGCAGCAACAGCAACAGCAGAAAACCAAATTCATAGCCACGCCCACCACGCCGCCTCCCTTAGTGCCCACCTCTCACAACTCAGCCAAATCTCCCACCATCCGCAAACCCAACAACAGCAGCAGCAGCAGCCAGGTGAACAATGTGCCGCCCACTCCTCCTTTAGTCAGCATTGCACCCTCCAAGCTGACGCCCACTCTCAGTGTGTCCAAGCCCGCGACGACCACCAACAGCAGCAGCAGCAGCAGCACTCTGTCGCCGCCCGATCTCTTCGATTTGGTCAAGAACTCCAATGGTGCCATCAGCATAGTACCCAGACCCTTCAGTTCGCCCACGACCAGCTCCAGCAGCGGCGGACCACGCTCCTCACCCGCCCTGTCCAGCTCCAATTCCTGCACTTTGTCCGCCTTTAGCAAAATCAAAGTGGAACAGGAGCCACCACCTCAGGCAGCATCCACGCCCTCGCCCTCGTTCAGTGGCCAACTGCCGCAGCGCGAGGAGGAGCCCGAGGAGTGCAGCAACAGCAATTCCAACTCCAACTCCTGCAGCAGTTACTCCAATTCTATAAGCTCAGCGGCTGATCTCTCGCTGGAGGCCTCAACGCCGGCACCCTCGCCCTTGAGCAGCAGCAACAGCGGCAGCGCGGAGCGTGCGGCCAGTCAAACGGATATGCTGAGCGAGATGGTCACCTCGTCCGAGGACTGTTCACAGAATACCTCAAACACTGAGGTTACACCGATGCTGGCTGCGCCGCCCCCGCCGCCAGCCTCCACTTCCAGTCGCAGCAGCAACTATGACGAGGAAGATGACAAATCAGAGTCGGTGGGCGGCTCCTCCGAAGCGACTAGTACACACAAGCGCCTACGAGATCTGCCCACCCCGGAGTCGGGCATTGGTGGCAGCTTGAGCAACAGCGAGAGCAGCAATTCCATAGCCGAAGTGGTCAGGTAAGTAGCCATCTAAACAGCTAATTGCTATCCAGACTAACCCGGTACGTTCCACAGCTCCAGCTCGAAGTCCATCAAGTCAAGTCAATCCCTGCCGCCAGCCTCACCCGCCGATGGAGCCACCACCATGGTGGACACCGAATTGGCTGAAACGGCTAGCCAAAGTCTGCCCAAATGTGCCATCTCACCCATTTTATCGCAACCCAAGACCATACGCTTTCCAGCGGGAGCTGGGGCAGCCGGTGCCAAGGGTGGCAAACGCCATGACGGCGTCTGCTATTGGAATAAGTGCAACAAGAAGCATGAGAGCAACTCCAAGCTATTGGATCATATGCAAACGCATCATGTGAACACACAGACGGGACCGTTTGCCTGCCTCTGGGTGGGTTGCAAGGTGTACAACAAGGAGAGCTGCTCGAGACGCTGGCTGGAAAGGCATGTGCTCTCGCACGGTGGCTCCAAGCAGTTCAAGTGCATAGTGGAGGGTTGTGGCCTGAGATTTGGTTCACAGGTAAGACACAGACAAATGATGATGGCAGATAGATGGAAGGTTACTAACTATCGTCGTTTTTTTTTATGACCCCCCCACAGCTGGCCCTGCAGAAGCATGTCAACAATCACTTCAATGCCACGGACAATGCCAAGGAGAGCACCAGCAAACGCACCTCCGATCCTCCGGTACCCAAGCAGCTGCGCAAAAATGGCAAAAAGCTGCGATACCGCAGACAACCCTTCTCAGGTAAATTGGAGATGCTATTCGGTATATAAGTTGTTGTAGTCGTAGTCGATCGGCTTCCTATTTCCCCGCTGCTAATCTGTTTCAACTCTAAGAGCAATGCCGAAAGGAGAGAAAAGGAGATGCGCTTTTGAAAGAGAATGTGCAAGGCACGGGCCCGGAGTAACTCTATGCAAGGACGAGAATGGAAATCTGGTCACAGATCCGCAACTCTGGCACTAGCTCTTATTCCAACCACCTGCTGAATCTATTCTATATCCAATGTGACTTAAATAATAGTTCAATGCAAAATCTCGGTCAATATTCCTTGAAAGAAATGGAGTCCAATGATCTTCTAGTATTTTCACTTCTTTGTACAAGAAGGGAAGGCCTTCTCCTGCTTCGAAAAGAACCTCAATTCATTATTTGATTCATATTTTGAGCTGAATATTGTAAATAAGGGATATTACTTATGGTAATATTCAATGGAATCAATTCTTTGCCGGGTTATTCTTTCTGTGTGTAAAGTCTCTTGTTATCCCTAAAGCATAGTACTCAGGCAAACTAAATGTAGACCTAGCTAAAAAGATAACTGTTTCACGCCAAAATACAAGCCATCAGCAGAAAAATACCAGCAAATGTCAAACGGTCACACTGCACTGTACTTGTTCTCATTGCACACTGGACTGAATGGCCAAATTTTTGACATACATCGAATAGTTTTTTGCTGCATTTTTGGACAAGGACTTTAAGTAGTCAAATTTAGGTTTTAAAATGTTTTTTTTTTACCTTATTCAAATTATTTTTCGCCCACAAAAAAGAACAATTTTTAAATTAATCGCACGAAAATAACCTATCGATATGCAATTGCTGCTGTAGGTAGAAATATCTTTTAAAAGCAGCGTACCATTTTCTCGATATAAACTCCTCCATCATCATATGGCAAATTGGCTATCCTGTTACCGTATTACTGGAGTTCACAAGAATGTTTAGTGAAAATGTATACTTGGTCAGGGAGCAAGTTCTTCTGCCATTCTAAGTTTTGATTACAATTAATTTGATTTAATTTAAGTGAAAATGGCGGATTATTTGGGTGATATTGATCCATAACTTAGTTGTGTTTGTTTTTGTTTTTTGCTGCAGATTGCAGCCATAGTCGGAAAAAGTGTAAACTATTTGTTAATCCAGCTAAACTTAATCAGCTGTTTAGCGAGTCAAGGTTGCGTCGCCACGAGTTTTAAGCTTTGTATGAGAACGGGCCCAGCTAAGACAACAATTGGCAGTTCTAGCAACCCTTTTATGAAGTTGACATCCAGCTAAATCGATTTAGCTTGTCTGAGTACTATGCTTAATTGATGAAAGTCTTCAGCTTAATTGAGCCCAGGTCGAAAACAATTTGGATTCTTCTGCTTGCCATAGTATGGACTTTTCTTGGACAAAACCACGGTGAAGAAAATGTGCCGCATCTTATACACATCAAGAGTGAGGCGGATAATTTTGAAAGGGTGGATGGAGATACAATTATTTTAAGCTACTTTCTGTCGTACCTCTTTAATTGGTTGCCAATCTCTCGGTTCTTCGGTAGGAGCGATAACAAAAAAACTGCATCATTAGGTGTGCTTCTGTGTGATCTTCTTACTATGAATGTGTTAGTCACTAAATCGATTAATCCCATTGATGGCTTTGTGGGCTCATTCTGCTAGCCCGAGTTGGGTTTTCTATAAACAACCACACCATACCATTATGGGCCTGCCGCCAGAAACCTATCTTAGCCATGACTTTGACTCAATTTAACCCCTAAAGCGATTTGCAGTCAACTTTCAAAATTGTTACTTTGCAAGTAACCCTCCACGGAGAGTTTTGTAGTTTTGGTTAGCTGTGGTAGGAATGTCCCACTGCACCTGGTCTTTCCATCTTAGTTTCGGTCGAACCCCTCTGACTTTCGCATTCCGATTGTACACCTGATATACTGAAGCTTTATTCTGCTGTGAATTTTTCGTCAAGGATCCAATAAATCCTATTAGGCTTTCTTTTCTTTTCATTTCATTTCATTTGCATTTAAGAACTGGGTCAATAGTCGTAGTGGTATCGACTTACAAGTAGGATTCTAAATCGATAATATCAAAAATCCCAATTTTCAAAATAAAATATCGATTAATGGATTATTCGTAAAACCTTTTAAAATCTCTAAAACATCTATTGTACCATAGAAGGGTCCATTCTAGATCATCTGTAGGCATATCTTAGCTTTTTAGGTATTTTTTCGAAAATTCTCTAGAAAAAGAATTTAGAAGTTAGTACATTTGGTCCAAAAGCGGGATCGTCTGTTGGTTTTGATCCCGGGAGAATGCTATAAGTATGCTAGCATATAAGCCGGGGCGCTTCGCTAAGTTGCCATCAATATTGCCCTTATCAGCATATTATTATAACATTTGCTGGTCTGCAAGCTCAAAAAAAAAAACCCCGAAAATTGGACCCAAATTTTCGGATTAGTAAGGCTTGGAAAAGAGAGGTTCGAGGGTTTAAGTTCGATCCTCGAGCCCTTGCCTAATACAAGTGAATAAATCGTAAGGGAATACGATTCGGACATGGGTGGATTTCCAACCGGGAATAAAACCGAAAGAAATATCGGTTTTGATTACGGTTACGGTCATTAAAATTTAATTGTTTCGGTTATACCGGTTAAAAATAACGATTGTTGTTTCGATAGCATCCCTGATTTTTAGCATAAACGGCCTCACAACGTTTTGATATACTAGCGCTGTTGTTGAAAGTTGATATTGGAAGAGAAGGTTATCGATAGATTACTCCAGGCAACAAGGGACTATATTAAAGGGTTGGCAGTTATTCTAGATGAATTCTAGCACGATTACGTGCCTACGGAAATGATCCATCACGTCTACAAATTAGTAATTAGAGCTTAAAGTGGCTGTTTTGACCCTTTTTAGGCACGTTTTCTGGGATATTCTTTCTATTGTTTGGACTATCATAAAATACCACTACTTAGCATTGAAATAAACTGTCCAAAACAGTTCTCCGATTTATTTCAATTCAGTTCAGTTAGCACCAAAAACTATGTAGTTAACCGAACCAGAGGTTTAGACGCTGCTCAAACCTGAGAACCAAACCAGTCCTTATAGTTCCTAGAATTTTGCATCCCTGCTAAAAATGTCATTCCTTATTTTAGCTGTTGACAAGTGTTCCCAGCTCCCGACATATAAACAATACCCCTTTTAAATTTGACACTCTACCAGCAGTCAGATACACTCAAATTTATGTGAATACGTATCAAAATTTAGTCAATTCATTTAGAGTGAAATTAGGCGGTTCTGTATGGCCTGCTAAGGCCCAGGAATAGCTTAGCTAAGCAGTAGTGTTGTCAATATATTATAGATAGATAATAATAGATAGATATTATATAAACGATATATCAGAAAAGACAACCAACTTAAAGTTGCACCCAAGAACTTACCATTTGAATGCTGGATTAACCAGCTTCAACCGTTTTTCGGAAATGCAAACACATCCTTAGATTCATATTCTTATTTAATGTTTATATACATGAACAATGTAAATCAGTGGTGGGCACCACAAACAAAAAGAAATGCGTAAGCTTTTTACCTTCAAATTATTACTCTTATCGATCTTTAAGCAGCGCACAGATCCGGAGCTTACATTTTGTTGCTGTCGGCATACCAAGCCAGTATAAGGGGCCGGGACAATCGGGCCATGGCCTGGTGTTTCTGAATATGTGAAGAATTGTGCAAATTTTTATCGTTTGAAGTGGGAGTCTTCAAGGCTTACTGAAAGAAACTCGACTTCTACTGAAAATCATGTCCTATTTCAAAAAAAATAAGTAAAATAAGTAATTATATATTCAAGTAATGCTAGCGGAAAGATCAGATAGATCGAACACTTGTACAGTAGTCTAATCAGATTTTGTGTTTTTAGAATCTAAACATAATACACGATCCCACGACTCACACGGAGCGATAGATGCATACGCATAACCATAAACAAGTCAATGTTTATCGTTGAGCAACAAATATTACTACCCCACGCGTACCCTTTGATATGCACACATGTGTGTCGGTCTCGTGGGAGGGGGTACATCGCCTGTGCAACTCAAAGGGTACGCGTGGGGTAGGATACATCCTGACCCTCGTCAAGTGCCTATTAATATTTGTTGCTCAACCATAAACATTGTGTAAGCTTTAGAAAGCAACAATATGATCGATAAATCGATGCTTTTAGACTCGATATCGATATTGAAAATGCAGATTTTTGATATTATCGATTTATATGTTTTGAGAAGGTACATAGAGTATTATAAGTTTGTGCAAAAGTATGTAACATCCAGAAGGAAGCATCTCCGACCCCATAAAGTATATATATTCTTGATCAGCATCAACAGCCGAGTCGATATAGCCATGTCCGTCTGTCCGTCCGTCCGTCTGTCCGTATGAACGCACAGATCTCAGAGATGGTAAGAGATAGAGGTTTGACATGTATGGGACATTTGCTTCTTATGTCTGCAGGCAGATCAAGTTTATTTTCAATTTTGGCCACGCCCCTTCCCGCCCCCGCAATTTAGAAAAAACGTCATATCTCCCACAGTTTTGAAGATAGATGGCTTGTTCCTTCTGGACATATTTAGTTATTGGGATAACTTATCGATCCGCCAAAGGAATGAAGAAAATCGGATGAACGGTTTTCGAGTTATGATCAAAAGAAATTTTCTTGGTACAGAGTATGTTATAGTCGGGCTTGACCGACTTTCTTTCTTGTTTGGTTTGCAATGAGCTCGAACTCGATTGTTAATATCGAATAACAGATCGGGGTAAATGTAAATTTTACTCCAGTTATGCGTCCCTGATCCCTAAGAATCCTATTTTCTATTGTGTCTCGATGTAATAAAACCTTTGAAGGGAGGGGAAAAGGGTGACTTAATGATACGATTGTTAACCACTAGGAATTTCAAGTTTCCGGACCTTCTACTGCACCATAGTGACCTGTCTCTCTCATGCGGTAGAGGGAAAAATGTTGGGAGTCTGGGTTAAAAGTGTTTTTGGGCTTAGAGTCGTTTTCAGTAAACCAGACTTCCGTTGGACTTTGGAGATACTCTTTTTCAGAGCCGGGCCACCTTAACAAGGCTGCATACATTAGAATTGGTCGGATTTCCTGGCTTTTTGTTGGTATCAAGCGGCCTAGTCAAGTGTTAGGCCAGGAAATCTTTAATCTCTAAGGAGTTATGGAAATTAAACTGGAAAAGGTATGAGCTAACGTTTAACCAGCTAAAGATGGTCAGTATTTATACCAATTTCTGTCCTGGTAAGAAAAGCTATAAATATTAATTATATTATTAAATATTACACGCTGTTTGTTTTTTTTTTTTGTGCAAAATCATGTTAAAAAACGTTCTGTTTATTAACATTTTTTTTTCGGTCTCGGTGGACCAATCTGTGGAACTGCCCCTATATAAACGATAATATGAAACCGTTCTAGTACCAGGTTTGTTTTCCAAGTGGCAAAATGTTTACAAACAGTTTGGTGTTTTCTTTAAGTATTCCTGGTTTTTGTATACCCGTTACTCGACGAGTAAGAAGAGAGTAAGAAAGATTGGCTAAAAAATGGTGGAAAAAAAGCGTGGCATACTTTTCGGCTCTTCCATGTGTTGTACTCTCTGCCAACATAATGTTAATATGTTAACATTAATGTTAAGGTTATGAAACATTTCCATCACTGAGTAGCGGGTATATCGAAGTCGTGCAGGTCCGACTTTAACTTACGACTAGTTTTTTGGTCTTTTGGTATTAGTTTGCTTTTTAGTTTTACTCTTCCCTTAATGGTTTCTAACTTGGCTTCCCTTTTATCATCTAACTTCAGCTCGTATGTTTGACTTTTTCGATACTGGCATTATGGAGGGACTGCAGCATCGATTGCGACAAATCAGCACCTTGACCAACGGTGCCCAGGCCATCACCTTCCAGGGACAATGCGTGATGCGACGACGCAACAGTCAGGGTTGCTATGAGTGTTTTGTACGCTGGTCGCCGCGAGAAATGTGAGTATAAGCCTATCATCATACCAATAAACAATACCCAACTACAACCGTTTGTTTCCCCCTTCCAACAACAGCATCTCGGATGAATGGCTGCCCGAGTGTGCGAATGGTACACGTCAGCATACCAAAGTTTTGAATATCAAACATATGCGTCCCGCGGAAAAGACACGAGTGGACAGTCTACTGACCACGGCCTACAAATTGCGTTATGATAGTCAGCTCTTTGCTGATGATTATAATCTCAACAAGGAGGAGGAATTCAGTGAGAGTGAGGAGGAGGACGAAGATGATGATGATGATGGTGAAGAAGAAGAAGAGGAGGAGGAGGAGGATGATGGCATTTCGGCCACAATTAGCTCACGCAGTGCCAGCAATGAAACCGTATCAAGTTATCAGCAGGTGCTCAGCATAGCCAAACTGCAAATGCAACAGCGACGCAAACATCCACGCAAACCGCCTAAACAACAGCCACAACAACAACAGCAACATCAACAACAACAACCCCAGCTGCAGAAATTGGTGCCCACAGATGCCTTGGCGCCCATTGAAACAACAAATTAAGAAAGTATAAAGTATTCGCCTAAGTAATTAAACAAAAAACAAAAGCGACAAACGAGTAAACAGTGACAAGTAGTTTAGTGATTTTTGTAAGGCCCAAAAGCTATCATATATACACACCTACATATAACATATAGATATATATATATACATACATATATATAGTATACATTATATATATATAGCAGATATATTAGCCACTTGTGTAACATATAGACCACAGACACACGCTTAAACCCCTTTCGTTAGGCTCATTTTATGTTCCGGTTTTTTTTTTTTTAATTTTAAAATTTTTATTTTGTTTTGTTGAGGAACTGGGATAGCTGGTACATATATAGATCAAACGGATATATAACTTATGGAAATATTTGTGTCATATGCTTCAGACTTAGACGGAGTTTACACCATGAAGTAAACTTTATGAAGTTTTCTTAGTAGACAGGAGAGAATCAGGCGATAGATTCCATAGCTTGTATAAGCTCAAGCAATTTTCCTATGAATTTTACGCCTGCTAAGAGAAACTTACTGAAGTGAAGCTTTATCATGTGAATACCTACCAAGGGCCGATTTCTAACCGTCTTCTGTCACATAAGCCTACAAATAACAGAGCAAAATCTGAGATTATCTGCCACATTGCAGCTATTTAAGAGATGAGAAATCGGCCCAAAGCCTGAAACTATATAGATTTTTCTCTGTAGGCTCAGAGAATCAGTTTTATAAATTTTACTTCTACCAAGAAGGTCTTAGAACCCTTATCATAAACATAGATTTAGCTCTGTTATTTGTAGGCTTATGTGACAGATAGCTCTATGTAGAAGATTAAAAATCGGCACTTAAACATTCTAAATTATTTTCTGTCACAATTATTTTGGTTCTAATTTCTGAAACTATAACCCCTAGGGGGTTTATATTCATCAAATTTCTTATTCAAATTGCAAAAACCATACAAAATTCTGCATAGTTTCTTCTAGTTAAGCTAGGACGTGTTCAAACCAACCTCATTCCTCAAACTTACACAGAAAACCTTACATTCAGTTAGCAAAATACTTGTATAATTCTTCAACAAAGTGCCTACAAAACTGTGGCAAACTTTAGATCTCTCTGAAAGGTGTTAGTTCCCTTATTCCATTTACCATAAACAACAAAAATCAGTTGCTATACCCTGCATATTACTCCTGTCGCATAGACCTAGATCTCTACAAGTTACGTAACGGTAATACAAGTCATTGTCAATGAAATTTGTAATGTGTACCCTTCATTTTACATATGTATGCTGTGGGTGTGCAAATTTTGTTGGTCAAACTTCACTGCAAACTCAAGTAAATTTGTAAATTTCCCCTGACCATTCACTTGTATGGCCTTTTGACTTAACTTTTTGAGTTCTATGTCTTAGCCTGGAGCTAGTTACATAGCACACTTCCAGAACTATTTCCTCAGAACTAAGCCAAAACGTTATCCTACGAACTAAGTAGTCTAAAATACGAGAAAAAACCTTTAAACTTACTTACACTTACAGAAATTTTCAAGGAATATCAGAGAGTTTTGGCAAATTTGAAAATTTATATAACAGGATTAGTGACCCATCAAATTTAGACCATCTGGTCTAAAGCAGCTTGTCGCACCGCGCCTTTTGATTCGTTTCATTGCTTTATATAATCACGAATGTTTGTTTCTAACCAAATTCGAGAACTCTCAGGTCAGACACAAACTTTGCCATGGCCTTCAAGCCAGCATATTATTTAGGTTCCATTTGGAAGCACCAAATAAAAGTAGGCTAGCAATTCTAAAGTACCTAACCAAATTCACAAACCCTAGAGAATGAATTGAACTTAACTGATTGGTTGCATAATTACTGAAAGAACTACGATTTGGTTCGTGGTTTGATCCTTTGATAGCCGTCTTGAAACTTGGGGAATATGTTTTGAACTAGAAACGATCTCGCGATTTGATTCAGCACCAGTGAAGGGAATGTAACCCAACTCATTTCTTTGAATTTTTCATGCCAGTTTTAAGAAAGAAAGGTGAAGTGAATCCCGGTAATCCATCACAATCAAGATGGCAAACCCTTGATCCGAAGGTTCGGGGCCGGTTTTTTTGTTTTTAAAGCATCCAAAGCTGTTTAGAAAAGTCCCTTGGGGACAGGGAATGGTTTTTGGCCATACGCAGTTGACTTATGAAGGGGGAAGTGGTTAAAATCTACAAATTATAAAATGGGGCATCGTTTTATAGATTTTTCGGTTGTCCGACTTGATTTCTGGCAATATTTTTTCCATGGTTGGTGAGGGGATTGTTTTAAGAGGGGGAATTATACGGGTTAAAATCTTAAAAAATCAAATGGGGTATCGTTTGATACTTTTTTGGGTGCTCCAATTCTATTTCTGGCCATATTGGGGGCGTTGACTAAGCAAGGAGTCGAAATCCAAAAAAAAAAATTTTAATGGTGTATCGTTTCATAGGTTTTCGGGTGCTCCAACCTTATTTCTGGCAATATTTTGTACTTCCGGGATAAGGGCACTGACTTTAGGGGGGCTTATCGGTTGCTCCGACCTTATTTCTGGCAATATTTTGTGCTTCGGGGATAAGGAGAGTGACTTTTGGGGGCATTTATGCCAGTTATAATCTTATAAATTCAAATGGGACATCGTGTCTTAGGTTTTCGGGTGCTCCCACCTTAATTCGGGCTATATTTTGTACTTTGGGGATAATGAGAGTGACTTTAGATGGGGGCTTATACGCGCAAAATCATATTGGGTATCATTTCATAGGTTTAAAGGTGCTCTTATTTCATTTTTTTTCTTTCAAAAGATTGTTAAGCTACCTAAGGAGGCAAAGGTCGAGGGCTATGGCGTACTTATTTATTCTACTTAGTACTTCAGTACTATACCGAACCGATATCTTGGTGTGTCTAGCTCCAAAAACCATGTTTTAAACCAAACTTGAACTGAAATACTCTCTGTAAGCCATTGAACAGTATCAGTGCTAGTTTCGAAGTGGTTTTTGAGGCCTGGTTTTAATAAATTATTAATATGTTCAACCAGTTTGGGTTGTAATGTCTCTGCTTAGCAAAATGTTAGTTACAGTTGAAACAAACTCTCTCACTTTATGTGCTTTCTCAATCCTAAAAGAGAGCAACACGAAGAGCATAGAGTGTGTGTGTGGTGGCAGCGCTGCAAGTAGAAAGCAGTGCGCCAGCCACTGCTTTAGAGGCACACTTGCAGTTTAAAGCAGTCTGCTTAGCACAGTGTACTGTGCTGTAAAAAGGGCTTTCTATTATCTATTTTGCCAGCTAATCCTACACTTTTACCTAATATCTATGCAGCAATCCCAGTTCCAAATATTACTTATTATATCAATGTTTTTTTAGTGAATTCCATTTAAGTGCAAACACTCATCAAATTGTCATTTTTAAATTGTAAATACCATACACATTTTTAACTAAACATAAGAAAACAAAAAGTCGACCCAACCAAAACTCCCACCCACCCTTATGTTCAAGCAATTGTTATGAACAAATTTTCGATACTTTTTTTTTAGTTTTTATTCTAAGTTTTAAATGTAATTAATGCGAGAAAAAAAACTGCCCAAGACTTGTTTATGTAAATAGTTCGTTTTGCAATTAAGTTTCGTCTATGTGTGTGTGTGTGTGTGTGTATGTGTGTTCATATTTTTCGTACTTTCGTTAATCTTTTTGCCAAAACTTTTATACGAAAAACCAACAACATTATTAAACTAAAGTTTAGGTAAACAAGCAAAAAGAACATAAGACTTGAAGCATTTAACAACAACTTTTTTGTACTCAACTTGAAACCAGAGCAATGCAAAACAGTTTTTAAATTAATTTAGTAGAAATTCTTCTCAAAAACAAAAACAACAAAAAACCAAAAAAAAAACACAACATCAATTTGTACATAAACAACTAGATTTGCTCTTACAGTTAATTTAGAATTTAGCGCAAAAGAATAAAAAAAAAACAAAACAAAACAACAACACAAAAACAATAATAAAAACAAAAAACACAATTTGAACAAATCATTGGTTTTATTTTCCACCCTTTTGTTTATGTACATATCAACAAAAAAAAACCCAACACTGCCAAAAAAAAAAAAAAAAACAAATAAAAACAACAGAAATGACAACCAGATGGAAATGAACTAAGAAAACAGTTGTTAGAAACGACTGATACTTTTTTTAAACTTAACTCAAAATCATTGCCAATAAATTAATTAAATGAACAAATTGTATAATTTGCAATTGTATGCAACTCTCTCTGTATGTGTGTGTATGTGTGTGTGCGTGTGCGTGTGTGTGTGTGCGTGTGTGCGTGTGTGCGTGTTGTCCTCAGTCTTAGTTTAGTTCTTAAGCCTGTTTAGCTGCCGCAAGCATATATACACTTAAATATATATATATATATATATTCAAAGAAACTTCCTTTGTACGACTTTTATATAGAGCAATCAGAGCAAAACTGAAACTGCATCAGCTGCTTTTTTGTAGGCTATACATATACATACACGTACATATATATATATATATCTATATATATATATATATATATATACACATATAATATAATTCAAAGCAATACTTTATAACAATCGCTGATCTAAATGTTGAGTTAACACTGCCTTTTCATTTTCTCGCTCATTTTCAAAACAACATCAACCAGAACGACTACAAAAACAAAACAAAAACAAAACAACAAAAATAAAAAGAAGAAAATTCAAATAATATTTAAAAAAAAAAAAAAACTACCTCAAATTTTTGCAAGCACAAAAGAATTTTTCGAGAAAAGTTTTCTAAAACAAATACCAAAACAAGGGAACGTATACAAAAAACAACAACAAGAACAAGAACAACAAAAAAAATACCATAGGATAAACCTTAAGCTCGAATTTCTCCCTTCCTTTCGAACATCTTCCCAAAATTTTGCATCCCATATCTTTTTGGTTTCTCGTTGTCTTTTTTTTTTTAAATTTTGTGTACATACGAATTCGATTTATGGAAACTTATATAAAATTCAATTAAACAATTAATAATAAAATGCCACTGCTTTAATAAATTAAAGGAAAACCAAAATCCCTTATTAGCCAGACCCCCTTTACACATACATACATACTTAATATATATGTAGCTATACACGTTTGATTTGAACTAATTGATTTGACACTCAGTTCTGGCCCCCAGGTCCCACACAGTTCGGTATCGAAGGCTTCAAATTGTAACTAAATGTAATCAAAAAAAAAAAAAAACAAAAACAAATGAACATTCTACATAATAACAGATATAGATTATATATATTATATATTATTATGATGAAAACTCTACCATATACAACCACAGATACTTAGATTGGTACCAGTGGACCCGAACAGAGCAGAAGGCAAACAACAACCGATACCGAAAACCCCACATTGTAAACACGCGCTGAGAAAAGAACAAGAAATATAGATCGAAAAAAATATGAAAAAAAAAAACATCGAGTGTTTTATTTATCACCCCCTCCCACACAGGAAGGCTTAGCAAACACTGGAACTTTACCAAAACTTTGGATTGATAAACTTTCGGCGAAAAATTGACTTCTTTTTCATGGAAATGGAGCTTGGTGAGCCCCTCAAAACCGAATGCTGACCTCTCTTACGTTTCGAAAAGAACGATTGTACGTCGGTTCTATACTCAATCGTTCTGTTTCTATGGTAAGTAAACAGCATAGGTCTGTTGGCGTAGAAGTTTGTCCAGATGTTTGTAACGCTTAGAAGGAATCATTTCTGACCATATAAAGTATATATATACTTGATCAGCATAACGAGCTGAGCTGATTTAGCCTTGTCCGTCTGTTTCTATGCTATCTCCTCCATTAATTCTAAAGCTATCTCACGCAAATTTTGCTCAAAGTCTTCTGATACAAATACGGTGCACATTTGTCTTAACCGGCTGGATCGGATGACTATAACAAATAGCTGTCACAGCAACAATCGTTCGAAAAACTAGATTTAGTAAAAAAAACTTTTGTGTTTTCAATATAAACGTCTCCAAACTTCGCATTTACTAGTTTCCCATGCTTCTCCATTATTCTGCCAAGTTTGGTCGAAATCGTACATCTATATAGTACAGCTGCCATAGAAAAATAAGGTTAGAAAACAAATCTTAGTGAGAAAAACTTTTTTGTTTTCAATGTAAACCTCTTTTAAATTGGCATATATTCATTCTACAAGCTTTCACACAACTCTACAAAGTTTTGTCCAAATCGGTTGACTATGGGTTATAGCTGCCATAGGAATGATCGGTCGAGAAACTAGTTTTAGTGAGAAAAACTTTTTTTTTTAATGCAAACGCCTCCAAACTTCTTATTTCTTAGTTTGCTCTGCTTTCCCATGATTCCACTAAGTTTGGTAGAAATCGGACATCTATATAGTATAGCTGCCATAGAAAAGTAGTCTTGGTGAGAAAAATATGTTTGTTTGCTGTGGAAATGTTCTTCAAATTAGTTAGAAAAACATTTTTCGAAGGTATACAAACTTCGGCAAAGCCGAAGTTAAGTTTCCTCTATTTTTTCGAAGATTACTCTTAGGACCTTCCTTTTCTATGGAAGCTATACTATATGGATGTCCGATTCCGCCCAAACTAAGTGAAATCATGCAAAAACCCAACAAAGAAACTTGTAAGAAATTTATAGTCGATTCTATTTATAACAAAAAAGTTTTTCTCAATAGAACTTCTTTTTCGACCGATTATGCGTACTGCAGCTATATGCTATAGTCATCCGATTTTGACAAAACTTTCTAGAATTGTGTGAAAGCATATCAAATAAATAAATGCCAATTTAAGGAACATTTGCATTAAGAACAAAGAACTTTTTCTCACTAAGACTTATTTTCAGACTCAGCTATACAGATGCCCGATTTCGATATAATTGTCCGATTTCGTCCAAACTAAGTGGAATCATGAAAAAGCATAGCAAAGAAATAACTACGGAGTTTGAAAACGTTTCCATTGAATACAGAAAAGCGTTTCTCAGTAAAACTAGTTTTTCGACCGATCATTCCTTTGACAGCTATATGCTAAAGACTTCCGATCCGGCCGGTTCCAACAAATGTGCAGCGTATTTGTACCAGAAGACTTCGTGCTAAGTTGGGTTTAGATAGCTTAAGAACTGACGGATGAGATAGCATAAAAACAGAGGGACGGACAGACGGACAATTCTATATCAATTCAGCTCGTCGTGTTGATCAAGAATATATATGCTTTATGTGGTCGGAGTTGCTTCCTAATGTGCGTTACAAACATTTGATCAACTTAAATATACCCTCTGCCAGGGTAAGAAAAGCGAGCTTAGTTTAAAGTAAGTCTTAAAAGTGTAACGAATTTTCACTTTTCCCTATATTGATCCTAAAATCTTTAGTAATCAAGTAAAATTTATATAACTGGAGTTCGAAATACAGACGATTACAATAAAACCGGCTCGGAGTTCGGTACCGGGCCCTTATGTCTAAGGATTAGCTATGCGGCATTAGTGGTTCCGCTTTGCATTTGCAAAGGACTTAAAAGAAGATTTATTTATTACTTAGAAGGCCAGGCAGTGTACAGCCCACCGCCGCACCTCATTAACGAAATCTCAAATTTGCCGAGATTGTCAACCAATTTCAATTTGTTCAAATAATTGCATCACTCACCTGATTAGTCCGCCACATTTTCACATATTGGAGCGCTCCTGCAAGAAACAACAACAAAAATAGGTAAGTTTATTTGTGTGTGTGTGCGCAGTTACGCAACTTACCAGCGCGTGTTACAGCTTCCCGGCTTCTTTATAATGACCAAAGCTGTGATAATATTCAAACAAACACACACAAAACAATTGATTATGCAAAAAAATACAAACATTTAACGCTTTTCTGGAAAAATCTTTACTTGAGGGCTCTCCTCTTCTTCTTCAACTCACTCACGACGCGAACAGCTGCTTGCGCTTGATTGCACTGCTTTACACTGCTTGGCGCTGCTTCGTGCCAAGCAGATCACCGATTAATTCACTTCTTTCACTTCACTTCTAACTGGAACGCAAAGCTAACTTTATCTGTGTTGAAGTTTTAATGCACCTGAAACAAAATATTCCTAAAGCTACAAGAAGTAATCATCCGATCCCCGCGGTTCCTACACATAAGCAGTGTGTAGTCAAAAGAAAACTTATCAGCTCGATAGCTTTAAAACTGAGAGACTAATTTTGGCTAGAAACAGAGGGGCGGACAAAGCTTAATCGACTCAGCTCGTTTCCCTGATCAAGAATATATATATATATATAGCAGGGGTGCCCACGCTTTTTCCGCATCATAGGCTTTTTTTTATTGTGTTGCGCGAAGGCCTAAGCCATGACTGCAAAAACTAAAGCACGGCTCACATGTTTTATTGAAGAACAGAGCTTTTGCCAAGAGCGCGAGAGTAAGTGGGAGACTGAGAGCGAAACAGAGTGAGCGCTAGAGCGAACGCCTCACATGAACGCAAATTATATATGCGTCTGCAAAACGAAACTGCAACAAGAACTTTGTATGTATGTATGTGTCTCTCTTTTATTTCTCTCCGAAATTGCAGGCAACAACAATACGCAAGCACGCTGTCTGAAGCTTTGCTGTTGTTGTAGCTGTGAGCTCGCACAGCCGCAAGCACACACACACACACACCACCGGCAACAATCGGTTTTCTCTTTCGTTTTCTTGTGGTTGTTGTTGGTTCTGATTTTGGTCTTTTAAGCACTCATAAGAATTAGTTGGGCACCTCTGATACATACATACATACATACATATATAGTTAATGTGATCGGAAATGCTTCCTTCTATGCTTTCCCAGCTAAGCGAAATGTCAATGAACACGAGACTCGGCCAGCTGCTGGGAGAAATGTTTATAGGTAATGTCGTTTTTATCGTGGCCGAGTCTCGTGATCAACCTTAAACATTGACATGATTCGATTCTAAACACTTTTCAAGTATACATAAAAAAAAAAGTGCATTGAAAATTAAAACGAAAGCTCTGTATACATTTTTTCTTTTTTTCTTCTCTCTCCTCTTCTTGTTCAACTCACTCACGTGCGCTCAATTCATACAACTACATTCGCAGTTGCATGGGACACCTATTTTTCTATTCACATTCACTTAATCCTCGTGATTTTATACACTTTGTATTACTTCTTCTTCACTTCTTATTCAGTCTGCACTCAGTTCAATGAAATTTAAGCGGCTGCGGCTGCTGCTGCTGCGCAGAACAACGGCAAATGCGTAAATACACACCAAAAACTTGCATATCTGTCGCTACGCAGTAGCCCAACTCTTCCTATGTATGTACATACATATATATATATATATATTGCTGCCAGTGAATTTCTAGTTGAACTACAATTAAATGGAGGACAGTATATTATTTTTACCAGCTGCCAGTTTCGTGTAAGAGAGCACCATAATGAACGGCGAAAAAACCACCTGCGCGCAAACAACTGGCCGCACCACGAGTCAGATACACACTAAACCACGATAGAACAACTTTGGTACGGCGAAAATTTTTTGATGTGAAACATCTTTAATTTCGGTACGGAAGATTTTAGTGGGGCTAAAATTTGATTTCAGCGTCACGCTAAGTTTGAAAGTAGTCGTGTAGGGGGGAGGGGGAAGGCAGCGGCGGTTGGGTGGAGGCGGAGGAAGAGGATTAGGTGGAGGAGGATGCATTTCCGACTACATGAAGTATATGTATATATTCTTGATCAGCATGACGAGCTGAGTATGATATAGCCATGTCCGTCTGTCCGTCTGTCTCTTCCGTCAGCTTTAAAGATATCGCCACCAAACTTTGCACAAATTCTTCTGGTCCAAATACGCTGCACATTTGTCGGAACCGGCCGGATCGGCTGACTATAACATATAGCTGCCATAGGAATGATCGGTCGAAAAACTAGTTCTATTGACAAAAACTTTTTTGTTTTTTATGCTATCGTCTGCAAACTCCGTATTTACTAGCTTTTAATGTTTGTGCAAAATTTGGTCGAAATCGGACATCTATATATTATAGCTGTCATACAAAAGTAGAGTCAGAAATGTAGTTTTATTGGGAAAAACTTGTTTATTTTCAGTGGATATGTCCTTGAAATTAGTTAGAAAACGCGCTGCAAGGGTAGTCAAACTTTCCTCTATTTTTAACATTAATTTTCTGAAATTAATCTGAATATTATGTATAATTTTTTTAGTGAAATCCGGAAACTGCTAATAAATATCACCCTTTATTATGGAGTTGCATGTGCCCAATATCAATATGTGTGGACCCTTTTGAGGCACATCCGGGGTCAACATTTACATGAAATCATCTTTAAACATTAAATTATAAATCTCCATCTATCAAATCAAAACTTTCATACAATTTTGTGAATTTTATGTATTTTTTTGGAATTTTATTTAATACGAAATCAACTAAATAAACACCCTTTTATTTAAAGGAAGCAAATTTAAATTTTGTTTCAACTTTCGTTTATTTGCTTCGGTGCTATTTGTTTTCAAAATATGGCAACACTGTATTGAGCAACCCTTGTGGTGTGACCAGAGCACGGCGATATTTGTAACCATTTGACCGAAAAGGATAATAGAAAGCTGGGAATGTTAATATTGTAGTGTTTCTTTAAGTTGTAACTCACAAACCAAGCTAAGTGTCCACCTCCAAAGCAAGCACCCGGATGCAGTGGAAGCAGTTTTCCCACAGAACAATATGAGAATAATGAGAACTCCGCCGTACAATTTGAGCAATATGAATGAGTTAACTTACCTTGAAAGAAAGTTCAAATGATCATGTTGAGAGAAATTAACAACCCTTACTTAATACTAGTTTACTGATGAATTATTAAATATACATTTGCATGAAGCTCAAGTTCGCTGTTAAAGTAGGAGATAAATATTTAATTAAACTAAAGATCAAACCCTTTCTACCTATTTCAGTTCCACTTTTCTGCGTAAATGTTTTGTGGTACAATCTTAACTCTTAAGTTTGATATATTTCTTAGCAGATTCCATGACTGTTGCCAACATCTGGTAAAGGTGACCGCTTGTGCAGAAGCTTTAAAAGATGATGTGGTGGGTTTCTGCTTAAAGTTGGCCGATGTACACAAAAAAATCCTGTCCGATTTGAAGTCTTAACTCAAGCCGGCTAAAAACTGCAGGTAGAAAGGTATATCTAAAATGACAAATGTAGCCGGGACGTCTGGGAGGTTGAGAAGACTTTGCAAGTAGTCCACAGCTGCTTTCTCATATTAATGTTCCATTTGGTGCTGAGACAAAAAACATTCTAATAGGATTGCCTGACAAATTGTATCACTTTTTTTTCAGTCTCTTCAAAATGTTAAAGAAAACACTGATTTTTCCTCCTCTTCCTCCTCTTGCTGAAGAATCAAACAATATTTGTTGTCGTTTTTTTTTTTTGGAAATTAGAAATTACAATTTATTTCATACAATGTCTGTTGTTGTTGGTTTTGTATGCAATTTGTTGTTGTTGTTGTTTCGAATACACAGTTACAGTTTTAGTTAGCAAACCTTATCAAATGTATATATGTACTGTTGTTGTTGTTGTTGTTGGGGATGTTGTACACATGAATCTCACAAATAACAAACAAAAATTCGTCACAAAATGTTAAACATTCACAACATAAATTGAAAGAAAGGGGGGCCGGAACTCTACAGTGATTTGTGGGGTGGACTTCTGCTTCCCCTGCTGCTGCTGCTGCTGCTCCACCAACATCCACCCTGCTATCAGCGCCATTTGACTTGAAAACTGAACGCAACACGGGCGCCGCAGGTTTTGGCAAGGCAAAGGCGTGATGTGTAGGGGTCAGGCGGCGGCGAGCAGGGGTTCAAACTTTATATACAAATATAAAATGTGATGTAGGCCGTGTACTGCTGCGCTTCTTCTTCTGATTCAGTGTTGTTGTTGTTGTTCTTGTTGTTGTCTTTTTGTGCATTTGTTTTGTCGTCGTTCCATCTCCAGACACGATTGAAAGGACGCCCCCTGCCTAGGTTGAACACCTCCGCATTCTCAGCATCATGAAAACATCGGCATCCAAGGGGCTGGGTATACGTCCATCCAGTGGGTTTTGGTTGGCTGATGATTGGTTTTACAAATTGTTGTTGTTATTTGCTATACACACATTAGGTCTGAACTTACAAAATATAACTTCTAATTTGTGGGGGATTTTACAATTTTTTTGTTATATTTTTTGTTGTTGTTGTTGTTGGTTGAGTTTCTTGCTTGCACGACTTTTGTTTTCATAATTTTGCTACTACATTTTTTTTTGTTTAAATATTTTTTATACATAATATATATTTTATATATATAATATTTTGTTTTGTTTATCATTTTCTGTACTATACAATAACAGCGGAAAAATTGTGTGTGATTTTGGTTTGTATTGTTGAATTGGATTTCTTTTATAACAACTTTTTCATGTTCATATGTAGTTTCATCAGTTATATATATATATATATGGTTTATATATATTATGTATAGCAATACCGTAATTGTTTTTGTTGTTGTTTATGTATTTTCTTATCACAAACAAATCATAATTATATATATATAATTTATTATTATTAAATTTTTAATATATTATTCTTAGAATTGAACAATAATTAAAAATAAACATAGGACTTAGTTACATTTTGTATGTGTGTGTGTGTGTTTGTGTGTGTGTTGGTGTATGTGTGTGTAGGTGTATGCATGATTGATGTAGTTGTTGTTGGTTGCAGTTGAAGTATTGCCAAGTATATTTTTTCTTTTCTTTTCTTTCGCTCTCTCTATCTCTCTCTGTCTTCCTTTGCCATCCACAACTGTTATGAGCTTCCACATTGCTGTGCGCTCAAACAGTTACTTGAAGCAAATAGAAAACAGTGTTGCCCTATCGAGTTATGAAAGTTTGGTTTGTTTTTGGCCCATTTTCGCTAAATTTGTGTTTTTTATACATTTTGTTTTGACAATTGATTTCTTTACAGTATTTCATTTTTTTTTTTGTTTGTTTGTTTAACGAATTTTACATATACACTAAACATTATTTAATAATAATAATGGAAAAAACAAATAACAAAGAGCACACAAAAATTGTGGAGCGCAAAAAAATAATAAGTAAAAGGAGGAAATTTGATAGAAAAATGGTATTATTACAACTTTATGAACTTAACTGCAGAACTTGTTTGTTTGAACGGAAAAGTATAAACTAGGCTAAAACCAGGCGCCAGCAAATTGAATTGAAATAATGGTATCGTATTGTTGTTGTTGTTGTTGTTTTTGTTGTTGCTATATACAATCGCTGCCAGAGTTGCCACCGCATGCGCATTGTTTTTTTTGTTTTGGTTTGCTGGGCTGCTGTTTTGTCTATTGTTGATGTTGTGTTGTTGTTTGAATTGATTGATTTATTTCGTGTACAGATAAATGGCCACAATCAAACCGTAGAGACCCAACACTTCAGCGAAAATGAGAATCAGGATCATGCCGACAAACAGTCTGGGCTGTTGTGCTGTGCCACGCACACCGGCGTCACCAACGATACCGATCGCAAAACCGGCTGCCAGGCCAGAGAAGCCCACCGCCAAGCCGGCACCCAGATGTAAGAAGCCCCTGGAAAATGGAAGGCATTTAATATTTTCAAAGGTTTCTCCTTCAAAGTTGAAGTTACTCACTTGTACAGGGTGTACTTTGAGGGATCTTCCAGGCCACCGGCAATCAGGACAGCCACGACCAGACCGTAAATGGCAATGATACCCGCCATGACCACAGGAATGATGGATTTCATGATCAGTTCAGGACGCATCACTGACATGGCAGCAATACCGGTACCAGACTTGGCAGTGCCATAAGCGGCGCCCAGAGCTGTAAATATGTAAAAAGAGGATTTAATTAGATTTAATTGTTTTTGCACAGACTTTTGTGGACTTATGAATGGCCATTATCAATATTTCTCTTTCTATATAGTAGGATTTTTTGTACATATTTTTGCAACCTAGCTCAAAAGGAATAGTTTTCTGTATATATTATATATATATCTCGCATGACGATATCTGTATATTTATCACTTTTCTGATGGTATGGCAGCCCTTTAACCCAACGACACACGACTATCGATTGACAGAAGCCTGCCTATCGAACAGGTCGGAGCTTTGGTGATTTTTTCATTTTTTACTTTTTGCCTCAAGGAAAGGGAAAGCTGTTCAACAACTAAATTATTTTTTGATAGTTTAACGTTACAGACGAACGATTCCAGATACCGAAAATATCATAAGTTGTACAAAGAATGATTTTTTATATTCATTTTGTGGATAGGTTATAGAATGTTATATAAATGGTAACATTTTCTAGGCTTGAGCTGAACTGTAATGCAGTCAGTGGCGTAGCAAATGGGGTTTTTGGGGTTTAGTACATGCGTTTTCTTGTTGTAATGCAATACGAAGCAAAGGAATTATCTGCAAGGCGAACGGTCACTCCCTCTGGGAGTTACATTCGTTTAATTTATTACAGTGACCGAGTTTTCTAAAAGTTTCAGGGTCACACTTGCGGCTTTGGCAAGAAGCAGCTGCTGTAAGAGCTTTTCTTTCAACCCAAACCACTTTGACTAACTGTTTTTCTTCTTCTCTACCTCTACTTTTGATAACTGATAACAAAAATATTACTAATGTGACTTAATAATGTTTTCTTACAAAAGAAAACAAAAACGCATAACTAAACTCTGACTACTTTCCATTTTCCTTCAGAATTTCCGTCTAATAATTATTTCAGCTAGAAATAACAAATTCTGGAAATTATAGCGTAACATTTATCAGTCACATGATCAGCGCCGCTTAACTGTGTTTCGCTGTGCAAATGTATTTTTTTTTTTCCACTCCAACGAGCGGCGGCTTTACTTACTCATCCGGAGAGAGAATTTTGCTCTGTGGTTTGGCTTGTTGGTTGTTCTCTTTTTGCTCTCACATAAATATGATGATGTCAAGTCAAAAATTTGTAAGGTAAGCAAAAACAATTTGATTTTATTTTTGATAAGGCCAAGAGCGCGAGCGAGAGAGTTGCAGCAGCAGTACAAAATTTGG
Organism: Lordiphosa andalusiaca; assembly: GCA_035044965.1. Taxonomy (NCBI): domain Eukaryota; kingdom Metazoa; phylum Arthropoda; class Insecta; order Diptera; family Drosophilidae; genus Lordiphosa; species Lordiphosa andalusiaca. The sequence goes on along the minus strand of JAWNNM010002499.1, from coordinate 472,503 downwards.
TGTCAATTTGACAACAGGTAAGGTGGCAGAAGGAGGAAGGGGGCGGGGTGGCAGTTCTGGCTATTAATTGATATACTAAACAATAACCTGTTTCAAATGGCGGTCAATGGTGTGAGTGTGTGAGTGTTTGTGTGTGTGTGTGTGTGTGTGGAGCGCTAATAAATCGAATTGAATTACTTGTGAACAGAAAAAGAGAGACACAGAGCTGAGCTACAGTAGCTGCCTACACTCAATGTACAGTCAAGTCATGTGATTTGTGCTTCAACTCTAAAGTTTTTGTATAAAGGTTCAGGCGCAAACATAAATGTGTGTGTCTTCTACGTCACCACTAGCCTTAAAGAAAACCGGAAAGTTCTTGATATTTTTGCTTAAAAAACTTTGTTTAGATAAATGAAGACATATCTGCGCTATCAATATACAAACAACAACAAGCAGACACACACACACAAGCACAAATTTGTTGTCGACGCACGCAATAACATTTAAATGGTCATCGTGTCGGCGCGTCTATGGGGTGGGGTGTGCCCGCCCATGGCGTGTGCTAGGGGCGGCCCCTAACAACAGAAGCCCCGCATAGCAGTCAATAAAAATTCATTGAAAAACAATTACAGATAAGCTGTTAATTGTTAAGAATAATACTGTCCCTTAAAGAACTAAGTTGGAACTAAGTAAAAGATACTCCAGGAAAGCTCCATTTGGTATGGGTAAGATAAAAAAACTCATCAATTCTCTTTGATCTAAGTGCAAATGCAAGTGATGACGAATGTTGTTCACTCAAAAGAGAATACATATTCAAGAAACTTGTATGAATAATGTAATTATTCAATGAGGGGCCAATCGGACTGGGATTACCAGAATCATCAAGCTTGTTTATCCGCTTGATATTTGTTGGTGTGGGTATAATCACTCAAGCCTGTTCCCATTTCCAAGCAAATGTTTCTCTCCATTTAAGGAATTTAAGAAATTTCTTATACTAGTTTTAATATCAAATCTTTGAAAAAAAGTAAATATAATATTTTCAACTATTTTTGGAAAATGGGAAGCTAATTAATTTTGCTACATTTTAACAATTTTGTTTGTCTTTTTAAAATAAACATTTTGTTTGACTAACAATAATTTGTGAAGCATTCATAGCTGATTGTAATTTACGTTCAAATAAAATGCACATTTCATCTGTCATCATAGTTCATGTGTGATTTAAGAGGCTTTCAAACACTTTTGACACACGGCAAATCACACGAGATTGTCTTTTTATCTGCTTAAATGGCGATCAACAAACAAATCAACAGAGGACAGAGATAATCCCTCTTAGTTAAAGTATAAAAAGGGCGATTTGTTGATGCTTCTTGGTTTTTAAGTGATTCATAGGAGGTGGCAACGTCAAACATGCTCTGTAAGCTTTGCCATTTGCAAATTATGGAATTTTATTAACAAAATTCGTGTTCTGTAAGAAATGTTACGTTAAAAACGTACAATTTTTAGCTCTATTTACACTACCCAATCTCTATAGCGAAATTTTTGGCAGAGCTAAATGTCAAAAAACTCAGCCGAGCAGCTCAATAGTTCACTGAAATTATCATCTGGCTCATATAAACATTATGACGTTGCTTTGTTTACATAAAAGAAGAAGACCAGAAGAAACAAGCGAAATGAATAAAATAAAAACATTAAAAATTATAATTGCCGTTCTGTCAAGTTGAATGTAAACAATAACAAACAGATTTGACACGGGGAAAAAACACAAACCGATAGATAAAAAGCGATAGCAAAAGTATATCGATTGTTTAAAAAGCCAGGAAGTGGCAACACCAATCAGACAAACCTATGGCTCTACCATCTAAGGGGGAGACTGCAACTTGAAGGAAAATTCAGCTGAGCGATCAGGTAGGTTGTTGACCCAACAGGCTATTAAAGATGTAACCAATTTTCGCTTGTTTTACAAAATTGATTGTCAATGAAGATCGATACAGTCGTCGACGTTCTCTGTTCGACCACCTGAAAGATGTGAAACCATACAAAATACTAAAAAAAAAATACTGCTATAAGAACTGAATTTAGATGACCTCTCATGGAAAGTTTGAAAGAGGTCCACTTTTTTTATAGATAAATTGTCTTCAGCGACGAATAAATTATATGTTGACTTGGTCTAGGGTTGCAATTTCAATATTTTATGTTAAAGAGCAAACTTTTTTAGATTCAGTTGGCTGTTGACCTCTGTTTATGGCGTCAGCTGTGAAGTAAGCAGGAACCAAAATTGACCAAAGGCTTAGAAATTTAAGGTGCGAGGTTTTTGGGAGGTTCGAAGGTTTTGACTCGAACCTTGGTTCAGTCCATGCTTTATATTTGCAATATTCATAATTTATGTGTTTTTAAAATGGCCTTCGACATAAAAAACTACTCAAATCGTATGGAAATCGCAGGGTTTTTGGGTTGGAATCTATTAGTAGAACACGTTGGAAAATTAAAAATATAGTCTAATAGAATTACATTTTTGTAGAAAAATATTACCAATGTGATGTTAGACTCTTGCTTTTGAGAATTATTTGAAAAGCTTCTAGAACTGGATTTACACGCTGAAGCAAACTTTATGAAGTTCTCTTAGTAGGCGAGAGAGTCAGGTGTGATTCTAAACCTTTTATTTTTTAAACGCATTCCCTTTGCCTTGAATATTCCGCCTATACTAAGAGAATTTCATTAAGTTTGCTTCACCGTATAAATCTAGTCTAAGTCGAGGAGCTTAAAAAACAGAGGCTATTATGTTTGGGGACTTAATAAGTATTTCTAAAGGTTTTTCTAGATTTTTTTATTCCACTTTCTTGCCCATTTTAGGACTAAACCAAACATAAAACAGATGGGATCGCTGGGCCGAAGGTAAAATATCTGATGTTTATCATTAGTGTTAAACCGAACCGAAAATTTAGGTTCGGATCAGGTTCGGGTTTAGCATTTTTAGCATTTCATTCTAAAGGGGTTCGGTTCAAGGTTCGGTGTACAGTAAAATTGCTTTGAACTGTGGGTTTAGTTATCTTGGTAAAAAATTACAAGCACTACAGACTAGAAAGGGCAACGAAATTCGGCATGGTTTTTTTTATTGCTATATTAAGCGAAGCTTAAATAATTGATCGTTGGAATCTCCCTTTTTTTGAGGTAAATATTTTGATATGCTAATTATTTCCGAATAACAATCAATGTGGTTCTCAGAGGGGAAAAAACCACAGGTGTGAGCGAACGAAGCCTAATGGAATAGGCCTAATATTTTGCCCCTCGAGTGTAGTTAAAAGTGAATGCGTGTACAAATGTTAAAGTAAGCCAATGTGTATACAGTCTCCCATACACACACACACAGTGCAAAAATATTATCTCCAACAACTCTCTGACATTGAAAGCCGTCGCCGAGAGCTGCATTTAAATGAACAAATAATTTTATACAAAAAAAAAATATGTTCCAAAATGGCATTGGCTTGATTTTTAACTGCTGCGGCGTTGAATTTTAATTATTTCAAATAACAAAAACAAACATATGTATGTATATCTACATACACATACATACATATGTATCAACAGAAGTCCGACCAGACATTCATGTGGGCGTTGGGGAAGAACAATACAAAAGATAATTATAAAAATATGAAGAGACCGCGACAAACATTGAAAATATACAAATTGAAGGCGTCACAGTTGAGTGCATAAGAGAGACAAATTGAGAGAGGAATGCAACAACAACAACAGGCCAGAACATAAAATTTTACAATAAACTAACAATTGCAGGTGGCTGTGTGTCGAAGTGTTGATTCAAGATAAGAAAAGTTTGGGCCAATTTCCGCTCAGGGTTAAAGGCAGTCTTGTCACGTGGACGGTGAAAACTATGGCGTCAGAGCCATTTTTACATAATTATTTTTTTGTCTTTTGCCCGCCTACTATTTTTTATATCTACTATGTTAAAGGAGCCCTACTGCGGTTGCGCAAAGAGTAGGCACTGGCAGTATGGTAGAGCTCTATTGTGTGTATGTCAAGTTGTGTGAAGGATTTTCTTGGTCGTTATTTTTAGAAGATGGCAAAGGGAACGAGATTAATCGCCTGGCAAAGTCAACAGCAACGCCCATACCAACGACCACCCCATGACTCAGTCAGTCAGTCAGTCGTCGGAAGATAACTGCAACTCTCGCTCATGTGATCGTAAGCGGTGGCAGTGGCTGCGGTGTTGCCAGACTTCATATTTAATTGATTTATGCTATTGACTTGTTGGTAATTACATAAGCAAACGTTATCCGGCTTGGAGATCTCAGTTATTTATTCACCAGCAAACTAAGTAAATATTAGTTGCATTATATCACAAGACATCACAACCTGCATCACATTTCTATTCTCCCATCACAAAAAGGCAAGACCTTTGCGCGAGTGTTAAATAATTTAAGTTTCTTTGTACTGCTGGTTGGTTTATCTTATCTTAGCACGTCAAGTCAATTGGTAAATAAGCCACCACTTGCTTATCACGATGTGATAAGATTTGAAAAGAACATAATAGAAGAATGGAAAACCTTAAAAAAGTAGCATGTGATGTGGTAATGTGAACAATTGATCAGGCTGTTTGCCATGTGATTACCGTGAACATAAGTCGAGCTGCATAGAAATTATTTATCAGCTGACAAATTATGACTACGACACGTGCTCAGAGAGAAAAAATTTGCATTTTTTAATAATTTCCGGCCCCGGTTTTTATTTTACTAACAACAAAGCCCCCCATTTTGGCCTACCCTGTTCTTTGCACTTGCTAAACCCCCCAAATCTGGCAACACTGCGTAAGTTGGGTCTTGTGACTCTTGTTTCATAAAAACTTCACCCGCACTCTCCAAAACCCCGTTACTTTACTCTCCCACCCATACCAGCTCATTGCCAAACTGTGTGAGAGTGTGCGCAACTCTCTCACGCTAACGCTCTCGCCCCAGCTCGCAGTTTCGGGCATGTGTATGTGTATGAGTAATTTGTAGGCTGAAAATGTACAATTTTCGTTTTCGAAATGTGCCAAATTTTGTGCAACAAATACTGAACTGTTCACGTTTGTTTGTTAACATCAAGAAGTTGTATAATTTTTCCTAACCTGGCTTACTTAAACCCATGAACCTGGCTTTTTCTCCTCTTTTTTTTTTTGGCTAGTCACGCGCTCTACGTTTGTGTGAGTGAGTGAGAGACAGAGCCCTTGAGCATGTATTGAATTTTTTTTACGTTATACAAAATGTTCGATTTTCTTTTTTGTACTTACACGAAAAGATAATAGCGGACGCTGCTCCCATAACACCGAAGAAGGGTCCATAGATGGGGTTGTCGCTGGTCACTTCCGTAGACATTTTGCTTTGTTTTTTGTTTGTTTTTGTTGGGGCTACAAAATGAGAATGTACGTTTGATGATTGCACTTGGATTTAGATTTGCGGCGATTTCTTTTCTGTTTTTTTGCACAGTTGAAACAAGTATTTCTATTATATATATATATACAATTATATATATGTATATGTGTGTGTGTATATATGTATAAAATTTGCTTGCTTGCGAACAATGCTGCTGCGACGACGAACGATTTGTGAGTGAGCCCGCTAAATTAAAAAAAAACCAGCGAGAAACTCACTCGCTCACAAATTTTTCTCAGAGAAGGACTGAGAGAGAGAGATAGATTGAAGGAGAGAGCTTATGTCGTGGCAGTAAAATTTATATTTCTTCCTTTTTTTTTTGTCGCAGCAGCAATGTTGTAATCCGTTTCAACTGGTTTCACACTCACGTGATAAGAAATTTAATTTAAAGCAAAGTTGCTCTGTGGGCTGGCCTTCTTTACGGGTTTTTTTATCGGCTGCTGCTGCTACTGCTTGGCGACTTTAAAAGCACGCTTTCGGATACGGCACTGAACTCCAAGAAAATTTTTACGTTTGCTTTTATAAACTTTAGTCACGAGTTTTCCAGTGTGACCGAATTGCAGTGTGCAGCAAATACTAGAAACTGGGTATTTGAGCAAATACCCAGTATTTGAGTGGAGCAGTATTTGAGAAAGCCCGCTATTTGAGCAGCTGTTGTGGCATCGAGTAGTCAATTTAGCCATTTTACCGCCATTTCGGAAGCCAAATTAAATTAAAATATTAAAGGAACCCCCGCAGTCCATTACAGTGATGCCTCCTCAACTGAACGGCAGTCAAAATCGGTTCATTGCGTACTTTACAACAATAGGAATTTCTTATTAAAACTTAAACACATTTACACACAATATTTGTACATGACTTGGCCCTTAACTTAATATTTCTCCAAAGCTTTGGTCAGCAAACTATTCATATTCGTCAACAACATGCGCGGATCCTCGGCCAGACCAGCACCCACCATGGCATTGGCAAACAGCTGTTTGGTAATAAGTTGAGCCAACTCCGGATTACTGACCCGCAGAGCATTCAGCTTCTTAATAATGGGATGCCTGAAACGAAAAACAAACTCAAATTAATATGAAAAATCCATTATGGCTACATCAGGTTAACCCACTTGGGATTGATTTCCAATTCCGGCTGGAGCAGTGCAAAACGATTCTGTTCGGGCATCTGATGACTCTGGGTGCGTATAAAATGGCGGGCAGCAGACATCTCCTCAACGGTTATCACACACGGATGCGTATCCAGGCGCGTGGTGGCCTTGACCTTGACCACCTGTCCCTTGAGCTCTTCCTCCAGATAGGGTATCAAAGTGTCCAGCTCGGAACGCGCTAAGCTGCCCTCACCCAGGTCTGAGAGCGAATCCGTCTCCTTGGATTCATTACGCATCTCCTTTTCCACCGAAACCAGCTGCTTGCTTTTGAATTTGGCCAACTGCATGAGCACCAGCTCATCGTAGGGCTCATAACAGAACAGCACCAGCTCGTTGCGTTTCTTGAGGCTCTCATAGTAGGGTGAGGATTCGGCCAGTATGCGATTGGGTGCAGCCAAATAGTAGATATTCTTCTGTTCCGCACTCACCGAGTTGTAGTAATCGTCTAGGGAAATGCGCTTACCCTCAGCATCGGCTTGTGAGGATTCGAAACGCAACAGCTTGGCGATTTCCTCCTTCTCCGAGGGATCACTGGACATGACAATGCCCTCCTTAAGGAACAAACCGTAATCCCTATAGAAGGCCTCATACTCCTCGGGCTGTTTCTTGGCACGCTCCTGCAGAAAGCGTATGACACGTGACGAGATGACACTGGACAGTTTGCGTATGAGGGAGCTGTTCTGCAAGAGTTCACGACTCAAATTCAGGGGTATATCCTCCGAGTCCACCACACCTTTAATGAAGCGCAACCATTTGGGCAGCAAATGCTCCGTCTTGGATTGAATGAGCACCTTGCGGGTGTAGAGGGCCACACCGGTGGTGTCACCATCCCGCGACATCTCGAACAGACCCGGCTTGCCCTCGGGGAAGTAGAGCAGAGCGTGAATGCTCAGTGGTACATCAGCATTGTAGTGCAGGGTGAATCTGGGCGAGTCGAAGCTATTGCTGATGAAGCGATAGAACTCCTGATGCTGCTCCAGGCTAATGCTCTGCGGTTCCATTAGCCACAGCGGCTTAATCTCATTGGCCTGCTTGCCGTTCAACAGTATGGGGGAGCCCACGAAATTGGAGTATTTCTTAATGACCGACTTAATTCTATCATCGTCGGCATACTCCCGGTACTCGGTCTTCAGGTGCAGCACACAACGTGTACCAAAATCCACATCTGGCACTTCCTCGATTTCATAGGATCCCGAGCCATCGGTGGACCAACGCAGGCCCGGAGCATTTGGCGTGGCCGCTCTGGTAAACACCTCCACACGATTCGCCACTATGAAAGCCGAATAGAAGCCCACACCAAATTGTCCTATAATATTCGAAGCGGCCGCCTGACTCGCTTGTTGTTCCTGCTTCAGATGTTCCAGAAACTGTTTCGAGCCGCTGCGGGCAATGGTGCCCAGATTACTGATCAGCTCCTCGCGCGTCATGCCAATGCCGGTGTCTTGGATTGTCAACTGCATTTGTGGCTTGTCCGTGGTGATTCGAATTTCCAGCGGACGATCCTTGGCCGACAGTTCCTCCTCAGATGTGCTCAAGGCTGTATAGCGAAACTTTTCCAGAGCATCGCTGGCATTGGAGATTAACTCACGCACAAAGACTTCATGATCCGAGTACAGCGAGCGGGCAACTATGTCAAGCAGCTGGCGCGTCTCGGCCTGAAATTCATGTTTGTCCACTGAAGAACTGGTGGGCGTTTCCTTGGTTTCTGTGCTAAAGCAGCGATAGGGGAGGGCTAGAATTAAGGGAATTACATAAGCGTTATGCGGCAATTGCAATTGAGGCTCCCAAACTTACCGGCAGGTCGCACTCCGCCACTCCAAGACAAGGCCAAAGCTGCAGCTGAGCGAGTATTATGTCTCCAAACTGGTGCACCCAGGCGGCAGAAATGACGCGCCTGTCCCAATATACCAACAGAACGCAATGACATTTTATTTATGCTAAGTCTAAACTCAAATAAATTGTAGAGATTTATTTCAGCGCACGTTGAGTTAGCCAAGTGTGACCAGAGGCCCAAAATGACAGTTGAAGCTTTAAAAGGCTAAAACAAGCTGAATTTGAGTAGTCACACTAAAACCACTATTAAACATTGTTTGAGATGGGCGAATTTTTTTCTCACGAATGTTATTTTGTGAGCTTTTCACTTCACGCACAATTTAATAATCCTGCATGATAAAAATGCATTAAATTCCCAGAGTGCAAATTAAATCGAAATGCTTTTTGTTAGTCAAATCCCATAAAATTAGTTGCGAAGCGGTCAATTCGAGAAAATTCTCAGCGTCTACGCACCTAGTTTAAGAGATAAATGTCCATTTGCTGCGGATGATCAAATCACTGTGACTACAATTGACATTCGCCAGGGCTTTTTTTTTAGCCTTTCCGCTAAAAGGCTGGATTTTCCATTGATAAGTCCAAATGTCATCAATAGAACAGCTGATTGTGAGATAAGCGGCAAAACTTGAATTCTTTTAAAAAAATAATATCCGAAATCGTGGAGGATTTTACCGACCATGGACCGTGAGAAACATTCGTCAGTGGAACAAGAAAATAACACTAAAACCCTTCTTAAGCAAATGCATTTTTTGTATTGCTTCTATAACATCCCAGTTAACATGCCTTACTTTTTCAACTTAATAAATTTGGAGGCAAACTCATAGACTCCCACCGAATTCTTATTTTTCTGATCGTATTCCACCCAATCGTCTTCGGAGAGATCAACATCCTCAAAGGTTTGACCATTCTCGGTGGAATAAACTTTCCAGCCAACGCGTGGGGAAAAGTCCACCGGTTCCAAGCCACGACAATCAAAGACTACGATGGTCTTAAAGCTGCCGGCATCGTCCGCTGTGTAGGCCTCTGGAATGACAACATGAAAAGCAGATGGAAGGGTTCAAAGGTTAAAATAAAGTTAAAAATAAAAAATAAGGCTACATTTAAACTAGTTAGGCGCTGGGTCAGAAGAATACTTTTAACGACCGCTGTACAGCGGCAACAGCAGAGCGTAAACATGTGTGCAGTAATGTTAATGTATGAAGTCTTAGTATATGCTTGACTAATTACCATTGGACTTCTCCACAATATCAATACTATTCTCACGCCCACATATTTTACATTTCATAAAAAAGTTAAAGCCAGCTGGATTTCGAGAGCCCTGCTGCACTCGCTCCGATTCTACAATGTCGTGCCATTTTTCCGATTGCTCGCCGCAATTGCTACAGGTGATTTTAACGAAGAAGGCATAATCCGGATGACAAGTCTCCAATTTTTCAATGTTTTCCAAGGTGGCAGAGATTTGTAAGCCAACGCGGACCATTTTTAATAATTTTAATTTTTTTTATTTTCAATTTGCCTAAAACAGCTGTTTGCCAGCGTTGCCACACTGACCGAAACTATCGATATAGCAGGTTTAACCACATACGGTCACACTGCAAATTAAGCAATAAAATTAAGCAGAAAGTTGTTGATGCCAAAAACAATGACCAACACGATATTTTCGACACAACCAAGCAGACATTTCCGTAGAATATAACAAGTACAAGTGAGGGGCCACAGCAATTGTTTCGTTGCGATCCCCCAATTGGAAAATATCTGGTGGTTTACCATGTCGTGTGTCGATCCTGTCGCCGCGTTAAGCAATTTTAACGTATTAGAGGTGATATTCTCTTACCTGGAGCTTAATGATTTAAGTCGCTGTTCACAAGTGTGTAAGAGCTGGTACCATTTCCTAAACGATGATAATAACGATGTCTGGCGCTTTCACTGCCTCCAGAAGTTGCCCAAGGAGGCGATGAAATCGGACCTGCTGACCTCCGTCTCCACATACAAGACGAAACTGAGGGCGTACTTTCATGCCTGGAGTCCCAACGATTGCTCCAGGAATGTGTACATCAAGCCAAATGGATTTACCCTGCATCGCAATCCCGTGGCCCAGAGCACGGATGCAGCCCGCGCAAAAATTGGTTTCCGTCAGGGTCGTCACGCCTGGGAGGTGATCTGGGAGGGTCCATTGGGCACGGTGGCGGTAATAGGCATCTCGACCAAGGAGGCGGCTCTGCAATGTCATGGCTATGTTGCTCTATTGGGCTCGGATGATCAAAGCTGGGGCTGGAATCTGGTGGAGAATCATCTGTTGCACAATGGCGATACGCAGGGCAGCTACCCATTGCTGTCCAATGCACCGAAATACCAAGTTGGAGAACGAATACGGGTCATACTGGATTGTGAGGATAATACGCTGTCGTTTGAAAAGAACTATGAGTTTCTGGGCGTGGCATTTCGAGGTGAGCAGGCTTGTTAGGATTAGCGTATTGTCAGCGTTATTGTGAATATTTCCGTGAACTTTCGACATTCTCAACGATTTTCCCTGTTTCAGGTTTGCCGGATAAGAAGCTTTATCCCACAGTATCTGCTGTCTATGGCAATACGGAGGTGTCTATGGTTTATCTGGGCACTCCCTTGGATGGTTAATGCAGATGCAGCCTTAGCATTTAATTTGTTTAACAAATTCTTGCGAGTTTCATTTCATTCCAATTTCGCTGCTTACAAAATTGTAGTTTTTAATTTTCTTATATATGTATAGAGCCAAAGCTTCAATCCACCTAATTTCATTAAAATGGCAATTAACTTTAGTTGTATGTACCAAATGAATATGTAATTAAAATTAAAAGAAATTCAAAGTGATTTTCTCTATTAATGAAATTTGTTGCAGTGTGGCAACGCCGACAATTGTACACACACACTCACACACATACATACTTATGCTACATATTTCTTAGTTCTATTGCTTGGCATCGGGGACATTTTTGACTTTGGCCCAATTATCCTCATCGAAGAGATCAGGATCAAAGTCATTGTAGAAATCAGCGTGGACAGCGTGCTTGTCGCTACTCGGTAGATCCAACATCATTCCAGTGGCACTGCCAGACTGAAGGAGAAGAAAAGTCAATAGTTTCCCAAATGATGGCTGACCTGGCTTACCTCATCCATTTCCATGTAGCCCGGGCCTTCGGAAAACATCTCGTCAGCAGCCAAAGAGGGTTTCATATTTAGATCCATTTTTAATTAATTTTCCCCGTTTGTTTATACCACACAGCAGCTCAGCCTTGCCAATCTGCTTAATTACAAACCAGTGTAACCCTTTCAGGCAAAGCTAACATCTGTTTTGCTATCGATAGTTCTATTTCTTCCGCACGTACACCCTTTAATGGCCCACTTAATTGTTCAAGTTTTAATTTAATTAAAATCACTTACAAATTTACTTATTTACTTAAAATAAAGCACATTATTTTGTTATATCGATAACCCTGATCAGGTGGCAACTTTGTTTACGATGCGTAAATTGGCGCGCGCTGCCATCTACCCATCTCGCTTGCACCCGTAGCCCTCATTCGGTTCGTCCCACATGAAAACGAAAAATCAACGAGTTTGTGCATATCGTGTTGCCTGTAAATTAACAAATAATTACCAAGTGCTTAAATCACATAAAAGTGGAAAATTCAGTGAGTCTTTTAAAGCTTAATTGAAGAAAATCGAAGCAGTTTTAGTGCACATAAAAGTCGATTGAATATGAGCAAAACGAAAAAAATTTTACGGCTGCCGCTTCTCTCTAGCTGTTGGTGTTCGTGTGTGTGTGTGTGTGTGTGACGAAAGAAGGAAAAGAAATGCGCTGCTCGCCATTTTGATATGAATATTTTTACCTAGTCTAAATAGGCGTTAGTAAAGTGCAGCCCAGTGGCAAAGACCAACCCAGAATTCTGCCACACGTGTTACAAATTGTGCAGTGAAAAAATACAGCTACAATTAAGTCTCACACACACACGCACACTCACAAACAAACGATCTCATACATATGTATTTATTTCGTTTTTTGGCGGCCCCCTAGGAGGGCGATTGTTTCAGAGCCAAGAGTAAGAAAATAGGCAAGAGGTGCGGGGCACCTGCTCAATCACAACAACAACAACAACAATAACGACACAAAAATGGCGCATACTTCCACCAGCGGTGCCCTGAAGACCGAAGAAGTGAACTTTTTCTTTCGAGATGAGCATGGTGAGTACTATTATTATTAAAAATGAATTTTTGATTTGGAAAGGGCGCCAAAGATTTTCAATTTTCCTAATGAGTGTGTATTTTCACTCACACACACACACAGCAACACATGCACGCGCCATCTTTTTTGCCTTCTCGTTTCGTTTTCATTTATCGCCTCATTTGCTTCACCCACTAAAATAAAATAACAACCACAAAAAATATACATAAGGGGAAAAAATAGTTATTAATTAATACAAGTAATGTACTTATTAAATAAGTCTTGGTATCGGCCACCGTTGCACCCCACACGTACCGCCCTTTTTTTTTTTATCAGCAGCCCCTCATAACAGCTGATAGGGCAGCGCAGCTGACGGCAACGTCGCCGTTGCCGTTGCCTTCGCTGCCTGAAGGAAAGGTTTGTTTCTTATTTGCATGATAAGCTGCATATAAATCATTACGTTAAGCAAGAACCAGCAACTGCGTGACATTCTGCAATGTGTCACACGCCGAGGGAGATAGAAAAACGAAGTTAAAGCCCAAAAACGGGCAAACACCAAACATGTGTAAGCAGTGCTGCTGCTGCAGAGGCACGTGTATAGGTGTTAGTGTGTGTGTGTATCTGTGTTTATTGTTTGCATGAATGAGTGAGCAGCAGCAACGCGCCGGTTAACAGTACAGGGGCGGACTTTGGGGGCCAATTTTACCCAACAGGGCCGTAGCTAGGGGCGCTAAAATATAAAAATCAGCCTACCAAGGCACTACCTGGCCAATTAGAATTAAATGGGGGAAAAACCATGCAACAGTGAGTGTCAGAGAGAGAGAGACAGGCTACCTCTTTTTTAATCCTGGTCTAAAGCTGAAGTTCGTATTAGCAAGACTAAAGACGAATATCGGATAAGGAGTCCGGAAACAGTTTGATTTTGAAAAAGACACGAAAGCATAGTTAAAAATCGGTCCTGCCCGACTTCGATATACCCGTTAGTGAAATTTGTGCTTAATAGCCCTTTCGTATTTTAATTAACGGAGCATTAACACTAATGTAAACACAACAACACTATGGTAACAGATAGCGCAATCGGCTCTGAAAAGTATACAACATTTTTAATGACATTTATAACATCTATTATTCGATCTATATGAAAATTTGAGAGATTAATGACATTAGGCACATATTATTTAATTCAAGGTAAGTATCGAGAACTCGGGAATTTTTATTACGTCACAATACTTTGTATAAATAATAATACTTTGGCCAATCAGATGTTCGATAGTGTTTCTATTTATACAAAGAATTGCGACTTAATAAAAATTCTGAGGTGCTAGATACAGACCTTCACATTAAATTATAACCACTTTCGAACTATGCAATGTGTTTTGTTTTAAGATCATGGACTGAACAATATATATTTTCTTGATCAGGGTGACGAGCTGAGTCGATTGAGTTTTGTCCGTCCGTCTGTCTGTTTCTACGCGAACTAGTCTCTCAGTTTTAAAGCTATCGAGCTGAAATTTTGCACAGATTTCTTCTTGCTGCACACTACTAATATGTCGGAACCGACCGGATCGGATGACTATATCCCATAGGAACAATCAGTCGTAAAACTAGTTTTAGTGAGAAACCCTTTTTTCTTTTTAATGTAAACGTCTCCAAACTATGTATTCGTAAATTTTCTATGTTTTTTTTTATAATTCTACCAAGTTCTATTAAAATCGGACAACTATATGGTATAGCTGCCATACAAAAGATAGGTCTGAAAAACAGTTTTAGTTAGAAAATCTTTTTGGTTTTTAGTGGTAGCATCCTGCAATTTTGTATTTGTTTGTTTCACATGCTTTCACATAATTTTACAAATTTTTGGCCAAATCGGATGAGTATATCATACAGCTCCCATACGAACGATCGGTCGGAAAATGTGAAAAGAAGTATTTCTGAAACTATTTAAGTGAGCACTGGCAAGGGTATAAAAACTTCAACACAGACGAAGTTAGCTTAGCTTTCTCGTTTTTGGTTTGAAATGTCCGAATTGTAATCGATTCAACGTCTCCACGAGAGCAGGCCAGGGTTTTCCACCCAATTTTAAGCCTTCTTGGCCCCTTCTAGCGTGGACTGACCAATTGGCTAACATTGTATTTAAACATAGCGAAGTTTTTGCCGTTTGGTACAAATTTGTAGGCTTAAGTCCAGGCCTTCTGAAAGGATTTTGGCCTTCAATAGTGGCAGATTTTTCACATGGCAGTGACAAATATTTTAAAACCTTAGTCGTTCCCCCCTTCTAACCCCCGACAGTTGGCTAACCGCTCCTGTTAGCAACCGGTCAGCAAGGTTGAATGCTGTCTTTACCCATAGACTGGGCATGTTTGACAGTAGTTAAGCCGCTGTGTGAGTCATTTGTAGTTGTATTAAAGCATGTCTGCGAATGTGTGAGTGTCAGGCAGATATTTTTAGTTTTCGACCCTTTTGTGGTGGTTTGTTGTTGTCGCTGTTGGTTATTAATTTCATACATATGTATGATTATTCGTCTTCTGCTTTGTTCCACTTGCTGCAATGTTATGATTATGCAAATATTACATATGAGAAGCAGGTGAACGAATCAACATATTGTGGGCAGAATGGTTTAGAATGGAATGTAAATATGTGAAGCTTGCTGGGCTTCAAAAATATGTAAACAATACCATTTAAAAGAAACTGCGAACTCGAGTTTAATGTAATGAAGCCGTGTTTTATTTATTGTGGTTAACCATTGCCAAAAAGGATGCACGAATGCTTTTAATGTTGTATACATTCGTGGGTTACATTGTAAGCCTTAATACTTAAACCGGACACACAACGGTTTGTTTTGTTTTGACACTAAAAAGTGGGTACCATCCAAACAATAGCTACTTTTTGCTTTATAATCATTTAACCTCCAAATATTTTTGAATGGTGCAAAAGGTTTGAAACACTAAGGCCGGAGTTCTCCCGTGTTATGAGAAAGTGAACAAAATTGAGTTTTTCACCAAACTAAACCATTAATATTCTTCATGTTCTTCTTCAAGTGTTCTTTCTTGTTCAGTGAATTATCTTCTGTGATTCTGGCTCAGTGAGCTGTTCAGTACCTACTTCAGAGACTCACTCAGTAGTGAGTTGTTCAGTGGCTAGTTCAGAGATTTGCTCTGCGACTTGTTCAGTGACTGTTCACTTAGTTCGGTGTCTGTTCAGCTGTTGTTAGCTCTTATGTATGATGGTTCAATGTAAGCAGCATGCTGGTGGGGCAGTCCCAATAGAATTTTCATTAAACACCCATTTTAGAGTGTGCTATACAAGTAAAGAAGACTCTATCTTCTTGAACGTTGTAGTTCATGTTCGGCTGTAATTTAGGCTGTATATGCGGAAATTATCAATGCTGCGAACATTCTTTTGCTTCTAACTTGACTGTAGTTAATCCGATCTTTATCTTCTTTATTCCCATCCTTTGGCTAGTCGATAACTATCGCTGTTTACTAAATAAGTCTAGAAGAAAGATTTAAGATAATATGGATTGTACTGAAAGAAGTAGAAGTATACGTTCCATACATCTCTATTTATCTATCTCTTACCATCTCTGAGATGCGAGAGATGACAGACAGACAGAAATGGCTATATCGACTCGGCTATTGATGCTGATCAAGAATATATATTCTTTATGGGGTCGAATATACTTCCTTCTGGCTGTTACATACTTTTGCACTATCTTATAATACTCTATGTACCTATGGTACAGATTATAAAGAGAGAATTATATCAAGTGCGATTATAAGAAGAATCGAAAATGACTCATGCTTATGCTCAAAGTGTGGTTTATTGAAATAATAGTCCCAAAAGACTCAAATAACTCTGAAATGTTTCGAAGCTGATCAGAAACTGAATAAATAGTGATGTGGTTTATTGAAAACCGCCTAGAAAAAAAATCGCTAATGACTCGAAAATAAATCAATAATGATCAGAAGATCGAATAAGAAATGACTCTTCAAGAAGAGCCGGGTCTAGGGTACCATTTTCTCCTAACAATAGTATATTTTATGATGATAAAGCGAGCGCATTTATGACTATTTTAATCAGATCGAGGACTCGAAAAAGACTCGAGTGTGATTAAAAATTTCACAAAAGGTTTCGTCCCAACACACATTTAATGTAATTTTTGATTACGTTCGAGTCTTTTTCGAGTCCTAAGGCTTAAATGATCCTTTAGTCGGAAGAAAATGGCACCCTAGACTAGAAGAGTCTTATTTAACGCGTTCTTATGATCAGTTTCCAATCAATTTTGAGTTATTTTTGCGACTTATTTTAGTCGTATATCAGTAAAACAGATTTTGAGCATATTCATGAGTCGTTTTCGAATCTTTTTATAATCGCGCTTAATATATTTCTCTTTTCATACTCTGAAACAGCGGTATACAAAGTATAATAAGTTTGTGCAAAAGTATGTTACAGCCAAAAGAAAGCATCTCCGACCCCATAAGGTATATATATTCTGATTTTTATGAAAATTATTTTCCAAATGTTGGGTGGGCTAAGACGACACTCCTGTTACTTACCCAGCTAACATTTTATGTAATTATTTGATCAAATTCGAGTCTTTTTCAAGTCCTCCATTTAACTAAAAAAGTCATAAATGAGCTCGTTTTCTGATCAATTGTTGAAATCATACTTTTGACGGTAGAGAATGGTAACCGTTCTTCTGTTCAGTTTCGAGTCATATTCGAATCATTTGCATGTCGTTTGTAAGTCGTATTTCATTCAATCACATTTTGAGCATATACTGGAGTCATTTTCGATTCTTTTTTCAATAACACATGGCAGTATTCTCATTTTTTGAGGATCAAAAGATCTAGAATGAGACTTATCAAGGTGATTTTGATAAAATGATCTTTGAAATGTGGAGTGGGTGCTTGAATTAGCGTGGAAAGCAATTTGAAAACGTTAAAATTTCTGCGATAACAGAATATTTCGAAAGCACTTGACATAAACTGAGGTATACATAGTAGTGAATTGAGTTGCATTCATTGATTGGGGACGGCAAGGAACTAAGTTTGAAACCAGGGATCGTCAAAACGACAAAACGTTATTGCAGTAGTCTAGTGACTGACTCTCCATCGCTTCAATTGTCTCCTATTTCCCTCTTATTTCTAATGTAAAGTTCGCTATTTCCCCGAGCGGTGACTTGATCTGCAATACTCGTGACCAAGTCACAGTTACATGGACTACCAATATCGGGTTCATCACTAAACGGACGACTGAACAGATTCACATGTGTTTGGGTGGTTCGCAATGGGAATATCACGTGCTGTGCGCATCTCTATAGCTTACTAACGATCAGGTTTTTAGAGAGGAAAAGGAGAGGAGGAGAGGAGGTACTCGAGCTCAGTTATTGCTCTCTTACATACTTGCTTATCCACACTCCAGCATATGTGGGTCTGTGTGTGTGCGTGTGTGTGTGTGTGTGCAGCCCTTAAAAGCCAAACTTGTTGTTGTTTTCTGCTGTTGCATTCATTTTCATTTGCCCGCTACGCTTTATCGTTGCCTTCGCTCTCCACGCATTGTGTATCTGTATCTTTTTCAACCAGAACAACCTCATGGATTGAAAATTTGTAACAACCTTTGGTTTTTTCTCCACTGTTGCAGGGCAAATTGCCAAAATGCTTAAACCGGCCCAAATGAAATCCGAGCCCATGGATAATGTCGTTAAAACTGGCATAACTTATGCGACCAGCAGCTCCAGTACCGTTTCAACGCGTGGAAGTGGCAGTGGCATTCCGTTCGTGGGACGCATGGGCGCCTTCAGTCAAATGGTAAGAGAGAGAGAGGGAGAGATTTGGCCTTGTAAATGCTATTGAAATAATTTTACTCCACAGGGCACGGCCACACAGGGACAGTTTATACGCCTGCAAGACAATTGCATTACAATTCCAAAAACCGAAAGTAAGCCACACACGCCACATCATCCCAAAAAATTATATGAAAATTAACTTTTTCGCTTAAAAACAAACACAGATACTTCATACACAACAAGTGTGTCAGCGCAGAAAGGCGGCAACGTTGGTGGCAGCGGTAGCGGCATGCACGACGTGGTAAGTGTGCAAAACATTAGAGATGGGCGCAGGAAGGTATTCCTGTGGAAATTTGGGGGGCTGGGATCGGCACGGGAGAGATTTTGATATCCTTATGGGGGGGCTAATAAATAAAATAATAAAATATAAGCTGTCTCAGAGCGACAGGTTGTTCATTGACTATTGATGGTCTATCCGACTGTCTGTCTGTTAGAAAGCTTCTAACTCAGAGACCATAAGAGATTGTCACAGAATTTTTGCATGTACAGCTGTGTTCACAAAAGTAGTAGACCCCAATCTGGCATTGTTTTTAGCATATTCCCTCTAGCAGTGGGTTTCAGAGACTTTCAATTTGTTTTCCCGATTTTTGGATCTATGTGCCCAACCAATAATAAAACAGTATTAGCAAAACACCAAATTTTCCAAACAAAACCTGTTTAATTCTTCATATTATTAATCAATTGTGTTGCTTTTTCTGTATTTTCACTTGTCAGATATCTCGTAAAAGCTTCTCAAATGAGAAATCAGACAAGTGTTATAGTCAATCTGATTATTCAATCAATCAATTAATGAAAAGAAATCTATCTGAGTTCCTTGGACAGCCAACTCACAGTAAACTAAGGTATTTTTCACCCCATCTCAGTTGAGATCTCAACAAGTGAAAATACAGCTTAATGACTTTATACCTGGTTGTAAACCCCTTATAAGCTATTATGGCTTTTGCATCTGCGTGGCATGGAATTAATTTCACGGTCAGCAATGCTTGACTGATCCCTTTCCTCTTAAATATCCTGCCAAAGTTGTGTCCTAGTTGACGGCAACACTTCATTTAACGTCAGCAGCCAATGTCAGATGTCAATGGGAGTTAGGTCCGGTGACTGAGCTGGCCATAGCAATACAATACGCTGTACATTTATCGGAAACGGCCTACTATATCATATAGCCGTCATAGGAACGATCGGTTGAAAAACTAGTTCAACTAAATTGCTACGCTTTTCCATGATTCCACTAAGTTTGGTCGAAGGCGGACATCCATATAGTAAAACTGCCATAGAAATATCAAGTCTGAAAAGAAGTCTTAGTGAACAATTTGTTTTTGTTTTCAATGGAAATGTTCTTAAAATTGCCATTTATTTATTTGATATACTTCCACATACAATTCTACAAAGTTTTGTCAAAATCGGTTGACTAAATCGGTCGAAAAAGACGATCTATTAAGAAAAACTTTTTTGTTTTAAATAAAATCGACTCCAAATTTCATAAATGTTCGTTTGTAAGGCTTTTGTAAGATTCCATCAAGTTTGGTCTAAATCGGATTGCTCCCATAGAAAAGTAAGGTCCCAAAAGTAGTCTTAGTTAGCAAAACGTTATGCCATTGGGTACATAAACTTCGGCCAGGCCAAAGTAAACTTTCCTATATTTATACTCTGTACCGTAGCTACAGAAAACCTCATATCTCCCACAGTTTCTAACGATGGATGGTTCGTACCTTCTGAACATATTTAGTTATTAGTATTATTTATCGATTAGCGAAAGGAATAATGAAGATCGCATGAACGATTGTCGATTTATAGGGAAAAGCAACAGCTGAAGCAGCGATGGGCAGCACTTACAAACTTTGTTAGATGCAATGTATGTTATAGTCGGGTTTGACCAACTTTCTTACTTGTTTATAGTATGAATGTGGTTTTGATCACATTTGACAATCGAAAATCACTAATCGTAAAACGGATTTATCTGCTAAATCCGCTCAAATATTGGAAAGTTTTTCATTCTATTCGGCTGCAATTTTTTTCAATATTGTAAGCTCCAAATATTATATCTTCTCAAACTGTTACAATTTTACACTGTTATGTAGCAATATAGACCTAACTTAACAAAAATATATATAGATTATGCAACCTTTTATTAGAACTGCTCAAAAAGTTAGAGATTGTTTTTCCAGACATAAATTCATAACCATGAATGTGATAACATTAAATCGGGGTATAATATACTATGGAGTTAATGTTGGAGGATAATGTTGAGGAAACATATTCTTGCACATAAGAACCACCCATTAACATAAATAGAGGTGTAATGTATAATATTAGTAGCCCAAGGACGTATTCCTTGGGATGAAATTGACACTACGCTTGAATGGAGACATCCGCCAACTTAGTGTCTGTTGCTGCGTAGACTTAGAACAACTCTAAGAAGCTAAATGGTGTAGGTTTTGATTTTTGGATCAATTTCCGCATAAATTTTTCGTGTATTTAGGCAAGTCGGGGCTTCAGTCCAGGCCTTATTTACCAGTGTGGATGGTATTGTGAAGCACTTTTGGGTCGCTATCTGGTTGATTTAACCATTTCAGAGGCATTTTCCAAATGGAGTTTTTCAAAAAGATCGCATACAAAACTTAATGCATATTTATAGTAATAGTTATAGTAATTATGTGGAAAAGCAGGCCCATACCATAATTTTCAAGCCATCTTGCTTTAAGGTCCTTAAAGAGTCTTTGGGAAGGTGTTCTGGTATACAGCTTCTTTCGTGCTCTTACTTAGACTCTTCTTAGACATAAACTATGTTTATTCTGTATCAAAGGTACAGCATGTGTAAAATGCAGAAAGAAGCATCTCCCACCTTAAAATTAAATATATTTATTCTTGTTTTCTAATTGTTTTCCTTTATATTGTATCTTTTTCACAGATAAAGAGTGATCGCTATGTCAAATATACGCCAAATAATGCCATGAAAATGAAATCCAAACTGTAAGTCGACTTTTGCCAATTTCTATATCCTACTTAAAAAACTAATCCCTTATCATCTTTAGGCACGCCATACAAAACAATTCGTTGCATCAAATGTCCGCCTCCACATCATCAGTACAAAGGAAACGTAAGCCCGACAAAGCTGGCAAGGGCTTGCGTCATTTCTCCATGAAGGTATGCGAAAAGGTCGAGGAGAAGGGCAAAACCACCTACAACGAGGTGGCCGATGATTTGGTTAATGAGGAGCTGAAAAACAATTCATATGATACCAACTGTGATCAAAAGAATATCCGACGTCGTGTCTACGATGCGCTCAACGTACTGATGGCAATCAATGTTATTTCCAAGGATAAGAAAGAGATACGCTGGATTGGCCTGCCGGCCAATTCGGCTGAGCAATTCTTGCAACTGGAGGAGGAGAATAGTTTGCGTCGCGAACGCATCAAACAGAAGCATGAAATGCTGCGTGAAATAATCATGCAGCATGTGGCGTTCAAGGGACTGGTGGAGCGCAACAAGCAGAACGAGTGTCAGGGTGTGGTCCCATCACCAAATGCATCCATTCAGTTGCCCTTTATCATTGTCAATACGCACAAATCGACCAAAATCAATTGCAGCGTAACCAACGATAAGTGAGTTACACATGATGAGCTGAAAGTTCCTACGTGTTATAAATTTTAATTTGTACTTTCACAGATCCGAATATATCTTCAAGTTCGACAACACATTCGAAATGCACGATGATATTGAGGTGTTGAAACGCATGGGCCTACTGTTGGGTGAGTAACCATACCCATGGTATGTTTTAAAGACCAGTTTATGGATTTTAAGATAAAGGCGCCCCCATTTGAGATGCTCCCCATAAAAATAAGACTACACATCGTTTAAAATCAATGTAGATCTATCATAGTGTAATGGTTTAAAGAGTCCAAAAACAGTTGGGAATAAGTAGCCATGAAAAATTGGATTGTAATTGTCATATAAATAGGAATTGTTGCACTGTGGTCCAGACTATACGTGATTTACACTAGATTTTAAACTTTCGAAGGCTTTTGAAAGTTGTCTTAAATTGCTTTAGAGCAACACTTCCCAGCTCTTTCATCTTTCCATTTTAGAGCATCGAAAAGTTGGCACACTTTTTTTTCATTTCTAAGAGTTAATGGCCGTCATATCCAAGACTTCGCTTTAAAAGCACCCCAATTTTGTCGAGTAAGTGCTTTTGGCAACTGCCTGCCACCGAGCTTCTTTTTGTACTGATTTCTCAGCAGTTCTCTGGCGTCGATTGATCGTATGTTCCGACGATTCTTAATCACGCCACGCTTGTTTCGAAGGTTTACCAATCCGCCTGCCAGCTTTCCTCTGTTATTCTGGGCTTTGCTTGCAAAGAAGTTTCTTGACTTCTAATAATACTAATCCGTTCGGCTCTTTTTGAGGACGGACTTTCGTTTTTCTGGCATATTTTAGAAAATCACAAATATTACAATTAAAAATCTTTGGAGTCTATTTCCTTGTAAACTTTTCAAGTTAGAGCAATTCAGCTCGATCTCATTTGAAAAATTAAACAATTCTGTGAATTTTGCGGTTTTTTTTTTTTTTTGCCATTTTAAGGTTATCAACCATCCATATGGAAAATTTTATCCAAATCCGTTCTGCCATTTCTAAGAAATTGGTGTTCAAGCACGCAAGGAGGACACAAACTTTCACATTTATAATATTGGAAAAGATACTTTCTGTTGTCTGATATCTTAAAATAGTTTCTCAATCTTCTTAATCAATTGGTTTTAAAATACATAAAATTAAACGACATTGTCTATACCTCTATGGCTGAATCAACTTGGTCTAGTGGACTTTCGTTTGTAACAAGATTAACAACATTAAAATGTGCATCTTATTAACTTCACTATGCAGTTCGCTTGCCTTCCATGGCCTTCTAAGAATGGCGCTTTAAGATGGCGTTATTATTATTAAAACGCTTAGTTTAAATAATTTTGGACGGTAATATAATTTTTATTTCAACAAATCTAAAAAACATAGCAAAAGTTGATTGTGCATAGATTTCGGGGCAAAACTTGGTCAAGCGCCTTTGTGCACAACAAATGATTTACAAAAATATTTACATCAGATACAAGTTTTTCTATACATTGTATGAAAAAGTTTTAATTTTTATGAAATCTTATATCCAAATGATGTCCAATAAGCTAGAAATTTGAGTTAAAAATAGAGGAAAGTTAACTTCGGCTCGGCCGAATTGTGTATACCCTTGCAGAACGTTTTTTTTAAACTTACTTGAACGACATTTCCCCTTAAAAACAACAAGTTTTTCTCTCTAAGACTAATTATACTCTGTACCGTAGGTACATAGAGTATTATAAGTTTGTGCAAAAGTATGTAACATCCAGAAGGAAGCATCTCCGACCCCATAAACTATATATATTCTTGATCAGCATCAACAGCCGAGTCATGTCCGTCATGTCCGTCTGTCCGTCTGTCTGTCCATATGAACGCACTGATCTCAGAGATGGTAAGAGATAGAGGTTTGACATGTATGGGACATATGCTTCTAATGTCTGCAGGCAGATCAAGTTTATTTTCAATTTTGGCCACGCCCCCTCCCGCCCCCGCAATTTAGAAAAAACGTCATATCTCCCACAGTTTTGAAGATAGATGGCTTATTCCTTCTGGACATATTTAGTTATTAGGATAACCAAAGGAATGAAGAAGATCGGATGAACGGTTTTCGAGTTATGATCAAAAGAAATTTTCTTGGTACAGAGTATGTTATAGTCGGGCTTGACCGACTTTCTTTCTTGTTTTCTGACTCTACTTTTGTATCACAGTTATACTATATAGGTTTCCGATTTCTACCAAACTTAGTGAAATCATGAAAAAGCATAGCAAACTAAGAAATACAAAGTTTGAAGGCGATTTCTTTGAAGACAAAAAAGTTTTTCTCACAAAATCATATCATCATTCATATGGCAGCTATAACCTATGGTCATCCGACTTTGACCAAACTTTGAAGAATTGTGTGAAAGCTTATAAAATAAATATATGCCAATTTTAGAGGAGGTTTAAATTAAAAACAAATAAGTTTTTCTTAGTAAGACTATGTTTCTAACCTTACTCTTCCATGGCAGCTATACTATATAGATGTCCGATTTCAACCAAACTTAGTGGAATCGTGGAAAAGCATAGCAAACTAAGAATTACGAATTTTGAAGACGATTGCATTCAAAAAAAAAAAAAAGATTTTCTTACTAGAACTAGTTTTTCGACCAATCGTTCCTATGGCAGCTATATGTTATAGTCATCCGATCCAGCCGGTTCCGACAAATGTGCAGCGTATTTGTACCAGTTGACTTCGTGCAAAGTTTCATCGCGATAGCTTTAACACTGACGAAGGAGATAGAATAGAAACAGACGGACGTACAGATCATGGTTATATAGACTCAGCTCGTCATGCTGATCAAGAATATATATACTTTATGTGGTCGAAAATGCTTCCTTCTATGCGTTACAAACATCTGGACAATTTCAATATACCCTCTGCAAGAATTATACCGACATGTTTACCAAAAATGTAAAATTACTCAATTCAACAACTCCTTAGCTTAAATTGAGATTGGAAATTCAAATGTTCCTCAATTCAACAACTTTAAAGCTCAACTGGGTGGTCGGAAATAACCTAACTGGTATTCCAAATTTAAACAAGCACCTCGACTACCATTTAAGAATGCCTTGTATTCAAATTATTCAATCTTTAAATGTAATTTTCTTTATGTTTTCCTCACAGGTCTGGACAAGGGCCAGTGTACGCCAGAGAATATTGAGCGTGTTAAGGCTTGGGTGCCACGAAATCTAGCCAAATATGTGGAAGGTACGTCGTAGTAAAAGTTCATTTCCATTTCTTGATTTTTAACACCCGTTTCCCCTCACAACAAACAGCCTATGGCACCGGCAAAGTTGGTGATGCCATGTACGAGTCGGATGATGATGAAACAGATTTCAATGGTTACCTTGAGTCGTCCACCAATGATTCTCACAGCTTTGCGCAACACACCACGCAGCATAGTACCACCGATGGCGATTTGAAACTGGAGCTGGATGACGATGAGGATGATATCGATTGAGCTCAGGCAGAGCTGGGCCATTGTCATACCGAACATGATGACAATGATGCTGGGGGACGAAATGGCGAGGAAGATGATACATTTAGTTTTACATTTATCAATGCTTTGTTAGGTTTGCCACGCCCACTTGGTTAGGGAACGAGGTTGAGGATGGCCCCCTCTTTGGTTTTGTTTTTATTTCTCAATGAGACTTTTAAAACATTTATACATTTTTATGCTAATTAATAACAAACAAATATTGAATTAATGTACAATTTTCTTGTATTTTTGTAATGTTTTAAGCGCCACTTTAATTTTGTCTCTAGTTAAGCATAAACAATGTACTTTAATGAAACTGCGAAAAGAAAAAACAAAAATATTCATTTGCAATAGCAGCGCAAACATATAAAATATGTATGTTGATTTTTAAACCTTAAACATTTGATAAGTTTTTTCCAAAATTTTCTAGAATTTGCAAGAGAATTAATCAACCTACCTATTTAGTAATAACAACAACACACACACAAAAACACAACAAAACAACCGAAAATCAATATAAATTTCTAGAATTTATATTTATATAATAATATATATATATATATACACATATATATATATATATGGACAATTTCTTCAACCGAAACAACAAACAAATGCATATAAATTTAGTAGAAAACTGAAGTAGAGTTGGTTAACATTTAAGTGTCTGAGCATATGGAAGATGATGATGATACAAGTAACGATGATAATGACGATGTTAGTTGTGTAATGAAATCGAATTAATTGATGGGAGGGACAAGTAAAAAAAAGAAAAAACAGAAAACTTAAGAAACCAGAAACAAACACAAAAAAAAGAAAACAGCAAGTGAAATGGTAAATAAAGTGGAATACATATTGTCAAAAATATGATTTACAAGAAAAAACAATGCAGTGCATCGAAGTTGGATTTTCATTTTTATGATATTTTTGATATGATATTTTTATGACTTGGTACAACTTGTTGAATATTGTTTTATACAGGGAGGCAACACGTCAGAGAATTAGCGCTACTTCAGGGTACACCAGGCTCCAAAAAGGGTTCCAAGGAAGCATATTTCCCGTGGAAAGGGGGCTTTATTCGAAGATGTGCCCAAAGGAATACTTAAAACAGTGATTTTTGCATCCCAGAATGGTCTCTAGAATAAAAAAGATGTAGTGTGGACTCATATATTCGCCCTTGACTTTTTAAAACACACTCCCTAAATCATTCAAAGATAACCCAAAGAAAATAGTTCGGTTGCTTCTATAAGTTTTGCTGAGGGAGTCACTGTTCACTCCAGCTTCAGAGTGGCCCGTAATCGCTTCTTAGAGGCTGCAGCTGTGCTGTTTCCATTTTTCTTTTCTTCACATTTGGCTGGCTGGTATCATATTGGAAATATATAGTATCAATAATTATTTAATAATAATCCATTTATATTGCTATTCACTTATACTTATAGTAACTCCATTAGTTTGCCTGTAAAGTTATTTCAGGAACCTCCCAGTCTTCTTATCAACCCAGCAAACCTCTTTATTTTTGATAGAGGTTCGGTTAGGTGTTGGAAAGCATAAGGTTCCTTTACTTATCGAACCTAAGATATCGTTCGTTTGGCTTTACAGCTTGTTTTATCATTTTTTGAGATTGAGACGTTTTTTGGTCAGGATTACCTGATCAGATTACCAATTTAGTTGTCGAATCGTCCGCATTTCTTATTGGTATCATTCCTAAGTCCTATAGAAAGGCTACCAAAAGATTATGGGCTTCGATTTTTGGAAGGTAGTCTCACCTTTCTCAATTTGACTTGGGTTAAATTTCCTTTAGAAATTGAAATGTGTCGATGGTACATACATTAATTTACATACTATAAAATTACATTAAGAAATTATAAAATTTCTTATGAAAACATAAAGCTAGGATATTTTTTATACTGTGCAACAGAGGTACACATAGTATATTAAGTTTGTGCAAAAGTAAGTAATATCCAAAAGTAAGCCTCAAAGTATATATATTCTTGATCAGCATCAACAGCAGAGTCGATATAGCCATGTCTGGCTGACTGTGCGTATGAACGCACAGATCTCAGAGATGGTAAGAGATAGAGGCTTGACTTATATGAAACAAAAACTTCTAATACTTGCAGGCAGATCAAGTTTATTTTCAATTTGGTAAAAATGTTATATTTCCCATAGTTTTAAACATAGATGGTTCGTACCTTCTAGAGATATTTAGTAAAAACTATTATTTATCGAACCGCCAAAGGAATGGTGTAGACCGAAAGACCAGTTGTCGAGTTATGATCAAAAGAATGTTAGCTGCTGCAGCGCAGTAGCAAAACAAACAATTCTATGATTTTTTAAAGCGAAGATATACCATTTTTTAATTACTTATGCTTCAATTGACCATATTTCGCACCGTCCAATGGCAAACAATAGTTGTTCTTCAATGTTTTTATAAGAAATTGGCAAAGGTTTTCCACAAAAAAGGTTCAAAGTGTGAGTTTGAAGTAACTTTAAGCTCAAATTACTTAAAATCTATACTTGATAGATCATTTCCGAAAGCAGAGGATTATATTTAGCACACCAAATCTAACTAGAATCACCACGTGCCCTTTAATATGCTGAAAAAATCTAATTGTGAAATTGATAAATACATTTAGGGCCTATTTCTCATCGTCTGCATAGAGCTCTATCAGTCACATCAACTTACAAATAGCAGTGTAATCTTTGAATTTATCTGACACATAGCAGCTATGTAGAGGATGAGAAATGGTACCATAATAAGCTATACCCACGTTTCTTACTCGAATAAGAATGTGTGAGATTTCGTCTGTGTAGAAAGCCTTTAAAAACTATCTAAACCTATTGATGGAGTGGGAATAGTTCGGCTAGTATTGGCGTATCAATAGCGCAGAACCATCAATTCTTCTCCAACTCTTAAACCTTAAAGCAAGGATCAAAATTCTGATAAATCATATCGATTACAATTCCACAAGTTACAAGTATCATTGACTGAAGGTAATCGCTGTAGGTCCTTAAACACCTCATTGAACTGAACCGAAACAGTTTGCTTATTGGTATTCGGTTTGGTTCAGCATTTTCGAAAGTCCGGCTTTGCACCCCTTGCAAAAACACCCTTCGTATCCAATAAAATGCTACTTCAGAGAGAGAGATCAACATGAAGAAGTGGATTAGTGAAAAGATCAAGTGAGGCCGAACAAATATATGTAATGATAAAACAATGCAAGGCCGTGAGTCGGCTGAGGTTGATTGGATCTATTTTCCGATTTCTTCGGCTTAGGTTTGATTCAAAATTTTCAAAGGTTCCTACAGAAAAAACCAAAACTAAAAAATGTTTACCAAAAAACAGACAAAAATTCTTGCTTTATTTTGCAGTTTTGGGTTTATCTCACAAAAGCTATAGGTTTTCATTGATAGTACTTAAAAATCGAGGGAACATTAGACACATACAAATCTGTGTGATGATCTCCTAGTCATCACACCGAGGAGTATGCATTTTATGTATGTTGGGACAATTTGGTTAACAATATTTCATAACTTAGCTAGCTGAAAATGAATGTGGTATGCTTAAATCAATACGAAACTGGGATCAGCAAAATGTGGAACAATCCCCCCCGAAGCAAAATTTTCTTAGGTTTTCGGTTTACAATTACAACTTGCAGCGGCCCCCTTAACAGAAATGGAAATGTACAAAAGAGAACTTAAAATACAAATACAAAACAACACTTAGAATTCACAAATTTGCTTAAGAATTATTCAAGTTCAGGCGAAACCCTCGTCCAGCGCTGCCGCCGCCATTGTGGTAGGCGGGCCGAAGTGAGGCTGCTGTTGGGCTGCTAAATTGAAATCGTAGTTCATTTGTTGGTCTAGCGGAGGGGCGGGGAAAGCATCAGCAGATAAATTCATTAGCTCTGGCTGTGGATTCATTGGGGGTTGTGGTTTGTTTGTTTCCTGACGCATTTGCTGGGGTGATTTGACATAGTTGATGGGAATAATACCCGAATTTTGACCATTTACGCTGGCCAATGCCCAGCCAGTGTTAAGGAGATTGAGTGTCTGTTGGATTTCACGTGGAGCCACCTGAATGGTTTGTCCGGCGCGCAGAGAGAGTTCACTTGGTGTACGAGCTTGGAAGTCGTACATGGACTGTGTTTGTATGGGCGATATCCACTTGGCCGGGTTGCGAGCTAACGAAGAGAGGGAGGTAGGTGTTAAACCTTGTGCTTATCTCAAAGATTAGGCTCTAGAGCAAAGTTTTCTCTTTGATAAGATAAACTGAGTGCGATGTGCCCACAAACGTACCTTCCTCTTGCGCCGTATTCGTCACCGTGCCCAAAAGTTTCATGATCAAATATGGAGCTGTGAAGATGAAACTGAGAAAAGCCAACACCGGCCACGGTGAGGTGCCTTTTCTAGGAGGTTGCGGAGGTCCGCCTGGTTGACCCTGTTTCTCATTCAAAGCCTCGGCAAAAGCCTTTTTAAATGCCGCCGAAGAGGGATCCAAATTCGAAATACGCAGCCAGTATAGCATCCTGTGGAAAGAAACCAAATTTCATTAAATTGCATGGCCATTTCTCAGTCTGTCTTCACTTACTTTCTGTAAATCCAGTTGATCCCACGGAATATGGCAAATGTGGTCCAAAACTGAGCGAAAACACTTCGCAATCTGCCAAAATTGGCAGCCACTCCCAAAATGGCACGGAATGAGCTGGTCAGGGCAAAGAACGTTGAATCCAACATGGAGGCTATATTCCCAATGGCCGATACTAATGATTCAATACTTTGAAAAGCTGGTCGTGAACTGGCCTCGGCCATTTGAATAAAGCGCTGCTCCGGATCGTTGGGATTCATCATGCCAAAGCGATTATAGCCACCACCATAACCACCCATGCCCATTCCCATGCCTAAGCCACCCATGCCATATCCACCGAATCCGCCGGACTGGTAACCACCAAAACCTCCATAGCCACCCATGCTTCCAAAGCCACCGCCTCCTCCATAACCACCATATGCACTCTGGCTCTGTTGGAAAGGTGACTGTGGCAAGGGTGGTGGCAGGGCTCTCACATTGCCGGCATAGGGTGTTCGCAGCACTGCATCTGGCGGAGGACCGCTGGCAAATTCTATGCCAGGAGCACTACTCGCGGGCGGCAACAGAGGCGTCTCATTAATAACCGCACTGCGCAGATTATTGTTATCGGCCATCATGGCAAAGTGGGACTGAAGTGCAAAACTCTCTTCGTTCCGGACGAAGGTAACGATTGAGTTCTGAACTTTGGTCCAGGGTAAACGCAGGGGTAACGAAGTGGTGCGGGGAGGGGCGTTTGCCTTTGCACTTGTTTTCTCCGAACCTGGTCTTCTCTGGTCAAAGGTCAGCGATATCCACGTTGAGCTGAAGATGACGTCGTTTTATCGCCTGGATATAATCTTTCTGAGATAATGGTGTGTCCGTATCTCTGTTAATTTCTAATGAAATTATATTTTTTTGTGTGGAAAATACTGTCCTTGCCAGATAGTGGCCTGCTTGTAAGGTGGCAGCGCCGGTCCCAGTGATGACAGCGCTGTGTGCGCATCGATATTGAAAGAAAGCTGGCAGCGTGTCACGAAGTGGGCGGCGCGGTCAGGCAGCGCTAGAAAATATTTTAGATGGTTCGGTCAAATCTGTATCAGTTCAATATTCGACAAATTCAAATTTCAACCATGAGTATTTGAACCCCAACAATAGTTTCGCTATGGTGAGTATTCCCATCTCTTGTAGTCACAGCTTTGCTGTCAAATCTGTCAAGCACTTTCGTTTGTGCCTTCGAAGGGTTTGGTTGCGCCGCTTTTTCAAAGCCAAATTTTGCTAAGCTTTATTAAGTGGACCGGTTCGGTTCAAAACCGGTTTGCAGCCCTGGTGAGGACCTTGTGTACTCGCCAACTGAGTCACTGTGATGGCTGTATTTAAACTCGATAAACACGATAGTTCATTATCAAGACCAAAAAAAAACAAAAACATTTCTGGCAAGCATTTTTTATACATCCGGCAGCCCCGTACTCTCTGTGTGTGCGTGTGAATTTGTATTTGTTGTGTTTCGTTGCTGAAATGAGCGCTAACAGCCTGGGGCTGGAGACTCAAGGGTCGTCCAATTGTTTACGAGAATGGGCTCCTTTAACGGAAATAATCGATCTTATACCGGCACGACAGCAGCGTGGTTTCTTTCCCTCGAATCTCAACATCTCCTGCATAGATGCCACACCGGAGTATTTGGCTCTGGGCTCGGACGCAGGGATTGTCTTCTGGTATCATCGCGAGACAGGCGAAATGCAGAAACTAAAAGCAGAGGTGGGAGGATGATGAGTCATAGTGTGCGTGGCGGTTAATCATTAAGGGATCTCCCCCTTCCACTCGTTTTGCAGGTAGCTTCGCGTATTACCTGCGTGAAGATAGTCAATTCTGTGGAGTATATGGTGGCCGCCGGCAGTGCCAATGGACAAGTAAGTGTGTTCCAAATACAAAAGCAACTGCCACCAGACTTGGATTTAGTTGCTCCATGCACGCGAAGTAAGCCCATCGAGCGGTATACCATACGGGATTTGCATCACTGTGTGGTCAGTTGCTGTGAATGGTCCAAGAATGGCATGAAACTGTATTCCGGGGATCGGCAGGGAGTGGTGGTCTTAACCGAGTTCGATTACCAAGCGGTGTGTAGAGATTATAAGCTCCGTTTAGTGTCCAAACCATTACTTATCCTTTATTTTTTGCAGCATCTCAGCAAGTCCCTGGAGATTCTGAGCGAGGCTTATGAGATAGTCCAACTAAGTGCCCGGAAGAGTCAACTGCTGGTCTCCACTCTCTATCGTTGTATAATATGCCAACGGGATGGTCAGAGTGGAGAATGGCTCATTACTCAAGTGGGAAAGAAGGATCGTAAACAATTGATTGACTGTGGCGGGATATTTCTTAAACAAAGTCCGCAAGTTATCTGTGGCCGTCCAGGACTACGCTTTTGGCTCTCCGATACGCGGGGAGAAGTGTCCAAGACCATACTCTTCAAGGAAGCCGTTTTGAAGAGTCCTACCTGGGAAATACCCATTCTAAATCCCAAGCAGCGACCTCTCCCAGATGCAACAGCCACAGGCACATTATCCTATGTGGCCACTGCTAATTTCCGCGAGTTGTATCTGTACGATAATCAGGATTCTCTACTGGTCACCCATGATGACGCTTCACTTTATATACTAAATCTTGAACAACTAAAAGTGGAGGCTGTGGCTCGGGGACTGCGTAAGATATTGGACTTTTGTGTGTGTGGCAAGGAGATCTTTGTGTTAGAGGGTGAACGTTCCCTGCTACGTTTGGCCCCGCTGCCAGAGCGGCCCAATAAAACAGCCAAAGTCATCTTCAATCCTCTTATGCCGCCCCCATTGCCTGTGCTAGGATCCACACATTACTCCAATATCGAATCTCCGGTGGAACTGCAAGCGGAGGCGGAAGAATGTTTTGAATTGCCTCCCCTGGAAAAACTAGACTTAAATGTGCCAATTGAGTTAGCAGTAGAGTCACCTTTGGCCCAACAGAATCGTCGTTTGGAAATCTTTCGTCGCATAGGCGAAATGGATTTTGAGCAGTCCATCGTTCACAAGAAGCGCAAGAGTTCCGTGCCCCGGCAGGATGGTGGCATAGTGGAAATTGGTCAGGAGTCTCATGAACTTAGATTGCCTCTAACGAGTGCAGCCACACTAATGGAGGCCAGCTACTGTCAAATGGAGAACAATGGTCTAGCCTCACCTTTGGACTTGAAGAGTGCTTTCCTGCAACATCTGCCGGATGCTCTGAGTCCCACCACATTGCAAAAAACCGTAGCCGAAAAGGCCAAAACGTTAGCCGCTGAAATGGAGCTACCCGAAGTGCACTTGGCACCCCTAACTGCTGAGGAATTGACGGCTGTCCAGAGGCCACCGATAAAAGAAACTCTAATCAGTTGCTATCCCACTTTAGAAGCAGAAGATTTTAGATCGGGTCAGCCGGTGGATGGCATTTATGACGCCAGCACATCCAAGGCAAGGGTGTCGCCTTTAAAATTTGTTAAAACCCAGCCAAAGGCTACAACAATACTCAAGGATAGCCACGAACATCAGGATGAGGAGTATACAAGTTTTTTGCCCGATTTTCGTCGGGCCGGGGATCCGCTGAGAAAGGAAACACAAACACCAGCGACAAGTGATTCCAACACATCCAGTGAATGGGAATTTCTGGATAACTAAAAAAGGATTGTTTGATATGTGTGTGTAGCGATTTAGCCAATATTTTATTGGATGGCGGTATTATTATTTTTGGAAAAATACTTCCTTGGATAACGTATGCTTTTCAAAACCGTTTAGTTTCATACACCTTACCATTCCATTTCCACTTCAACAATTCAAATTCTGGTGATAACTTATTGGTTCCTATAATTCCCTCAAAACGTAATCTCCATATTACTTAATTGTTGATTGCTTTTTGAATGTTACTAAAAATTACTGGCTTAACCATTTTTCCTTCTATAAATCCAACGATATCGTTTCATCTCTCTAAAAAGTATTATTTTTGAACACATGTAGGATATAATCGATTTAACCCATTTCCAATTTATCAGTCGAAGAAATGAATCGATTTCTAGCGATATCAATTTGTTTTATAAACTAACCTGATACATAGATCGATTTTCAAACCGATTTTCTTATTCCAATATTCAATTTTGATCAATTAATGAGCTTGGTCGATGTAAACAGTTGTCACCACATTCAGACAAAGTCTAAGACCTATCGATTCGTGGATATATCGGTTGATATTTCTCTCTAAAACCAATGCTTTTTGGTGAAATGTATCGGTTTGGTTAATTGAAAAATGTTTTATTTATTAGTTTCAACTAAATTACTTATTTCAAACAATATTCTTAATTGTGGAAAACACATAAAATGATGATTAACAAATTACATATATCGATTATCTTGAAGAAATGTTTAATAACGATGTTATATATTTAGTTGATTGTATTTCCCTTGTCACAAAATAGGTGATTTATTGATTTATAAGAATCGCAAAACTCATCATGATATTTCGACGATTTTCTCAGCGATTTAATGATTTTGAATGAACAGAGTTGTTTAATCAGATCAGATACATGTAGTATTCGAATCGACTTTACAGTTTTAGCGATATATCTTAATATTCTATGCAATCTATATTGTTTTTAGCATTGTACCACAATATCACAAGCTCAAATGTTATAGTTATATCGATAAATCGATTATTTTAGTTATCTGAATTTTTATTTTATAGCTTATTTTGCTCCAAAATAATTTTTTTCCCTAGTTTTTTTTTTTGCAATCATATTTCATTCTTTTTTCCCATTTTGAATCTTTTTGAAATTCAAAAATTGTTTTTGATATTTCACATTTGGTGTGCTAAGAGTCTGTAAATGTGAGAGTAAGAAGGGAAATATTTCTATAGAAAGATATATTTTTAGAAGTGGTAGAAAAATTTTGATGTAATATTTAAAATTCCAAAAGTTTTTGATTTTAAATTCCAAAATCAATCCAAAATATCCTGAAATTCCAGTGCTTGTTCTAAGAACAGTGCGAACTTTACTTAAGAATCTTATGCAAGATGATTATTTTATTTAAATAGTTTTGATCTGCATAATAATAATACATTCGCAAATCGATTGTCTATATTCTCACTATTACAAAAATCTCTGCATTCCCATGAATCTGTCTAAGGAATTTGTGAAAAATTTGAGGCAAAATACTTCAAGTATAGCTCCATGGATTTAATTTAGTTTATTTTTTTTTATCCCGATTTTAGTATTTCCATGTACCATATACCATATTCTACATTGAAATTGTTATCAGCTTAGTTATATTTCGAAAGTAATTTAAAAAGTTTAGTATTTGTTGATATTGTGGATCTAAAATTAAAATATTTGCTCTTTTAGGCCTAGGTTGTTCAAGAACCAACCGCAAACAGTTTAAAATTCGTTATTAGTATTTGCAGTTGAGTCAAATTTCGAAAGATTTTTTAAGGAATCCAAATCCAATGTTTCTAGATAATTCAAATTTTAATGAGCTAGAAAAGGTTTCTATAACTTCTTTCCTTTAATTTGTGTATCTGGAATTCCCAAGTGCGCCGTTGCCATTTTTTTTTTACAGAAATTCATAATTTTGTTGGCCAGTTGGCCCAACACCATTACAATAGCAATAAGCCGCAACTTTCATTTTGAGTACTTTTTCATTGCTTCTATTCGCTTCGTCGTTGAGTGTGTTTCCTGAGGGCCCTTTTCCCCTCAAAGTTTGAAAACGCTTATTCAATTCCTTAATCCCTTTCGAGGAATGCCTTCAATGACATCTGCTCAGTCAATACCACTTAAATGCACTCCTTTTCAGTAGCGCCCATGCAGCCAAAGAAAAAATGATCCGTTCAAAGTTTAATATGCTTAACAAGTATTTAATTAGGAAGTGTTTAACACTTACATCTTAAAGAAGTTATGTTTGAAATTACAATGATCAGAGCTGAAAGTCTATGAAAGGAAATTTGAAATTTATATAGAAGTAAACTTTGATATTAAAGTAAGACATTTTTTTACCAAGCTACAACTTTTCACCTTACAAAGATTGATTGATTTAATACTAATCAGGAAAGCAGTTTAAATATGAACATTTTTTTTTGATCTATTAAATAGTTATTTCCCCATAGACTTAATCCATGAAACCCTAAAATTGTAGTATGTGAAATCTTTGTTTTGAAACATTTTTCATTATCCATTCCAAAAACTCCATTAAAGTTTAATAATTTTCTAAAAACTCATAATTTAAGCATATATCAAATTGAAGTGTTGAATTGAATACGTTTATCTCAGGAAGTGGTTATTTGCCCTCATATTGCTTATTACAATTTACATATCAAAATTATTGATAATGTTTGCTAACCATTCCTTAGTTTTTTTCGCGAATCTCTACACATATCAAACACATCCTCTAACCCAGTATTATGTGTTTAATTGCATTTTGATATTATTGCACAGTTTTTTTTTTCATTATTATTTAATTTTTTTTTTGGTTTTCCTTTTGCTTTATTCAAACAAGTTGTTGTGTTTTTGATGATTGTGATTATTATAATTATATTATTAGTTTTTTTTTTTTAAGTAAATTTTACTCACAATTGTACATAACTTTTAAGGCTTAAGCATAGAGTTACGCGTTTTAAAGAGCACTGTGAATTTGTTAATCTAAATTAAATGCCTATACATTATTTTTGCAAGTCACAAGACCGCTTTTGCAAATGTGGAAAAAAATGATATACGTATGTATACAAATATATATACTTACAGATATTACATTTTAAACAAATGCCTTTGTAATTACAATTATTTATTTGGATGAACATTTTGTTGCCGGAAACCTAGAGCTGATAAATGGTTAATAATCATGTGCGCCCACAGCAGCATGTGCCAGACATTTGGTGATAATTAAGAGATATGTAGAGGTTCAAGGTCACAATTCCCCATTACTAGGATAGTATTCTTCAATAATCCTAATGGAAATTTCCTAATTATGTGTGCTCTGCTATTACAACATCAGAGTGTACACTTCACTCAAATTTGAACTCTCTGGCGTTATTAATAAACAAATCGTAATTGAAATTTGAACTCAGCCTGCATTCAATTGGCCACAATAATGGAAAGTTTTGTTGCTGCCTTATTAAAAGTACTAGGTCTCTCCATTTGTATCTAGAAAATTCGACTTGTCCATGGGGAAACCACAGAGTTCACCTTGAAATTGGAATTGGAATCACTCAACGCCAACCGGGGAAAAAAATTAATAAAAGGAATTTGTTTGCAAAATAAAAATAAAAAAATTTTCCACAAACCTAAGAGCTTGCTTCTCCTCCTACTCATTGATATTGATTGAACGGTGGGGGTGGGGGGAGGGGCTCTGAGAGAAAAGTCTGGAAGCTGCGGTTGTCTCTGCATTTTTCAAGCAAAAACAGTTCTATGCCAAATTGGAATAGTTTGGTTTGGTTTTGGTTGATCATCAAAAATAGAGAAAATCAAATTATCCCCCTTGCAGTTAGTATAATAAATACAAAATAATGATTTATATTTAAAAATGTAATTTTATTTTTGAAGAATGCTCTGAATGCTTTGACCAAGCTCATCATTTTTGCTGGCCAGTTTATTGTAAGGCAGCTTTATGTTATACTCATTCGATTCGAATGAAATTCAGCAGAATTGTGCTGAAGGCAGATAATATAAATAATTGGAAAGTTTAAAGATGCCAAAAATTGAAAAACAAATCAATTTTTCTCACTAAAACTAGTTTTACCACCGATCATTCCTATGACAGCTATATGCTATGATCATCCTATTTCGACAAAACTTTGTACAATTGTGCGAAACTACATAAAATAAATAGATGGAATTAATGAAGACGCTACCATTGCAAACAAAAAAGTTCTCCTCAATAAGACTATTTTCAGACCTACCTTTTCTATGACAGCTATACTATATAGTTGACCGATTTCGACCAACCAAAATAGAATCATACAAAGGCATATCAAACTAAAAAAACACGGAGTTTGAAGACGTTTGCATTAAAAACAATTAAGTTTTTCTCACTAGAACTAGTTTTTTGACCGATCGTTCCCATGACAGCTATAAGATATAGTCATCCGATCCGGCTGGTTTCGACAAAAGTATAGCGAGTTTGCACCAGAAGACTTCGTGCAAAGTTTGGTGAAGATAGCTTCAAAAATGAGGTACGATGTAGCAAAGATACTGAAGGACGGACAGGCGGACATGGCTTTATCAACTCAGCTCGTCATGATATATGCTTTCTTCCATGTGTTACATGGTACATCTGCAAGGTTATAACTTATAAGAACCAGATAATGGAAGCGGCGAATCAAAATTTGTTAAAACGAAAAGGCTAAGTTAACTTCGTTTTTTTTTTTTTCAGCACATTATAGTTCTCCGACTTTGGCCAATATCTGCAATTACCTTTAAAACCACCTAGCATTCAAAATAGATGAGTTTAGGAGCGCTAACATTCAAAAACCAAAATATTTTTATTACTTAGACCAATTTTCCTATATGCTATAGTCAATCTATTTTGACAAAACTTTGCAGCAAATGCCATTTTTCAAGGATATTAAAAAAAAAAAATTTTTTTTTCTTCTAAGAGTATCTTTCGGACCCATCTTATGGAGCTAGGGTTAACGGTATTTGAACTATTATTTGGTATTTTGTTTGACGATATCCCCCATTCCGATATGATATTTTTTGTGCTGATATATCGATATTCATATTTCAAAAAATATGACTGTTGTCAAAAATGACTATTGTGTCGTTTCAATAAAAACAATAAAATTGATTATTCTAAGGGCAACCTAAGAACTAATCTATTATTCTATTATTAATATATCGATATTTTTTAGACTCGATATATCAAATATTGATTTTAAAGATATAGATTTTTGATATTATTAATTATTATTATTATTTTTTGAGAAATATCAACAGTTCCTAATGACAGCTATACCATCTATAAGTTACGAAACGGAATCATTTAACAATTCCAACTCTGCATTTGCTAATCGGAAACGGGAACAGAGCTGATAAAGTACTTTCGATTACTTCAATTACTTTTAATATTTATGCTAATTTCACTAAAAGCACTGTGAACTGTAAACAGTACTTTAAAGCAGCCCCTCGGAAATAAAGACTGGTTGGGTTCAATGGTTCATACAGCTTTTGGTTTGTTAAAAGATTTTTGGAGCTAACTTGAACCTGAACCTGAAATTTTGACATGATTTTCACACAAATAAGTTTAGAAATTGCAAAAATTATAAGGATTGTGGTCTATTGCAGGAGATGTTTTGGTTCGTTGGAAATAGCGGCTCGGTTTCGGTTCGATTCAGAACCGTTTGGCATTTCAGCTTTAGAGGCAAACACAAAAAGAAAATTCTTTCAAACCTTTTACATATTTTTAATTAAATTAAAATTTAGCTGACTTCGTTTAAGTATTCAAAATATTTTTAATGAATGGACTAATTAACATTAACATTAAAAACCAAGTTCTCTTTAAATATGCCGCAGAACCGGCAATTTGCCGGTTTTGTTTTCCATAAAATCTCTTAACACCTAACAACACACAGAGAGAACTAAAGAGAGAGAGAGAGCGTGCAGACTAAAGAGACAGAGAGAGAGAGAGAGAGAGCGTGCAAGCAAATCAACAAAAGCCGGAGAAATTTCCTATCTACCGGCACCGGGGGTCTATAAAAGCAGACCGCAACTCACTCTCAGCTCATTAGACGGCAAACTTTTGCATCGAACAGACCCCCGCACACTAAGCTGAGATCTCAAACCGAAGCACAGCAAGGAGGGAGAGGCCAAGGGATATCTGTAACAAAACAAATCGTGCGCTAATTAATAAACAAAAAGTGTGGGTGTGAGAAGTGCCAAAAAAAAATATAGAAAATAAATAAACCGAGTGTAAGAAGCAAAAAGAACTACAAAAATGAAACCCACCAAGAACTCAACTTTGGAAATCATCTCGCCCAAGGTGCAGGTGAATGATGAATTCATTGAAACGGAATATGACTATCAGACCTCCCATGTGAAACGCTCGGCCAATGGGCAATTGCAGGTGAGAAAATTGATTTTTGTTATTAGTTGTTTATTGAATGTGCGAAAAGTGAGGAAGGTGAGGGCGCTCGAAAATTAGTTGCCACCAGTTGCATAAGGGTTCCGGAGAAAATATTGTGGCAAATTTTTGTATGACGAAATTATCTAGAAACTTGTTTTGGTTTTCTAAAGCCTGGGAAGGGAAATGGTTATAAAAAATCAGTAAAACTGACAAGTTGAAGAATGATAAATTGCAAATATATACTAAGACTATGTCACTAGAAAAAAAGCATAAATGCTTAAATTTCAGCATTTTTATGGGCAAAAGAGGTACAGACCTATGACTACTAAACTAAGAAACTTTACGTTGAAATTTCAAATAGCTCAGTCTCTCTTATGGAGTTTTTTATTTATATTATTTATCTGTCAACAGTTGGGAAACTTACAAATTGTACACTTCAAAAATTGGGCCTAAAGACCACCAAATGATTCGTTAAATTTCGACCAAGGTACATGCCCTTACCATTCCGTTGCAAACCATAGAGCAAAACAATCTTAAGGTATCGGATGTTATTTATTTCATACAACCTGTTCCTGGTAACCTGTTTCATTAATATCCTTAAAGGAATTTTCAGAAAAAAACCCTTTAGAGATCGTCATACTACTGTAAGACTTAAACCTTCCTAAAAATGTCACAATAACCCTCTTATTCTGATGACAATGATTAATATACACTTTTAAGGACCTACATTTCATTATTATACTTGTAAATACTTTAAACAAAGTCCTTGCACCGTTCTGTTGTTTTTTTTTTTTTAACTTCCATCAGTTATCAGTTGTTTTACTTTATTTCAACTGAGATATTTGAAAAAATATTAATGGTAATATTTTAGAATCAATGTGAAATGTCTACCATCTTTAAATTAAGATAAATAAAATGAATAAAATGAAAAACACACAAAAAAAACAAATACAATTCTTGTAAGTCCCTTCATTAAAGCCTAGCTTTACCAATCATATTTAACCTTTGAATATTTAACATGGGTTTATTGCGACCACCCGAGATAATAATGCCAATATTAAGGGGCTTATCTTTTATGGAAGCAAAAAATACTAACTAAAACTTTTAATTTTTTTAAATTTAATAAATGTTAATTTGTGAAAAAGTAGCTCAAAAGTTAATCTAACATCTAAAAGTTATTTCATTGAACTTTTACTTCAATATTTTAAATATTGAGCTGTGTGGATCGCTTTGATTTCCGGTTCGGTTCAGCATTTAAAAAGGGACGCCGATTCTGTCTTTCTTTTTCTGTTCGTTCACGGTTTGGTTCAAAACTGGTTTTCATACCTGTTTATGATATGGACGAACAGAGTGGAATATATGTTTCTTAACTCAGCTCTACCATAATTTAATCTGGCTTAGGAATGAAATATTAAGAATTGAAAACAGTTTGGCAAATAATAAAGTTTGTCTATTTTAGTGGTAGAAGTAGGTTTATTATATTTACAAATTTGGTTTGGGGTATACACAGTACTTATACTACTCATATCGGATTTCCCGATCGTCGTGAGAACCTCAATCGTTCTGAGTTTGTTTGTAGGGGTTACAAAATTAGATTTTTCTAAGGAACTCAGCTTTGTTGTTTCGAAAAGCTATAATACAATTTATTTGGGTATATAATTATTGGCAAATCTTCTGATATAATTCGATTCCTATAAGTTGATGCTTCTATTAATTTTCTCCTTATGTTATTTCTATGGCTTGTTGGTGGCTTTACTCTTCTTGTCGTCGCCTGTAAATCTTTCTAATTCCCTGTAATATAGGACACACTGCAATGAAGTGCAATGAAATGAGTAGTTTAGTTGCCTGTACAATCGTCTGCGGCATAACATCAGAGTGGATTTTCAGTACTATTCATTCCATGATAAGTTGGTGGGGTCTCTCCCACGTAATCTTCTAAATTACGTTATGTTCCTTTGCTTGTCCTTTCCATATTTCAAAGCACTAGGTTCGACTCAACAGCAAGGATTTGGTTAAAAATGAAGCTAAGCGGGTTTCAGGCATTTTGAAAATTTTTCTGTTGTGGGAGAAATGTTACCCTAGCGTTTGGATATATAGAGTTTAAAGACACGTTTCTACAAAAAGAGCGTAGTACGAAGTGTTGCATGGTAGGTTTTCTTTAGAAAAAATCAAAGAAGATTTTCCACTTCGTCGTATTCAAAGGAACCCGAAACCTGTGCTGCATTAGAAATTTCTCTATAAATCGCGTATTTCTATAATATTTTCCCAAACAAAGCTAAAAAATGTATATTTCGAATTTAAGTTAGAAAAATATTTCTGATTTTGAGTAAAAATAACAAACCCATTCAATTTTCCAAATTTTCCAAATATTATATTACCAAATGGAATTTCAACTTGAAATTCTATGTTTATAATTCGACTCCATTTAGGAGTATTTTCATCCAGTTTGTAAAAGGTGGCAGGCATGATGCCATATACAGTGTGACTTAGCGGTTCAGTTAACTCTAAAATCCTCCTCCTATGCAAAGTTTAAGTATCTGTTTTATTTGTATTTATTTTCAAAATTAAGTTTACAGCATATTAAATCGATCAAGCCTTAGTATTATTCTATTTAAATGTTCATTGTTGACCTTCACATTGAACTTGCCACAGTTCTCGTATGTTCTTAAGCTTTTCGCAGTCACACACACCGACACACACATTTCCCATACCAACTTACATACACACAAATGCAAATATATATTGAGCTGAAAGTGAAAATTTTCCGCAATTAACAGCAGGACACTAAAACCCTGCCTGGTCACATAAATGATAATCAATATTAAATCCCACTCGTTAATTTTTGTTTCCAAAATGATAAGCCAGACTGATAAGCTAATTGGGAAACTCATAGTGAATTTGGTCTACAATTACCATTTATTGATTACTCGCACTTTTTCCCGCAAAAGCAGCTGATAAAGCAAACGTGAGCTGATAACTGACCATATCCAGAATATATATATATATATATATGTGATGTGATTGGGTGTGCGTGTGGCGGGTTGGGTGGCCTGATGTGGGTTTGGCGCAGGCGTCGTTTCTCCGTTGACAGTTTCTGATTTCGACTCCCTAAGTCTCTGTTTACTTGCCACCCACCCACCACCAGAGACACTCAAGGTCAATGTCAGCTGATAAAACTACAATGCTTAAGAGAGTGTGGGGCAAGAGAGTAAAACCAGTCTCAAGCTCTTAACTGTGATTACATTTCGCTCGTTCGGAGAAGCACTTGAGTCTGTATTTTGGGGTTTAATTAAACCATTTCCCGAGCAGTAGTTTAATTTCTCTAATTTGATGGCCTTATCTTTGGGCCAAACATTAGGAGGAATATCATACAAAATATCACCAGCGTATGTTAATTAGCCGGCCGGCATAGAACATATCAAGAACAGACTTTGGACATAAAACCCTGATAAATTATTAATGTGCTTTTTTTTGTGGGGTTTTATGGAAAAAAAGAACACGTCGCGTTGCCATGTGCAGATATTTTAATAATAAACAAAGCCGGTTCGCTCAGTTAAACAAAAAATCAGGCGATCGAGTGGTTAAATTATGTATGCTGGCTGTGGTCATTCGAAACACAAGAGATAAGCACACACACACGAGTTTCGAAACTTCTATAAAAATTGGAGTTCCGCACATTTCGTACCATCAAGGAATTTGTGAACGATAAATTCTATGGCTTATTTACGAAATTGCCATCCAACTTCGATCGCATTTACGAAAATTTAGAGCAAAAAAAATAATATTTAATGTCTCCCAGAC
Source organism: Lordiphosa andalusiaca (assembly GCA_035044965.1). NCBI lineage: Eukaryota > Metazoa > Arthropoda > Insecta > Diptera > Drosophilidae > Lordiphosa > Lordiphosa andalusiaca. The sequence goes on along the minus strand of JAWNNM010002499.1, from coordinate 428,495 downwards.
TAAGTAATACTTCAAGCGTTCAGACTCGAGGGAAACACTGACGAGCCCTTTTACCGATGTTGATATACCCTTACAAATCACATACATATATACTACTTGGCTTTACTCAGCCCGAAACGGCCCAGCCAAGAGAAAGGAACCTACAGTTTGAGAAGCTTTTCTCTAGGACTAGTTTTTCCACAGATGGTGAAGGGGGAGAGCTTAAAAATCTGAGTTCCAGGGTATATAGTCTTAGATAAGCAGAGCCAAAATAAAGAATACTTGACGTCCTTTTTGAAGGGCCGATTTGTCATCTTCCAAATAACTGCCGGGTGTCAGATAAGCATAGATTTTGCTCTGTTATTAAGAAATAATAATTACAAGAAATAATTAAATAATTAAGATAACAATCCATTAAATTTCAAACACTCAAATAAAAAAAAAATTTCGGATAAATACCCCTCCCCTGGCAAATAGCTATCTACGTTATTGCACTGCCATCATACACCAGCAAACATTTTATGTAATTTTTTATCACAATCGAGTCTTTTTTGAATCCTCGATCTGATTAAAATAGTCATAAATGCGCTCGTTTTCTGATCGAAAATTATACCTTTGTCGGGAGAAAATGGTACCCTAACAGCGACACTTCTTGATGAGTCGTTTTTAACCCGTTTTTCGGATCACTTTCGACTCATATTCGAGTCATTTGCGGGACTTTTCAATTCGTATTTCAATAAATCATATTTTGAGCATTTGCATGAGCCATTTTTGTGTCTTCTTTTAATCGTACAATGTAGTAATCATTTTTGAATCATTAAAAGGGCTCGAAAAAGACTCATTAAGGTGATTTTGCCAAAATGATCTTCCAAATGTTGGGTGGGACCATTGCAGATTTTTCTTGGAAGATCAGTTTGATTAAGATAAAATTATAAAAATTATTACTTAAGGATTATTTACTCATTGTTTTTCATTCAAATCATGAATAACTCTAAATTTTTAACTTTAAAAATAAAAAAGAAATGAAATAAACATTATTTTTAAATTTTTATTTAAAATAAATTTTATTTTCCATTTTTTTTAGTAAAAATTAAATATAAAAATAAATTCCTGGTTTAATTTAAAATAAGAATTATTTTGAAATTTTTATGAAAAAATCCAAAATAATAATTGAGCTCAAATTGCTGGTGATCCAACCATAATTTAAGTATATATATGATATATCTAATTTTTTTTTGGATTTTTAGCCAAAATTACAAAATAATTTGAATTCTTAATTAAGAAAATTATTTATATATATACATAATTTTTACTAAAAGATAAAGTTTTGGGTCCCTTGAACAGGATGATGAATCGAACCGAATAAATTTAAAGGGCCCCTAATCCGAACCCAAATCGAAGCCCACAAATGTTGGGCTAGAGATTTGGTTCAAAAAGTTACTAAATTCACTTTAATGGGATTTTTTTTTTTAATAAAAATCGGAAATAAACATATATTTAATTCCAATTTTTGTCCTCCTGAAGAATAATGAGCATTTCTGAGCAGTTATGAACCAAGTTAGAAAAGCCTAGAAGTCCTCGAACCTCGAACCGCTCCTCGAGCCTTACTCTCTGATAGCTGAGAAACCTTGTAATGGTTTTGAATGTTTTACCAAATGTTTCGATTGTCTAAGCCTTAAAATTTCCAAATTTTACATTGAATCAGAGAACTGCAGCTAGCTCTTGCGAGTTAACTCGCTGACCCTTGCAATACAAGTAAACCCTGAGCTCGGGGCTCATTCGAGCTTCATGCACTTAACCAAAATCGCAAGTTTTAAGATTTTATAACACATCAACAACTACATTAAAGAAGGAGTAGGTCGAGGATAGTCGTCAACATGCTCAGCAAGTGCGAGTGCAGCTTGATGAGGCTTGCCCGTGGCGGGCGTAAGGCTTGCCCGAGCTCTTTCAGCGGTGGGCACCGAGCTTGATGGCAAAGTCTATCTAGTATGTTCTATCATTACTCCTGCGAAAAAAAAGCTGGTTCGTTCTGACTCATTTCGTGAGTGTTGAACCAAGGAGACGAGCTTAGTAAATGCATTGGAATTTTTAAGCTTGTTGGAAGTCTGCAATACTGCAGATTTCTAGTTGGTTCCCTTGAAACCATTGAAACCTTACTTATCATAAATGGTTTAACCTAGAAAAATTTAAACAGAATCGCGATGTCTATTAAAGATTAATCAAAGTGTCCACTTTCGGTAGCATTAAATCTGATTTTATGAGAAATTTGATAACACTTTAAATCGGTTCTGCTGGTCATTTCACTTATCACCGGCGTACACCTAATCTTTTATTTTGGTTATTTTTTGCAGGTGCACCCCCAGACGACTTGCCTGAAGATACGCACATGTCGCCAGGTGCCCAAATTGGGTGTTATGCTGGTGGGTTGGGGTGGCAACAATGGGTCCACCCTAACTGCCGCCCTGGAGGCGAATCGAAGACAACTAAAGTGGCGCAAGCGTACGGGCATGCAGCAGGCAAATTGGTTTGGTTCCATCACACAAGCCTCCACCGTCTTCATTGGATCCGATGAGCAGGGCAGTGATGTATACGTGCCCATGAAGGACCTACTCCCCATGGTGGAACCGAACGATATTGTTGTTGATGGTTGGGATATCAGTGATTTGCATTTGGGTGATGCCATGCGTCGTGCCGAAGTGCTGGATATGGCACTGCAGGATCAGTTGTATGAAGACTTGGCTGCCCTTCAGCCACGTCCATCGATCTATGATCCCGACTTCATAGCGGCCAATCAATCGGACAGAGCTAATAATGTGATTAAGGGCACCAGAATGGAGCAGTATGAGCAAATCCGTCGGGATATACGTGATTTCAAGCAGAAAAGTGGCGTGGAAACGATTATTGTGCTTTGGACAGCTAATACAGAGCGTTTCAGTGATGTCAAGGTGGGATTGAATTCGACCAGTCAGGAGTTGTGGGACTCATTGAAGAACAACAAGGCCGAAGTATCACCTTCCACTATCTTTGCCATGGCCAGTATAGCTGAGGGGGTGAGTTGGACACATTTTGAAAAGGGTTCAATGAAATGATAATGAATTTTTTTGTAGTGCACCTACATCAATGGATCTCCCCAGAATACCTTTGTGCCGGGTCTCATAGATTTGGCCGAGGAGAAGCAGGTGTTTATTGCCGGCGATGATTTCAAGTCGGGTCAGACCAAAATCAAGAGCGTTTTGGTGGACTTCCTGGTGGGCGCTGGCATTAAGCCAGTTTCCATTGCCAGCTACAATCATTTGGGCAACAATGATGGCAAAAATCTGCAGGCTCCGCAACAGTTTAGGTCCAAGGAGGTAAGATCACATAAATATACATATAAACAAAACATGTAACCCAAGTATAACTCCAAATTTTGAAATTTTCAATCAATCTTCCCCTGTCTTTCCTTTCTTAAGATCTCCAAGAGCAATGTGGTCGACGATATGGTGGCCTCCAACAGCTTGCTATATGGTCCAAATGAGCATCCAGATCATGTGGTGGTCATCAAATATGTGCCCTATGTGGGCGATAGTAAACGTGCCATGGACGAGTACACCTCGGAAATCATGATGGGTGGCCACAATACTTTGGTCATACACAATACTTGCGAGGATTCGTTGCTGGCCACACCCCTCATCCTGGATCTGGTTATACTGGGGGAGCTAAGTGCACGCATTCATTTGCGCAACGCGGAACGAGAGTCAGCTGCTTGGGTGCCCTTCAAACCGGTGCTATCCTTGCTGAGTTATTTGTGTAAGGCTCCGTTGGTGCCGCGTGGATCTCAGGTGGTGAACTCCCTGTTCCGTCAGCGTGCGGCCATAGAGAATATACTACGTGGCTGCATTGGTCTGCCACCCATATCGCATATGACCTTGGAGCAGAGGGTAAGAGTTGGAATATTTATTGGTTAGTTTATATTACATTTTTTGTTCTCACAGTTCGATTTTGCAACCATCACAAATGAACCGCCCGTTAAGAAGGTCAAGATGTTGGCTCAACATCAACCATGTGCCATGGAATCGGTTAAAATAAAGGCCAACGGTCATAGCAATGGCCACCTGGCTGCCAATGGAAATGGCCATTAATATGCAAGGGGGAAAATATACCTAAAAGAAAAAGTATATATATATACAAAAAATATATACATATATACATTTTATGGTATTTAATAAATTAGAAATTATTTTTAAGGCTACAATTATGAAATAAAACCTAATCTAACCAAAAGTTTCAACCAAATGTTAAAAGGGGAGCCAAGGCTCTAGATCAAGCTAAGCTTAAGGTTCATCTCCTCCTTCGTATTCTGATTATAATTCTATCGCATTGCCTTCAAAAAGTTTGCTGGGATCAATATCCGTACTTTCCAAAAAGCGGTTGTTATAAAAGTAGCTCGAACTAGGGAAGCCAGAAATAGTAAAGCTATATCGATAGTATTGTTCAAAAATGCGACATATCGCTATCGAATATTCTTACGAGGCGATATATCGAATACCGGATAATTTTTAATGATATTTCTGATTTGAAATATGCTGTATTTGAAATATTTACACATCTGCTGATGATTTTGTGAGCTACAGCTGAGTATGAGTTCTTCAAATCAAACAAATTTCAAAAATATGATTCAAAATTGTTACTCAACAAAGTTTTCTTTATATAAATATAAATATATTTATATAAATTTATATACTATTTCTCTCTATATTCTCTAGATCATATATATATTTATATATTATTTATTTATATAAATATATATATAAATATAAATTTATGAACCAGCTTGAACATTTTTTTGTTATAATTAAAATTAAATATTGTACATATCTTATAATCCATAGTTTGCAAGGCTGATATCCTGAGAATCTTTTCGGTGATTGTCACTATCAAACCGGACCTAGAACCGTCGCTTCTAAATTGTTAATATTCCGAAACGGTCCCTCCCTGCTTGGAAAAAGGTTCGTTCCGAACAATTAGTTTAGTCAGTTATTTAGGAACTCATAAAACTATTACATTTTATTGATTCAGAGCATTATTACTTCCGTATCCAAGCTCGGCATTGAATAATTTAAAGAAGAGTTGTGGCAAAATATTCCACCTATTTTAGTTTAGGCCAGCTTCTATTTAAAAGTCCACAAAAAGGTAGAGAAATTTTATAGTTATCCCTTAAATAAAGAAACACGATTCAGGTACAGCATCTATGCTTCCGATATCCAAGCTTAAAACCAATACCCTATGTTTGATAAGTAAAGCAAACGGCTTAAGAACTGAGCCTTAGTACAGAACCCAGACCGAACCTTCTCTAGACATCCAAAGGTTTGCCGCGTTGATATTTTGTAGTACTGTAAAGCTTTGATTCTAGATTTTGAACTCAGTGAGAAAGTTGTTTGTAAAACCAAAGATTTATAGATATAGATTATAGATGACGCATGTGGAACAAATTGAAAACTGGTAGCCAAGATACCAGATACCAGGTATAATTGTGTTTTCTTTTTTAAGCGTCATCTATAATAGCTAAAAATCTTTAATAAAACACTTATTGCGCTATATCAAAGATTTATAGATATTTATAGATGACGCATGAGAATCAAATCAGAAATTAGAAGCCAATGTTGGCTACCAGGAATAATCTATGTTTGTTTCACATGCGTCATCTATAATATCTATAAATCTTTGGTAAAACGTATCAAATGACATAGAACTATCTTAACCAACCAATTTCTATTATTTGAAATGATCGATTTCGATATTTTTATGCTAAAATATTTATGTCAGTATGATAAATTTCATTAAATTTCTCTACATGGATATTTTTAACGAACCGACAACCCTAGCTTGAACCAAAAGCGAAAGTAATACATGAAACTGCACGAGTTTGATATGCTTTTATACAGTGCAAAATAAGTTTTAGATGCTGGAAATTAAAATATAATCATATGGAGTCGAGAATTATCCCTTCTGCCTGATAGATTAGTTTGGAAAGGACATGTTGCCACAATTTTTACACACGCTGGTGGTTTCTCCTAATTTATATAAATATACCTGTTGCCTTCTATCTGCGTACTTCCGAGTAAAAAACCAGTAAAGGGCGCTGCAGTCAAGTTTCCCGAACACAAAATACCCTGTTCATTTGTTTTTAAATTTTTGAAAATGAATTTAAGTGGTTTTTGTAACAGCTATTCAATTGTCATCCTGAATGTAGGCAACATTATTTTGACCTTTAAGCGGTTCTAGTCCTGACTAACAAGTGGGTTGGGGTGCCCTTATCAGCTCAATTGTTTCGCTTATAACTCCGGTGTTTTTTGTCCGATCTGATTGTACTTTTCAGAATATATAGATATTAGGCTTAGCTTGATGTATACTAAACCACGAGGCTCTATCTTGAAAATTGTGGATCTGACGGATTTTTAGGTCTAGAATCTGATGGATGTTTGTTGATAAGAGCGGGACGGGGGGCAATTTTCCAAATATGAAACAAACTTGATCTGCGTACGGCATACATCTACCATCATGCAAAAATTTGTGGCTCTAACTCTTATATTCTCTAAGATCATAGCGTTCATACAGACAGAATGACGGACGGACGGACGGACTTGGCTTTATCGACTAGGCTGTTCGCGCTGATCAAGAATATATATATACTTTATGTGGTCGGAAATGTTTCCTTCTCCCTGTTACATACATTCGTACAACTTCATGATCACCCTTTTCCCATTTCCAATTGGAACATGGTATAAAAAGCCACAATTCCATTTCGATACTTATTTTTGCAGCTTTTTGATGATCCTATAGACTGGATTGACTTTCTAAAATCACGTTAATGGTAAAAAGATCTGGAAAAGAATGCAAACCATGATAAGGTAAGATACCAAATCCTAACAACAAGGGAATATCCAAATCATCATCAATGCACAACATCCATAAATTAAAGACAATCAAATATTGCCTCAGGATTCCTTTCCGTTCTGCTCGACATCGACATCGACATCGAACACAATCTGTTTGTCTGCCAAGACAGTCTTTACAAATTCATTTATTATTTGTCATATTAATATTTGAATGTGATAATACCTAAGTATTTTTAGATCCGAAGTTTGTAGATAAAGAAATTTGAGTACTAGCGGATTGGGTCCCTGGTAGGGGACGATGAGTGCCTTCAGCTATATGTCTCCCCTTGTTTCTCTTCAATTGACCAACAATTTGTTTGATTTTCTCGTATTTTTTGAGTAATACTGAGATTTTGCGCTTAGCCCGCTTCAATTTAGCCATATGGCAACTGAATTTGTTATGTTGTTGTTGTTGTCGGCTGTTGCTCTCGAAAATTGCATATTCCAAAATTAGTTGGCATCCAGGCAAAGATGCGTTCGGTTCGCAATTGATGAATGAATAACATATATTTGGCTAATGCAAAATGTAATTATTTCAAAATAAAAGTCGTGTGTTTTGTGACTATTTATATCAATGCAAATATCGAACACACATAAATCACTTGGCATTAAATTGAAAGGCATATAAAGTCATGTTTATTTGAAGCTGCCGCCGCAAAGTATGCAGTATTTGAGTTTACATATATATAATATATAATGGACTTAACACCCATTTAGTTACATACATAAATACATGAGCACATGTATTCATTTGCTTATATTGGGGTAAGGTAAGGTAAGGTACCCTTCACCCGGTATTATCAGAAAAATTTTCATAAGTCTCTGTGGACATTGGAAACGTTTATGGTCGTCAATGTGTCGACTGATTGAGAGTATAAATAGTAATTTTATGATTGTTCGCACGAGCGTGATCATAAAAGAAACGATTTGTTGTACGCGACTCATGATTAATTAGGGTTTTAACATTGTATTTGAAATATGTGGGCTAATTCTTGAAATGTATTCAAAATTTAAATGTATTCTAAGGCGTGGTTAAATGATTTCTTCTGTTCTATTAAGAGCTTCCTATCCAAAAGCTACCCAGTTCCCATACGATTTGTATGATATGATAAATTTACGAAAATGAGTATTTTTATACTCTGTACCGTAGGTACATAGAGTATTATAAGTTTGTGCAAAAGTATGTAACATCCAGAAGGAAGCATCTCCGACCCCATAAAGTATATATATTCTTGATCAGCATCAACAGCCGAGTCATGTCCGTCATGTCCGTCTGTCCGTCTGTCCGTCTGTCTGTCCGTATGAACGCACAGATCTCAGAGATGGTAAGAGATAGAGGTTTGACATATGCTTCTAATGTCTGCAGGCAGATCAAGTTTATTTTCAATTTTGGCCACGCCCCCTCCAGCCCCCGCAATTTAGAAAAAACGTCATATCTCCCACAGTTTTGAAGATAGATGGCTTGTTCCTTCTGGTCATATTTAGTTATTAGGATAACTTATCGATCCGCCAAAGGAATGAAGAAGATCGGATGAACGGTTTTCGAGTTATGATCAAAAGAAAAATTTTCTTGGTACAGAGTATGTTATAGTCGGGCTTGACCGACTTTCTTTCTTGTTATATCTTCTTTTATGCTTTGGGGCATTATCTTACTGAACAATAGGACTTAGCTTCTCACTATTCATAATACTCTGTACCATAGGTACATAGAGTATTATAAGTTTGTGCAAGAGTATGTAACAGCCAGAAGGAAGCATCTCCGAGCCCACAAAGGATATATATTCTTGATCAGCATCAGCAGCCGAGACAAGTCCGTCTGTGCGTCAGATCTCAGAGATGGTAAGAGATAGACGTTTCACATGTATGGGACACATGCTTCTTATGTCTGCAGAAAGATCAAGCTTATTTTCAATTTTGAGCACGCCACCTCCCGCCCCCTCAATTTAGAAAAAACGTAATATCTCCCACATTTTTAAAGATAGGTGGTTCGTAACTTCGATAACTTATCGATCTGCCAAAGAAATGGTAAAGATCAGATGAACTACAATCGAGTTATGATCAAAAGACTGTCCGCTGCTGCAGCTCAGAAGCAGTGCTGCTTTCAGAAGCTACTGCAGCATCAAAATTTATGCGGAGCGTATTATTTCGTTGGTACAGAGTATGCTTTCTTTCTGTTATACCCTTGCAGAGGGTATGTTGAAATTGTCCAGATGTTTGTAACGCATAGAAGGAAGCATTTCCGACCACATAAAGTATATATTCTTGATCAGCCTGACGAGCTGAGTCAATATAGTAATGTCCGTCTGTTTCTATGCTATCGCTATTTGGTTCTAGCGACCAAACTTTGCACGAAGTTTTCTGGTACAAATACGCTGCACATTTGTAGGAACCGGCCGGATCGAATGACTATAACATATAGCTTCCATAGGAATGATTGGTCGCGAAACTAGTTCTGGTGGGAAAAACTTTTTTGTTTTCAAAGAAAACGCCTCCATACTTTGTATTTCTTAGTTTGCTATGCTCTTCCATAATTCTGCCAAATTTGGTCGAATTCGGACATCTATATAGTATAGCTGCCATAGAAAAGTAAGGTTAGAAAAGTAGTCTTAGTAAGAAAAACTTTTTTGTTTTCAATGTAAAAATCTTACAAATTGGCATATATTTTTTTATAAGCTTTCACACAATTCTTTAAAGTTTTGTCAAAATCGGATGGGTTATAGCTGCCATATGAATAATCGTTTTGTTTTCAAAAAAAAAACGCCTCATAACTTTGTATTTCATAGTTTGCTGTGCTTTTCCATAATTAAACTAAGTTTGGTCAATATCGGACATCTATATAGTATAGCTGTCATACAAAAGTAGAGTCAGAAAAGTAGTCTTATTGAGAAAAACCTATTGGCTTACAGTAAAAATAGTTTTGAAGTTAACTTTCCTCTATTTTTTTTGAGTGGTTTCCTTTCCTGCTTGAAATACAAAAGTTTCGGTTTTCGGACGCCGCAAATTCAAAATATCGGTTCTGGTTCTGGTCTGGTTTTGAATAATGGAACCATTCATTCACATTGAAACAGGTGTATTGAACTTCAAGATGATATTTCAAACATTTTCCAAACTAAGTATACTTCCTTAGGCTCTGTGGCTACCCTCGTGGTTTAGTACAATAGTGGGGCGGATACAAAGCTTTTACAACTAATGATGTCTCGAATTTATGAGTGGTGTTTTCATCAACTTTGAACCCTTTGTATTTAATGCACATTATTATTTGAGTTCTTTTGGCTTAATGTGAAGTTTCCTCTTATCTTCTCGATATCAATGAATATTAAATGATTCCCCCAAAATGTCAGTCACTGTGGGGTATTGGATCATTGTGTCTCATCAGCTAATTTCATATTGCCGATTACCAAATACTCAGGCAGGTCTTTCATTTGATTGATTACTACTTGAACCGCAGGAATTGGTATTCTAATTAGTGGCCCATTCTCTCGCTTCTTTTTTGTACAATTTCAATTAATTTGAGAACCTAAATAAGGCCAATTGGCTATTAATTGAATGCGACTCCCACAGAGCACTTTTAGTACTCGATACTGTGGTCGATACGAGTCATACATACATACATACAAACATATAATTAAGAGCTCGAAGGATGGTGCCCCGGACTAACCACTGACCAGAAGGCGTAGCCAAATGTGACACAAAAAAGGGCTTGGCTGGGCCTTGTCAACGTCAAATTGTTGTCTGAGGATACACGAGGCAGAACCTCGACATACGACGCTTTGTCTAGGTGTGTATAAACACATAAATTTCGAGAAAACATCGAGCGTTTAGGGCGGGAACGAGGGGGCTGGCAATATCTTAGGGAAAAGGATTTGCCATCAGAACTGGCCATTGCGTGCAGAAATTTATCATCTGGGTTCGGTTCAAGTGAATAGATATATAAACGAGGAAATGGACACTGGAAGAAAAACTCCTCTAGTAAGATTCTTGTTTTTTGAAGAGCTTGGTAGTTATTCGCTTGAAGGGTCTAAAATGATCAAAAATTAAGACGGTAACCTTTTTCTGGAGCTCGAATTCTAAGTGTCGACTTATCTACTCTGTACTGTTAGATCCCACACAATGTGTGAAGGCGTGTGAAGTGCTGCCAATAGCGGCCGGTGCTGCCCAACATAGTTCTTTGTTATCCTTATAAGTTATAGCTTGACCATAGATTATCCTATCTTCATGAAACCTTTAACGGATAGTTAAATAATGCTAGTTGCTAGAAATGTCTAAAAGGTACAAGCCATCTGACTTCTCATATATACTTTATAGGGTCGGAAATACTTTCTTCTTACACTTTCTTCTTCTACATTTAATGTACTTTGAGTAAATTTGGCTGTTTCGTACGCAGGATTTTAATAAAGGCCGCTTTCTCATCTTCTCCATAGTCCTATCTTTCACATAAATTTGCAAATAACAGAGTAAATTGTGGGACAATTTGACACTTAGCCCCTATTTAGAAGGTGAAAAATTGCGTTAAGTCTAGAATTTAGCACTTAAATACATATTAGTTGAGGGTTTAGCCCTAAAACACACTGCGAATGCCATTGATTTTTGTTACAGCGTACAAAAATATTAAATAGTTTAAGCAATACATAAAAATATATGTATGTTATTCTATTCTACATTAAAAATAACATAAAACTAAACGTTGGAATGTGAAATGAGTAAAAAATCCCTGTAAAACGCGTAGAAAACCTACAACTTCATGCAGTTTTACATATGTTGTTTTCTCTGTGTATAACTCGACTATTGTTCATTCGATCTTCACCATTCCTTTGGCAGATCGATAAATAATACTGATAACTAAATATGTGGTACGAAGGTACGAACCTTCTATCCATACCATTGTGAGAGATTTGCCGATTTTTCCAATTACCTGCCAGCAGGTGAGAGAAGCATATGTCCCATACATGTAAAACCCTCTATTCTTTACCATTTCTGGACATGGCTATATCGAATCGGCTATTGATGCTGACCAAGAATATAAATACTTTATGGGGTTGGGAGATGCTTGCTTCTGCCTGTAACATACATACTTTAGTATACCCTTTTTAAAATACAACAATTCCCATAAGGGATAATGGGGAGGGGGATCCGAGTGGGAACGGAGGGGAGTAAGGGGAGCGGGAATGGAAAGACTTTCATTTAAAAAACCTTCAACTTAAATTAATTTGCTTTAATTACCTTGTTTAGTATTCAAACTCACAACTCATTTACCTTGTCTTGGGAACTTAAACTCAAATTAAAAAAGTTAAATAAATACACAGAAGATCTAAAAAAGATCCATTTGAAAAGGATTTGTCTTAAATATCCTTTTAATCATCTTGCGGAACTGCAAAATCATCCAAATGATCATCATTTTTCATATCCTTTGAATGATTTTTAGCTCCTTTGGATGATTAAAAGGATACTTAAGACATTTCCTTCCCAAATGGATGGCGGAAGTCATTAAATGGATATTTTTTTTAATATTTCCGTTACTGTAAGAGTAAAAAGTTTATACTAAAGTCCTGCAAATGTATGAAAGCATCTGCGACCCCATAAAGTATATATATTGTTGATCAGCATCAATAGTCGAGTCGATATAGCCATGTCCGTCTGTTCGTCTAGACTAGTATTGTCTGCACGCAGATCAAGTTTGATTCAAATTTTGGCCACGCCTCCTCCCGCCCACGCAATTTAAAAAATTGAATAGATTTTCCAATTTCAGATTTTTCAGTGTAGTATCTGTGGCCAATATCTACAATCTCACAAATTTTCATAACGATCGGATAATAAATGGCAGAGTTACAAAAATGTTGCATACTTATCTGCGCCGCATGAGGTTATTAAACACTAATTAATTAAGTTTATTATCCTCAGAAATATATATGTTTTTGACAAATACATTAACTTAAAAGTTTACATTGTAGCACTAGGAAATTAGTTCAATAAATCTAAATCTAAATTCCCATGCACATTAGCGCATACGACTATCAAGCACCAGCGCGGCGTTCGTGTAGATTTTCTAAATGTAGCCTTCCGCATTCGAAGTCCTTAACGCTTATTAAAGAAACCTACATTTATTATATATGAAAACTAAAACTATAATATTATTTACAGATTTGAGCTACAATTTTCGTTTAGAATTTCCACACGCGCATGTAGGCTTTCATTATTTCGATATACTTAAATGTAGCAGCATTCACATTGTTAAGTTTCCTTGTTTACTTTTTAAATTTCTCCATTTTGTATGTAAATTTTCTGAATGCCACGTTTATTATTCTGTTTTCTACATTACTTCAGCGTATGAAATTTATCAGGGTAAACTACGTTTTGACTGAAGTTTCTACACGCGGCGTGTAGATAACTCTCTATGTAGGAAAAACTTTACACACCTTTACCCTTTGTATGATAAACAAAAACTTAGGGTCGTGCTTGACCCACTTTCTTGCATGCTCTTTAGTGTATAAGCTTAGCAGGGTGCTGAATACCCCTGTCTAGTATTTGTAATCAAAACCAAATTTGTCGCTTTCAGTTTGAGTCACCCTTTTGATAGAATTCAGTAGTATTTACTTACAAAATATTAAATACGACAGACATATCTTGGTGGGGGTGATAAGGTTCTGTTGGCAATGTCAAGTGATACTTTGTGTACAAAAGTGAGAGTTATGAATTGTTATGGCCATAGTTTTTTTTTTTTAAGTGTACCCAGCTTTGATTTGAGAACTTAATCATGGTTCATAGTTTGAGGGGCGAAATTCCAATGGTAATAATTTAAAGTGTCTGTTAGTAGGTCGCCTTGCGGTTATGTATGCAAGTCGTCGATGCCATAAAAGTGCTAACTGTGGTTTTATGCCGTTTGGTACTTTGACCTTTGAAACTAAGTTATCACATTTAATGCGTTATTAATTATACATACTTTTACTTTACTGCCACACACATAAATATTAATGATTAATTGGCCTAAACAAAAGTCCCAGTTATGTCCTTATCTACAATCAAAATGATTCATCTGACTCATGAGTGCTTGAGCAAATCAATGCAAACTCTAACCACTTGCTGACTAATTTGTATGACAATGTCCAAGAAATTTAAATTATAACTGATTAAACGTAATAATTTCGGTACTTGCTTATCTGGGAATCGTTGTCAACCATCGGCATGGGTATTTGGCTTGTAAAGCAGAAAATAGAACATAGCGATAGCCTGAACTGAAATGTAGATATAACACCTCCGATAAGGTAGCCGGCGAAGGCGCAAGCCCTGGCAGACAGGTAGAAAATTGGATGTGTGTGTTTCGAAAGTGGTTTATCTTATCGTTTATTATCTTGTGGCAAAACTATGCTCGAATAGAGCCACTAACCACTACCACAGCCAACTGAGCGATGGCTTCTCAGCCAGCGACAATGCCTTCGGTTATTTCAAACCATTTCGCTGCTTTAGTTGTGAGTTACGTTCCATTGCGTGCGGTGTCCGTTCCGTCTGTCAGTGACGCGAGCTCCATCCTGGTGGGGATTTGTCTATTAAATAAATAATACCTAAATGCCTCTGAGTTTCGCAAATTGCAAATAGACAAAGTGCCGCAACGCGCAACGAGGACGAGTGTTTGCATTCAATTGTTATTATTATTGTTTGCTGAAACACTTGAGTTTTGATTGGCCACCCGGGCACCGGGGGGGGGGAAGTGAATAAAGTGTGACAAAAATAGTGTGGTAGGTTTCAAAACTGAACTATATTTATGTACAATAGAAAAACACGGATTTCAAAGCTAAATATCAAGCAAAACATAAAAATACAGCCGCTCCTTTCAACGAAAGGAAGGTGTGGTAAGGGAAGGAACCGTTAACGGGTCAATGACTTGGTTGTATTAATTGGTGACATAATCCCCCTAGGATTGGAAGTTAAGCTAACAAATTTTCTCATCTGGCAATCAATCAAACTTTATTTGATATATCAAAATTGAGGAATACATCGAGCAAGTGCTGATTGCTTTTAACTGAGAAGAAGGAATGTTCTAAAATATAATTAAAATCTATGGCAATTGGGATATAAAATGGCATCTAGCCTAGCCTTAATGCATTAATGCATTATTTCACAAATCTATGGTCAGAAATTATTGAATTTTTTTACGGGCTTACAAATTTAAAGTGTGTAAAATAATGAATCGATATATTAAAGACGCTTATCAAAAATGCGTTTGTGTATTCAATATTATTTGTTGACTTTGAAAAGATTTGAAATTAATCAGTAAAAGTTATAGAAAGGTTTTCTGTCCGACAAAACCAATTTGACGATCTCTCAACCTTCGAAGGCGAAGACAATAATTTCGAGATCAATGCCAATGTGTTCCCGCTATGTATATCATATCTAATATTTAGCAAAATTGGCACCAAAAATAGTTCTCCATGGTTCCAACCAAAGCCTAGATTCAATGCTCTTAAAAACCAATCCGCAGACTGAACCTTAAGCTTTTTAAAGGGTTTCACACGCCTTCTTCGATATTGAAAGTTTGTCCAAAAAGAAATCGCATAAATAACACAGAGCAACAAAGTTTTTTTTTAATTTTTTAATCTATTAAAGGGGCGTTGGTGTTTCTAGAAGCTTTTCGTGACTTAACAAGAATTTGATTTCTGAAATAGTTTGCTAGCTTAAGCTTTAAGTCTCTATAATAAAAGTTCTTCCATTTGAAATAGCTATTCCAAACAGTTCTACGGTTTTTTCAAGGGGGAAAATAATCTCAATTTTATAGAAAACTAGCTGAATACCCAGCGTCACCCGGGTCCTTTGCATTGTGAGAAAATGAAAGTTTTAACTGTAGCTTTGCGGCTTTTTTTACACCTCCTATTAACCAGTCTACAATTGTCGTCTATGAAATCTTCATAATAATATAAGCTCAAATTAAAAATATCTAAATTCAGGCGTTCAATCTGCATCGTCCATTTACGGCTGCATTTTAATCTAAGCTTTAAGTGCTTTCATAGATATACATATGATTATTTTAGAAATTTCGCGGATTTTTGAAACTTAAAAATTTTCGCTTGCAAGCGTTCAACCATTCCGTAAAATTTCATCGCAATCGGATAATCGGTTGAATTTTGCAAATTTCACGTTTTTTGGACCATTTTCCGCCCACTTCTTCAACTTAGAGGCCTTCCCGGGCAAGCACTTAACCATTCTCCAAAGTTTCTTCGCAATCGGATGAAAGGTTTAGTTTTTAAATTTTTGCGGTTTCCTGATACTGTGAAAAATTTGTGAAGATCGGTTCAGCGGTTTAGACGCCCATAACCCAGCAAACATTTTATCATATTTTTGATCACATTCGATTTTTATAATAATGATCTTCCAAATGTTTGGTGGGAAGGAATAAACATACAAACATACTTTCAATTTTATATATATGTATAGATTCGTAATATAGAAATTGTTTGAATACTGAACGAAATAACAGTGGTCTGAAAATTAATTCACAATAAATAAAACTTCGTTCTAAAGTACAATATTTATTATAAACTCAGGGGAAAATACACTGATATTTTAATACTTACAATTTTTTACTTGTATATTTTCACCATTGTTGAAGCGTTGAATATGGAATTTGTATATATAAAGAGTGCACACTTTTAATTTAATATTGGCAAATAGTAAAATTTAATATGAAATATGAATAACTTTTTTGTTTAATTAAAAACTTTACCAGCCAACCTATACTCACAATTTTCTTTGTAATGTATATCGAGGAACTCTTTTCGATTTGTTGCTGAAAAACAGCGAATTATATTTAATTTTATATGGGTCTTAACTTATTTTGTGGGGGACTCGAACTCGGGAGCTCTGGACGTGAACTCGATTGGAATGCCGTCTCAACCAGTTGACGGCTAAAATACTATTTATATTGAATAGCCTACAGTTATTCATAACTATCTTTCTGGCATTTTGCATAAATAAGACTGCTTGTAATTCTCAAGTTGGAATTCCCTGCACGGGGAATATAAAAGGGGTAACTTTCGCCGATTTAATATGTTTTTAGTCAATTCAAAGTGGTTATCCGGAACCCCGAACCCCTGAGAATCGGTTCGGATCGGCGTTTTTGGGGTTCGCGAACCGGACCATGAACCACCAGATGCCGTAAATTTTTGACTCCTCAAACCTGAACCCAAACCGGACCACTTTTTCGAAAAATGAGGTTCGGTTCACCAATTCGATATGCCTAATATGAAAGTTTTCAAAATGAAGACGAGAAGTTTATAAAAGCAATAAACAAATATCAATTATGTTAATGCCAATGATGTTATAGATTCCTTTGAAAATTGTCCAAGATCACATCCATCGACAAATGTTTCAAAATATTGGAAGGGTCCTAATAACGAAGACTTACAAAATATTGATTTTACTATACTAGCTGTACCAGCAACTCAGGTATCATTTAAACGAGCATTTTCAATTCATAAGTTTGTTCTCGGAAATCGTCTATCCCGCCTGAATTTCTGGTAAAGTAAGCTTTAAGTTGCTTACAGTGATTATTTTCAAGCTTTTTAGGCGAGTTTTGTGAGGAATCCATTGTTTCGTTTCGACTCTTTTAGGAAAGTACTACTCCTAGACTCTAAAATTAACTATTCCCAGCATTTGTACATTTTTTTAATAAAAGAACATTGCTATATCGACTTGGCTGTTGATGGTGATGGTGAATATTTATATTATATAGGATACAAAATGCTTTAACACAAACTAAACATAATATGTGTGCCATTAGTAGAGAGTATAAATATGGTAGAAATGTTTGGAATAGTTCATTTTGAAATATAATTATGATAATATCTAAGAGACCGACCAAACCTATGTAAAGATTTCCCACAAAACGATCCTAACAAGGGTTGAAATATACTTTAAGCTCAAAGTATTAAGAATCAAGGCAAAAATGATCTAAAACCATCACCAACCATTCAATATGGTGGACCTTGTTGCCTTGTGTAATTCATAATACTAGAAATAAACTATGAAAATTAATTAAAGATCAGGTGAATTTCGCTTGTAACTATTTACCGATAAGATATCCAGATGACTAATGTTACCACACACATTGACACTCCCCACTGACCAGTTCATAGAAAGGAAATATTAAAATAGGCCTAACCTAAAACCCCAATAGATAAAAAGAAATCAAGCAAATACGATACACAACCAAGTTTCCAATGGGATGACGGTCGTAGGTAAACACAAATATGGGTAACACTGTTCGACGAGCGCCTCGTAAATCTTATAGAGAGATAACATAATAAAATATAAAGTGACGTTGTAAAAGTCAATGAGTCATCACGACGAATGCCTTTTTTTTTATTTTGTTTAGTAAGCGCGTATTTACTTATCAGCAATTGTACTATGTGTGTTTCTAGAGGGGACTTAACAGGGCGGCGGACTTTGACAAACGAGCGACGATCCGTTGTATTAAACGTGGTATCAGGTGCTCTGATATGTAATGTTTTGGTATACGTTCAAATTGGCGCGTATGCCCCCAGCTTGGTTCAAAAGAATGGGAATCTATTGTATCATCTCCGATGGGAAACAACATCTGTAGCTGTTGAGGAATGCCAAGTGCACGTGTATGTATGTATGTATGTATGCAAATGGGGCACACGTCTAATTTATTGACCTGCATACCACAAGAGTCCAATCATCGATATGCACTTATCAAATGTGCACATACGTGTGTATATACTGGGAACGGTTACTTAATTGCACCCACAGTGCATAGTTAAGAAGTGGTACGGACTATTAAACGTAATTACGCCAATTAATCACAAATTTATCAAATCAGAAATATGAACTGAACATTCCAGAGATATAACGACTGAATTTGGGAACGATTTCAAGGCATTTCATCAGCAGCATCTTTACTTAATACAATGATGACATAATCCATGCCGAACCGTTGTTTACCCTTGCAGAGGGTATTTTGAAATTGTCCAGATGTTTGTAACGCATTAAAAGAAGCATTTCCGACCACATAGAGTATATATATTCATGTTCAGCATGACGAGCTGAGTCAATATAGCCATGTCCGTCTGTTTCTAAGCTATCCCCTCCGTCAGTTTTAAAGCTATCGCGACCAAACTTTGCACGAAGTCTCCTGGTACAAATATGAAGCACATTTGTCGGATCAGATAACTTTAACATATAGCTGCCATGTTAAAGTTAAAGTTGTCGGTGGAAAAATTAGTTCTAGTGAGAAAAACTTTTTTGTTTTCAATGCAAACGTCTCCAAACTCCGTATTTCTTAGTTTGCTCTCATTTCCCATAATTCTGCCAAGTTTGGTCGAAATCGGACTTCTATATAGTATAGCTGCCATAGAAAAGTAAGGTTAGAAAAATAGTCTTAGTAAGAAAAATCTTTTTGTATCCAATGTAAACCTATGTAAAATTGTCATGTATTTTACATCAAAGTTTTGTCAAAATCGGAGGACCATAGGTTAAGGCTGCCATAGGAATAATCGGTCGAGAAACTGGTTTTAGTGAGAAAAACTTTTGTGTTTTCAAAGAAATTGTTTCCAAATTTTGTATTTTTTAGTTTGCTATGTTTTCCCATGATTCCTCTAAGTATGATCAATATCGAACGTCTATATAGTATAGCTGTCATACAAAAGTAAAGTCTGAAAAGAAAAACTTGTTTGTTTTCAATGAAAATATAGTTCAAATTAGTTAGAAAAGGGTTTACAAACTTCGGCCGAGCCGAAGCTAACTTTCCTCTATATTTATTCATGATATTTGGTTCGGCCTAAGAGCTCGAATAAGGGGGGGTTCATTTTAGTCACGGGCTCAGGTCAAGAAATCACAAACTCTTAATGCCCCTTAGAAGAATGGTGCTTATAAGTACCATAATGCAACTCATATATATCTTATATCCATAGGCATAACCAAAGTTTTTCACTCTTAAAAATAGCAACGAATAATACTTTTCCCAGCCCACTGTGCAAAGAGTGAACAAACTTTTGGACTTTACAGCTAAGCGCAGAGCACTACGATAAGCGCTTAACTTTGGAGATGCTTCAGATCATAAAATAGACTCACTCTCATTAGACTAAACTTTAAAGCAGACAGAGAAATGCGACAAACAAAAACTAAAATCAGTTTCAAACTCCACAGCTGGTAAATTGGACGCTGTGCAACTTAATTGTAAATTAAATAAGTGCTTATATTAATTATGGATTATATCAGTGATGTCCAACTTTTACAACAAACTAATACCCATTTAAATTTGGCCAATAAAGAAAACGTTTTTTCGAAAATAGCTAGTATATTTGTAGGTGAATAAATTCTGACAGATTAAGGGCCGATTTCACATATTCTACATAGAGCTATCTGCTACATTAACTTAGTGTTCACATGAAAC
Source organism: Lordiphosa andalusiaca (assembly GCA_035044965.1). NCBI lineage: Eukaryota > Metazoa > Arthropoda > Insecta > Diptera > Drosophilidae > Lordiphosa > Lordiphosa andalusiaca. Next base: position 408,197 of record JAWNNM010002499.1, on the reverse strand, counting down.
TTTTGAGAAAGTATTTAGCAACACTCAAAGAGCTATGCTTGTTCAATTGTTTCTAATTACAATGACTCTTTTGAACCCGGAATTGCCAATAACACTTGGCAGCAAAATTATAGTTTTGTTTAGATATATTAAAAGCTTGTTGGTGTTTCTAGATGATTTTTGCGTGCTGAACATGAATCTGTTTTGGGAAATCGTCCACCACGCCGTAGGCGCCGTGAGCAAGAAGTTGCCGTACGCAGAGCAAGTTTGCTTCAGATTTGGGAAATTCCTCCCCGACCCCCTCTTATCACCAAAAACCCATCAGATCCTAAACTTAAAAAACCGTCAGATCAACAATTTTCAATTTAGAGCCTCGTGTTTTAGTATACATCAAGCTAGACTCAATATCTATCTATTCTGAAAAGTACAATCAGATCGCACAAAAAACATCGGAGTTATAAACGAAACAATTGAGCTAATGGGGGAACCCCCCTGGTGTTAGTCAGGACTAGAACCGCTCAAAGGTACATAATAATGTTGCCCACATTCAGGATAACCCTTTAATAGCTGTTACAAAAACCGTTTAAATTTATCTTCAAAACTTCCATAACAAATAAATGAAATCAAATGAACAGGGAAAGCTCGACTGCAGCGCCCTTACTTTTTAGGTATGTTTTTGGGGTTAAAGTATGATTTTTCTTTCACTTGTCATTCGTAAAGTATTGCTTCCTAGCTTTAATATAGACTATCAGAAACATTTCTCAGATTTTCTTAAGAGAAGATATACCATTTAGAATACATGCGCTCAAAAATATGCTTTAAAGTTGTCTAGTTATATGTATTTAATTCTTCTAAATGAAATATCTTCTCAAACCTCCAATCTAAAACGGTCTTTGTCTATCATCTTACACTAGGTATGATGTATCATATCTGTTATCAAGGTTTCTAAAAACTCCACCAAGCCTTGAATATACTGAACCTTGTAGCCTAACATAATTGTCCAGTACATCATTTTGACCCTCATTGTACAAGTTTCCACCCTCAGACCCTAGAGAATTGCCCATTACTGTGCAGAAAAGTAGAACGAATATCAGTTCCACAAGAAATTAAACAAAATAAGCGGATTCATTAAATATTTATGCATATCGGTGGCGGTAACCTTTTAATTCGCTGCTACATTCCGAACTTTTACATAATTCGATCTAAGCGGAATTGGTTAAATGAAATATTTACAATGTTAACGATATAATCCGACCTCCACATATCGTGTCCGTATGCGCTTTACGTGCAAAGAACAAAAAAAACAACACACAAGTTCAATTAATGAAGTTAAGCATCTCTCACCCAATAAAAAAAATAACAGAAATGATGAATTTCATGCAGTTGCATTTTTCCGCTTTACAGATACACCTCGTACAGTAGTTGCCCAACTAAGGCTCAGTGAAATGGATAACCTGCCTCAAGAAACGGAATCCAGTGATAAGTTCATTGTTAAATATCGTCAGCAGTATTATGATTTGTCCCGGTTTGTACATAAGCATCCGGGTGGCATTAATACCCTCAAGGGACTAAATCAGGATATGACATCACGATTTATGAAGGCACCACCACATTCCGATGCAGCCATGTATCTGATGCAGGAATATAAAGTTAATCCTCAGGAGTATCAGCAGCAAAATGGCAGGAGGCACAAGAAACGACAAGAGGCTGAGTTGGCTGAGAATGAAGGCGTTGAACTGTTAAAGGATAAGGAGGATAAAAACAACAATCATTTGGACGAGAGTATGGAGGTGAGTGGCCAACTATTTAATTGCTTTCATCCGTTGCTGGACAAGTCAAATTAACATAAAATAAAATGTATGACTAGTTTCAGTTCTCTCAACAGTCAATTGAATTTGCGGAAATCTTAGGGCGGTCCGCGTTACTCGGCCGCAACATAAACCTTGAGTTTGGCATAGATACGAATTTGATCCTCAACGATGGTCAGCTCCTTGTCAATTTCAGCCTTGCGCTTGCGCACACGCAATGTCTGGGTGGACATGGGCATGTGGTTGAGCTCATTGACCAGGGTTTCATAGTCTGCAAATTAGAAATGTAGTTATTTCCTTTGAGTCAAAAGCTTCACTTACGTTTCTGAGCGCTCTTAAGAGTGCTAAGACGCGCCTCTTCGCTGAGTAAGACATGTCCAGGTGGACAGTCTGGATCGCGTGCCTCCAAACGCTCTTTAGCCTCGGCCTTCTCACGTTTTTCTTTCTCCAAATAGCGCGGCAGACGCACTTCATCGCGTGCTAGAAATCAAATAACATGAAATTGTGGTAGGATAACCATCTTAATCATTAATCTTACAACCAAGCTTGTGTTCACGGCGTTTGGATTTGGTAGAAGTGGTACTCAAATTTGAGGCTATGGTAAAGCGACTACGGGCACTGAGTGGGGCCTCATCCTCTTCGGCTTGCCCCAACTCGGGCATGGGCATTGTTTCTAGTTCATCCATGTTGAACTGATGGTGCTTGCCGTAGTTCGAGCGGCCCGACAGGGGCAGCTGTTCACACGGCTCATCTTCGTCCTGATATTGGCTGTAGCTCAACATAGAACGTCCATCTATGCTGCATCTGTAAAGCATTTAAATTTTGGGATTAGAGTGGAGAAGAGGCTTAAGTAGAAATACCCACTTCTTCAAGGCACTTGCAAGGTAGAGTTCATCTGTTATGTCCTCTGTCTGAACGCCTATACTGGCAGAGTTGCGCTGACTTCTACATGACGGGCAACGTTCGGACTCCTGGTCGTCGTTGTACACAGCCTGCTGGCGTCCACCCAAGCCATCGAAACGTTCGCCTGACTCGGGCACGGCCACATTAGCCAAATGTTGCTGCGAACGGGAATGCGAGATGTTACCCACCTCCAGTTGGCTCTTTTGTTTGGTCAGTTTTTCTACTCTGACTGTTTCACGCACTTCCGATGCTGTGCGACGCAACGGTGGCATCCATTTCGGACGCACTGGCTCTTTGGCGGCCAACTTCTCTGCGGCCACCTTTTCCAACGAACGCAAGCTTACTTTGTTTTCCTTAAGGAAGTTGCGACCCTGTGTGACTCCTAGGGGGGAAAGAGCCAAAACAAATTAGTTAAATGGTTGGCAAGGAAAAGGAAATGGACGAGTAGGGGAGGGGGAAATTGTTTGTTTGGACACTCAATTTGCTACTTACGCGGTACCGAAAACATGCCTTTCAAAGTGGGAATCGGTCGTACTGTGGTGTTTGACATGGTACTGTTCAAAGGGAGCCGAAACTCCAGTATTTAAATATAATTTGTTATTAATTTTCTGAATTTCCAAATCTATTTGGGCTCCTGACGTGTAGAGCAGCGGAACAATTTCAAATGAGTTTATCGCATATCGACTAGAGATGAGCCAAAGTTAGCAAGTCACTTTCTTGGAGATGTGCAAGTGCATGCATCACTTAGAGATGTGCAAAAGAGCAAGCACGATCACGGAGTCGGTGATTATGAGATATTTTTTTGTTCAAAAATCAGTTCGCACTTTTAAAAGATGCTATATACATGGGTATGCGATCATTTTCTTTTAAGTCGGTGGGAAGGCCAAACAGAGTAGCTAAGTTGCTAGGAACCCACAAATCTCAGCTCACTTTTGATGAGGGACGAGCACTAAGCTCGAAAAATGTTTGAAAATATATATATTTTTACATATATTGTTATAAAACAAGTGGTCAGCTTGTTCTTTGGGCTGGTCAAGCATAATCTTTTAATGTTTAGCATTTTTAGAATTATTTTCCATTAATTTTTTATATAAAATCTAAGGAATATTCTCTATTTTCTTTAAAAATTCGCAGCATTTGGTTGATTGGTCCAAGGCCATGTTGCCTCAAATAGCGCACATCACCAGGCACTATGATGAATGGGTTCACAAGCCGGTGGACCGACATTTACGTTTGTTTGGCCCATCTTATTTGGAAATGTGTACCAAAACGCCTTGGTGGCTAGTCCCTTTATTTTGGATACCCATCATTTTATACAGTGCCTGGCATGAATTTTCCACAAGCTGGCCTGACAAAAATCAGGTATGATATCCATTAAAAAAATTAAGGTTCCCATTTATTAACCCTTTTAATCTATTGTAGGTGCTTTTGCTGTCACTTCATTTTCTGTTTGGTATACTTCTTTGGACCTTTTTAGAGTACAGCTTGCATCGCTGGGTGTTTCATGTGAAACTGAATAGCCAAAGTGGAGCCTGGCTGTGCACATTTCACTTTCTAATTCATGGACTGCATCACAAAGTTCCCTTTGATCCGATGCGATTGGTGTTTCCACCTTTGCCAGGAGCATTGTTAGCGACTGCAATTTATACACCGCTTAGTTACATTATGTACCATCCACGCATAATATTGTCAGGAGCACTTTTGGGTTATCTGTGCTATGATATGATGCATTATTATTTGCACTATGGTAATCCTGCCTTTAGACATATGGTGCACATGAAACGTTACCATTATCAGCATCATTTTTCGCATCAAGACTTGGGCTATGGAATCAGTAGTCCATTGTGGGATGTGGTATTTAAAACACGTATACAACTGCGTAAATTAAAATACCAACTGCGCTGGTCGTAGTCATTTTTCTAATAGCAATAGTTGCTGGATAAGAACAAAATTTATTTAAATAAGTTTAAAAGAGTAAGCTGAACATTGATTATGTAAAAATAAACGAAAAAGTTAGGTACAGGTATTGTTGGAAGAGAACATAATTTGAAAATTTGTACTCGTATTTTGGTAACTTTAAATTGTATTTTAAAATTTTTATTTGCACAAATAATCATTTTGCATGCTGCTAAGCTGATCTCCAGAAGCTCCTTTTCAAAAATGCGCCGAATGGTCACCGAATTTAAACCAACATATATGAGAAAAAGGAGAAACATACTAAGGGAATTAGTCCAGCCATCTATATCGGATGCATTTTTTATTATTATTCAGGCAATGCTGTCCCTACCTTTTTAGAAAGTCGTTAGCTGAGCATTATTTTGTATATTTTCTTCAAAACTAAATTCAAATAAAGGAAACTTCCCACTGTGCAGCAACTTCAAATTAAAACACATCGCTAAAGCAACTATCGATAGCAAGAAAACCAGCGGTTATCAGCTGTCCGTCAACTAGGTGGCAACGCTTAGCGAAAGTTTAGTTTCTATTTTTTGATTCTTATTTGGATTGTGATTAATTAAAATGCTCAATGCCAAAATTGGAAAAGTAGGCAAAGTCCTGGTCTGTGGCATGAAAGGTGTTGGCAAGACCGCACTCATCGAGCAGTTGGTCTATGGCAATATAAATCCCGAAACGGTAAGTTCTATGAGAAACTAGTTCTGTGACTGTTCTGCTAACTGGCAAAGAGCTGCTGTATTGATATAACAGGAGCTGCACCCGACCATCGAGGATATATATGTGGCCAGTGTGGACACAGGACGCGGCGGTGCCCGTGATACATTACGAATCTATGACACAGCCGGTTTGCAGGGAGACAGGGCCCAACTGCCCCGCCACTATTTGCAATTCCCTGATGCCTTTGTTTTGATCTACGATCCCTTAGATACAAGGAGTTTAGATATGTTGGGTGAAATCAAAATGGATATTGATAAGCATAAGGAGAAGAAAGAAATACCTGTAATTGTATTGGCCAATGTAAGGGCACGCGGCCAAAGGAAGGATATATCTTCGGCCAGTACACCTAATCCTGTGGAGCAGATTATGGACAGGGCGAATATTTGGTGCCAGCGCGAGCGCATTAAGCACTATACAGTGAATGCCATGGAGAGGCCTTCGTTGTATGAACCGTTTACGGCGCTCAGCGCTCGTCTGCATCCGACACCAGCGAAGAGCACTTTCCCACAACTGCGGCAGGTTATGCAGAATCGACAAAAAAGCGAAGCATAGTAGGCTAAAGACACGGCTGTTGAAGCCATGTGACTAATTGAGGATATTATTGATGTAGACTAATTTATTAATTGCCTTAGTATTTTAGATTTAGGGTCAGCTTAAGTGCTGACAGTTCTGTACTTAATGCAGCTGCAGGCACTGTTTAATTATTTAATAATCTAACGATACAATCGAACAGAGACTTCACATTAATATTTTAAACAAATGACTCTTAAAACTATACCGTGAAGCTACAATTTAAGATGTACCACATCTGAAAATCCTTGTATTAACTTTACTTAACCGTATACATTTCAGCTTTAGCTACTAATTTAAATGTACCACAGGCTCTCAAATGCAAAGTAAATCTATTAAGTTAAAGAGCTAACAGTTTGGTATAGCTTAAGTGTATTAATGGTAACAGTTTCACAATTCTAGGACGCTTTGCTACATTATGACATTCTCTTATCTCCATAATGAGCATATAGTTTGAGATGCTCTTCTAATTTAGTTTATAGTTCAAGCTGTTAGATATCTATAAGTTCTTACTACCTTAACACCGAAGACCAACCGATATTATTAACTCAATAACTGTTTTTTATGTCAGAGAAAAGGGTTTTTGTTTTCAGATGCTTAATAAAAATAATTTAGTATTTAATTACAATTACTAGACCCCGGATTTTATGCAAAATCATATTTTGAACGGGCTGTCTAAAACTAGTTCTAATTCTAAATTAGTTCTTCTACAGTAATTCCAAATCTGGAATTAGAACAGCTCAAATACCATGGAAAAAAGGGAAAACATTCATGGAGGTCGAAAAATGTTTGATTTTGCTGCACTGTGTAGTTATCAACATTTTTAGAAAAATCGAATTATGAAGTGCCATAACTTCGCCATTTAGGAATGGATTTTAAACCACTGTTGTTTTTTTTATTATGAAATGATTTAATTATCTTTAATTATTGTCCCAGTTTATTAACATCTGCGAACTATAACCAGAGAAAATGGTATTTTAGTAGACCTACCATTTTTTTTAAACATGAAATATGAAAATTTAGCGATATCTCATAAACCGTTCTATTTCCACATATATATCTGAGCAGATTTCAATTCAGCTCGAAATTTTAAATAAGGATCAAGTTTTTAGAAGCAGGGATCAAAAATTTGTTGATAGAGTTAATGAATTCGCGTTGGCATTCTCTTACCCAAAAGGCAGTTGAATATTTGAAATGCTTTTATGCTAAAATGTAAAGTGTGAAAAACATTTTATTTATATTTTTCTAAGCTGAGTTTTGGAATATAAATTTCTTAAATGCCAAATTTACGTTTAGAAATTCTATGTTGATGGTTTTATATATTTCGGCATTATCTAAAAAAGGGTTTTCAGCCAAATTTGAGTTCTAAGCCTTGAAATTTCAAAACTTTTAAGCAATTCTTAAATCAAAACTACAGTTTGAGAAGTGCTCTGATGTTCATAGTATAACATTTCCTTACCCAATTTGGGTATAGTTTCAAAGTGTTTTCTTTGAGCCCCTTTTCGGCTAAGCCACTGTATGTTTTAATTGACAAATATCCCCTCGTCTTGTATAGATTACTCTGAAAGTACTAAGTTCTGGTGAATTCCAACCCATTCGTCTATTAAACCTAATCATTATTCACAACACTCACCGACAATCGCATTTGTTAATCGCCCAAAATTTCAATGAAATCTGTGAAGATTCATCACTCTTTGATTCAGTCAGTAGCTTTTCTGCCCTTGTGGAATATGCTTGAGCAGACTTTAATCTTAATTTGCTCTCTGAGCTTAGTTTTGGGCTTGGGCATTACAGTTCCGGGCACTAATTGGTGTGGTCCGGGAAATAATGCCGATAGCTATGATGACTTGGGTGCGGAACGAGAATTGGATATGTGTTGTCGTGCGCATGATAATTGTGAGGAAAAGATTTCACGCAGGCAAACAAACTATGGACTGACCAATGAGGGACTGTTTCCCATGTGAGTGGAAAGCACTGGAAATAGTTATACACAAATGTTTGAATTTTTCTACTCTTTTTTTTGGGTGCAGTTTCTCCTGTGCCTGCGAGGCTGCCTTTCGCAACTGTCTGACCTCATTGCACAGTGTGGAGTCGTCGGCCTTGGGTCGCATTTATTTCAGCAGCACTGAGAGCTGTTTGGGCTATGGTTATCCTATAGTGGGTTGCCAGGAGCATCAGTGGGACATTACCTTTCAGAAGCGCTGCTTGAAGTATAACGAGGATGAGACACAATCCAAACGCTGGCAGTTCTATGATCTGGCTTTCTATACACACATCAGCGAAAGTGAAGAGAATGAAGATGCCAGTGAGACGTAATTGTATGGCGATAAGCTTATTGATCAGCAACAGAAATATACAAATATATATACACAGAAAAAAATAAGATCAAATATCAACTTAATCTTTCAATATAATTTTAAAAATATCAAAATTTACATATCAAAGATATATTATTTAATGTCAATATGATGCTAAAGTGTTCCATTGATACTACAAATGTTATATAGATAAGTGAAATTATCATAGTGAACTAGAAAATACCCTAGTGACATGATTTTAGTTCAAAGGAGACATCAAAAATGTGAGAGCAGAAAGAAACACGCAGAGTTTCTCAAATCAAAGGGAGGCAGCTATAGTTTAACTCGAAAGAGGCAAAAACAATGATAATGTCTCTGCCGCAGCAAGCGAGACAGCGAATACTCTTCCGATATGTCTGTTTTTTCTATCATTGCTGATTGCAGTTCCCAACTGCTTAAAGCGGTGAACATGCACGGAGAGACATTCAAACAGCGTTAGCTGTTAGCAAAAAGCCTACTGAAGGTTGAATCGGGAGATTCCTGAAACAGTTCCTTTTGGTGTATATAAATGCATATGTTGTTTACGGTTCTGAACAAACGCAACCTTTCTAGGACCTCAAGCCACCGAAAGTCACTCATTATTATTCAAATATTTCTTTGACATTTGAACCATGTTTAATGGGTGCTATAAAAATATTGCTTTGATATTATTAAATACACCATTAATACCCCTTTGATATTATAACGAGAAAGCTAAGTAAACCCTGTCTGTGCCGAAGTTTTTATACCCTTGCAAGTGCTCTTCAGAAAAATACCCTCTTTCCCATTTTCCGATCGATTGTTCGTATGGGAGCTATACGATATAGTCATCCGATATGGCCAAAAATTTTTAAAATTATGTGAAAGCAACAAATGCAAAATTGCAGGATGCTACCATTAAAAACAAAAAAGTTTTTCTAACTAAGACTGTTTTTCAGACCCATCTTTTGTATGGGAGCTATACCATATAGTTGTCCGATTTTAATAAAACTTGGTAGAATCATAATAAAACATTGAAAACCTAGGATTACAAAGTTTGGAGACGTTTCCGTTGAAAAGAAACATGTTTTTCTCACTAAAACTAGTTTTCCGACCGATTGTTCCTATGGAAGCCATGAGATATAGTCATCCGATCCGTTCGGTTCCGACATATTAGTAGTGGGCAGCTAAAAGAAGACTCTGTGCAAAATTTCAGCTCGATAGCTTTAAAACTGAGAGACTAGTTTGCGTAGAAACAGACAGACAGACGGACGGACAAAGCTCTATCGACTCAGCTCGTCACCCTGATCAAGAATATATATAGTATTTCTATGCGTTGCAAACTTCTGGGCAAAATTATAATACCCTTTGCAAGAATATAAATATATCAGGGGATATCAGATTGTTGATCTGAAACATTTCTCTTTGATATGTTCGAAATGTAGGTGTGTTGAAGGCCGATTCGATACTGAAAAATACCCGATTGATACTAAATATAGCGATCTTTTTTTTCTGTGCACAAAAACTTAATGGGCGTCATAATTAGATGAAAGTTTCAGACTGGAAAATCTTTCAGTTGTACGTGAACTTAATTAAACAGGTGTCGCACCTTGATTAAGTTTCAAAGTCCACCCCTTGTAGCTACGCCTCTGCTTACCAACTGCCAGCTTATCAACACACACAGCTCGACCTGGCCTCAACTTAGACTCAGTCTCGTTCCTTCACCCAAAGCTTCAACATGTGGCTGATCACTTTGATTTATTGCTGTTTACTTTCCTTTTGTCTGGCCTCCACCTTTGGGGATGAGGCCATTTTCGAGGACGAAGACATCTACAATCAAGCCCTGCCACCTGTGCCACACACCGGTATCACAGGTAAAAGATGGCATAACTTGCTAAGATATTTTCCTCAAAATTGCTCCACCACTTAGCTCCGGGTACCAAATGGTGTGGTCCCGGCAACACGGCCAAGAACTTTGAGGACCTGGGACGAGAACGTGAAACGGACAAATGTTGTCGTGCTCATGATCATTGTGAGGAGATTATAGAGTCGCGTAGTACGCTTCATGATCTGCCCACCAATACGGATTGGTTTCCCATGTGAGTTGCCTGTTTGTTCCTACTCCTTTGGGGGGGAAAAATCAATAATTGTATTTCACTTCTCTGCCAGCTTGAAATGCACCTGTGAGCAGCAGTTTATCAATTGCCTGCAGGCGGTCAACACGCTAACCTCCAACACACTGGGTCGTCTCTACTATGGCACCAGGAGTAAATGTTTTGCCCTGGGTTATCCCACCACGGGTTGTAAACAGTATCAGGAGGGCACTTTGCGGAGGCGTTGCATACGTTACAATGTGAATAAGACGGCCGACAAACAGTGGCAGTTCTATGACATGCCCTTCTATACCAGAGCCTGACCCTTTGCAGTAACTGGGAATGACGATTTGTAGTGAGAAATGTATATATATATAAATAGTTGGTTTACTTGCAAATTTAAGTTAACCCGAAAATATATAGATTTGCTTTAAAACCAAGGATCTTAGATTGTATGCAGGTGAACGGAATCCTAGAATACCCTGGACTATGAAATCTATTTTAAACTAGGCAAGGAAACCGCTGGAAAATGCTCAGTCGAACCGAAATTCAAAAATAAAAAACATTCTCTATTCGGTTCACTCAGTTCACTGTCAAGTTTTAAGATATGTTCAATAACTTTCTCTTAGTTAGACGATAACTCCATTATCCCTTTCTTAAAGAAACCCTGGATCTTATGATCAAAAAACTGTATCAACCGATTTTCACAAGCACTCCCTTGAAGCACATTTTTCGCCAGCAAAAACATTCGCCATAGACAGGAACGGTTAGAAATTTTTTCATTTCATATGGTGGATGCACAAGAACTTCTCAACTGAACTCCCGGAGCTTTCGACTAGTAGCTAGTGTGTGGTCTGGCTTTATCCTGATGAAAGACATCTCTAATCTTCTGTTGGCCAAAGTTTGCCGCTGTTGACTGTTGACAGTACACAATCGAATTAGGAGTTTGGCCGTAATCGTGCCAATCCCTTCAAACACAAAGCAAAACCTTCCTGACAATTCATCATGGCTTGGACACCGATTGCACCGACCGATTGCCATTCGACCACGACCGCTTTCACTTGAGGTTTTTGTAAGTGATCTAATTTTTATTACCAGTTATCATAGATGGTACTATTTTGTTACGATTTACAGATAAAAAATTGGGAACGATTTCCCTCATTACATCAACATTTTTGACAATTGGCCTTCCCGAGTGTGGTTCTTTATTAACCTCAAAAAATTACCGAAAAACTTTCGTCTTTTCCAAATCTGATCTGCGTACGGTATACACCTAACTTCGTGCAAAAGTTTGTGACTATCTTTCATTGTCTCTGAGATCGACGCGTTCATACAGACAGAGGGACGGACAGACAGACGGACATGGCTATATCGACTCGGCTGTTCATGCTGATCAGAAATATATATACTTTATGGGTTTGGAAAAGTTTCTTTCTTCCTGTTACAACTTCATGATCCCCCATTTTCCCATTTTCGACTGTTCAACACTTTAATGCCAATTCTTTCATTTTATTCAACAGATTGAATTGAAATATGGGACCTTATATTTCTTAAATTAGTTTTCTTTGATGACCAGTAAGAAAATAAATTAGGCTATTCACTTATTTCTGTATAAAAGCTCTTGCGCAAGTTTGCACGACTTGTATTGTAGGAGACTTTTAGTGCCCAAAACCTGTGCACAATCTGTTGTCACGAATTTCTTTCTAAATTAGGTAAAGACTAAAATTAGTGTACGAAAAATGCTATTTAAAAGCGTCAATCATTTTCTCTGGAATGGAAAGCAAGCTAATTAAAGAAGAAAGTTGGTCAAGCCCGACTATATTATACCCTGTACCAACTAAAGTGTATGCACAGCATAAGTTTTGATGCTGCAGAAGCAGCGCTGCTGTTTTTGAAAATATTTATCATAATTCGGTTTAGAGCCAGGTTCTTATCAATTAAGAATCTTCTTTCCATTCGTTTTTCTGATGATTATAAAGGTTGAAATCCATTTTTATATAACTCCTGCTTTTTTAGATGCCTTAGATTGGTCCCTCTAAATTATAATTGTAATGAAAAATTGTTCGGATTTGTGTATTACAAGAGTATTCTATCTTCGGCACAGACGAACTTAGCTTAGCCTTCTCCTCAGTATTGATATAATTAAATAGTTTTACAGCAAGGTGCCTGAAGCGAGATTTACGACATCCATTCGAACCGAAAAAAAATGTAGGTAAATAAGTTAACAAACACAGCCGTCAACGCTATTCTGAATTTCGAAAACAATTCTGCCGTCGGCTCTGCAGCGAATTCAACAAGTTTCTTTCTCGCTCGCAAGCTTTACAATTTCCATTACAGCAATAGCTTAACCTCATCTTCGATTAAACTCATTTTCAGTTTCATTTCATCCCTCAAGGCAGCAAGCAGCAGCATGTGGATTAATACTTTCTTACAAAACTCAATCACTCTTGTCCTCTCCATAGTGGTGGATGAGAAGAAATCCGCCGAAGTAGGTTTTTCGCTCCAGAAACAGTATTTATTGCCATCCGACACTGGAATTACAGCTCCGTTCACTCTTTGGTGTGGTCCCGGCAATACGGCCCAAAGCTATGAGGATTTGGGGCAAGAGCGTGAAACGGACAAATGTTGTCGGGCCCATGATCATTGTGAGGAGATTATCAAGTCTCATGGTACGCTTCATGGTCTATCCAATATGGATTTGTTTCCCATGTGAGTCTTTCAAGTTCTTTTCTATGGCGAAAAGTTCAACAAAAGTTTGTTATTTTGCAGTCTAAAGTGCAGCTGCGAGCAGCAGTTCTTGAATTGCCTGCAGGAAGTAAATACCTTAATCTCGGATACATTGGCTCATGTCTACTTTGGATCTAGGAGTAAATGTTTTGCATTTGGTTATCCCATCACGGGTTGTAGGCGGTATCAGCAACATCGTTGCATTAGTTATCATGTCGAAGAGACGGCCAACAAAGTGTGGCAGTTCTATGAAATGCCTCACTATACCAGAGGCAGGACCTTACTCTTTTCGGAGAGTGGAGATTCTGTATAAAGACATTGATAAAAAAAGGCAACTTTCACATAAATCTATTATAATTTGTTATATTTAAATCGCAAATAAAATGAACTTTCAGTTTGCACCGGCACTTTTTGACTTACATTTATATGTAATTGACTGACTGATTAGAATTGATGGATTGACAGCCAGTGAAATCTACAATTTAACACCGAACTCAAAGTGTCTACTGATTGACACCTTAAGACTGAACTACAGTTGGAAAAGAATTGTTTTTTATGTACTAAAAGTTTACTATGTAGTAAGTGTCTATGTACTATAATTTATTTATACTTCATAAAATTGAAGAGAAACTTATTTCTTGACAATACAAGTTAAATATAAGTAAGATGTAAATAGTTTCCCGGCTTTAATTGGTGCTGAAACAGTTTTTTAAAGTATGTAACAACATTTATGCATACACTTAACACACCTTACAGAGTATATAGTAGGGCTTGACCGTCTTTCTTACTTATTATTGAAGAAAACCAGGGCTGCAAACCGGCGTTCGTAAATTTTACACGAGATATGTAGAATACAGAATGATACACTTGGAGCATTTAGATAATCCACATGTAGAAATAAGAAACTTAAGGTATGTAGAAAAGTTTAGTGCTTCGTGGACAAAGGTAATGGGAGAATGACTTGAGAAAATCAACTTATTTCCGAATAATTTCTACATTTTTCATCCAGGCATCTAAATACCACTCGAAAGCTTTTGATTTTGTACAATTTTCTATATTGAAAGCCTACTTGCGTGTGAGAATTTTAAGCGGAAATGGTAGCTCAATCTTAATGCTGAATAGTTTTTAATATTAAAGATTTGATATGCTGAATGCAGTATACATAAAATCTACACAATACTTGTTGTTGGGTTCTTTTGCTCATCATTGTTTGTCGCTTCCCTTTATAACTTTGCGGCAATGTCGCGCGAGTGTTTGATAGCCGCATGGGCTACGATGCTGGCTTTTGTGTTTAAGTTCCCGAGGCAACGTGAATGAGATTGGCGCTTTCAGAGCATGTCCCAGCATTAAAGAACAACAAATCTGGGTTTTAAGGACGTAAAAAGTATGGGCATTCAGAGATTTATAAAAAAGTTTGTTTATTTTTGAATGGGTTATTGCCATAACTCTAGCTTATGATATCCTTAAACAAATCAGCCGCTGTTTTGGCGGGTCTTTTCTTAGTCTCTTCCGCTGGCTGTTTTTCTGCTTTCTGGAGTTGTTCCAAACTGGCTTGCCACTGACTGGGCGATAGTTTAAACGTTTCCAGACGATATTTGGCATAGATCAAAGAACCGAATGGAGAACCCTTTAACATATTCGCTTTGGAAACCAACTCCTTAGCCAGGCGTAACTTTTGTGCCTCCTGCGAGGCCTTGAAGCATTCCTCTAGTACTCTAGAGCCATGTCGCGTGATGGCCAAATCCACATAGAAACCCTCCAAGTGGCGTATGAGACGTTCACGGGATTTTTCGCCTATGAATTTACTTTCCATAAAGGCATCGACTATATGAGAGCCGTTGGGTGAATTAAAGAACTGAGCCAGTTGGGCAGCTGGCAAATCCAACATGCAATTGACCAGAAAAATGGGCTTGTTAAACTTCAACAGATGCTGGGCTATCAAAGAGCCATGTAGATGCACAAATCCCGATTCATCCTGGCCGAGTATGTCCACTGGTTTCAGTTTGATGAGGCAATTGAAGAATAGCTTAGATTTCTCCTTGTCACCGCCTTGTATATGCAGCGCTGACTGCAGCGAAGCTATCATTTGGGCCTGCTTGGACCCCAGACGGAGGCAGGCAGCTGACAGAGAGGATACTACACCGGTATAGCCCATTTTAAGTAGATCTTCGATGCGAGGTTGAAGCTCCACGAAAATCGTCTCAAAATCAGGCACATCTTTGACATATTGGAGTAGACGTTGAACAGCGAAGTTTGTGTGTTGCTGTAGAGCCAGATGTGAAATGCGACCACTAAACAACATGGCAAAGAGTTGGGTTAACAGCTTGGCTCCAGCCACATTGAGCAAAGTTTCCAAAAGGATCACTGAACTGGCATGGTGAAAGACTTTGGGCAAAGTAGGTGGCTGATCAGCAGTCTGCTCCTCCCCTTCGTCATCTTTAATTTCAATTTTGTCTTCCTCCTTCTTTTCCTCCGATTCGTCTACAGTTTCTGCTCTTAACAGACTCTTCGTAAGAATCTTCTTGCCAAAATGCTTCAGCATGCTTTTATCCACCACACTTAATGCCAAACAGATCACTCCCAGCAAGGCGGAAGAGTGCTCCTGATAGGGAAAGTCTTCGAATTGTGGCCACATTTCCAGCCGCTGAGGAAATTCCTTCATTACCTCCGTCCAGTCGTCAGGCGCCTGATACATTCTGCGATGCTTGGCCATTTCAGTGCCTCCCTTTTCAAAGGCTATCTTGGGCACATGCATGCCAACCAAACAGAGAATTGCTGTGCGCATTATATGACTGGCACAAGCATCCCAAACGAAATCCTCCAAATTATTTAACATAAATTTGGAAATTCGCAATACAAATTGACGGCACTTGTCACGGTGTTCCGCACTGAAGACGGCTTGCAAATTGTAATCCTCCTCTATTTGAGCAGCACCGGGTTTGGCACGCTTAGAGGTACTACTGCTCTCTTCCTCTTGCTCCTCCTGCTGTTTATCCTGGCCTACACCACGCAGAAATGCTATTTCCACCACTTTTTGCAACACATGCGAAGCAAAACGATCCGAACACAAAGGACGAAGATTGTCTCCGAATTTTTCGAAATATCGTTCCAAATGTACATCGTCCACAAAGCCTATAAGTGATTCCAAAGCCTTGGACACAATTTGATTAGAGGCCAAATGTATCTCCTGGTCCTGGGTTTGCTCGAAGACATTGTTGGCCATGTTCACTGAAAGGAGGGCGAAAAGATGTGAGTTAAGTCAAAATAAACAATTTAGTTTTAAATTACCTCTCTCCTCCACATCCTCCAGACCCGATTTCATGGCGTCCAGAATGTTAATGAAATAGTTGAACTGCTCGTCGTCTATGTGCGTGCCACGTCCAAAGATGCCCTGTTTGGCAAAGCCCTTGGCATTGCGCATAAAGCGGTTGCCCTTTTTTTTGGGCCGCTTACGTTTGGAATTGCCTTCGGAAGCCATTTCGTTAAATAAAATTGAAATTCGTTAAACAACGTGCGGCCGCTGCACGCTTACAAGTGCCAGCTGTTTTCTTGATTAGAGATGACACAATGTTGTAGTGACCGAGTCACAGAATTTGTGAATGTGTGACCTGTGATCGTTTCATTGCGTTTTATTATCACAAAGATGGCACACGACAGCAAAGGCTTAAGACTGCATTTGACCCGTGCAACGTATATTAATCAGTACATTGTTTGGCAAAGTTCGGGAAAGTCGAAAATATATATCCCACCCCATCGACTTAAATCTCAATTAATGAAACAATATTAAGTACTAATTCATGCCTGTAAATAAATCAATTTGAATTGATTTAGCTTTGCTTCAAGGATTTAATAACCAACAACAACCAATTTTGACAATCAGAGCTGAGTAAAGAACGTAACGTATCGTAACGTAACGTTACTCTTTAGAGTTGCCGCACTGATGCACGCTTATCGATAGTCCCGCGCTATCGATCATGCCGATAGTCATCAGTAACAACAACAACCAGCTCTAGCGACGGGGACGCTGATGCTGCCTGCAATTTCAATTAAAACCGTCGATTTTCTATAACACAAAGCATAATGGAGCAAGCGGATAACTTTCAATTTATTATACCCATCAATTCCAATGACTTGCTCAATTCTCGGGGTGATCAGTATTACGTGCAGCAGATCTACTCACCCAATGAGATTCCTGACAAGCTTCTGGGTAAGCGTTGCGCGCGCAGGCGGCATTCAAAAGTACAGCAATATCAAATACTGACCCTTTCCCACCCCCCCTGTCTATGGTAAATTGCAGCAGCTAAACAAAAGTTGTATCAACGCGATCCGTTCTACATCTTTGAACACTTTGACACCTTCTACTCGATCATCGAGTCAAATGCCACAGATGCGGCGGCCACACGAAATCTAATGCGAGCCTTTGACTTGCTCTACGTCACGGTAGACAAGTTGGGCCAAGAATTGGCTCCTTTACTGGCCACCACTGAGCAGCCTACCCAAGTGGACCGTGGCCGCTATCTGAATCTCACCAAAATGACACTTTATCTGATAGTAAACACTGTCAAGCGGCTGGATACTGTGGTGCAGCAGACGCAGCGGGATCAGCAAATGAATCAACAAAAGAAGAAGGGGAAACAAAATGAAGCCACATTTGAACAGTATCCAGACTGGGAAGTAAAGCGTAGTAAATTTCTGGTGCAATTGTATAATATACTACAATGTCCGCTGGAGAAGCTCTGGAGTCCCCCGGTGGCCGAGGAGGACTTTGTGTCGTAAGTAGAGGAGACAATTCACCGATACATTAGTTGACCCATTTCCTTAACTCCTATAGCATGCTGTGCGATATTTGCTATCGCACCTTGGAGCTGATGCCGCGACGATCGGACAATCGTCATATCATTGACACGATATTTCAGATTTTTGGCACCTCCATTAAGCGATACAATCATGCGATGACCTTTCCCGTCCGCATTCTGCAAATACTACGCAGCGCCGAGCACTCCTCTTTGGCCGTGGCCAATGGCATTCTCCTGCTGCACGAAGAGTTTGGCATATCCACCGTGTTTGCCATTTTATTCAAAGATATTGTTGATGCCTTGTTGCTGGACACGGCGGATACGGCTGTCTCCAAGAATTTCTCCAATTTCCTAACCGAATTTGCCGGCATTGCTCCGAATCTAATGATACCACATCTTTCCAAGCTGGGCGATGAGTTGCGGAATTGTGAATCTCACATCTTGCGCAATTGTGTGCTGCAGATCATGGCTGATGCCGTGGTGGGTGAACTGACCGCAGAAGATTTGGACGAGGAGTTGAAGGAGGCACGCAATGAATTTCTTGAAAATTTGCTTTCCCATGTGAATGATATATCAGCCCATGTGCGGGCCAAGGTGTTAAATCTGTGGCATCATCTGAAGGAACAGCATTCAATTCCATTACATTTTCTGCCTAAAGTTTTGGCCGAGGCTGTATGCCGGCTGGATGACAAGAGTTCGCTGGTACGCAAAGCCACTATACAGTTGATAAAGGCAATTCTGGAGAATAATCCGTATTCGGGAAATTTAACGCTGGAGGAGCTGATCAAGAAACATGAAAAAGAAACGGAAGTTATGGAGAAATTGGGTGAGACGCTGGACAGTGAGCGTCAGGAGGCAGAGAAATTGGATGAAGAATTTGAGTTAATAATTCCGGAACTATTGCCCATACTGGAGGAACATCTTCGAGAATGTAAGTGTTTTGGGGGGGCGATGACATTGGGATGGGAATGTGGCTATAATCTTGTTTTATCTATCAGCATCACCTGCCCTTCACCTATTTAGCATTTAAACATGGTTTTGCACCTTTTTTCAAACTATTCCTTGATTTAAGATATTTCAAAATGAGAATCAAAAAATAGTGTGATTATAAAAAACTATTTTTTTTTCGCAAATTAAGTGGCATCGGGAGATTTTTTCAAAATCTGTAATTCTTACAGACATTTCTTACATTCGTACATTCTTTCCATGAAAAAACATAATTCATGACAATATCGGTGGCTCTCTATACATTCACATAGAATGACCTGGGTGAGTCAACAATGCAGAGATAACCTTCTGGATCATCGTTTTCTGTAATATTCAAAGCATGTTGAATAAAATTAATATCAATCCGTCCCAATTATTGAAACCAACGATCGAAATACATAAACTATTATGGGTGCCGCTTCTTTCAACACTAAATCTATACCTCTATCTACACTTATTTATAAAACTGCTTGGTTTAAATAGTACTATCCTTTCGGGTTTCAGTCTTTTATGTAACAATCGACCAGATAAAGCAAAATCACTTAAGCTGTATTTTCACTTGTCGAGATCTCATATCAGATGGGTAAAAAAGACCTGTAAACTGGCGGTCAAGAAACTCATAAGAGAACTCAGTTAGCCCACTTTCCATGCTCCTTCTCATATACCATGACTATTACACCGTCTTGTTTCTCATTTGATAAACTTTTATAAGATATCAGACAATTGAAAATACAGCTTTAGGAATAGTTAAGATTCAACTTGTTTTAGGAAATTAGAAACAAGACTCTTTCTTTTCACCCGCCTTTGTTTATTTCGAAACTTTATATTTCATTGAACTTTTCTGCCGATTGTAAGACTCAATCGCCTAAAACCGACCATATACCAAAAAGTTAGACAGTAGGTTAAATTTTTTCAAATCTATAGCTTTTGTTGAACCGAAATTTTCGAGATAAGCTTTTGGTTCAAAAGAGGTTCGGTTCACAGTATTATAAGTCGGAATTCGGAGTACAATCCAATTTGCAGCACTAGTTAGTAATTGTTTGTTATTATATTTTCCTCACCTCTTTCTTTCTTCTGAAGATTATGTTATTATATATTTCCTCCCTTTTTCCTTTATATTTTATCTTTTCGATTTACTTGCAGATGAATTTATAAGACTAATTTTTATTTAATATATGCTTTCGTTTTTAGTCTTTTCTTTATCTTTTATATTCATTTTTTCCAACATTTTTCGACACCCCTTATATTTTCATGCTGTTTTTTCTATATCTTCTTCCTGGCTTCCCCTATTTTTAACCCTTCTTCCCCTTATTCTGCCATCTTGTTTCGACTTCCTTGAAATTGGAGATTTCGGTAAATTTGGCTTTCTCTCTTTGGTTATTATTTGTCTTAGTATCTCCCTTTCTACTTCCCTTCTTCTGTTCTTTATTTTTCTCTCTTTCTTTTTTTTTTACTACCTTATAACATTTCGTATCTTCTTTGTACTTTGTCTTTGTTTGTAGCCAGTTTTGTTCCTGGTAGAAACAGAAAGTTGATCATATCTCTCACAGTTTAGGAGATAGAAGGTTCGTCCCTTGTGGACATATTTAGTAATTAGAACTATTTATCAATCTGCCGAAGGATTGATAAGCATCGGATGAACAATAGTGAATATATATTATATTACAATCTTCTATATCGCCTCCTTTAGACCCAGCATATTCATTCTTTCTTTCATCGTTTGTCATTCTTCCTACATTTTTATTGACCACCACCAAAAATCAATGATTTTTTTTTAAATTTTAAACCACATTTTTAGTTCCCGAAATGACATTTGACAATAACGAGGCATACGACGATCTGGTCAAAAGAATTCTACCCCTATTGCTTGACAAGAATTACAAAGATGCCACCGTGTTAGTGCGCAAAGCTGAGTTTGTGGCAGGCAATCAGGAGCTGAGGTAACCCAGTGACAACTTTAAACTCTGTCCCCTTACACATTATAATTCCATTCCCTCTCTTAGTGCTGGCCTAAAACCCGAGGAGCGTTGTTTGTACTTTATGTCCCTGTTCAAAACGTTTCTATCGTTGGCCAATGGCCTGAAGAACAGCGTAAGTTCTTTCCTCAAAACCACCTTTGTTTAGCATTCACTCTCTCTCATTCCCCCCTATCCTGCAGACCGAGGAAATGGAAAAGCAAATCAAAACCGTACAATTCCTCAAGGACAGCATCGAATTCTCGCAAATGGTGACCACAGCCATGCCCAAAATATATGAAATGTTACTCTCCAAGACCAATTCGGATGTGTTTGAGGCTGTGGATTTGTTTACCACCGGCTACCAGTTTGCCATACGCGGCACCGAGACGGGCATGCAGAGAATGTTGAATTTGGTTTGGTCCTCCGACAAGGAAAAGCGAGATGCGGTCTCGAATGCGTATCGCAAGATTTTATTTGCCACCGACCAGACGGGACGAGCGCACGCTATCAAAGTGGTCAAGAACTTGTCCAAATTTCTATCTGAAGTGGAATATGGACATTGCATGGCCCTGGAGTCGTTAATACAAGAATGGGTAGCCACCGAGGATATAGATGGATTGGTTATACAAGTGCTGTTTGAGAGATTCACGCTCAAATTGGAGGGCACCACGCCGAGTGAGTCACGCTTGGCCCTGCAATTGTTGATCATGGCCTCGCAGGCCAAGCCGTCCATAGCTTCCGCAAATCTTCAGCTCATTGAAGACATCTGCATAGGTGAGCGAGTAAGAAAGGATCCTCGCATATTTACACTCTGTTTACAACTGCTGGTCAAGTCCATAGACGCCAATAACAACTCCAAGGTCTATAAACGCTATAACACAGATGCAGACTTCGTGAAGGAGATTACTAAACTGTTTTTCAACTACTTTTTCTATGAGCCACTGAAGGATTTCGATAGTGTGGCCATGAGTGTGCTGGAGTACTATTATCGCATGTGTCAGGCGCCCGATGAGTTGGCTCAGCATATTGTGAGGGAGTTGATTAAAAGATTCAATGACAAATGGACGATTAAGGGCGAAAAGGCTGAAACGGAGCCTCGCTTGACCCAGACCGATATACCCTACTCCCAGCCGCTGCCCACACAACAAACTCTATCGAGCACTCAGCAGCAGGAACCAACACAGATGCCCGTCTATTTGGTCTCACGATTTGTTTTCTGCATCGGCTATATGACCATTAAGGAAATGATCTTTCTGGATATATATGTGTACAATAATATGAAATATCGTGAGGAATTGTCGGCTCTGGAGGAGAAGAAAAATAAGAAAGATGCAGTGAATGCTTTACGCCGTCAGACAACAAATGCCTCGGCCATGGAGGTGAGAAAACGATTATCTGGAGTGGCTGCTGAGCCACAACAAGAGCCGGATGAGGATCTGGTGGGTGCCACAGCTGAGGACAATATAGCCGAGGAAATCAATGCCCTGTGTGAGGACATGTTGCTCTACGATCCGCAGGCGCTGCTGTCACGCATTTATCCCATTATAATTGATATTTGCAAGCGACCCGGGGAATATAGGGACCAACGGTTACAGCAGGCAGCCACCTTAGCTCTGGCCCGCCTCATGACTGTCTCTTCGAAATTCTGCGAGTCAAACATGTCGTTTCTCATGAACATTTTGGGTTTGACCAAAAACATTAAAATCAAATGTAATTCCGTGGTGGGTCTGTCGGATCTTACCTTCCGTTTTCCCAATATCATTGAACCCTGGACGGGACATTTCTATTCGCAACTCCACGAAGAGAATAACGAACTGCGTTTGACCGCCGTCAAAATGCTTTCGCATTTGATTTTACACGAAATGATACGCGTCAAGGGACAAATCGCGGACATGGCCCTGTGCATCATAGATGAGCACGATGAGATTCGCAATATCACCCAGCAATTCTTTAAGGAAATCGCCAATAAGTCAAACATTCTTTACAATGTGTTGCCTGACATCATTTCGAAACTGGGTGATATCAACTTGCACCTGGAAGAGGAGAAATATCGCACTATTATGAAATACATTTTGGGTCTAATTCAAAAGGATCGTCAGATCGAAACACTTGTGGAAAAACTGTGCATGCGTTTCCCTGTGGCCCGGGTGGAACGTCAATGGCGTGACATAGCCTACTGCCTCAGCTTACTCTCCTACAATGAGCGTTCCATCAAGAAACTGATTGACAATGTACAGCAGTTCCGTGATAAGGTGCAAGTGGATGAGGTGTATCAGTCGTTCAAGCTAATCATTAATAATACCTCAAAGTTGGCCAAACCCGAACTTAAAGCCATTGTCACCGAATTTGAGACTCGACTCGATGAATGCCTGCAGGTTCAGGATGGTTCTGCCCCGGCCCCATCGGAGCTTAATAAGAATAAGGCGGCTCGTAGTGCTAAGCCGAATAAAACGAAAACCGCTGCTCGAAATGCTGGCCAGCGACGTGGACGAAATGCCCGTCAGCAGAGCAGCTCCGAAGAAGATGCCTCCTCCTCGTCGTCGTCCAACGAAGAGCCAGTTGCCAGATCGCGGCGTCCAGCCGGCGCAAAACCCAACCGAAAACAGCAAGTATCCTCGGAAGAAGAGGAGGTGGTAGAAGCAGCGCCTACTCCCCGTAGTAAAAATACCAGAAGAAAACGCACCTGATTAACTTTTAATTGTAATTAGAATTGTGTTTGTACTGTCCATATAAATGTATTCGCTTAAATTTTAAGAGAAAAACCAACAATATATATATATATAAATAAAACAAAAGTTCATTGACTATCCAAGGATCTTGACAGGCTGCTTCACATGCGTTGCCCTTCGCCTGAGCATTTCCCTTTTGTGTGAGTGAGTTTGTGTGTGAATGACTTAAGCCGCTGCTGCTGCTGCTGCCGCTTTTGTGGCCTATTCGCAGATTTCCTTTTTGTTCAAATTTTCTTTTATATTCTTAAAGACCATTTAATTGTAATCCCTTTTCGGGGAAGCCATTCCCAAGGCAAAGAAGTGATGATTTCTGGGGCCCTAGTCTGATTTGTGGGCGTAGTACTTGGCTTTTGACGTAAGAAATTTTGATTTTAGCAAATATGTTTCTGTGATTTGGAATGAAGCAGATGACTTTTGGTTGCTTGACGCACAAAGCACTTGCAGTTCGCTATAAAGAGACTGGAACAATTTTCATTAATTTTACCAAACAAATTCTCATCTGTCATAAGATGAGGGGGTCCAGAACGAGCTTTAGGCTCATGAATTCTAATTTATATACAAGTTGTCCTTTCATCTTAAAATAAATGTTTTATTGCTAGCGCCGACTATTAGTTTTGGGGAATATTTAGGTCAGCAGGAGATAAATATAACATTTTTAACGGCAGTCTTTAACTTATTATGATCACAACAAGCACAGTATCCAGGAATTCAAAATGTCTGATAGCTCAGAAAAAGTAGGTGTACCATCGACGAAGATCCTTACCCAAGTTTCTGTATAAGCAAAAAAGCAAATGAGCAAAAGCTGATTTACATTAGGGTTGCGTTATGCGTTAATAGCTAAGAATCAGCTTTTTTCCCATACAAAAAAAGCTGATTGTAAGCTCCTCCTAGAGTAAATAGCTTATAAAAAGGGTTCAATATATAGTATAGAAGCCAACTATTTGCAGAATATGTAGAATAACACAATTTTACAAAAAAAAAACCTCTTTCTAAACAGAGAAGATCGCTAATAATCTTATGCATTTTCGGTTGCTGAGCTCAATTTAATTGTTTATTTTTTCTCAGTATGTCTGATTTAAGAGAAATTTGTATAAAGTTAGTTCTTAGTAGTTATGAACTTGTTCAAACTTGTATAAGTAACTTAGTTGAATAATGAGTACGAAAAACTAAAACCTAAGTATTCTTCTGATTCCTAAGATACCAGTTTTTTAACTTTAATGTGGAAAATTCGAATTTTTCTAAGATATTTCACTTTTCCCCAAGAAAAATATCACAATATTAACTTCTTAATAGAGCATTGTGCTTTTGATTTTACTACACTTACATTTTTTGATATCATCGTGCTCTTACATAGAAAAAAAATCAGTAATTGGTATTGAAAACAGGGTAATCCCGGAGCAGGCTTGAAGTGATCCTGTTTTTCGGGATAAAAAAAAAGAGAAAGTGAAATCAATCTTGTCCGGGGTCGGCTCAAGAGTATCCGGGATCACCCTGTTTTCAATCCCTTTTCGGATTGATTTTTTTTAAAGTGTAGAAGCTATATTCCAAAAAAATATAGAAATTTTCGACTTATTTAACATAATAATTACCCCGGAAATTTCTTAAAATTAGGAAATAACGAAAATATTGTGCAAAGTTACTTTACTTTAATTTTTCTTAGCAAACACAAGTTTTAAAGGAAAGTTTTTATGAAAAAAGAGTAAAAATAAGTCGAAAGTTTGATTAGTTTGAAGTGCATAACTTCTAAATGCGCGATAATATTGAAAATGTGTAAAGGTGGTAAATTTTAGTTAGTTAATTCAGTGTTTTTTAATTGGTGGAGAAATTTTTCATATCTTTAGTATTTTTCCGGGGCGCAAACCGGTTTTGAATCGAATTCCGAATTTAATTTTACTGCGAACCGAACCTTGAACCGAACCTCTTTAGAACTTAAAGCTAAACCCGATCCTGTTCCGAACCTAAACTATCGGTTCGTTGCAACAAAAAAAGTAGACATCAGAAAATTTGACCTTCTGTATAGCGATTCCATCTGTTATCTAGTTGGCTTTAAGCGGGCGGCTAAGTGATATAAAAGAGAAAGCTATGCTAACTTTTTTGTACCCTTGCAAATGCTCGCTTAAATATTTTCAAAAAATACCCTTTTTCCCATTTTCCGACCGATCGTTCGAATGGGAGCTATACGATATGGTCATCCGATTTGGCCAAAAATTTGTAAAATTATGTGAAAGCACGCGAAACAAACAAATACAAAATTGCAGGATGCTACCATTAAAAACGAAAAAGTTTTTCTAGCTAAAACTGTTTTTCAGACCTATCTTTTGTATGGCAGCTATACCATATAGTTGTCCGATTTTAATAAAACTTGCTAGAATTATAAAAAAACATAGTAAACCTACGATTATAAAGATTTATGACGTTTCCGTTGAAAAAGAAAAAGTTTTCTCACTAAAACTAGTTTTCCGACGGATTATTCCTATGAGAGCTATGAGATATAGTCATCCGATCCGGTCGGCTCCGACATATTAGTAGTGTGTAGCAAAAAGAAGACTCTGTGCAAAATTTCAACTCGAAAGCTTCAAAACTGAGAGACTAGTTCGCGTAGAAACAGACAGACAGACGGACGGACGGACAGACGGACGGACAAAGCTCAATCGTCTCAGCTCTTCAACCTGATCAAGAATATATATGGTTTATGGGGTGAGAAATGAATATTTCAATGCGTTGCAAACTTCTGGGCAAAATTATAATACCCTTTGCAAGGGTATAAATATAATAATAGCCATAATAGCCCGTGTTTTTTAAGATCCTTGACTCCCATGCGTTATCAATGATTCACAAAAGCTTAACAAAACATTGGAAATCTTTTTCAACAAAAACTAAGAAATAGTATTTTACTTAATAGTAAATTATATTTTGAATTTTCAATACATCAATGTGTGTCGTTTTCAACCTAAGAACAACCAGATTTCCATACGATAGGGGTAGTTTTAAGGTCGGATTATCTAGATTTTCGAAAGATCGTTCTTATGACAGCCAAACGATATAGTCATCTGATCGAAGAATCGGACTGCGGCTTTTGAATAGAAGTGTCAACTAAAACATAAAAGTGAAGCGTTGCAGTTCTGTTCTGTCCCAGTTGTAGTCTCGCTCGACTTAAAAACCCTCAATCCGCCCTTTTGATTTTTGCACTTTCCCATCTCAATTATCTCGTCGTGTTTAACATAACAAACACTTTAAGGCCCTCTAATTAAATTATCAGAGCAAAAAGCAGCCGCCGTCCCCGCCGCCAGATAAAAAAGAAGTCAAAATATTATGTAACCAAATACTCAAGCATCAATCTCAATCAGAGACATAGAGTCACCGCCCCAGACACGTGTGTGCTGCCCGGGCAACGAGGGGGCGAGGGGCGACAGCGTCTGCAATATGTAACTACAGTATCAATAAACAAATCAAGGCGATAGCCCTGCCAGCAGCCAGTCAGACAGCATCCCACCCTCAGCGGTTGCCAAGCGCCGCCCCCGTTTCCAGGGATGTTAAAACTTTGGCACCACCACAAAAGACCATTAACATGCTCATTACAAATTACATGGGACGCGACACGCACGCGCCTTGCAGACGTCGCGCAAGAGCAACTAGACGGTCGGACGGTGGAGGAGGAGGAGCAGGAGCAGCAGCAGCAGCAGCAGTACTCCTGCTGCCTGTAAGTAGGATGCGGCTGGGCCATTAGCATTAGCCAGGCTTACCTGTCGCCGCGGATTAGTGTTTGTTGTGGTCAGTTACGATGTTAATGAGCATGGACGGGGCGTTATGCGTGGCCTTTAGATCTCAGGTAGTTTTTGTTATGTTAAAGTTATTGTTTTGACAAACGACTTTCCTGGCTGGTAAATTTAAACAATACAACCGTTAACTTATTTACAGTTGGAGATTTATTTGTGAATTTTTAGCTATTTTGGTGGTTAAGAAAAGAGTCGGCAAAGAACTCTCCTTAAAATACATCGGTAGCTTTTGAAGAAAATGATTGACTTATAACCAAATGCTATACAAACCAGGGCTGCAAACCGGTTTTGAACCGAACCGGTTCGAAATTTGGCTAGTTTTTAGGTCGAATGCTGTTTTGAAAACACATAGAAGACAAATACTAGTAATGTTGTATAAAAAAATGGACTGAACCAAGGTTCGAACCAAAACCTTCTCCCAAAAACCTCGAACCTTAAATTTCCGAACCTTAACCATTCGATAATTTGGGATCGAACCAGTGTACCATGGATCCGAATAAGTTTTTTGGTTTGCAGCTCTGATACAAACAATGAAAATGTATAGCAAACAGGGCTACAAGCCGGTTTCAAATCGAACTGGTTCAAACCCAGAAGTTCCGAATCTTGAAACTAACCCCTTGAGAAGTAACAGCTGCACCTAAACCCATTTCGAAACTTAAGTTTAAATTCTGCTCTACAAAAATGATAGACATGAAACAATTTTACCTACTGCCTAGTGACTTCTTCTGTTATATGTTCGGTTTTAAGCGACTGAGACTCAACAAAAATAAAATAGAAGAAAGTTAACCGTCGTTTGTATACCCTTGCAGTTCGTATAATTTATCTTAATAAAGGTTTTAAATAAGAACCATTCTTGAGAATGATAGAGTCGAGTGGCCAATAGATGGCGCCTCTACTATTCAAAAATTAGTTAATATCTACACAATTCAGTTAAGTTTTTGGGTCTAGTATGTTTGAACCAGGGATGCAAACCACTCGAAAATAAGTACTGGTTCGGTTCAGTGGTTCGCACATTTTCTAAGCCGCCGGTTCGGTTCATAACATGGTTTTTGGAGTTAAATAAACCGCGGTTTCGGTTCGGTTCAGTGGTTCACAAAGGCACATTATAATATATGATTTCGGTGAAGTGGCTATGATTCCTATAATCCATTCGAATATCTTTAAAATCCTTAGAGCAATCTGCAAAGATTATTATGTCGGATTCCCAGAACTCGTCTATCAGTTCCTGGAGGAATGCCCTTATTTATTGGCAGATTAAGATTGAATTAAGGTTAAGAAGTACCACAGAAAATTGTAAATATTGTCTAAAGAAAAAAGAAATTTAGATTGATGACAGGTAAATTAAGAGATCGTCGGGAAATTGCAGAAGACTTGTAAAATTCTCTTCAGGTCATCCTTAAAAGTTATATCGATCCGACAACGCTAAATATGTAGAGGGTCGATCGAAATGTTTGAAAATTATCTTCGGGAAACGATTCAAATTTCCTAATTAATCAAAATCATTGGCTAAAGGAAAGCAATTCCCGTTAAAACTCGTCAGAGAATTGAACCGAACCGAACCGTTTTTATTTGTGGTTTTCGGTTGGGTTCAGAAATTCTGAAAGGAAGCCGGTGTGGTTTGCGGTTCGGTTGACCAGCGGGAATAAGCGGTTTGGCTCGGTTCAAAACCGGTTCAGCTCAGAACCGGTTTGCATCCCTGGTTTGAACAGTATCTAAAGGTCATTAGAAAACGCTTTGAAAAATTTCAAAAAATTGAAGATAAGAAAATTTAACAGAATCATCGACAGTTATTAAGCAGAAAGTGATCTTTATTTATAACGCGTTAAAGTTTACAATCAGAGTGTTCTTAGATATCCCGGCACATTGCATTAAAGACAAAATTGCCAAAAAAACTATGATTATCACAAATTTCTTGGTGCAAAGTGAATCGGAAGCGGAATATATGGCTCTATAAGGTGCAAAAAGTAGCAGCTTTAGCAAATTGAACCATTATTTGGTAGGTCACTGTAGAGTTGAATTTGTGTTCACAATATTTTCATTTGTTGGATGCCTCACGACTACCCGCAATTACAAAGACACCACGATTTATTTCTACAGACTGGACTTACTCACACAAAGCTATAATGTAAAGATTTTAATACAACTTTTGGCTTAAAACTTTAGTTTCAATTACTATTTAGTAGGTGCAAAAATCGAAGCAGAAGAGGGTATGCTCTCAGTTTTGTAACCGATATTTCCTATATCTGATTTTGACAAAACCTTTTACAGTAGTTTAAAACTTTATCAAATCTATAAATGCAGTAATTGAAGAAGCAAGCATTGAAAATTTAACAGTTTTCACTACTAGTTCTATAGTTAAAACCTATTTGTTCTATGGCAGCTATATTATAAAGTTGTCCGACTTCGACCAATCCTTGTGAAATTATGAAAAAGCATAGCAAACTTATCAATACGAAGATTAAAGATGTTTCTCTTAAAAACTAACAAGTTTTTCTCACTAGAACAAGTGTTCTATTGCAGCTATATGCTATAGTCATTCGATCCGGACAGTTCCGACAATTATAAAACTAAAGATAGCCTTTAAAATGTAGGTGGAGATATCATAGAAACAGACGGACGGGCGGACGGACTTGCGCACATGGCTTAATTAGTTCAGCTTCTCATGCTGATCAAGAATATATATATATATATAATATATATATATATATATATATATTACAGGGCTCAAAAATGGCTAAGGTTCAATAATTGTAGGTTCAATGATTTTCGGCGAAGATATTGAAGGTATATCCCCCTCTACGATGTGGTCGTCCCTGTTAAACCATTTAGATAGCAGCCCAGAAGCATCAGTCGCCTCTTGCTGAGAGCTGAACAGCGACAGAAGAGGTGTTCTACACTCTCTTCTGCATCAGCTCAGTTACAGCTTCTACAGAAGTCATTGTGCCTTATACCTAAGATATTAGATTGATTCTATTTTATTCTTAGCTAAAAATCGTTTTCGTTCTAAAAGCTATACAAACCGAATAGGAATCGGCTCGTTCTTGGGACGGAAGCATTTCCCAGAACACGTAAAAATATTCAAAATATAAAAATAGAGACTTTTAAACGATTTTCTACATTTATTACAACACTTTTCTGGAAGGTCAAACTTTCTGTTGTTTACAATTTTTACTGAACCGAGCCGAAATTTAAGTTTCGGAACAGCTTTGGAATCAGCTTTCATTTCTGAAGAGGTTTGACTTAAGGTTCGTTTCACAGTTAAATATAAGTCGGTTTGGTTGAAAACTAGTTTAGAGCCCTGATACTTTATGTTGTTGAAGATGCTTTCTTATATGCGTTACAAATTTCTGTACCTCACTCCGCCAGAGAGGGAATGTCCAACTGAAAAACTCACCTGCAATTTGCATTCCAAACATCCATCCGATAACCCACCATTGATGCCCTCTTCTGCATGTTTTTTAGGTTTTTTTAAATATATTTTTTGAAAAATCATAATTATAAGTGTAATTGTACATGGAAAATAATTTAAATTGTTAACAAAAATGTGTGTTTAAATGTATAATTTTTAAATATTTATATTTATATAAATTGTTTGCACATTTCGATTTGATTTGCATATGCAATCGAGGGGGGGAGGGGGGCCACCGCGCCCCAACAATTGCTCTATAAACTAAAGCCTAGCTATTTACACAGATCTCTGGATGCAGTTGCTTGTAGATTCTTGAATAATTTATTTTCAATATTTTTTTGTTTTGTTTTGGGGGCTTGTGCTATATCTCTCCGTATCTCTAGCGCGTTCCATAGGTGGCAGATAAAATGCTAAATTAGGCGCAAAAGTGTTTTGATTAAATATTGCAGGATTCAAAAGTAAAAGCTTTCCGTCTGCTGCTGCTGCTGCTGCTGCTGCTGGTGGTGGTGGTGGTGGGGGGGGTGATGATGATGGCGATGATCTTGACTGCGCTGCCGTAGCCCTGTGGCTGGCCACTCGTACTCTAAGTTGTTGTTGTTGCAGCTGCTGCTGCTTGCAGCAGCCGCCTCCAACTAGAATCATAAGTGCTGATACTCGCCCATATCATACATGGCAGGCATGGGCATGGCTCCCATTACACTATGCAGATGGGAGTAGGCAACGGCAGCGGAGAGGGGTGGCATTTGCATTTGTGTTGCTGCGGTGCTGCTGCCCTTGCTGCTATTACTGGCAGCAGCAACAGCAGCAGCGGCGGCAATATGTTGCTGATGTTGCTGATGATGTTGCAAACTTGATTCGCTAGATATATGCTGCTGAAGCTGTTGCTGTTGCTGCTGTTGTTGTTGCTGCTGTTGTTGCTGCTGCTGTTGCTGCTGATGTAGGCCATTGTTAGTGTTGCTGTTGGGTGATTGCTGCTGCTGTTGTTGTTGTGCGCTTTGACTGGGCAACATGTTGCCTTCCATTTCCGAATCGCTGGATGAGTCCAAATGTTGTTTGTCAGTTGAGCCGCTGTGAAGGAAAATAATAAAATAATAATTTCATTTTATTTAAATTTACATTTTATGCCACATTCTTTTGAAGATTCCCAAACACCTGCCAATTCTCACATTTCAAATAGACTCTTGCTCCCCTCTTCCCCCTCTCATCGTCAAATGTACAAATTAATTGCAAATTATGCCAACACCCTCTGCTCCCTCAGTGCTTGTCAAACTGTAATGCTTGGAACTGTCTGCAGTATTTATATTTAAAATGTGTCAATTGTTGCAACTAATTTACGACTGTCAACAACAAACAGACACACGCACACATGCATTTACACACAACCATAATTTATTTATAAACAAATGACAAATGGCAATTGAAAATGAAAACCGGAAGGAAATTGTCTGCTTCTCTCATTTCTATAAATGGTTTCATGTTCTTTGAGGTGTCAGGCCAAATGGAAATAGCAACAGCTAGCCAAAGAGAGAAACAGAGAGAGAGAGCGACAGAGATGACATTCCCCAGAGTCAGGCATCTGATTTCATTTTTAGTCATTTGAGTCGCCTTGGTCCCTTCCTCCACCCCCTCCCCGCCCAGTCGCACACCTCTTGGTAAAAGTTAAGTAGCTTGACTTTTATTATTTGTGGCTGATTCTGTAAATGACTTTCAAGTGTCCCCACCACCACTTGACGGTTAATTTTGTACACACACTTGGGAATTGTTAGACCCATTTGTTAATGGCTAGTTCGTATGCGGATAACAAGCTTATAACGCATAGAGTTGAGACCCAAAGTGTTAATCTTACTGCAGGAGGGAGAAGGACAACCAGGAGCAGGAGCTGAATCGGACGAGCCGGTTTGGAACGCACAAGCAAAAAACAAAACAAAAACATCGAAAATTGATGACAATGACAATAAACAACTTGTTGGAAATGATTGTCCTCGGCTGAGGGGAAGTGTGAATACTCTAACAATGGAGGTAATTTAAAAGAAAAAGACATCCAAACTTAATTTTAAAATAATTTATTGGTTTTTGCCAACACTCTTTAAACTTGCCAACATTAAATAGTTAAATTTTACAATAAATGTAAGAAATGTTTCGGGAACAGATTTATTGTCTTTGGGAACTATCATAAATTGATGTTCAAAAATGTTATATTTTTAATATTTCATAAAAGAAGGCTTAAAAATAAACTTCGATAAGTTTTCCCCAATTTATATTGTAAATTACTTTCAAATAAGTTCGATTAAACGCGTTAAAACAAAACTAAACTCCTATGAAATCCGTCCCAAGGCGATTCACCCTAATTAAGAAAAATATTTTCTCATTTATGTAAAATTTTCTAAGTTTCAGAAAATTTTTTCATTAATGAGAAAAGGATTTCTTAATTTTAGTTAAACTTTGAAATTTTGAGCTACAAATGTTCGAAATCGTGCCATAAGTATGTATTTGTAAAAATATTCGACATTATATAAAGGCCTTCAAAAAAGCAACGCCATCCATGTTTTTGTAGATCCTTCATTTAAGGGTCAAAATATGGCGAAAGTATATATTCCGACTTTTATTTTAATGTGAACCGAAACTTGAACCGCACCTCTTTACAAATAAGAGCTGAACCCGAGCCTTTTCAGAACCTAAAATTTCGGTTCGGTTCAACAAAAATAATACACATCACAAAATTGTACCTTCTGTCTAGAGGCCTCATCTGTTTTAAGGTTGGTTTAGTGCAACTCAATTCTAAAATGGGGAGGATCATGGAATACAAAATCTAGAAAAACGTTTAGAATTACTTATAACATTCCCACCCATAATAGCCTCTGCTTTTTAAGCTCCTTGGACCTCAAAGCTAGTTTGTTTTTATCAAAAGTAAAGAAATTCTGAATGTTATTTGAAAAATTAATCACATTAATTGAATATCTAACAATCTTGGCGACAAATGAACAGATAATATGGAACTAATTAAGGTTCTAACGTTTCTCACTCTATGAAGATCCTCAAGACTAAATTTTCGAAACACTTTAGCCAATTTTCGTTCGAAACCTCGACTCAGTACCCCGAAAAATGCTAATTTGTTCTTCACTTAGCAGCTTGTTGATTTTTAAGACAAGCAGCCTAATCGGCTGAATAATGTGATCTCTAAATTATGTTTAGTTATCTTAAAATGTTAAAGAAATTAAGTATGGTTCGGAATAGCACATATCGATTTTGGACCTTTTTGATTTTTAATATTTAAGAAATGGATCACAGCCCTCGGAAGTAGTTTTAAAGCCATAAAAATCGAGTAAAGTTCAGAGCGGTAACCTGTACCTAGAATTTTTGAGAACAGTCATTTTGAGAACTAAACCATTGTACCAATATCGAATCGGTATTAAGTTCAATTATTTGATCAGGTTTAATTGTTTCGAAAAGTTATCGCTTAACTTAAATCCTCTTTGAGTTCTTCGATTGTGTTTTCAAAATATATAAAACTGGTAAAAAACTAAGGAGGCCTACTTAATACAGGAAATATATGGTATGGTCGTAGCTTATCTAATGGAAACCACCAACGAACCAAAAGTTTAAAAGGGGATGCATATTTAGAATGCTGTTGGATGGCACTCAGGCCTCTCTTTACGACAATGTCATAATAGGAGATACCCACTTTAAGATCCTGAACTATGCAGATCTGATGGTCATGTTAGCTGACATCCCCGAACTAATAGGTGCTCAAAAGATTATTCGATTTATATCCATTTAGGCTTAGTGGTAGAGTTTAACCACTAATTCTGGTTTTAAGATCATTCTTTCCCACTTAGCTCCTTATACCCGCCTATGTGGAGAGTAGGCAACACGGACGCCTCGGCTTGGAGTCTCCCATGCAAAACATTTAAGCGCACACTCGACAAATTTGTGACCAGACAGAAAAACAGAGATCATGGGCAACGATCTTCGTTAACACACAAACCTTCCTCCCTTCCCCAAGCGAGTTATTTGCTGACTTGGCGCGGAAACTGAGAACCAACTCCAGCTCCAGCTCGGGCGGGCCCACATACAGCGTCGGCGGGTGCCTGTGCACAGCTGTGTATGAATATCGGCAATCATGTAATTGTAGATTCATATCCACAATTTGCTGTGAAGGACCCGAATAGCCACCTACCGCGATGCATAATTGCTTGGAGTTGG
Source organism: Lordiphosa andalusiaca (assembly GCA_035044965.1). NCBI lineage: Eukaryota > Metazoa > Arthropoda > Insecta > Diptera > Drosophilidae > Lordiphosa > Lordiphosa andalusiaca. The sequence continues at coordinate 373,274 of JAWNNM010002499.1, read as the reverse complement.
AATTGGAGATCATGTGGTGGTGGTGTTGTCTTGAACTTGAACTTGTACACTTGGCACTTTCGTGTGCAGATTGCGGGGGTGGACCGAGATAAGAGAAATCGGAGGCTTAATTTAAGCAACTGAAATTAAAGTAGTTTTTTTTTTTTTTTTTTGCTTAGAATCAAAATCGATAATGACAACCCCTCTCCATCCCTCTCTGCTCCAACCAAACAAACTGGGCAAACATCGGGCTAACCTAAAATGAGCAATGGCTGGAAATGTTCAGAGGCAAAAGTGGGAAGCAAACAAAAGAGCAGCATATAAACAATGATATCAAATTACCAGAATTTCATAGTTGCTGGCTTTCCTCCACCTTCTACCCCTCCTCCTCCACATCCAGCTCCACCTCCACCTCCTACCGCTCTGCTGCTTCTTCACACAGACAGACAGCGCCCACTTTTGTGTACATATGTACATATATACCAAGCATATTCTCTCTCTCTATATATTTTCCCTTGATTTTTGCATTATAAAATAAATAAATATTAAAGTCAACGGGAGCGTTGCTCAAGGACAATGCCTCCACCTCAAGAAGTGAATGTCACATAAAATTTATAACAAAAATTAAAAAAAAAAAAACAAAAGTGAAGAAGAAAAGTTGTCGTCTGTGTGTGGTCTTAATTTAAGGTTCTTTTGGGTTTTGTTCATTGAGGGGGAATTAATGTTTTGTCTTTTGTTTTTTGTTTTTTGTTTTACTTGTTTGCTCAATTGATTTTTTGTAGTTTTAAGCCAGTTTTGTGGGCCATAAGCAGATTCATTAGCTTGGCAATAATGCATGATCGGATTATGTAGAAGAGTGAACGAGAGACGGGGGAGCGGCAGAGGAGACAAGTTGGGGGGGGGGGAGGAGGAGTTGATCACAAAAAGCCAAACTGAAGAGTGGCTCCATACAATGTAGCCTATTTTAAGTCGCAACAAAACTTATTTTAGACCCTTTTCTTTCTTAAGATCTACATTTGAGACCGAAGTTTTTCAAATTACAATAAGTTTTTCGAAATCGCAAATATGAACTTGAATCTTTAAAAATCTCAAAATTATATCCATGAGATTTCAGAAACAACGACATTTATCACCACTCAACTCAAGAGTTTATGGAACTGAAATGTTGCAGACCAAATCGATCTTTTACACAATGAATGTTACCAATTTGTGAACAAGAAACATTCAATTAGTATGAATTTGCTTGAATCAAGGCTGCAAATAGGTTTTAAATAGCGTTTTTGTGTCCGTCGAACCAGATCCGGAAACGTACCTTGCTTCATGGAATAACTTTTGTAGGTTCTTTCAGAACTTATAAAGCCATAAAAGTATATTAAATTTGTGCGCTTTTAACGCCCTTTTGGAATCGTTAAAACCAGGGTTGCAAACCCAAAAACATGTTAAGATCCCTGACTCTCTAGCTCGAGGCAAAATTTATCAATGGTTAAGGTTCCGGGTTTTTGGCGAAGTTTTTGGTTCGTACCCTGGTTCGTACCCTGGTTCGTACCCATAAATACCAAAAAAAAATATACATTAATAAGTGAGTAAATGTTAGTAATTATTTTATTCCTATGTGTTTTTAACTAGGTGTGACCCCATTTGGAGTCAGCCGAAACTATCTAACCTATGTGTTCTTAAAATCACTTTGGACCTAAAAACTATGCATATCGTATAGGAATCCGGTCGTTTTTGGTTCGGAAACGGTTTAAAGTACACGTGGGATTATTCAAAATATATTTTACTATTAAGTGAAATTTCATTTCGTCGATTTTGTAATTAAGCTCTTACTTTTGTAAATCATTGGAAAAGCTTTGTGGTCGAGGATCCCAAAAATAGAGGGTAATATGGAAGGGGACTATATAAGTAGTTCTAAATGATATTCTAGATTTTTTTATTACACTTTCCTGCCGAAGTTTACCATTTGTGCTGAACCAACCCGAACTTTAAGGTTCGGGCTTAGCTTTTATTTCTAAAGCGGTCCGGTTTAAGGTTCGGCTTAAAATAAACAAAAGTACGAAAACCGGCTTAAAGCTCTGGTTAAAACCAATTTTCACAGCATGAAGTATGTAAGATATATGTAAAGTATGTAACAGAGATAAGGAAACATTTCCGACCTCATAAAGTATGTATAATCTTGATAAGCCAAGTCCATATAGTCATGTTCGTCATTTTCTCTGTATGAACGCGTCGATCTCAGAGACTATAAGAGATAGAGCCACAAATTTTTGCATGAAGGTGGTGTGTAAATTTGGAAATCAGCTTCGCAGGGAGGTGAAAAAGTTTTACCCCACAGTTTATTTGTAAAATGCAATCATTGTGTGCTCTATTAGGGCTGTACAACGTATACTTCAACAATTCGTTTTGCCCTGTCAAAAAGTCGGTTGTCTGAAGAAAGATTCGTCTTCCGCGGTTTGTTTCCTAAGACTTATATCAAACACATGGCTGTATACCACTCAGAAAAGACCGTCCTGTGACCCATTCGGCCGAAGATACAGTCGAAAAATGGCTTCACAGCGCTTCGTGTGCAATAAAACTTATGTGGCGTTTTGGAACACCCATACAATTAGCGCTAGTACTTTAAAACTTTTTTTAAGCTCTCTCTCTCTCTCTCTCTCTCTCTCTCTCTCTCTCTTTGGTACTACCAAATTTAAACTTTTGACATTATTCGCAAACTTCTGGGCAAAATTAAAATACGCTTTCAATTTTTATAATACCCACTAGATATCCAGAAGCGGAATCGAGCTCACAACCCCTTGCACATCAGGCACACACACTACCTGCTGCACTTTAACCGGCAAGAAGCTAAGGATTGTGGAAATCTAAATGTTGTGAGGGTGCTGCTTAGTATTGGGAAAGTCGGGTAAGTAGATACGATTCTATAATATTTAATTAAATATATTTAAAATGGTAAATTTTCGCTTAAAAAAATCGCAGAATTATTTTGGGATGGTTTATTTAGAAAAACATTAAAGAAAGTGAAAAGAAGTGTTCAGTTTTACCCAAAAACGTTAATAATAAGAATCATAATAGTCATTATAAGCAACTTGAGGCTCAAATTATCGAAAATTTAGTCATGATGGACAGTTTTCACATACAGATTTGTGGACTTTAATTGAAATTACTCAGAGGCTATGGTTTTACCAATAGCAAGATGCTAGATTGGGGACTGGGAATGACTTAGCGTACGCTTTAGAGTAGGTCACTTATAGCATTTCCTTTAGTATTATCAATTTCCAAAAGAAAAATATTTGTTTTAGGCTATTTTGATTAACTGTTTAATAGCTATTATGTCTATTTTTTAACAAAAACCAGTAAGGGCGCTGCAGTCGAGTTTCCCGACCACAAAATACCCTGTTCATTCGTTTTCATTTATTTGTTTTTTGTTTTTGTTTTTTTCATTTGAAGATGAATGTAACAAAATTATCATCCGAAATGTAGGCAACACTTTTTCTAGTCCTGTCCGATCTGATTGACCTTTCCGAATCCGAGAATCCTTTAACCAAGTTTTGAACAAAAATCGTAAACTCAAAGACTAAAGAAGCCAATCCAAGAACAGAACCTGAGATTTCCCAAAGGTTAAGGTCAGTTCTGGTCGCTGATACCAAAAGTAATTAAAAGCTGCGAAACAGTTGAACTTAAAACATTTAAGTCTAGCTTAATTCTATTTCAGCCTCATAAATCCAACGCCAATATAGGAATAAAGATATAAATAGAGTTCATAAAGGAAGAGGAATAAAGAGACAGTAGCATATATTAAAATCAAGCATTACTGCTTGGAATAATTGTCAAATGCGTTTATTAAATTGCATTGTTTTTATTCAAATTATGTAACTCCCTGGACACAAACTCAAACGGTTGGTTTTGAAAGGGTTTGAACTTCAGATATTCAAAGATCAATTGAATTTTATGAACTGTCAAAAACTTTAAGTACAGCCCCATGTTTGATGTTGAAAACTCTTCAATTGGCTTCATTATGAACAGAGTTGGTCGGTGTTAAAATATGCCATCCCATTCAATCTTTTCCCCACAAACTTCTCTCTTAAATTTCCTCATCAGCTGATTTCGCTTAACAAAACAAACAGTGGAGTGGGAGGGGAGCATAGGGCACTACCGCAAGTTCTTCCCGTACAGCGAACACATCATCTGCTTATGGTTTCCCAGAATATATTCCCTTGCTAATAAAAGTTATAAGCCAATAAATCCAAAAACAAAAAAAAACAGAAAAAATAAACACACAGGCAAGGGGGAAACAAAATGAAACGCTGTTTCAGGCCAAAAAACCAAAAACCAAACCGCCGAAGAGTGAGCGAGATCACGATCATCGAACGAACAGGTTGACTTATCGCATTGCGCGATCGCTACACAAATCTTGGGGACGTGTGCTCAGCAGGACACCCAACTAAATGCAGCCAGGAGAGGCATCTGAAAAGGTGTTGATCATAAATTATCATTTAATTTACGTTTTACGCTTGTGTGTGGTTAAGAACCCCAAAAAACAAAAAAAAACCAACAAAATAAAGAGGGAAACAAAACCAAAAAACACACACCACACCATACCACACTTTGAGTTGGAGTCTAGTAGGAGGAGGAGCACGAGGACAGACTGTTACAACCTAAGCATAGTGCCATTGTCTGCAACTATGTAGAATCGTTATAAAATGTAGTTTTTCCACTGAGCTGGTTGGCGTGTGGCGCATTTTATGCTGGCTGGGCTTTGTTTTGACAGTTTTTAATAATTTTGTTGGATTTTAATTGCCGGCCCCCAGCTTGATAAGATCGCCAAGTTGCAAGCGAAGTAAGGGAACATATGGGAATATGATGAGAAAGTAAAGGTAGTTTTTATTGAGGGGAGCCGGAAACCTCGGGACGATTTCTAAACATTCCTGGATGGGTTCCGATGCTCCCAAATTATAACAAAGACTAATTTTCGTCATCATTCCCATTAAAAATGACTACATATTGAGAATTTGGGATAAGAATAAGTAGAGAAAAATTATTTTCAGCTCGGCCGAAGTTTGTATACCCTTGCAGCACGTTTTTAAACTAATTTGAAGGACATATCCACTGAAAACAAACAAGTTTTTTCAATAAGACTACTTTTCTGACTCTACTTTTGAATGACAGCCATACTATATAGATGTCCGATTTCGACCAAACTTAGTGGAATCATGAAAAAACATAGCATACTAAGAAATACAAAGTTTGGAGGCTTTTTCTTTGAAAACAAAAAAGTTTTTCTCGCAAAAACTAGTTTCATATCATCATTTATATGGCAGCTATAACCTATGGTCATCCGATTTTGACAAAACTTTGAAGAATTGTGTGAAAGCTTATAAAATAAATATATGCCAATTTCAAAGAGGTTAACATGAAAAAAAAGGAGTTTTTCTTACCAAGACTATTTTTCTAACCTTACTTTTCCATGGCAGCTATACTATAGAGATGTGCGATTTCGACCAAATTTAGCAGAATTATGAAAAAGCATTAAAAACTAGCAAATACGGTTTTTGGAGACGTTTGCATTAAAAACAAAAAAGCTTTTCTCACTAGAACTATTTTTTCGACCGGTCGTTCCTATGTCAGTTATATGTTATAGTTATCCGATCCGGCCGGTTCCGACAAATGTGCAGCGTATTTGTACCAGAAGACTTCGTGCAAAGTTTGGTCGCGATAGCTTTAAAATTGGCGGAGGAGATGGCATAGAAACAGACTGACATGGCTTTATCGTCATGCTGATCAAGAATATATATACTGCGTGGGGTCGGAAATGTTTCCTTCTCCCTGTTACATACACTCGCACAACTTCATGATCTCCCTTTCCAGTTTTCAATGGGAACAGGGTTTAAAAATGGAATTTGCATTAGTTTGAAGATTCTCGGGACTCACAGCATAATTTTTCCGAATTTCCGATATCGGATTTTCTTCATCTGGACAGTAAAAAGCAATCAGTTCCCGTACTCTGGACTTTGCACAAAGAAGCTCCGAAGCTCTATCGAACTTGAACCCACTCCGTTAAGTTCTCCACTTGACCCAAACAACTTTTATGTAATCTTCAACGTTTCCATTTTATATTTTCCGTTTTTTTTTTTTTGCTTCTGCTTCGAAAAACTCTAAGCTGCTTAAAGCATTTATGGGAAGCACCTACTTAGCGATAGTCCAGAAAAACCGTCCAGAGAGAGAGAGAGACAGAGAGAAAACTAAAACAAAGTGAAGCCCTAGAAAAACTTTTCGACATTGGCATTGGCTGCGACATCGGGCAAACTCTTCCAGCATTATCTTTGAGCATCTAATTATAATCAGGAGCGGCGGCAGCAGCAAAACTTCACTTGACATAGACCACCCGACACAAGCGTCCACCCAAAAAGCAGCGACGACATGCCAAACATGTCAATGGATGCCTCAGTTTTGTGCCACATACCCGGTCCATCATCACCAACGACATCATTATCAACGCCATCAGCGGGCTGACGGAGAGCTCCAGTAGGGGCAAACCCATGAAAGCAAACACACAAAAGCGAGACCGAGACGGAGACGGAGGAGCGAGCGCAAAATACATAATAATAAAAACAGAATGTACAATAAAACGAATAAAAATGAATAACTGGCGACGAGGCTGAGGCGAACGTATAAAGAACACACGCACATTTTGTGGTAACCCGATACCCTGGCCAGCTACCCTCCAGCCAACCGAGGCATTCGACGAACGCAAAATGATGATGACGATGACGACGATGACGACGATGACGACGACGACGGCGACGGTGGAGAGAAATACACAGGCAAATGAACAACGAACTGGAATGGGATGGGATCGGTTGAGGCAAGGAGAGGGGGAACTGGAACTGGCACTGGCACTGGGTCGACTCTTTTTTTTATATACTCGTATACTTAGATGAAGCATGAAGGTTGCTTGGTGCTGTCAGGGAAGAAAGGTGAGGAATAGATGCCTGCAATAGAGGCAAGGCGGATCTAGGTTGACGGAAAAACAAAGACTTGACAGAAAAATCGAATATGTTTGAAACATCCACACTTGGAGATCGGAATATTGCTGAAAAATTCAGTACTGAAAAGTAGAAGTGCAGGGTTTCTCTAAGTTGGTTACAATCAGTCTTGTGATTTCGTGGAAATGTGGTTCTAACAAAAACCTGAAAGGTCTTCTCCAAAATAAGAACAAAATGTACTCTTAAAGTTACGTAAAACAAATGTTCTTGAAATGAACACAATCTTAAACACCGCATAGAAAAGTATAATTTGCCATGTGCGCTTACAAATGTGTGCAGTGAGCTAACACGTCGCCGCTTTTGAATGCAAAAAGCCGGGGGCAAACATTTTTCTTCTAAGGTCGCTGAAGCTTTTGGTGCGTACAACCGATATATCAGATTCTTAGGATTCTCTGTTTTCGCAGGGCATTCCTCGAGGAATTTATAGACATAACACATTTTGGACATTCTTCTAAGGATTTCAAAGATGTTTAAATGGATTTTAGGAATTAAATTCCCAAAGTGTTCGAAAAATCAAATTATGATATAAATCATAGTATTTCATAATGTGCCATTGTGAACCATTGAACCGAACCGAAACCGCGGTTCAGTTCAGCTCCAAAAGCCTTGGAATGAACCGAATCGGCGGTTCAAATACTGTGTGAACCACTGAACCGAACCAGTACTTATTTGTAAGTGATTTGCATCGCTGGAAAAATATTACCAAATAAATGGTGGACTCTTGCTTTTGATAACTGTTTTAAAAGCTTCATAAACGAAGGCTATTATGGGTCGGGATTTTATAATTCTCACCGTTTTCTATATTTTATATTCTACTTTCCTGCTCATTTTAAGAGTGAATCGTACTAAACCAACCATTTAACAGAGTTCAAATTTCTGATGTCTATCATTTATGTTAAACCGAAGCGAAATTTCGAAAGTGCCTATGGATTGCATTGACTTTTGATATCTAAAACTGTTTCTATGTATACAAAGGGTTAAAAATGAAAGAAAGAAGAATCCATAACCAACTATGTGATTGCAATCAACTGTATGTGTTTGCTTTGCATTAACCAGAAACTACATAAAAATATCTTTAAAGTGGATAAGCCCTTTTTTGGACATTGATAATATCGACACAAATGAATATTTAATACTATAAAAAAGTACAAAAGACTTCCAGATCAAACAAAATACATTTGAAAGATATATTCACTCATTAGATATAAAAACTATTTGGGCTTAAGTATTGTCTTAGGATTCGCTAAGCCATGTGTTTATTTAGGTGCTCCCAGAAGCCACTTCTGTTGCTTCAAAACTTAGAGACTAGTTTGAGTGTTCACATACATAAGGACGGGCAGCACTCAGTCTACTCAGCTCGTTATGCTTATCAAGAATATATACTTAAATATAGTAGTCGGATATGATTACTTCTATGCGATGCAAACTTCTGGACAATGCTGTTATATAGAAGCACTATGCAAGTTTATGAAGATAGACGGCACTATCAGGTCACCAATAAGAATATGAAATATATCACAATATAGAACACGATATAGGGAATATAAGCGCATCATTTACTCAAAAATGGATCATAAACTCAAAAATGGAGTTTTATTAAGCTATGATAGTGTTGAAGTTGAAGTGAGAGATATATGTATATGGGATATATGCATACCAATTATGCAGATACGTCTTATTTTATGCTTTCAGTGTAGTCTAGCTGTATTATATTCATATGCTGCTATTTCATTATCCAATCTCATCCGTTAGTTTTTACATTAAATAGGGGAAAGCACCAATATATAAATAAATTTCTTGTTAAAAAGTAAATGTTGTCAATGTTGCCCTAAGAAAAGTTCTTCTAATTCAAAAACGAAGTTCGGTCTAATTTGATCTCTTAGTTAAGGGTTATACAGACTTGCTAATGGGTATAGATAAATGTGGTATCATTATGGATTAACATTATCGCGGTGTTTCATTGGATATTCTCTTCAGGTCACACTTCTGGGTCAATATATTAATTACTTTAAAGTCTTAGAAAATGCTGCCGTGGGGGTTTTTCAAACCTTAGGAATGTGTTCTAATGATGCTATTTTTGCAAATCCAAATAGACTCTCTGCATAAGGCTAACCTCATACCCAAAATAAGCAATGCAGCAGTAGTCACAATGCAACTAAACCGGAGCCGAACGAACCGAACAACACGGCACAACGTCAGTCTGTACTATCGGTGTGGCGGCAGCGCTGCCTTCAAGAGTTTGCCCAGTAGAAAGCTACGCGCCGGCACCGGCTCTAGTTTCACAATATAATGGTATCGTTTTGACTTTAGATTAAAATGTGAAGCACGGTCGGTGTTAGGGGAAAGTAAAGCGATGCTATCTATATATAATATATGTGTTGGAAGTAATATTCCTTCTCCAATTAATTTGCATTTGCTTTTAAAGTCAATTATTGGAAATAGGACTTACATTTTTGTTTCTTCTTTAAACATTCACTCCTCATTATTTTGTCTACAAACCTCTATTATTATTGTTTCTCATGACAACTTGCTGTTTTCATTTGAACCAAAGTATTAAGTTTCCTTTACCTTTTTGGTTCCCAGTTGCAGTGTCCTTTGAGGTGACACCAAGCAACAGAAGCATTCCTCATTCCACCGTAGTAGGCCATTTAAAACAATTTCTTTATGCAAAATTTTGTTGTAATGAAATATGTAAATTTTCTCAAAAAGAATAACCCACTAAATTGTCAGTAAAAAAAAAAAAAGAAAACAATGCGCAAAACCTGGAACAAGCCGCTGCACAAGCGCAAGGTGGTAAGTTCATGAATCATGTAGGCAAAGCCATAATTCCGCTTCATTCCTCCGTCCTTAGTGGGAAACTGTGTCCTGGCCAGGTCGACTGGTCTACTATATGCAGCCATTGATCGAGCATATGTTTGACATTTGGATGCAGCCCCTACCCTTTCCGACGCTATTGAAATTTATGTATACCTGCGGCCTGCTCTTCTTCATTGTGTTACCCATTCTGTATCCCATCATGGCATTGGCCCTCTACTACGGCATCTTCCAGTTTGTGAGCGAGCAGCACTTGAATGTGGCATTTTCGAAGAACTGGGATCTCCTGAATGCCGCCTCGCATCTATGGCACTACCAGGTCACCAATAAGAAACATATATTATTCGTGACCATGTACATCGACCGATATCGTGTGTTAATAATGGCCATATCTTCGACAGTGGACTATATGCGGGTGGCCCTGTGCTTTCTGTTCAGTTAAAATTGTGCAAGTTTTACAAGTTTTGCAGTATTTTTTTTCAAACTTTTGCCTTTTGTAATTTTGCAGTTTGAAGTAAATTTTCTGAGTACGATGGCATCTCTATTACCTATTCGAACTATAACAACTTTGTAGTGTTCAAAGTGCCGCTGGGTTTTTGGGCGCCGTTGCGGTTAGGTTAGGTGGTGGCCAGCTACAAGGCCCTGCTTATGCAAAAAAAAGCGAAAACAAATAATAAACAATATGGAAAAAGTTAAAGTAGCAGCGCTGAGTGGCTCAACGAGGCAACAGCCATAAACATATATCGAATTACCAGCAACAACAACAACAATCCAGCTACGCAGTGTAAACTATCGTAGGGTAGGCGGCGATGCATGTGTGTGGTGGTGGTACGAGTATCTGTGAGATACTTTTGTCAGCTGCTTTCGTGTGTGTGTGTGTGTGTGTGTGTGTGTGCTGCATTGCGGTTGCCACGGCATTGCAATTTTTATTTTTATTACGACAATTTTTCGCTTTTATTATTTTTTGTTGCCTGCCATAGTCGCAGTTCGTGAGTTTGTGGGTAAGTGATATACCATTTAGCCATAATGGAAGTATCCCGGAGAAAGCTTGTATTTTATTTTTAGCCAAAAGTTGAGCGGAAAGGTTAAAAATAAATGCGAATTCATTTGAGCTTTTACCTTTCGCAAGCATCTTTGAAGGTCGGAACCAACAGCAGAATCTCAGTTTTTGAACTGGAAATAACTTGTATCAAATGAATTCCGATCTACAAGATATCTATTGGCCACCAATTTGTTTAGAAAGCAGGGATGCAAACCACTAGAAAATAAAGACTGGTTCGGTTCAGTGGTTCATACAGTTTCTGAACCGCCGGTTCGGTTCATTACATGGTTTTTGGAGCTAGCTGAACCGCGGTTCCGGTTCGGTTCAGTGGTTCACAAAGGCACATTATGAAATATTATGATTGTTGTAGTAATGTGACTTGTCGAACACTTTTGAAATTAAATTCTTATAGTCCATTTAAATATTTTTAAAATCCTTAGAAGAATGTCCAATGCTTATTATGTCGGATTTCCAGGAGTCGTCTATAAGTTCCTGGATGAATACTCTCGAAAATGGAGAATTTTTGCTAGAAAAGAATACTACTGCTACTGCTAGAAAAGAATATGCATCTTAATTATTCTATTTATCATGTCCCTTAAGTTAGGCTCAGAACTGAATCATAGCTGAATCAGCTCAGAAATGAAAGGGCTGTTCCTGAATTCATGACATCATTTTTATGAATTTTAGCCATGGATTTTACTCTGACATGTCCTACTAGGCATGACCTTAGTTGATTTTAGGCATGATTTCAGTCAGAGAACTGAACCGAACCGAACCGTTTTTATTTGTGGTTTTCGGTTCGGTTCAGCAATTCTGAAAGGAAGCCGGTTCGGTTTGCGGTTCGGTTCACCGGCTGGAATAAGCGGTTCGGTTCGGTTCAAAACCGGTTCGGTTCAGAACCGGTTTGCATCCCTGGTAGAAAGTCAAAGAAAGTTCAAGAAAGTCGTATTTCTGATACTTCGGTGCATTCTTTTATGCAAAACGCAGACTTTGGCTATTCCAGGATTCAAGGAGGAAATTTAAAAACTGAAATTTTAACCTCTTATAAGGACTCTAATTGGATTAAAGACTTTGAGATCTCCCAATTAAAAGAATTCGAAAAAGAATGAGAAAGATTTGCTAGCTTTTAAAAGGCTCAACGGAACTCTGGATCTGATGAGAACACAGGCAAAGATATCGATAGGTTGAAACAAGACAAACTAATTACAGTGGCTCAGAATAGCAAGCTCAAGGTTCTTATAACTCTGACCTTGCATTTCTATACCAGATACTCGTAGTGTAAAGAAGGGAATGCTAAACCCGAGCAATTGTATATAACAGGCACAAAGAAGCATATCCAATTTCATACTTATACATATGTCTTATTAATCAGCATGAACAGCCGAATCGATATAGCCGTCCGTCTGTCTGTATAAACTCCTTAAGCTCAAAGGTTAGAAAAACTACAGCAATCAAACTATCAAACTTGGCCACGCCCTAACCGAGCCTGTTTAGCGGGGAGGCACTTTATCCGCAAAAAACTAGAAAAACGTCCCGAGGTCAGACGATTCATGGTAAATTTGGTTCAACATAATTGCAAACCCCTTGTGAGGAGCCCAATAAATACTGCTTTCGATCTGAAATTCACTCTTGACAAAGGCAAGCATAATGGAAGTAGTATAATGCTATGTAAAAGATTTATTGCTCCGGGTGTTGAGCAGATATTTTGGTGGAAGAAGTATCCATGAAGTGGGAGTTTGTGCAAACAATCAAACAAATGGTTCCAGGACAAAATAATTTATTTAAAGGAGTGTGCTTTTCAATCAACTTCTATTCTATACTATTCCATTCGCATTCTATTGAAATGTTTGAGGGACTAAGTCGGGATTTGTGACCGGGTGTGGTGCAGCGATTTCCTGCTATGCAGGAGGTCGTGTTTTCAATCCCGCCATGGAACATCAAATAAATAAGCTTTTTACATTAAAAACTTGTACAACGATCACCTTCAGCAGTTGTGAAATAACAAGCAATGGAAAAGCATCTCAATCTTTGTATGGTCTGTTCATAATACAACAATACAGGTAAGGCGGCATCAGTGTGATGAGTACTTTTTTCCAAAAGCTTACGCTTCAAGAGTACGCGCAGCACTGAACGTGAAGATACTTTGCGGAGAACTCACACTGACGCCGCCTAACCTGTATTGTTCCCATGCGAAACTTTAGAAGCACACAAGACAAGAGATTGGGAGAAGCTCGGCTTTGGCCCCTTGGGGCTGTATATAGTTAACTATTATTACTTAAAGTCGGGACTTACACGATGAAGCCATCTTCAATAAGTTTTCTTGGTAGAAACTTATGGGAAAATGAATAGAACTTATAAACGAAAGGTATATAAACTCCACCTGATTCTCTCCTCTAAGAAAACTTCATTTGATTTTATCGTACATCGTGTAAATAACGACTAATCCTTAACATCAGCAGAAGCTTTGTTAAAAAAAAAAAGTTTAGAACTATTTGAAAAGCCCCCACCCATTTTAGCATCTGTTTTTTAAGATCCTCCACCTCAAATCATATTAAATGATTCACGAAACAAGAGGTTTGCATTACATAGGTAATATTTTTTGAAAGCAGACTACAAAATGGAATTTTATTTAAGCTGTAATTTCACTTGTCTGATTTTTGCAATTTGATTCTATATAAACCAGGGTTGCAAACCGGTTCGGAGTCGAACCGCTGCGGGTTTTTTGGGAACCGGAGCAAAAAAATTGTTCCCTGCCGTGCCCGAACCTGAGCCGGATCAAAAAAATATTTTAAACTGGTTCGGTTCAAAAATATATTGGTACACTTGTCGCACGCAATCTCTGAAGTGTTCTGCATGATAATACCCACATTTTAAGTTCAGTCTCAATTCTAACATCTGTTTCTTTTGGTTCTAAGCAAACAAATATTATTGACCTTACAACAAAAACAGCAAAAATAATGTCTGAACCTGGATTCGGTATCGAACCCAAAATTTTTCGGCGGTTCAAACCCCAGTGTGAACCCCTCCTGATTTTTGAGGTTTGCAGCCCTGATATAAACTAAGTAGAATAAAATAATTATCAGGCTTTCTTTGGTTTTAGTTTTTCGTGATCGTTTTTTTGTGCAATTTAGTTTAAGTAGATTAATAAATGTGTCTACAGGATCTAGAAATGTGCAAATGTGGCAAAACAAACCATTTTTTTCAGTTCAGCAACCGAAAATACATTAAGAATGTTTGCTATTACGGATTTGCTTCTTTTATTATTGGGTAAACTTGTGTAATTTTCTACCTGTATAAATAAATCTCTTGTCCGGCCTTTTAACCAACTCACAGCCTAGATATCATCTCCTAGAGATCTGAGATTTGGCATAGACCTTTCTTTATGCGGAATAAGAGCGGAATTGTTGAGTTCGATGCCGAAGTGGAATAAACATTTGATATTTGGGATATTTTTAAGAGTTTGTGCTGTAAACTTCGATAAATTCTCTTAAAACTTGGATTATAACAACTTGCTAGTGGAATAACCATCTGGAGGTTTAGCCAGATCAATATTTTAACACGAATTTAATTTCCGTTACGAATATTTAAGGATAATGCAGAAAAACAGCTGGTTTCTAATATTTTGTTCTTGATAGCAGATTTATAGTCTGAGTAATGAATATTAGATTTATGTTTCTACTTTCTTTTTAGATTTTCTATCGTTTCGGTTCAATTTCTCGCATGAATAATTACAATTTCATAAATTTAATAGAAAACCTATCCATAAATCTCGTCAAATGTTGAAAACCCGTTTTTCTTAAAAATAAATACGAGTAAAATAAATTGCTATCGACTGGAAATCTGCTCAAGCCGCGGTCCACATCAAAATAAACCATTTCACTTAAAAATTTCTTCTCTTCTATTTGCACTTCACATGACTTGTAACGCCGTTGGGAAAAAGCAAACACCCCAAAAGGATGGCAGACAAGAAAAGGATGTTTAATATTTGGTGAGTGAGAGAAAAAGGAAACAAAAACGGATGGCTATTTGTTTTAGTGGAAATGCAGATGTTTTTGGCCGCATTTGTTAGTCTAAAGTGAAAGATTTAATTAGTGGCCTGTGGGCCTGTCAGACATATGCCATCTACATATATGCATTTGCCTATAATAATATATCAGCAGAATGAAAAAAAAATATAATATAATATATGAAGAACAATATGTTAACGGCCGTGTCAGCGAAATTTCCATTTACATATTTTCCCCCCAGTCCTTGACACTAATTAAACGACCTTGCTGTGTATGCATGGATGTGCGTGCAATCATACATATAGTTGGTAAGAGCAAATGTCAGCGGGCGAAATATATTTTAATTTGTTTGGAACTTACTCTTTATGCTCGGCTGCTCGATCTCTTTGTCGGCGATTCTTGAACCAATTGGAAACCTGTAAAAGATTTATGTAAAAATAGCATTTAGCATTTTTCTGCTTGAAGAATATGTAACTGTGTGTGTGTGTGTGTGTGTGTGAGTGCCATGATTAATGATATGCAATTAACATGTGGAAATTTGGCATTTGTGAAAAACTGCAAATGAGATTTGTCAAAAAGACGATGCGTTTTGAATGACGGCCAACTACTAAACTGATGCCGGTGATGATGATTGAATGCCTTACCTGTGTGGTGGTCAGTCCTGTGGCCTCGGCCAGATCGCGTTTCTCGCGGGGCGATGGATAGGGATTGTGCGCATACCAGTCTCTCAATACCGAGCGGGATTTCTCCTAAGAAAAATATATATAAACTCAGTTATGCAAAGTGTCTTAGATTCACCCAATTCTGCCCATTAATTTTTCAATCAACTGAAAACCTTCAGAGATAAAATCCAAAATGTAAACAAAAGCCGGACAGGAAATCCCATCAGCAACCCCTTTGAGTTCCACCAAAAGGAGTGCATAGTGCAAAGTGTGCATACACACTAGGATGCAGCCCAGTCAGCCATCCAGACATTTCTACGATTTCTTTCTGTTTATTTCCCCCCTGGTTGCCACAATTAAAAAATTGAAAAGTTGCCTGGTGGGGGGGCCTCACCTTAAAACAGTAGCTCGTCTCCTCGCCATCCCAAATGGTGCGGGGCAATGGAAATTTACGACGAACACGATATTTGCCAACAGCACCCAAAGGTCTTCCGCGCAGTTTTTCGGCTTCCACATAATGCGCTACATGCAGTAAGTAAAATAAGTGAAAGAATTGTTTGGGGTTTTTGTAGTTTTTTTTTTGTTGGTTTTTTTTATGCTTTTTTTTTTTGTGTGGGCTAAGGGGGAAGGGGGAGAGGAATGCCTGTCTCACCTTTCAACCACAGAGCCTGCAGCTTGGCGTGATTTTGGGCCGAGAAATGATGATGCTCGAGCAGTCGATAGAGCTCCTTGTACTGACCGCGATGGAATGCAACGACTGCTTTGGCCTTTAGCACAGATTCGTTCAGTTGCAGTTTATCACATTGTGGCAGCGACCACAGGAAGCGGCCCAGTCTTTCAATATTGCCAGCCTGTTGGAGGACCTAGGATAAAAATTAAAAAACGGGGGGGTGGAAACCATTAAGCATGGTTGTTTGGGATTTGTTGAGAAATCAATTGGAATTTTCGATGCATCAAGTGGGGCTTAAGACCGGTTTGATTGCCTTGAACCTAATGTTAGGAATTGAGAGTTATACAAATTTCCTCATTAAGATAGATTTCAAACTATTTTGAATCGATTCCGAAAAGGTTCCAAAGCATGTTTGAGAAGGTTTTAAGTATTGTCTGCTTTGTTTTGGTTCAAAACAGGACCACAATCAGTAAATTATAGAGGAAAGTTAGCTTCGGCTCGACCGAAGTTTGTATACCCTTGCAGTACGTTTTTCTAACTATTTTAAAGGACATTTCCACTGAAAACCAACCTGTTTTTCTCAAATAGACACTTTACTGACTCTACTTTTGTATGACAGCTATACTATATAGCTGTTTGATTTCGACCAAACTCAGTGGAATCATGGAAAAGCATAGCAAACTAAGCATTACAAAGTTTGTAGGCGTTTTCTTTGAAAACCAAAAAGTTTTTCTCACTAAAACTAGTTTCTCGACTGATCATTCCAATGGCAGCTATAACCTATAGTCATCCGATCTTCACTAAACTTTGAAGAATTGTGTGAAAGCTTCTGAAATAAATATATCACAATTTGAAAGAGTTTTGCATTTGAAATAAACAAATTTTTCTTACGAAGACTATTTTTTTAACCTTACTTTTCTATGGCAGCTATACTATATAGAAGTTCGATTTCGACCAAATTTGGCAGAATCATGGAGAAGCATTAAAAACTAGTAAATACAGAGTTTGTAGTCGTTTGCATTAAAAACAAAAAAGTTTTTTTCACAAGAACTAGTTTTTCGACCGATCGTTCCTATGGCAGCTATATGCTATAGTCATCTGATCCGGCCGGCTCCAACAAATGTGCAGCGTATTTGTACCAGAAGACTTCTTGCAAAGTTTGGTCGCGATAGCTTTAAAACTGAGGGAGGAGGTAGCATAAAAACAGACGGACAGATGGACAGACGTGCGGACAGACGGACCTGACTATATCGGCTCAGCTCGTCATGCTTATCAAGAATGTATATACTTCATGTGGCTGGAAATGTTTCCTTCAATGCGTTACAAACATCTGGAATTTATCAATATACCCTCTCCAAGGGTATAACAAGTTTTACTGACCCGCCGATTTGAAACAGACGATTTACTCAACCGTAAGTCGAGAAATAAAAAGGGTTAGGTATATATTATGAAATAAGTTGATGCTGTTGTATTATAGCCATATTATTATGCCCATACATCAGTCAAATTTGATGTACTACCTTAGGCAGTGCTTATTATAAACCGGGGGCGGTTCCTCCCGACTAAGCCATAGTGAGTGCGATATCCATTTCAGTAGAGACGGGACCACCAGTGATCAGGTGGAGGTAGTTCCAGCTAGACGATTTCTATATTGACCTACGCCAGGTACTTGGAATTGTTTTAGAATTCCCGACTTATACGGTTTAATCTAAAAAGAATTAGGTCTGAAACTTTGTATCTTCTTGAGAGGAGAGCTAATTCTGTATAAACACTAGATTTTTTAAAGAAAATGTTTCACAAAATTTCAGAGCCCGAGTTACACCGGTTATAAGCTAGTTCCCTACATTCGATTGTCAATTTCAAAAACCAATTGTCAATAAAACTATTTCGAAGCTTTTATACACATTCTTAAATAAATACTTATTTGACCCCTTCTCTTACCTCACACACGCAGGCCACCTGCTCCTGAGTGAAGCCAAAGCTAGGCAGGGTTTCTCTTCCTCCACCACCGCCGCCTCCTCCCGCACTGCCATTGCTGCCACTGTTCAGGTGAAGTCCCGTGGTCACACTACCACTTCCTGGCCCGCCTCCTCCTCCTCCATTGTGCGTCAACATATCCAGATTGTTGTTATTGCTTGTGCTATTGTTGTTATTGTGCAGCGCCACCACCGATCCACTCAGTCCGGTTGGACTATATGGAGGCGTATGGCGGGCAGTCAGCACGGCAGCAGCATTGGCCGCAGCCAAATCGTAGAAATCAGTGGCGGGATGCTGCAGCATGCTGTGTGAGTGTGGGGAGGGGTATTTGAATAATGGGGGAAGTGGTAGATCAATGATTTGAGTTTTATTCACTGTGCGTTAAATTGACGATTTATATAAAGCGAGCTAATTCATTGAATTAGCATTTGTTGGGTTTTTGGTTAAAGGGTGCAAATTGCAAGTCTTTGGTGTTTTGAGCGCTGTAAAGAGAAACGAAAAATAATCTGGAATTAGGTCAATGTTTCACAGATTTTGGTATCAATGTAACGAATCAAAGGTAATGCAAAAACAAATGCCATTAGTTTTTTTAATTTGAATATTTCTGGCATAACTTCTTGGGTCTTAAATTTAAAGAACATAAATAATATTTCAAGAGAAATTTTTAGAGAGATTTTTAAGAGACTTTTTGGTATGTTTTTGACAATGCACTATGCGCTTGATTCAAGAATGAGCAATTTTGAATTTGAGTATAATTATCTTTTGAATCAAGAATTTTTCTACTTGATTTGATTTGCAGCTCTTGGATCAAGAGAAACGAGATACTTGGATCAAGAATTTCGTTGTTGCATCAAGAAAATTCATTTTAATTGAACTTCTGACATTAAGAATTCTTGATCCAAGTATGAAATTCTTATTTTATTCTCCGAGTAAAGGTCATAAAATTATTAAAAGCCCTTTTTACTCAATTAATGCATTTAGTGCATTTTAGGGTAGTTGATTGGAATAAAGCGCCAAAAGTTACATGTTTAGCTCATAATTACACAATCAGAGCAAGCCTTTGCACTAGATTACTTTTATTGTTAATAAACTTTAATTTATTTTTACAAACTTCAGCAAGGTTTTTGACTCTGTCAATCATGATCTCCTCCTACATAAACTTCATTTGCTTGGGTTTGCTCCGAACCTAATTTATTAGATACAAGATTATTTGATGCTGTTCAATATTTTCATTATCGATATTCTGTACTCTGTATGTCTTATAATCAATTCTGCAAACCATCGTTGCGGTGGTTCAAACACATTGTTAACTCTTAGGTTCGGTTCGCGAACATCTGAACCCAAGGTTTTGTTTCGAACCTTGAATCGCTCGAAAAGAAAGACTAGTTTGACTGGCGATTTATTTATACGTTGACAATGAAATTTATTAATTTTTCTATTCATTTACTTCATAAAAATAATCATTACTTAAGTTATTGATGTAATCAAATCCATTAGCTGACACTCATAATCTTTAGCAACTGCTTGATTTAAGATAATATTGCATTTATCTTTCAAGAGCTAAGTATTTATCTATTGTAGCTCTTAAATCGAAGATCAAACTTAAGTGTATAGAATGCACGTTCAATTGACACTTGAGTTGCTGGAAAATCTAGTATAGTTTAGGTTTTTTTTTTAAGTCTTCGCTTTATGACCTTTAAATAATTTGAAAGTCTTTTGTCGATTTATATAATGTGGTCTTACACAATTTTCCAACTGATCAATATCGATCACTTATTTTTTATTGTGAATTCTTTAGCTTTAAAGAAGTTTTTTTATACTGGCTGCAGCTAGATAATTTTATTTTCAACCAAGTTCAATTCTAACTATTTTAATAAAAATAAAAAAATATTTTAAAATTAGTAAACATTTGCACAATTTGTGTTTAGAGATCCATAGGCTTAGCAGTGGCTTTATCAAGTTTTATATATGGAATAGTAGTAATACTTATCTGACCATGAGAAATGCCGTAGGATTAGAGGTCTTTTTGAATAATAGCAGTCAGATCTAGACTCGTATATTGGAAAAATGTCAATCTGGTTATCTGTATCGTTCATTCAAAGCCAAGTAATTATAACCTATATATTGAAATTGTCCAGATGTTTGTAACGCATAGAAGAAAGCATATCCGACCACATAAAGTATATATACTTCATCAGCATGACGAGCTGAGTCGATATAGCCATGTCCGTCCGTCTGTTTCTATGCTATCGCCACCTAATTTTGCCTGAAGTCTTCTGGTACAAATACGCTGCACATTTGTCGGAACCAGCCAGATCGGATGACTATAACATATAGCTGCCATAGGAACGATCGGTCGAAAAACTAGTTCTAGTGAGAAAAACTTTTTTGTTTTTAACGCAAACATCTCAAAACTCCGTATTTACTAGTTGTCTATGCTTCTACATGAATGTGCTAAGTTTGGTCGAAATCGCACTACTATATAGTATAGCTGCCATTGAAAAGTAAGGTTAAAAAAAAAATCTTGGTAAGAAAAACTCCTTTTTTTCAATGTAACCTCTTTAAAATTGGCATATATTTATTTCAGAAGCTTTCACACAATTCTTCAAAGTTTTGGCATAATCGGATGACTATGGGTTATAGCTGCCATATGAATGATCGGTCGAGAAACTAGTTTTGGTGAGAAAAGTTTTTTGTTTTCAAAGAAATCGCCTCCAAACTTTGTATTTCTTAGTTTGCTAAGCTTTTCCATGAGTCCACTAAATTTGGTCGAAATCGGACATTTATATGGCATAGCTGTCATAGAAAAGTAGTGTCAGAAAAGTAGTCTTAGTGAGAAAAACTTCATTGTTTTCAGTGGAAATGTGCATCAAATAAGTAAGGAAAAACTTACTGCAAGGGTATACAAACTTCGGTGGAGCCGAAGTTAATTTTCCTCTAATAACTTATCATGTATATGAATCACTGGTAAGACTAATTCTTGAATAAGAGTAGTGTATTTGGTGACCCCATAATCTAACATATCAGGACCAACTTAAATCGGTTTAGAATCCGTTCCGAATCCTCAATTGGGAATACCACCATTCATTTTCGAACATAGACTTCTCTTAATCGATCTGACATCTCTTATGAACCGCCGAACGTGTCATTGTGTGCTATTGTTTCAAAACGCTCTTATCATGTTATATATTGACTCTGGTGCTCTGTGAAGCTAACTAAATCATGTTATTTCTTTGCATCTCATCAGATAAATCTACATTCTAAACCTTTTTGTATCTTATCTCTGGATTATAATTCGTAGCCTCAAAAATTCTATTTACCCTAACAATTAGCTAAACAACAAAATTTCGATTTCTAAAACCGCTCGAAATAAACTGGCAATATCCAAATTGCTCAATCTATAAACAAGGTACTTCCACATGATTCTTTGATTACCTAGCTAATTTCCCCAAACATTTTTCATCTTTTTATGGCCATCATTTTGGGCCAATATTTTGAAATTAATATTGGAAACAACACTAATTGAGACACATAAAAACTGTTGAAATTGCCATTAATGAAAACATGAATGTTAAACCAAACAAAAAGTTCAATTTTACAAAATTTTGAAATGGAATTGAAAACAACAACAACAAACCCGACGACCCCATGTTGTCAAACAGAGATTAACTAATGGGCGAGTAGTTACTCAAATTTTTTCCCATTTATCGAAATGTATAAGTTTGTGTATGCAGTTTGCCCCTCCCCGCCGCCTCTCTCCGCGTTATACCGAGTGCTCTTTTACAAAAATAAACTTTGTTTTACACAATATATGGGGCGCGTGGTTTGGTTTTGATTTTCTCTGTTCAGTTCGTAGAAATATTCTAAAATTACCAAGGCGAAGACGAAGACGACGACGACGACGACGACGACGACGACGATGTCGCTGGCAATCCAAGAGAGAGTTGGGCATAGAGAGAGAGCAAGTGTATCTGTATATCCCCCAGATAGAATATCTCAGATTTTCCTCATGGGTTTTGTTTTTTTCTTTTCTTTTTTTTTTGCAATCAATCGTAGATCTGATGACGGCCGTTCACATGAGATTCGAGATATTCTTGGATCTGTTTTCACTCGCCTGTGGGGCAGAAGATTGTATATACAAAATTTGTGTTCGTTTTGGCTGCTGTAACAAAAATACCAACGTCAAGTTGCCTTCTGCTGCTGCTGCTGCTGCTCTTGAGTCATCGGCCTAGGCCAGCCGACCACGATGATGATGTTGATCATCATAGAATTTCTTTTCGGATGCTGAATTTTTATACTTTTTGGCTTGTTTTGTGTTTGACGCAAGTAAACAAGCAAAACGCTTGCCTCAATAGCGAATGTGAAACGAAATACGCTATACATTTTCAATCAAATTTACTTATTTTCAGTATCGTGTTGTATATATTGAATGTGATTGGATGTGAGCAGATCAAGTCTACTAAATGGATACATATATTCGATATTCTAATGCGAGTTGCACATATCCAAATCACACCTGAATTGCTGTGAAGCTAGTTCACTGTCCAAGTAAGACTAAAAGTGTTAAATCAGATTAGATAGAAATTTACCAAAGAGACGAACATTTACTGCAGACGCTTCAGGTAAACTTAAAGTATATATTATATATTCTTGTTCACCACGTCGAGCTGAGATGATTTAGGCAGTTCACCAAACTTTGCACGATGTCTGTTAGTACAAATACGCTGCACATATGATCCGATGATTATAGCCCACAGTTATCATGGGAACCATTGTTCAAAAACCTAGTTTTAGTGATTTATTTTTTAATTTCAATGGAAACGCCTCCAAACTTTGTATTTCTTAGTTTGCTGTGTCTCTTGATCAACTGTTATTCTCCGAGTGAAAAAATAAACTAATAACAAATTAGAACTGAGAAAAAAAAAGTAAAAGTCCTCTATAACTGTCTTCTGACGAGTAATAAAATAAAACTCTTTAAATAACTATTAAATGTGTACTTTTATAATGTAAATTAGAACTGTTTCCGTCTCTGATTATAACGTAAACGCCTTCACCCCCAACACTAGGCATTTGCTTTCTTCAGTTATACTTCTAATTTGTGGTAAAATAAACTTTACAATTTTATTTAAAAAAAAAAACTGATCATTATATGACCTTACATTTAAAAACAATATCCTATATTTTAGGCAGTTTTCTTTGGCTTATACCAAGGCTAAAATTACCTAAGAAATTAAGGTCTTTGGAGCAAGTTTTAGAAGTCTTGTAGTACAAATACGCAGCACAAGTATCGAAACAAGCCAGATCAGATGACTATAACATATAGCTGCCATAGAAACGATCAGTCGAAAAACTAGTTCTAGTGATAAAAATTTATTTGTTTTTAGTGCAAACGTCTCCAAACTCCGTACTTACTAGTTTTCTATGCTTATCCACGATTTTGCCAAGTTTGGTCGAAATCGGACATCCATATAATATAGCTGCCATGGAAAACTAAGGTTAGACAAATAGTCTTAATAGGAAAAACTTCTTTGTTTTCAATGTACACCTCTTAAAAAATGTCTTATATTAATTTTATTAGCTTTCACACAATTATTCAAAGTTTAGTCAAAATCGAATGACTATAGGGTATAGCTGTGATTTGAATGCTCGGTCGGTGAGAAAACCTTTTTTGTTTTCCAAGGAAACGCCTCCAAACTATGTATTTCTTAGTTTTCTGTACTTTCCCATGTTTTTACAAAGTTTGGTCGAAATCGGACTTCTATATAATATAGCTGTCATACAAAATTCGAGTCAGACAAGTATTCTTAGTGTTTTCAGTGGAAATATCTTTCAAATTAGTTAGAAAACGTGCTGCTGGAATAAAAACTAAATAAACTAAAACTAAACTAAGCAAGGGTATACAAACTTCGGCCGAGCCAAAGTTAACTTTCCTCTATTTTTTAAAGTGAGTGCAGCTCGAATATTGAACTCAATTTAAACTCACAACAAATTTCAAAATCAAATCGAATTTTGAGCATAAGTTAGCATTGGTCTTTCTTTAAGTGATCCTACTAAGGGATCAAGTCGACTTCGGTTAACAAACTGTAAGCAATCTTGTGTATGATTGAATTAAGCTTATAGCAAACTAAGTTCAAGCTCTTCCGAGCTAAAGTCGGCATCAAGATCAGAATTGTGGGACTGAAAAATTCGCGCTCCAGTCAGTACTACTAGAGCTTGAATTAAGAAAATCCTGGGTTTTGACTTTTGACATCGTTTTGGATTGATCAAATCCCGCTTATTTCGGAGTATTATTTCTGTGATACATACGATATGCTCTCAGTAAACCATAGCCCGATACAAGACAAGACTTTACTGCAATCCTTGCCTCTGTTAAAAGAGTACTTGCAGTCACAAACATTTTGCTGGAGGATCTTACAAAATTTAACAACTGGGCGGGTATTTAAAGTACATCCATTAACCCTAAAAGCGCGTGTCGGCTACGCTTACTTCCAGGAGAGAAATATGTCCAGATGCGTTTCTGTATGATGAGGTCCTACACTTGCTAGTACCCGGGCACCACCGTCAAAAAGCGGCCCAACTTCAAAGCTAAAATACACGAGCTAGTGAAAGCCAAGAAACCAATTGCCATTGATAAAAAAAAAAAGGAGTAGCAATGATATCTGCCTGACGGTTAACTACCATTTAAAGATGTCTTTGATAGCGAAATTATCCTGCAGAAATAGTTTTTTATTATTATTTATTTATTTAACGATTTGCTTATCAAATGGCTACTTATTGTTCCCCCATGTATAGAATGTTGACTCATTTAACTGCATTTTAACATGTTGACCCAGTTCCTCTCTCGCCTAGCATTAAGTAGCTAATCAGATATGATCCAAGAATGCACCCAAGTTTATAGCTTTTTGGCATCCGCAGTGGCCGCCTCGTAGATAGTACAATCTTTTGGCTACCTCTCAGTTTTTCCCCCTCCTGCTTTTCATCTCTTCTCTCGTTCGGAGAAGATTCTTATCGGTCTACCTTTTCATTGGCATTCGAATAAAATTAATTTAATTTATTTTCTCGGCGACTTGTAAGTTTTTAATTTATTTTTCTTTTCCGATGCCAAACAACAGCAACAACAAACCGAGCAACCCACCGACCAACCAACATGCTATCTGTCAGATTTCTTACGTCTGTTTTTGTTTGTTTGTCGTTGACTTTTATAAGCTTTTAATTGGAGTGTTATATAGTTGTTTGTCAATCTGTCTGTTATGCGGGAGAATTTTACAAGCTCGCCTTGGAAAACGGACACCATGACTTGGGGTCTGAGTTGGCGCGGTGGGAAGGGGTTTGGTTGTTCTATGGGCTAATCAAATGGCTTTTCTAATTAGTTTGTAATTAAAATCAGGTACAATAAAATGGAATGTTTGGACATGAAATTTGATAGGCAATGAATCATGACAAACCTCAGGATGATCGATGCATGAATTGCACAGAAATAAATGAACTATGGATCTCTCTAATTTTTACCACTCTGACTTGTTTGTAAGAGAAAATTCCTTGCTTTCGGTTGAAGCTTTGAAACTGAACTGAAAATGCTCCCTGGCTGCTTAATGGCTATTGTTATGGTCGTAACTCCCAAACCAGAGCCAGCGACTGTTTTTTGTGTCTGTGTTTATTTAATGTAATCAACTAAATAAAACAAAACCTACAACTATCGACTCCAACCTGCGGTGACACCTTCCATTCCCCGGAACTGGAACTAAAAATCAACCATAAATAGAAAAACATTTGTTATCTGCGGAGATATTCGTGCACACAAATAAGTTTTAAACACTTCTTGTTGTGTGAATAATGCGTTCATTTTATTAATAGGCATTTCTATTTAATTGGCACTCGTTGAACGCGTGAGGAGATTAAAACTCAAACCTAATGAATGAAATTTGTCAATTTGATGCGTGGCAAGGCTCTTGGGGCGTGGCGTATCTGTATCTTTAAATTGTTGTTTGCGTGGCATTTGTTCGCTACATTTGCAAAACAAGAAAATCCGCGCACACACACAAATGCCTTGTATACAGTTCTGAATGACTCAAACGAAAATGTAAATTAGCCAGAGTACCGCCCGATGTCTTTTCAGTGAATGAAAATATTTGGCGAATTCTCTACGCTTGTGCGTAAAATCATCAAAGCTGCAAAATGCTACGCAAGACATATCTTTGGTATCGGCGGGCAAAAACAGAAATTGATGCGCGATGGTTTAAGTTTGTAAAAGGAACAGAAGACAAATTAATTTCCACGACGAAAGAGTTTTTTGTGTTAGATAAGCCCTTAAGGGAAAGGCCTATGGTTTACTGTGTTATATATAGATGTGACTTACTTATTAATATTATTTCCGCATATTAAAACTAAAACGCATAAGGGAAATAATAGGCAAAAATTTGACGAATCTAAGAAAATATATATATACTTCTTCTAATATTGATATATTAATGTAAAAACATCTATATTATTGATATTTTCTATATTATTTGAATAATATATTCAATATACATTAACAATTTCTTTGGAATTGTGTTTGGTTGTGTTACAGCTGGTAATGTGTGTGCCTGCTGTGCCAGAGTTCTGCCAGGGTCTATCAAAAACGTTTATTTTCTTTAAAACCCAAGTCACCTTTCCAAGCTATTGGCGCTAGTTTTAAAGTAACTTGCCATGAAAAAGCATCTTAAACTTTTTTTATATTCTCGCTGAATTTAAAATTTAGACATCAAAAACCACCTTAGTATTGGAGAAACTTCGGTCCGTGGTACGAATCCCTTGGAAAGCAAAATTTTTTTGGTTTTCGCACCTGTTTTTGTAAGTTTTTGGTTCAAGGCTTGGTTATTGTTTTCTTAGACATCAATTTGTTTAGAAAGAAACGTCCAGGTTTTTTTTTGCATTTGTCGTTCTGTCGCCTTGTGTGTGTCGGCGCCAACCAGCGAGGCAGTTTTTAATGCGTCAGCGTGGCGCCATTTGCCGTAAAGCATCTTTCGGAGCAATGGGATCAAGGGTTTGACCTATGCTTTTTTGAAATAATCCCTTAATATCAACCATATTTGGATGCAGCTTACAAAATCCACTGTAGCTCAACTAATTATCCAAAAGATTTGTATAAATGTGGGATGGAAACCAGTGCTGAACTGAACCAATTCCTAACCGAAGCAGAGTATATTCAAAAGTGCTAAGCCGAATGGCAAATCACAAAAAAAAAATAGAGGAAAGTTAAATTCGGCTTTTCAGCACGTTTTCTAACTAATTTGAAGAACATATCCACTGAAAACAAACAAGTTTTTCTCAATAAGACTACTTTTCTGACTCTACTTTAGTATGACAGCTATACTATATAGATGTCCAATTTCGACCAAATTTGGCAGAATCATGGAGAAGCATTAAAAACTAGTTAATATGGAGTTTGCATTAAAAACAAAAAAGTTTTTCGACCAATCGTATGTTACAGGCATCCGATCCGGCCAGTTCCTACAAATGTGCAGCGTATTTGTACCAGAAGACTTCTTGCAAAGTTTGGTGGCGATAGCTTTAAAACTGATGGAGGAGATGGCAAAGAAACAGACGGACATGGCTATATCGACTCAGCTCGTCATGCTGAACAAGAATATATATACTTTATGCTGTCGGAAATGCTTCCGGAAAGGAAAGGGGAAAAAAAGGTTTTCAGGCTTGATATTCGAATTAATTTAGAACGATCCTTGAATAGAAATCCGAAATTACCAACTTTGCGGTCTGTCTTAACTTGGCACGGCCGGGGAAAAGTAGCTTTCTAAACAGATTTATGCTAAATTCGGGTCGTTATCCTAAAGTGCTGGCATTAAGGGTTGAGATTTGAAAGAATTCTAGAATAGTTAGTTATTTAGAGTTTTTTTTTGATATTTTTTGGAAAACTTATTGGTTAAGGATGGCGGCAATATAGACCTGCTTAAATTTGAAAAGTATCCTTTTAGTTGGCTTCAAGAAGTATGCAACAAATCGAACCCGCGGCTCAAACACTTCGTGAACCACTGAACCGAACCTGCTCTTGTTTCCGATCTGTTTTCATCCCTTTTTTTAATTCATGATGTGGCATGTTAAACGCTAGATGAGCTCAGTGTGATAAATGCTATTTAAAGCAGCTGGCAAATAACAAAATAATGGGCTTTATTTGTAACATAATAAAATACGATTTTTTAAACAAAAACTTATTGGTATAACACCAACGGTGCTCTTGACGCAGTTCTCTTTTGATCTGATCAATGTTCCTCCGTTTAAGTTCCATCACACTTCAACAAATTTTTTTGAGCAATCGCGAGTGTATCAAAACTTCGACAGACCAAGTTGGCTCTGGACTCTTGTTAATACTTCGTTAAAATAGTATTTCTTAGATACGCCACATCTGCTTTCATCTCCACACTCAATTAATCAAAAATATGGCGACGACAAACATACTTTTGACACTTTTTTAAACGTTTCTCAATCTGAATGCCAACAATTTTGGGTATTAATAAACCTCAACTGATTCACACCTCCCCCCCCGAACCATAAAAATAGCTTAGCACTTTCTCAATATTTCATGGTCTGATAAAAGTTTTTTAGATTTTGTATAAGTGTTGGGGATGATGGATGATAGACAACTGGAATGGTTGTTTGTGTTGCTAATTAAACTGAAAATATCATTTTGCCATGTAGCCGTACCCAGCCCACCCACGCAACCCCTTTTGCACATGGACACATGTAATTTAGAGAAAATTAAAAACAAAAAAAAAAGCAGTCTTTTGCCTTTCGCCACAAATAAACAATGCACAATTTTTGCATATTTTCTAACAAGAATTTGTGTGTTCTTTTTTTTTCAGTTGCAAATTTCAAGTGCTTCAAGTTGCGTTTTTGATGGCTGGCAAGGCAATTTGGAATTTGCCAATGCCAAAATGATATTATTTTCTTTTGAGAGAGCGCGAGGCCTTCTATACGCGAGCACCAAGTGGATTCGAACATTTTTCGTAGAACAATGTTAATTGCATTTTAAGAAAATAGAACAACAAATTTAAGATGTTTATTGAAGCACAATCTAAGACAGTATCTATAAAAGGGTGTGGTTTTTGTTAGGATAGAGACAAGGGCATTTTGAGAGATAAGAGTGATTTGTTGGTCACTTCAAAAGTTATTCTTATGGTTTTTATTAAGGAAAAGTCATTAAGGACCTATAGGTCTTTGTGTGATCCCATCTTCTGAAAAGTATAACAGTTCGATTCGAAGAATATCCGGCCCTATTTGGCAATTGATAAGATGGCTGTCCCTAATTTGCATGAATTATTCTTTAAGTGAGGGACCAGGCTTCCTTCGACTTTTCGAATCTGATCCTGAACTGAACATCCTCTGTCAGAAAAAAGGTTTGGCTTAGTATAATGACTTCAGTGGACATCCAGGGACTGGATTTATTGAAATATTATCTGCTGCTGGGTTATTATAACTTTGCAATGGGAATTTAAGAAAAAGTCATGTTGTAACATGGCAATACAAACAATTTTTATTCTATAACCGCTTAAAAAGTGGAAAAACCAGTAACTTGTGCAAAAGTACTTATGATTGATATCAATTAATATTAATCAAATATCAATTTTCACCAATATGATAAAAATTCATAGAAAAGATATTTAAAAGTTATGAACCCAAGGCTCGAACTAGAGTTCGTGCCACAGACACGCACGATTCAACACGACGTGTTCGTGTTTCTAGTTCAGATTTCTTGCTAGACTAAAAACGACTTTAGCCGGCATTACCTAGCTCCACAGTTTGCAAGAAAAGTTTAATGTTTCAAAGAAATACTGACGTCCAAATATATGAACTGAGATAAGCTTTGTACACCAAAATTGGTGGTCATTCATGATATATCCGAGCTTAAGCCAAGAACTCTGATCACTCGAAAAGCATAAAGGGTGATTTTTTTTGGCAGCTTTCGGATTTGACTAGAAAAAGTACATAAAATTCAGAAAATTGTATGAAATTCTTATTTTAGTCGATATCACGGTCCATATAATTTAATTTTTAAAGATGATTTCATGTAAATGTTGACTGCGGCTGTGCCTCAAATGTTTCAAACTCTGGATCCAAATTTGACATACTCTCTCTCTCTCCAACATAGCGGCCGGCAGGAATAAATTGTTCAATATCGGCTCCCATTCCTTCAACTGTTGTGGGCTTGTTGCTATAGACATGAGAATTAACACAGCCCTATAAAAACATTGTCCAAAGGCTTATCGCACGATCTAGGCGACCAATTGAAAGTGAACTAAAATCTGTCTACTAAACTCGGCTCTCAATCATGCCATTCTTTGGCCTGCTGTGTGGCATGAGGCACCGTCTTGTTGAAGTCACATGTCAGCCAAGTCCATTTCTTCCAAAAAACAGTAAGTTCCTGCCTTCGTCGTCTTTTTAAAGGTACGGTCCAATGATGACACCGGCCTAAATTGCACCTCAAACAGTTCATTTTTCCGGATGCATTGGCTGTTTTTGCAATATTTCTGGCTGCTCTTCATACCAATTAATGTGGCAAACATTGGGGATTTCGGAAAAAATAGCGGTTTCCTCTGCACTCTTTAAAGTTAGTATTACGTTTATTTTTTTCTCAATCTAAGACACTTTAAACTTGAACAAAAAACCAGCGTGTCTCGTAATTTTCGTTTTACTGTAAGCACGAATTGTTCTGGATTCAAAATTCCTATAAAAATAACAGTCGATTTTCGATTTTTCAACTATTCCTACTTAAGGCTGGTTTCTATAAATTTAGAAATAGAAACACTCTTAAACTTTTTTGATATCTGGGTGATTATGAACAGCAATATTTAGAAAGTGGATTTAGCATATTTTATTGACTTCGAATTCGAAAAATTCTGCACTTAATTTCAAGATTTTTTTAATAATTATTTAATGAATTGGAAGGTCAGCAAAAGACAAAAGGATGTAAAGAAATTTCTTAGGATTATAGTTGGCTTTAAAAATATGCAAAATCCGCTATCTAGTAATCATATTTGAATAAAGTATTGTGCCAAAATCAATTTTGATGTCAACTGGAATCAAGCCTTTAATTTAAGTATTATTCTTAGAGAATCAAAATGTTCTTTAATTTTGTATTATGTATTAATCCCTATGTAGAATCTCTATCGATCTAGAACAATGCCAGTCTTTGTTCTTTTCTTAGTATAGATATTCCCCGATTAAAGTTGCTTACGGTAACTGCTGCATTCAGAATTTTTAAGATAATCCTGAAACTCAGCAAGTTCGGAGTCTTAATGAAAGACCATTAAGTGTCCTAAGCGTCTTGTTAAAAAAAAATATATAAAAATAGCATTAATAAATATCCGAAATTAATTATTTCTGACTGCCAGTATAATGGGGACACTTTTTGGGAGCTCTGCTTATAATAAATATAATGAGATAAAAATTTAGGGTAAGCAGCAGAACCGAAACAAACCCACGGTTGGTTAAGATCTTCATGAACCTCTGAACCGAACCGGTCTTAATTCCCGAGCGGTTTGCATCTCTGAGTGAAAAAAGTTTATTATAGTTCTGCATCTTCCACCATATAAAGTGTATATATATTCATGATTAACTTGACGATCTGAGTTAAATGAGCTTTGTCCTTCCGTCCCTCAGTTTAGAAGCCATCGAGCTTGAATTTAGCACAGAGTCCGAATCGGATGACTATTTTTTGTAGCTGCCATAGGAATGATCAGTAACAAGTGAGCAAAATCATGGGCACAGGAGAAGTAAGCTTTGCTTTCTCGTTAAAGTAATTAATTTATAGCCGATTTTGCACATTGTCAAACTGTATTTCATTCCAATAAGCCAAAGATAATATGCAAAATAATATTTGATTTATTAAAGTAGCACTTTATAATGTGCTGACTCTTTACGTTAATAAAAAAACAATATATCGTCATTCAATAGACAAAATGCAGTGAAAAATTTTTTAAAATACACATTTGTCCTATTCTAATAGCATTTGAATCGGTTTAAAAATATGCTAAACCTGCTGTCTTGTTATTAAACATAATATTTAACAGCCGTCAAGCCGTGGGAAGCTATAACTACTTTGGATATAAGCTGCTTAGCTATAGTAAGTTTTTGTACATGTCACCAGTGATATTATCGCATCCGTCGAAAGTCTACAGAAGTTTCTTTCAAATCTAAGGAATGAATTATACTTCTAGTGCAAGTTTTTAACTTCCAATTCTACAGTGTTCAAAAATCTTCTTTAAAATATCTAAATTTAAGCGCCCAAATTCTGTTTAAGTGAGCAAATTTAAATGTTTTGGACACAGCTCCATGAATAATTCCGTTGAGGTGAAATTTCCACATAGCAGAAGTTGGTTTTGGCTAATGACCAATTTATAAACATCTTAATTATGAACAGACTCTCCCACTATTTAACTTTATTGGGCCGTCGGCCTTTTTTTTTCTGTGAACTCACCTGTATTCTTATTATTGTATTTTGATATCAATGATACGTATCCGTGTTGTTGTTGTTTTTTTTTTGTTAAATACTAATTCTTTTATTTGTTTTTGTGCTTTTGTTTTTGTTAATCCACAAACGTTAGAGGGGGGGTTAACAAAAGATGATGATTGCTTAATTTCTAATTTTTCTTTTGGTTCTCAACCAAATTATATGTCAGACACATGTCTGCCACACTCACATACACTGGGCACACAATCACACTCACACTCGCACACATTAACGAAAATAACTGCACGGCAACAACAAGAACTATTAATTTTCATACGCACTGTGTGTTAACACGTGTTGCAGAAACTTTCCCGTTTGTTTTGCCGTGACTTAGACAAATTTGTGTACAACACTTTTTTTTTTTTAAATAGAGCCAACAAAAAATGGCTGTGGTATATATTTATTGAATTTTGTTGTGTGCGTTGGATTTTTTTCTTGAAAATTTTCTCTTTGTCGTATAATTAATAATGATTTTTGTGCGAAAAACGCCGCCGGGTTGGGTCGGAAGTCGTAGTGTTGCTGCTGTTGTTTCTGTTGTTGTTTTCTTTGCTATTTTTGGGAGGACACTTTGGTCACAGGCGTCGTTCGAACCGCACGCGAGCAACGCAAGAGAGAAACTAAAAGCAGAAAACAGAAAATGAAAAGGCCCAAACAATGGCCAACCGTAAACGCAAACCAGTCGGAAACGGGGCGGGATAAACGAGAGAGAGAGAGAGAGACAATACATACATAAGTGTGTATGAGTGTGTGCCAAGGGGGGTGATATTGAGCAGTGAGTGTCAAACTGTTCAACTGCTCAATTAGGAAGAGCTGTTAATAAAAGTGGGAGAGATAGAGAGAGAGAGAGAGCGCTGTAGGAAAGGTGTCTACAGTAGCGGCTAAAAGTTTGATGACACAGTAGCAATTCATAAATGATTGCTTGCATATTTCCTGCTCAGTTTCCTGCTTTGTATAATGAAAACAATAGAGACCTATATATCCCACCCTACTACACTTGTAGCCTTCTGGAAGTCAGCTCTGGTGCAAGTCAATATATTATATTAGAATTGGGTTTAGCCTTACAAGTTTTAAAAACGAAAAGGAATTAGATCAAACAAATCAAATCTGTATAAAAATGTTTTCTTAGGTCAAAACACGGGCCGCAAAGCAGTTCGGAATGGACCTGCTGTGGGAGTCTACGTGATTCTTGTAAAGTGCGTACCGAACCTGAACCGGAGCAAATTTTTTTTTACTGCCGGACTTAAACCGCAGCACAAATTTTCACCTTTACTTTTGCAGATCATTAAATAATACTGATAACTGTCTTTTTCAAGAAGGTACAAACCTTTTGTGTACAAAAATCCCGGAGATATGATACTTTTCCAAATTGAGGGGCGTGACTGATGATGCTGATAAAGAATATATCATACGACTTTGACCAAACTTTGCAGAACTAAGCAGAAGCGTATAAAAAAAAGGAACGACTAATTTCAAGAAACACAAATAAAGGTTTTTCTATAAAGACTAATTTTAAGACCTATCTTTTGTGAGTCAGCTATACTATATAAATATATATATATCATATAAATATATATAATATATATATATTATATAAATATATATACCATACGATAAATTTTCAACAAGCTTAGTAGAACAAAATAGTTTTTCTCAATGAAACTTGTTTTCCGACTGATCAGTGCTATAACAGCTATATGCTATACTTATCCAATCCGATAGAGTTGGACATAGAATAACTAGAATAACGAATCTATGCCAAATTTTAGCTCGATAGCTTTAAAACTGGGAGACTAACTTGCGTAGAAACAGGCTGCCTCAGTTCGTCGCCTTGTTCAAGTATATATATATTATATATGGTTCATGAGGACGGAAATAAGTGTTTCTTAAAACTTCTGGGCAATATTTTAAAAAACAGGTATGTAAACCGCTCGGAGTTGACAACTGGTTCGGTTTATTGGTTCGAGTAGCTTTTAAACCTCCAGTTCCTCTTATGACATGGGCTTTGGAGCTAACTGAACAGCAGATTCGGTTCAGTTCAGTGGTTCAATCGACATTTTTTCAAATATTTTATAAAGGCACGTTACAGAATTTGATTTTTCGAATGATTTATAAGGAAAACATGTAACTTTTCGAACTTTCGAAATTAAATCCAGAAAAAAAGGATATTTTAAAATATACATTAAATGATTTTAGTATACAATTGGTATGGATATTTGTAAGGATAAATTTTTTGATATAAAAATAAACATTTAATGTTAAATTGATCTTAAATTTTCATCCAACGGAGCTGAAAATCATCCAAAAGGATATTAAAAAAGGATATTTTAATATCAAAAAAGTATATTTTAATATCAAAAGAGGATATTACTGACTATCCATTCCAGTTGTATCTTTTTGGATCTTTAGAGCTCATTTAAGAAGCTCTAAAATACTTATATTAAGTTATTACTATAGCTAAATGTCGTAGATAATTTTAGAATTACATGTTTTACAATAATGACCAATTATCCTTAGGAGCAACATCAACTCGGCATCGCCAAGAGCCAATTCGGTCTAAAGAGGTATCCCTTTAAGAGCGTCCATCAGCAAATGGTAAATTATCCACAATTCAAATAAAACTTTTATATAGAATCGATAAAAACTCCAAAATCTACAAGTCTTATCGTCTTAAGGTAACCTTTTAACGACATAAAATTCAGCAGTGAATTAAAACAAACTGAACCGTTTTTATTGGTGAATTTTGGTTAGGATCAGCAATTTCAAAACTACGCTGGTTCATTTTGTGGCTCGGCTTATTATCAGCGGTTCGGTTACGGCTTGGTTCGGTTCGGCTCAGAATTGGTTTGCATCCCTGTTAAATAGTAACAAACCTTAAATCAGCCGTCAAGAGCGCATTAGTCCCCCGCCTTAATTTGCTAATTTATAAATTCTATGGTCTTAAATACGATTTGTAAATTGATTTCGCTTACATTTGATTACTAATATTGCGCTAAGTTCTTAAAGCCTTTGAGAAATGGCGTAAGTATATTTATATCGACCACTGTGCACCACCCATAAGCGCACTCATTCAACGAAGCGAGATTGTTTGTTTATGTTCTCCCTCTCTGCCGCATTGGCCTGGTGATCGTTATCTCACAGTTTGACAGTCACTATAAACTCTTTTGACTTCGGCGTGTGTGTGTGTGTAAGGGAGATAGCCTCTAAACAGGTTAGCTGTAACTACGCCCACTCCATGCTACCTGTTCACACACACACACACACAGATACGCTTCAGCAATAGCAACTGACTGATTGGTCGGACACTTGATTCTATATAAGTCGCCTTGGATTTGGCACGACATGCGCAATGGACGCCATATTGAAAAATGTGAAAAGTAGTGTGTAAATGCATTACAATTACGCCCCCGTTTTTACCACCTCCCACTGGCTGCGATTGTGGTGAAAGGATGCTACGTAAATTATGTTCAGTACCTCAGATTATTATTGCTGCTTTCTGTTTTACTGCAATTCCATTTTAATGATGTGGGAGTCGGAGTTTCTCTATGTATCTCGTTGTTGCATTTCCAGCTCACGTATCCTTTTTCCCCATGACCATAATTGCATTTTGTGGGTAGTGGATTAAGGATTTACCATTGTGCCGGCTTCTTTGGTTTCATTGTCAGTTGCAGAATTGCCCGGAATTGGCTTTAAGATGCTGTACTGCTTTGAGTAAGATAACTGTGCGGATCAGATATGTCGAATGTATTTGTATTTTTACTAGAACATAGAGAAAAAAAAGGGATATTGAAAAATATCCATTGGATGATTTCCGATATCCATTTGGAACGGGCATGTCTTAAATATCTGTTTAACCATCCAACGGATCTAAAAAGCATATCCATTTGGAAGGGACATGTCTAAAATCATCTAAAGGATATGAAAACTGATGATCATTTGAATGATTTTGCCGCTTCGCTGGATAATTAAAAGATATTTAAGACATATCCCTTTTAAATGGATCTTTTTGAATTTGTTTTCTTTCCAGTTACCCGGAGTGCGTTGCTACGACCTTTAAAGCATTTAAAACACATTTTACAATTGCTATATATCTTCATTATAATCTTAACTCATTATCAGGTTCGAATCTTACCATCTAAACCAGCAAGATCTGACATCATAGAATGATAGAGCAAATTTTAGAACTCTATTGAAAGATTCCTGCTATACCTCCTATTTGCCCGCCTACGGTTGTCATTTATAAAATCTTCTTCATAAACCAAAGTTATTAAAGAATTTGGCAAATTTCCCGATTTTAAAAAACCAAAAATTATCCAATTTCGCAGATTTTTAAACAGTTTGGACCTTCTCCTTGCCAGTGTACCACCCTTTTAGCAAAAACCTATCCGCGAGCGTCAGCTTTCACTGCTGACTCAGCAGCTCTCAGGAACTACATCCTATATGTCATATTTGTGGTGTCGATTGCTCGCCTGCTTTTGCTTTTCTGCAGATCTTAATCAGACGTGTCGCTCCACTTGTTTTTCGCACCGCAACTAACATCATTGGGCAGTCTCAGCACTCGTCTGACATGTCGCCAGCTGTCTCATTCACTTGACAGCTTACCTGTTGCGTTCTCCTAAACTGATCTTTCGAAGAAGTTTCTACCTCTTGGGTTTTTTAAGTTTCGCGACCAATAGGACTTTCGTGTATTTAAAAAAAAACCACAAAATTCAAATTTTAGAGTTTTTTTCTTCACAAAATGCTAGCTTAATGCCATCAACCTTCTTAAAATTTTTCATTCATAACATAATTCACAATTTAAAGAGCAAGTTATTAATAGAGATCAAATAAATAGTCCTGGAAAACTCTCAAATATAAACATAAGAGATGCTTAAAGAAGTACACTCAGGAAAAAAAACGCTAAAACAATCATTTTAGATTTTACTATGCCTCTTTTGTTTTCCAAAGGCATCGAGCTCGAAAAAATCGAAAGCATTGCGTCGCTAGTGAGCGAACAAATTCCACAGACGAATTCTGTATACTGGCGAGAAAATGTTCACCATGGAGCTGTTGTTCAACAAACAGAACGATATGCTGTATCATTAAAACAAGCGCCCGAACTCTTTCCGAGAGTTCAGAGAGGTCACCAACCGGCTTATTAGATGGTTTAATGGGTAGTCGCCTACACAGAAAAAAAAAAGATCCAAAAAAGCATCCATTTGGGAGGGATATGTCTTAGATATCCTTTTAATCATCCAACGGAGCTGAAAAATCATCCCAAGGATCATCATTTTTCATATCCTTTGGATGATTAAAAGGATATTTCAGACATATCCCTCCCAAATGGATACCGGAAATCATCCTTTTTTTTCTCTGTGTATGATAGGGTCAGCTCCATGGCTCAATTTTTGTTAAAAAGTAGTCAGAACCGAAATATTATCAATTCGGTGTTGTGAAAAGGTTGGGAAGCCTCTTAACACGTCATTATTTACAAACAAGTTGTGGACCTTTCAACGAGTCTTCACTCCAGCTCACAAGCCAAACACGACTTCAAAAATATGGCTTTAAAAACCATGTACCATTTATCCATTGGCCTGCTGGTAACCCAGACTTGAATCCATTGGGCTACAAACAGTGGTCCGTTTTCGAGGAAATGGCTTGTTCCATTCGACACCCAAATATTGAGTCTTTGAAGCGCTCCCTTGTCCGAGCAGTCGACATTTTACCAATGTATGGCTAGAGAGACTTCGGCGATGCTGGCTTCGAATAAGTTGTTCTGTGACAGAATAAGAAGAAGAAAGAAGTTTTGAAACATATTAAAATTAACAAGTAAGGGCGCTGCAGTCGAGTTTCCCGACCACAAAATACCCTGTTCATTTGTTTTCATTTAATTGTTTTTGAATTTAACAACATTATCCCAAATGTATGCAACACTTTTTTCTAGTCCTGACCAACAAGTGGGGGGGTGCTCTTATCAGCTCAACTGTTTCGCTTATAACTCCGGTTTTTTGTCCGATCTGATTGTACTTTTCAGAATAGATAGATATTGGGCCTAGCTTGATGTGTACTAAACCACGAGGCTCTAACTTGAAAATTGTGGATCTGACGGCTATTTAGGTCTAGGATTTCTAGAGGAGGTCTAGGTTTTTTGGGGATAAAAGGGGGACGGGGTGGAATTTTTCAAATCTGAAACAAACTTGATCTGCGTACAGCATAAATCTACCTTCGTGCAAAAATTTGTGGCTCTATCTCTTATGGTCTCTGAGATCGACGCGTTCATACAGACAGACAGACGGACGGACGGACAGACGGACAGACGGACATGGCTATATCGACTCGGCTGTTCATGCTGATCAAGAATATATATACTTTATGGGGTCGGAAAATTTTCCTTCTCCCTGTTACATACATTCGCACAACTTCATGATCCCCCTTTTCCCATTTTCAATGGGAACAGGGTATAAAAACCGTGTACCAAAACAGTTGCGAGGTATTTTTTTTTTTAAATTGTATCAAATTCTTTGGCGAAAAGTGATCTTATTGATATAAAGATTTAAATGATCTTTGCAAAACATAAATTTACAAGAAAGAAAGTCGGCCAAGCCGGACTATAACATACTCTGTACCAAGAAAATTTGAAATTTTGATCATAACTCGAAAACCGTTCATCCGATCATCTTCATTCCTTTGGCGGATCGATAAGTTATCCTAATAACTAAATATGTCCAGAAGGAACAAGCCATCTATCTTCAAAACTGTGGGAGATATGACTATTTTTCTAAATTGTGGGGGCGGGAGGGGGCGTGGCCAAAATTGAAAATAAACTTGATCTGCCTGCAGACATAAGAAGCATGTGTCCCATACATGTCAAACCTCTATCTCTTACCATCTCTGAGATCTGTGCGTTCATACGGACAGATAGACGGACGGACGGACAGATATATCGACTCGGCTGTTGATGCTGATCAAGAATATATATACTTTATGGGGTCGGAGATGCTTCCTTCTGGATGTTACATACTTTTGCACAAACTTATAATACTCTATGTACCTTTGGTACAGAAAATAAAAACTTATCAATTTACTTCCAGATGATGATACTTTCAATAGCTTACTTGACCCTTTCTTTCAAAGACTCACAATT
The DNA here is from genome assembly GCA_035044965.1 of Lordiphosa andalusiaca. Taxonomy (NCBI): domain Eukaryota; kingdom Metazoa; phylum Arthropoda; class Insecta; order Diptera; family Drosophilidae; genus Lordiphosa; species Lordiphosa andalusiaca. The sequence goes on along the minus strand of JAWNNM010002499.1, from coordinate 333,457 downwards.
GATTAACAGCATACTAAATTTTAATTTTTTTTTCTTTTTTTCATTGTTTTGAAAACATAAACCTTTGATAATCAAAATCACACTACAAATTATACACTTATCAGTAGCTGGTAGATCTCAACCCTAGACCACACAGGTTTTCAAATAAGAAATCAGAAATTTGATCGAAACTTTAATGTCAGATGGGGCGCCAGTGGTTGACCCACACTTCAACTTGTGAATGCATCTCCAGCCAATTGCATATCGTTTACACTGATGAAATATTTCTTGATATATAACTTTTGTTTTGGCGCCAGCCCACAGCAGTCACAATGGCCAAATAAGTGTTAAAAAATTAGACGATCATCAAATCTACATAATAACAGATCATATTTCAATAGAATGAGGGGCAGCCAAGCGACAACAGTTGGACATGTCGCCGGAATAGGCCAAAACAACATAAAACGCAGAGGATATAAATAAATAAACGGGGCCCACAATATGTTAATGAAAAACATCACGATAAAAATCTTGTCTCACATGAATGAGAAAAACGAACGAAGAAAGTTTGTTGAAGTCGTCATCTGTGTGATGGGAGGGGGGGTGTGCTGTTGCTCTGGTGTTAAGAATGAAGACCATAACGAGGCTGGCACACGCGCTGGCCCTGGCCCTGTCCCTGGCTCTGCTCCCTCTATCTTTCTCTCCCTCTCCACAACTCTCAGAAAGTCACCTGCTGTGACTCTGCGGCCAACTGGCGGTTAAACAATACTCCTCTCACCTGGCGCCCGGACCAGCATACAACAGCAACAACAACAGCAGCAGCAACAGCATCAGCAGCCGCATCAGTAAAGCTGATTAGAACTGGTAAACAAACACAAAAAAGTTCATAAATTTTGATGGCGCGCACATTGTAAATCATTTTGAAAAACTCTCCAGTGGGCCTCGAGGGGGTATTATTAATTTAGTTCAAATTATTATTAATTTTACACCATAAATCTTAAAGGTGTTTAGATGCTTGATTTGGTTTGGTACGTGTGGGTAATTAGCTTTTCTTTTTGAACAAATTCATCTTTTTCATGGCTGCTTGTAAAATGGCTCGGAAGTGAGACGTAATTAGAGATATAAAGTTTTCAAAGAAGTTAGCTAGATAAATTTGAGCAACACGCTGACTTTGGTTCTTTGAATAAAACATATTTAGCTTATTAAGTTTTTCCTTAGGTAAATGCTTAAATGGATGATTACAACGAAAACTCACTACATTCTACCAGAGGTGAAAAAAGAAGTGCCAAGGGCTTTCCTGTTTGTAAAGAGTGATTTTTGAAGTGCTAGAGGAAAGTTTTAAAAAAAAAAACATAAAATTCAGAAAAATGCATTTAATCTTTATTTAAATCAGGGATGCAAACCACTCGAAAATAGGTACTGGTTCGGTTCAGTGGTTCGCACAGTTTCTAAACCGCCGGTTCGGTTCATAACATGGTTTTTGGAGTTAAATGAACCGCGGTTTCGGTTCGGTTCAGTGGTTCACAAAGGCACATTATAAAATATGATATCGGTGAAGTGGCTATTCGACCATTTTTGAAAATTGATCCTATAATCCATTCGAATATCTTTAAAATCCTTAGAGCAATCTGCAAAGATTATAATGTCGTATTCCCAGGTCTCGACTATGAGTTACTGGAGGAATGCCCTTATTTATTGAAAGATTAAGATTGAATTAAGGTTAAGAAGTACCACAGAAAATTGTAAACATTGTCTAATGAAAAAGCAAATTTAGATTGATGACAGGTAAATTGAGAGATCGGCGGGAAATTGCAGAAGTTATATCGATCCTTAAAAGTTAAATCGATTCGACAGCTTTAAATATGTAGAGGGTCGAGCGAAATGTTTGAAAATTATCTTCGGGAAACGATTTAAATTTAGTAATTAATCAAAATCATTGGCTAGAGGAAAGCAAATCCCGTTAAAACTCGTCAGAGAACTGAACCGAACCGAACCGTTTTTATTTGTTGTTTTCGGTTCGTTTCAGAAATTCTGAAAGGAAGCCGGTTCGGTTTGCGGTTTGGTTAACCAGCGGGAATAAGCGGTTCGGTTCGGTTCAAAACCGGTTCAGCTCAGAACCGGTTTGCATCCCTGCTGAAAACGGTCTTAGTTAGAAAAACTTTTTTATTTATAATGGTAGCATCCTGCAATTTTTGATTTGTTTGTCACATGCTTTCACCTAATTCTGCAAGTTTTTGTCCAAGTCGGATTACTACATCATATAGCTCCCATATGAACGATCGGTCGGAAAATAAATCGTTGTGGGCAAAAAATGCTAGATATTCTAAGCTGTGACATACTGCCCAAAGATTTCAAAATCCAGATTTTCAGAATCTGCAGAACGGTATGATTAAAGCGGTGAGGACCATCGGCATCAAACATTTGAAAGTCTGGCCCATACCATCAATGTTAACAATTTTAAGCTATACCACTAATGGTTTTTCCACCTTTAACTTTCTTTTGCCTGATTTAAGAAGTAGCAGAAGCAGTAGCGTATCTAGAAGGGGGCTAAAGTTGCTGAAGCCCTCCCCAGAAGACAATTTTAATTATTTCCCACTTTATTTTGAAAGTTTTAATAACTGTAAGATTACTTCTCTTTGCATATATTTGATGAGCTAAGATACTTTGGCTCTGAGCTAGCTTCAACCCCTTTAGCCCCACTCCTAGATCCGCCACTGAGCAGAAGTCATACAATTACTCGACATCGGCCTTTTAAATGCAGACTTTAACTTAATATTATCATTTTGGATTGCCATTTTATGACTTTTTTTTAAGTATCTTACTGCTTTGCTCATTCCTTTGCTTTATTATCCATCCATCTTAATAATTCAATTTTGGTCTTTCGAATTTATGTACATACATTTTACCCACGTAACTTTCCCCTGGGTCTTCTTACCTGGACGCACAGTTCACGCCTCTGCACAAACGCCCACCGGAAATTTGAAAGTTCTCTCTCGCAAGCACCATTCCCCCTGAACCAACCCGCCCAACCATACCCTTGCTCCCTACCCTGTAATGGCCGCTCCAATTCAATTACAATTACCGACTTCCATTCACCGCTGGTCCCCCTCCCCTCCCTCGGACTGATTATGCAATTGCCATGTAATTTGCCACAATTATTCATATCAAAAATGAGTTAAGGCGCTAGCCGGGGTAAAGGAGTAATTTTCACGCTTACCCCCCAAAAACGCTTGGGTAACTTTAAACGATGTCGGTGCCCCGAAGATGGAGATGGAGATGGAGACGGAGTCGGGCCCGGCATAATAATCGCCGACACATAAATATTACAAGCATCTGACAACTGAAAATTATCTCCTTCACTCACGAGCCATTTAAATCAATTTTACACTTCGGATTTCACAGGCGGTCGGGGCTAAAGGATACAAGCGGACCCAGGTTACCCAGGCTGGCCCTGGACATGGAAATTGAAATTTATTGAAAAAATGATGACAAACGAACGAAAATAAGCGCATGGTGGCAGCTGCAAGGTGGTCCCGGGGGTGTGACGTGAGAAGCTGAAGCTGAAGCTGAAATTTAAGGCCAGCACTTGGAATATCCATAAATATGTGTGTATGCATCATGGATGTGCCGAGATGTACAAGATAGTGGACACTGATTAGGGTTGTCAGGGTGTTCTGAAAAGGGTACAAATAAATACAATAAATATGTTTTATGCAAATATTGTGTGAAGTTCTGGCTTCGCCCTGTAAATATGCATTTGCATGAACAAGTAATTGCTAATATATACAAGAAATGCAGGGAAGGAAAGAAGAGTAGGACTAAAGGACTCTACAAACCGTGTCAATACTTAACCAACTATGGAGCTCGCTCTATTTAAGAGCGGATATCTTAAACTCAATCCAACAGACTATTAACTTCCGATTCTGGAAGCTCCGCTCCGGCTTTTGCTTTAAATCAGCGGTGGGCACGCATGGAACCATTGCGCCCTCCACAATTAGTGCATTATTTCTCTTAAAATGAAATCATTTGCAGACGACAACAAACGGACAACAAATTGGTGCCCTTTGGGTTAAATTTTAAAGATTTTTTACTTCTACACAGAGAAAACCAAGTATGTGAAAACTACATAAAAACTAAGATTTTGTACAAGTTTGAAAGGAATTTTATACCCATTGCATTAATGTAGCTGTCGAATTTTCTCATATTTACATGTGGCATGTATATTTTTAACAAGGAGTGGTCGCCGCTCACCTCACTCACTCACCTTGGAGCTCACAACTACCTTACCTTGACTCTGCAATGTAAACGCAAATGACAGCTTCTCAGCACGAGCGACTATCACGCATTCGCGTGGCAGTTTTTAAAAACATTGTAATAAAGGCAAACAACAAGCGACGATGAGCGAATGGAATAGAATGTAGATTTCTTTTAGGTAGTATTTAGCATTTGAAATCCTAAACTTTTATTTAGAAAACGTTGTGAAGCACAACTTTCTAAATGAGAAACAAAGCTCCTCCCCTTGAGGTGAGGTCTTCCCCTTGAGGTGGAAGGACTGTCACTGAATTCATGACATCCTTTATATAAGTTTCGGACATGTAAAAAATCAACTAGAAAAATAAAACACCGATAGCAAAGGCAGTATGATTAAATAAAATATTGAAAAAGAAAGAAAGTAACATGTTACTACTCGCCGAGTATGACCAAAAATGTGTATGTTTACTCACATTTTACAAAAGTAATCATACTCATTTGTAATCGTGCTCGGCGAGTAGTAATATGTTACTTTTTTACTTACTCGTGCAGGTCTCTAGTATATATGTACGTTTGTACACAAAATACATCATGCTTAATGCCCTTTAAAGTATGCCATGTTATATGAAAACCATAGTTTTGGTCTAGTATATATTTTAGATATGTCTTAACTCAACGTTTTTTTGAAAACCTAACAATTTGCATGAATATGCAGTGTTCAATTTCTATGACAGACTTGAAATGGCTCCATTTTTATACATAATAGCTTAAGGAAATATAGTTTGCATACTTTGAAGAACATTAATCACGAATAATTTGGTGTGTACAGACATAGGAACCGACATGTCCTACTACGTTGTGACCTTAGCTGATTTAAGGCATGATTTCAGTGCTGAACTCATGGGTTAGTCTCACGGGAATTACTAAAATCTGCCTAAATTCAGTTATTCCTACTTCTCAGGTCTAAAATACAGTACTGAAACATAGAACTGCAACTGGGTCTATACTGATTTTGAGCTACAATCGTACAATTCGTTTACAATTGCTACATGTGCATTAGAGCGGCCCTTCAAACGACGATTCAAGTCAAGGAGTCAGGGGGCGTGGCAAAACTAGAACATAATCTTTGCCTGCAATTATAGGAAGTTTAGGTTTGTGATTTATGTTTGCCTATAGGGACAAAGAGAAGGACAGATGACTTAATCAACAAGGCTGTTGATGCTGTTCAAGAATATATATATAGTGCTTAATGTGGTCGGAGATGCTTCCTGAAAAATATATATGGAAATAGGCAACACTGCGTATGAGTGATTCAAAAAAACTTTGGATTCTCGGCGCGCCACTTAAAACTCAAATTTTTCTACTTTACCATTTTGTCATATCTCTCTTGTGAAATTTAACAGGATGAACCCACAGGGTGGCACAGGGTTGCCCTACTGACAAAGTTCAAAGATCGTGCCCACCGCTGCTTTATATTATTAGAATAAGACCTGTTTTAATATTTGACATATAATTCGGTAAAGCCACAAATAGTACGCATTTTCCTATTCGCAATCCCTGAAAAGTAAATCAATATTTCCCCACATTTACTTTAGACCATGACAACCCTAGACACATGCCTCACATTTCGCTGCGGTGTCATAAACGAACTTTTTGCCTGCCCAGTCAAAAGCGTCTCTCCGTGTGCAGCTACATCTGGGGGGGCCCCCTCAAACTGGACACTTTGCAAAACGTTTAAACCAACAATTACGCGAGCATAAATCAAACAGTCGAGTAGAGTGTGGAGGAGCCAGACGGGCGGTCCAAGTCAAGTCAAGTCAAGCAGTCGGAGCACAGTCGCGTGCAGAGCTCTGATATAAACTGGCGATGGCGATGCGATGCTGAAAAGGTGCCCCGGTGGAATGCGCCGACACCATCTGCTGTCACAGCAGCAACGCCTTGGCAGCCCGGCTCCAGCTTCTTCGCTTGCCGCTCATCGGTCTCAAGTGTCAATAAATAATAGGACCCCAGCCCAGCCCCAAAATGTATGCGGAATTTTTGTGCCGCTCTCCGAGATTAGATTGTGGCCAGGGGCAAAATATTTTTTCATAATTTTCCCATTAATTAAACACTTTAAAAACAATTTGCGTCCGTGAGCAAAATTGTTGAAGCACGCGACCAGAAAGAGATCAGCGGGTGGCTGTCCAATTTGTGTGTAGTTAATTGACAAGCAGGAGTTTTGATTTCAAGCCGCAAAAATATATATGGTCAAAAACTAGGTCGAAACTCGATTGGAGTCCTTGAAAGTTATCAATAGCAGGCAAAGCGACCTGAGAAACTCTCTAAACCAATTTGCGATTAAGCTAAGAAGTTATAGACTGATAGCTACCAACTATTAATAGATTAACTTTTCAGAGAATCAATTGACCCTAGTAATATTGAATATATAGGTAAAAATTTTGACGCTTTTGAACACAACGACTATACAGTCGAACGAAGATTTAGATTTAGCTCACCTAGATCTCAGAGACTCTAAAATCTACAGCGAAAACATATAAGAAACTCGATCTAATCTGATTATATATATTGCTGTGTACCAGCGAAAGTGTATGCTCAGTATGAGCTTTGATGCTATAAGTACCCTTCAGTTCGTGTCAGACCTGAATCATAGCTGAATCAGCCCTGAAATGGAAGGGCTGGTACTGAATTCATGGCATCCTTTATATGAGTTTTAGCCATGAATTTAACATAGTAGAGTAATCAGTAGAGGTCATGACGTAGTAGGACAGTCATGACCTCTACTGATTTTAGGCATGATTTCAGGGCTGAACTCATCGGCGAGTTTCATGGGAAGTACTGAAAAATTACAAAATTCAGGCATGAAATTCCGTTATTCCTACTGCTCAGGTCTAAAACAGCCCTGAAAAATTCAGTACTGAATCGTAGAACTGCAGGGTAGGGCTGCTACAGGAGCATACTCGTAGTACCTCTATTTCCCACCATCTCTGAAATCTGTGCGTTCTTGTGGACATACGGGGCATTATCCTCTCGTCTTTATAGGGTCGCAGATGTACCCAGATTCACTTTGCAAGAGGATTTTAACTTTTTAATTTTAACTTTTTAACTTGTTAACAAAATGGTTCAAGATAAGGATCTGGGTTGGTTCATTGGAGTCGCAATAGCCTACGCTTTATCTTTACTATTATTAAAATTGGATTAAAATATTTGGTGATAGGCTTATGAAATGTGGCATGTCCCTAAGAGATGCTATTCGACAACTGAGTACCATTTTTAGATTCACCCACGAACCGCTTCGTTTCGTCCATAACCCACAGCAAACGAGAGCTTAAGTAATACTTCGAAATGCCCTTTACTCAGGGGAATCAATGTTTCTTATGTTAAATAACAGAGCACTAACATTAATGTAAGCATATGCCCACGGTAAAGGGCCAAGCCGAGCTTGGCTCGTGTGCTTTTAACTTGCGCACTGGCAGGCAAACACACACTACCCGCTATACCACACCCGCTTTATATTACCACATTATATTAGCTAAAATCACATGCTGATCCGAAAAGAATGCCACGTTTCTTATAACCTTAAGATATTTGACATTTATTACCCCCGGTTCAGCTCGAACCCTGAATTACAAATCCGTAGTAATACCTTCAGACCAGCGATGCCCATGCTTTATGCGCCAATGTGGTTGTAATGCGCGAACGCCTCAGCCATGCGCATAGGGCTGACGCATAGGCTAGCCGCTCTTGCGGAATTAAAGGCAACAACAATACGTCAATTATTGGTTTTCTCTTTCGTTTTCTTGTGGTAGTTGCTGTTTCTGATTTTGGTTTTTTGTCTGTGCGAGTAAAAACGCACAGTCATCTATTGAAGTCCTGGTTCATTCCGGTGGCAAACACTTCTCGAAATTGTAGTCCTTCGTGGTGCCTGTTAACTGCTGTCTTATTTTTGGCAATTTGCAAGGACACAGCTCACCTAGTGCTGCACATTCAAGACAAAGAACTTAATAAAATTTATTGTCTTTTACTTTTTATTGTTTTCAATTTTTGCTTCATAATTTGGCTTTTCCTTTCGCCCAACCAAAATGTTCACACCTTTCAACTTAAGCCGATCTGCTGACATTTATAAATAACCAATTTCCTCTCTTGCATTTCGGAGGCTACCCCAAAACCCACACACAAATCTGGACTACCACTATGGACGTATCCCCGGCCGGGCACAATTCAATGGAAAACCATTTGAATAAATCAATGCCACAAATACACAAAAATTGAATTGTGTTCGTAGCTGCAGGCGCTTGACCGCTTGACCAAGCCAAAGGTGTTAATATTCAATTAAAATTCTAGGGATTCGAGGCGAAGGCACACACTGGCCGCCGAGCATTAATAAATTAAAGCTCAACAAGCCGGTTGCCAATTTCAATTTGTTTTCGTATCATTTTTCTGGCCAGCCCAGGGAGGAGAGTCGCGCCAGTCGGTGAGGATTATTTATTGAGCTGCGCAGGTGGCAAGTGTTTTACAGATCAAAAGGTGCTAAAGTAAAGATTCAAATCATAAATTCACATGCGTGTGTCTTGGTATGGGTGAGCTTTTGAAAGCTCAGGCCAAAACAAAGGCAAGGCCACAATGGTAGAGCTTTTCACTCTATGCGTGAGCTGTGTGTGTGTGTGAAAGCTAAATACCCAACACTGCAAATGTATTCACATTTCTCTGCGCCCTCTCGGCATGTGGTTCGTGTAATCGATGTTGTACTCCAATGGCCTTTAATGGTTTCACAAACCAGCGGATTGACGTTCGAACAAGACTTGTAGCGATATTTATCGCACCCGAGATGGAGACTCGATCCGCTTGGGGTCTCGAATGTGCGCCTATTTGTTGTGATTGCTCACATTCTGCGAAGTAGAAGGGGGGGGAGCACGACTGCATGAGGTCCGCATCTCGGCCAATTGCCTGGGTCTCCAATAACAAATACGGAACTGGAGGGGGCACTGATTGAGTCTTGGGCACAATTAGCTGCGATTGTCTTGTGGGCAGGTAAATAAAATGATGTGGAAATTACACTGATTAACTGATGGTTTTCGAGTTTTGGTATGCAAATAACTTTTCATTTGATTTCTGACCAAATTCTGGGAAACATTTCCAAGCAATTAAATACTCAAACAATATCAAGCTGATTAAATTACAATTCCATGACAGGCTCATCAGCCCTGTGAAACAATTAGAAGTTGACAAATCTGGGGGATTTCTCACATCTTCAATTAAACTCGTCATTGTTTTGCCGTTCCCTGAGATCTTAACGAGCCTGCCGAACCTACCGTAAGACTGACCCCCTTGACCCTTTGGCCCTGTCAAGGGTAGACAGAAATTAGGCCATGTCTTTGCTTTCATATTGATGAGGGTTCAAACATGCGAAAGTCGACCACATTTACCTGAGCAAAACATCAGCAGCAGCTGCTGTCCGCTGGGGCCACGCCCCCTTGCCTTTACAGCGCATAAATATGGCATGTAGCCTCCATTTATGCAAATTTAATTAACATGAGTTATGAACACCTCCTCCTCCTCCTCCTCCTCCTCCTCCCAATCGCCCAACAAATGCCCACGATCACAAACACATAAATCAATTTAAATGAGAGACGAGCCTCACGATGGATTTGGATGTTCGGGTAATTATGGTGAAAACACTTGGCGCACTCGCATCTAGGCATCTAGGCATCTCGCCAGCCACAACCATCTATATGTTGCCACATAAATTGATTTTGCCCGCCGTGGACCACATACGTGTCCCACGTCCACGTCCTCGTCCACGTCCGCGTTGTGTGGCCGTAATTTAAAATTTATGTCTTTTGAAATTATTTTAATGTCTCTAATGGCAGAACTCTTTCTCCTTGGCCCAAGATTTGCCGACACCATAACGAGAGAGCAGAGCACATAAATAATGAGTTGGTTAATTCCATTGAAGTTGTTTTTTCTTTCGTTCACTTGGGGGGGGAGGGTGGAAGGATATTTGAATGAATATTTGAATGATGTATGTTAGGTTCAAAAGCAAAGCATGCGATTAACTGTTAATTTATCCATTTCGAAAACAAATTAATTAAATTTTCTTCTATTTGGTAAAGTTCCATCCCTAAATGGTCAGTACAAATGATATTACCAGCTGAATACCCAACGTAGCCCGCGTCCTTAGTATTTTGAAAAGATGATTCCAATTTAAACTGGTTACAAATCAAAGTAAACATTTGAACTTATGCAAAATATATAACCAGAGCTGCAAACCAAATAAATTATTCGGATCTCCGGTACACTGGTTCGAATCCAAATGATCGAATGGTTAAGGTTCGAGGTTTTTAGGAGAAGGTTCTGGTTCGAACTTTGGTTCAGTCCATGCTTTATACAACATTACTAATTTTTGTCTTCTAACAGCATTCGATCTAAAAACTTCCCAAATTGTATGGGAACCGAGTGGTTTTTTGGGTCGGAATTGGTTGATAGAAAACATAGAAATATTCAATATATAATTTACAGTTTAGTGAAAATCCATTTCGTGGTTTTCATAGAAAAACAAGAAAGAAAGTCGGTCAAGCCCGACTATAACATACTCTGTACCAAGAAAATTTTTCTTTTGATCATAACTCGAAAACCGTGCATTCGATCTTCTTCATTCCTTTGGCGGATCGATAAGTTATCCTAATAACTAAATATGTCCAGAAGGAATAAGCCATCTATCTTCAGAACTGTGGGAGATATGACGTTTTTTCTAAATTGCGGGGGCGGGAGGGGGCGTGGCCAAAATTGAAAATAAACTTGATCTGCCTGCAGACATTAGAAGCATATGTCCCATACATGTCAAACCTCTATCTCTTACCATCTCTGAGATCTGTGCGTTCATACGGACAGACAGACGGACAGACGGACAGACAGACAGACGGACATGGCTATATCGACTCTGCTGTTGATGCTGATCAAGAATATATATACTTTATGGGGTCGGAGATGCTTCCTTCTGGATGTTACATACTTTTGCACAAACTTATAATACTCTATGTACCTACGGTACAGAGTATAAAAATATTACCAAAATAATGTTAGACTCTTGCTTTTGAGAACTATTCAAGGAGCTTTAGAGTCGAGGAGCTTTAAAAACAAAGACTGTTATGGGTAGGGATTTTATAAGGAAATCTAGTCATTTTGCCAGATTTTTTTCCGCTCCCATTTTAGGAGGCAGTCGCACTTAATAACAGATGAAGTCGGTAGACAGGTCAAATTTTTGTGTCAGTTTTGTTGAACCGAACCGAAATTTTGGGTTCGGAACAGGTTTGGGTTCAGCTTTAATTTATAAAGAGGTTCTGTTGAAGGTTCGTTTCATGGTTAAATAAAAGTCGGAAATTCGGGATCGAACCGGTTCGGTTCAAAACCGGCTTGCAGCCCTGTATATATTATAATACATTTCTAGATTCTGCCCACCCAGTTTCATTTTAAAGCCTAAGCCTGTTCTGATATTTGTTCAACGTCTAACACTCACATTATAAAACTTTAGGCCACTTTTCGAATCAAAAGGTTTAGACCTGAATCTCTTTAGAAGTGGTTGAACGGAAAAAATGTCTATCCTCACAGTACCAAACCTACACCCCCAAAACTCAAAATCTTTGCTAAAATAACTTGTGAACCAACAAATCTTCGAACATCATATTATGCAACAATCTACATAAATAACCAATTTCAGGATGGATCATTGATTAAGAGCCGATTTCTCCACTTCTACATAGCTGCTGCGTGTCAGATAAGCTAAGATTTTGCTCTGTTATTTGTAGGTTTATGTGACAGATAGTTCTATATAGTTGATTAGAAAATAACTTCTGAGATATTTCTCTGAACCAATTTTGAACCGTATCGAGATTGGTTCTGAACCAGTAAACTATTAAACTCCATAATAAATGGGGGAGCATGATGTCTAAAGTTTAAAACAAATTTGTACACCCTTGCAGAGGGCATACTGAAATTATCCAGATGTTTTTAACGCATAGAAGGAAGCATTTCCGACCACATAAAGTTTATATATTCTTGTTCAGCATGACGAGTTGAGTCGATATAGCCATGTCCGTCTGTCCATCTGTTTCTATGCTATCTTCTCCGTTAGTTTTAAAGCTATCGTTAGAAAACTTTGCACAGAGTCTTGTAGTACAAATACGCTGCACATTTGTCGCAACCGGCTGGATCGGATGACTATAACATATAGCTGCCACAGGTCGAAAAACTAGTTCTGGTGAAAAAATCTTTTTTGTTTTTAATGCAAACGTCTCCAAACTTCGTATTTACAAGTTCTCAGTGCTTCTACATAGTTCTGCCAAATTTGGTCGAAATCGGAAATCTATATAGTATAGCTGCCATAGAAAAGTAAGGTTAAAAAAATAGCCTTAGTAAGAAAAACTGTTTTGTATTCAATGTAAACCTCTATAAAATTGGCATATATTAATTTTATAAGCTTTCACACAATTCTTCAAAATCGGATGACTATAGGTTATAGCTGCCATTTGAATGATTGGTCGAGTAACTAGTTTTAGTGAGAAAAACTTTTTTGTATTCAAAGAAAACGCCTTCAAACTTTGTAATGCTTAGTTTGCTATGCATTTCCATGATTCCATCAAGTTTGGTTGAAATCGGACATCTATATAGTATAGCTGTCATACAAAAGTGGATTCAGAAAAGTAGTCTTATTGAGAAAAACTTGTTGGTTTTAAGTGGTTATGTCCTTCAAGTCCTTCCTAGTTAAAAAACGTGCTGCAAGGGTATACAAACTTCGGCCGAGCCAAAGTTAACTTTCCTCTATTTTTTCTATTTCGGTACCAGAACCGGTACTGGGACCAAAATTCAAATCGAGTCTAATCCTTGGCTATTTCTATTCACCAAATAATACCTGTGTCAAAGTGAGACATCTAACGGTAATAACCATTCGCAAAACCCCACCATAAATGAGCCATAAAACAAAGAACCAAACTTTTTGTACTGCAAATTTGCATTTGGCAGGCTAAAAGTCAATAATTGGGCGAAACTTTGCCAAATGAAAGTGTCGATAGGCGGCACAAATGAAGGTACCAAGCGGAAAGAGAGAGAGAGAGAGAGAACAGGTAAAGGAGGAAGCGCGAGAAAGAGCCAGAAAGGAAGTGCCATAAAAAATGCAATTTTAGATTTCATCAACTGATAAGAAAAGTTTTTAAATTGGAATGGAAACTGTAAAGTGAGCAGCAACACAAAACTCGTATGTTTGATTAGAAAACAGCAAAACAGGCAACCAAAAAGTAGAAAAAAAAACAAACAAAAACAAGGACAACAGCCTCGGCCTACAAATTGAAGTCGACACGCCAACATACCGTTAGAAAGTTATGCCAGCCGACACGACCAAGCGACCACCCAAACCCCCAGACCAACCAGGCAAATGCACTTCTTACTGCCTCACATATATATGCATGTATATAGAATTGGTATATATCAAAAGTATCAATTACCATTTTTATCAAATCGAAACAATCAACGAAATGGAAATGCAACGAGGCGCAGATCGGCAAGGCAAACATCTTAAAGGGAAGATCTCTGCTCTTTCTTTCTATCGGGGGCAGACAACGCTCAAGTAATTAACGCCCCTAAATAATGAGAGCGGATGAGAGCATCCCTTTTTGGCAAACAGTAGCAGCGACAGCGGCGCCTCAAGGATTTAGCCAAATGTTAATGAGGGTTGCGCTGCTGAGCTGGTGCTAAGCCAGAGGGCGGCTTGTTGTTTCTAATTTTTGAGTACACAAACAAAGAAATCAACAGAGGTAAAATGAACCTGCATCAGCATCATTTTTTCGATTTTATCCAAGTTTTTAATTTGTTTTTTAATTCTAGGACATTTTAAATTTCCATTTGAGTTTAAATTTGAATTTCCCGCTCATTTATAGCAGTGTGGCAACTTCTGAATTGACCCAAACTGCACAGTCTGGCAAGGCACTCTTGGGGTTAACATATTTTTTATCAATCTGGCATTGCTGACACTTCAATTGCTGCAGACATAATTTAATGTAAAAGCAATTATTACTAAAAATCTTCACTCAACATTAATTTAAATTAAAATATATTTGTCAGCCTTTACGTTTATGTGTGTGGCCAGGTTTTCAAATTTAACTGTTTGACTTAACAGTCCCAGTGGTGCTCAGTTAGCATCTACTATTTCACAGCAATTTTAGCTGTTTTTAGTGTGAGGATTTCTGTGAGGCATATGTAGCAGAACTCAATTCTTATATATTATTTATATTAGATAGTCCCCATTTATATAGAAACATTTACAGCTGGTGCCATCAGATCAGGGAACAAGTTGATAAGCTGAATACGTCCAATATTCCTTAGTGTTCATCTAGGAATAACTAGGGTGCCTTGACTTCAGCTTCCTAGTTTTCCTTTTGTTCATATGGGCATTCTAGTGGCTAACGGCAATTACCAATTGGCTAAGGATATTTTCCAGAACCTATTTTAGAATTAAGACATTTAGCACTACTTGCTTTCTATTTATTAACATATTACATCTTCAATTTAAGCTTTTAATTTTTTCCAGCTCAAGTGCCCGCACTGATCAAAATGCTGTTAACATTTGGCCTGTCGATAAGTAGTATGACCCCATTTCGATAAGTCTGTCACTTAGAGATGGTCCACACTCAGTCGACAAAAATAACAACGCGAGTCGGTTCGGTATTTGTTTAAACAATTTTAAATTCGTGCAAAATAAACCAAAATGATTTCCCACTTATAGGTAAATAAATCGCGAACTGTTACCGCGAGCCTAACTTCCGCTTTATTTTCAACCAAAAAGAAAAACAACAACAAATTATTCACACATACGCACACACACACACAGTGGCATGGCATGCATGTATGTTTCGTCTACGTTTTCAATTTGACTTTTTTTTCGGAAATTTCACCTTCGCTTTGCTGTTTTTCGGCTATTGAAACTTGTTTTCAGCTGTTGCCCTGCCACCAGCCGACCCCCTCGGCCCATTACAGCCGCCGCTCACTTTTCATTTGCTTACGTATTACGTGTAAATGTGAATGTGTGCGTGCTGGTGCGTTTTTACCCCAAAAAGAAAATTAACACTAATTTGGATTGTAAAATGCATAATTTAAGCATGGTTGTTGATACAGTGCGAGATCAGCTGTAATTTACATAAAGAAATTGCCAACTCTCAGAGTTAGGCACGTGTGTGTGTGTGTGCGTTTGCTAGTGCGAGAGTGTGCGTGTGAATGTGTTGCATTTTTCGCATATAAAATTAGTTAACAATCATTGTGGCTGCAGTTGTAATTTTGCATAAATAAATGCGTAGTTGTTGTCAAATGTGTGTCAAATATGTAAAGACAGAAGCAGCAACAGTGGCTGAGTAGACGTCAGAGCAAGAAGCAGCAGGTGCAGATTAGAGATGAGTGTGTGGCACGCGTGACACGTTCATGTCCTGACGAAATAACGTGGAGTGGAGAAAAGTTTCAGAAATATATGGACTTTAATTGCAAAATTTTAAAAATAATAAATATTTGAAAATGGTTGGAGTAAAGTTGAAATCTAACCCAATTTTCTCAATTATTTTAATATAACGAGCCTAGATTTAGGTGTTTATGTCTAAAGTACATTCAATTGCATATCAAATTTTCGAATTCTCTACCCAGAGTTTCATTTGGCTCTCCTGGCTTTCTTTACCATTACAAAATGGACAATTCTTTATTAGGTGCTCTAGTGCTAGTGCTGTCTCATTGTGTCTCTCACTCAATTGTTAATACTTGACAGGACTATTTGGTTCACACGCCCATCTCTAACAGTTTGTAGTGTTATAAAACGAATCAACTCTGCCGTGTTTGTGAGCGTTGCAAACATATGGCAAAATATTGCATGGAAATTGAAAATTAAATAATAATATTTGTTGCACTCTCTTCACAGTCAAATAATGTTGCTCAACACAATAAACCGCAACAATCGTGAAAAATACCTGTGCAAAAAATTCAACAACGCCAACAAAAGCCAATGCCAAATGTAACAACAACAAACAAGCGCAAACCGCCCTGAAGCAGCAGCAGGAGCAACAAAATCACAAGAAAGGCCAACTCCACCTTCCCCTTCGCCATTTATATCCTTTTAATTTCGTTTGACAGAGAGAGCAGAGCAACGTGTATATTTGTATACGTTCTGCTCAAAATACGGCCGTAAAAATTCCAAAATCCGTGGGTACCAAGTTGCAGCGTCTCAAGGCCAAAGCGGCTGCGAGTCAATACGGCGGCAATTATCGCAGCGGCAGCAGCAGCAGCAACAACAACAGCGGCGGCGGTGTCGGCGGCAGCAGCAGCAGCAGCGATTTAGGATTTGGCACACAAGGCGTTTACAGTTATCAACGCGGTGGCGCTGCCGAAGAACGTCGCAACTTTGCTGCAACGTCAACCACGGCGTTGGCAGCGGCAGAGGGAGCGGCTGAGGAGTCATATCATTACAACAGCAGCAGCAGCGGCAACAACAACAATTATCAAAAGTCAAACCCAACCAGTGCCAATTACAATCATAATCAGCCACCACAAACCCTGCCTTACCATAACAACAACAACAACAACACGATGATGATGACCAAACAAAAGAATACGCTGGCCGAGCGCCTCAACATTGGCGATGAGGTGCGCGAGCTAAAATTGGGCTCGACATTTACTCCAAAAAATACATCGACCGCATTTCACACAATTAAATGTGAGTTTACCACCAACGCCCACCCACCCACCAGTTGATGATGAATTCAATTTCAATTCCCATTCCAGATGATTTCAAGCCAGCCAGTGTGGATACCAATCGTATGGCAGCTGTGGATGTTGGCTCAAATAATCAAGTTACTGTTACCGTGCCAAATTTAGGTGAGTGTTGAATACAGTGAGAGAAATTTATTTGTTAAAATACGTCAGCGAAGTGGGATACGTATGGGAATGGATCATTATTTTTGGTTGGGGGAACGAAATTGTTGATTAGTTTGCGTTGTGTAGTGCATCGATGCACATTTGCAGGGTCATTTCCTTTTTTAAGTAAAAGTAATTGATCGACAGCCTGCACATCGCCCTGAAACGATCGCAATGACCTCTTGAGCGTAAGCTAACATGAAATCCATCTACCACGCTCATTTTGATAGGGTCACCACATATTTTGGGTTGGATAAAGAAACTTTTCGGATATTAAACAACACAAAGAAACTGGATTCGGTCTGGTTCAGTTCAGATGTAAAATACTTTCCGTTTTGCAATTTTGGGAATTTTAATTGATTCCCTAGGATACGCTGTATCCGAATTTCTGTTAAAGTGTGTTTCGAATTGATCCTTGATTTGATTTGGCAATCATTTTTAAATATGTGATCAAGTACATCTACTGTAGTTGCCCACAGACCTCAGACTGCCTGGCTATTTTCTTGAAAGTGATTAACAGATTTGTGTCTTATCCCATTTTTTATACGGGACTATATTCATTTTAAGGTATAGTTCTCTTCCATGGTAAATGTTGAGCTAAAATAAATTTAACGACTTAAATTTTATTTTTCCTTACACAACTCTTGAATATTGCGTCACAGTGAATGCAATCAACGTTGTCCTCAAAATATAAATAGCTCAATTTGCACAAATATCAGTTTTCTATGAGTTTTTTATGACTAATTCGCTTCTTTTATACCTTAGTTGCCGTAGATTTGAAGTTGATAAGAAGTGAACACTTAGCAAAGTGTTCATGAAGAAGGATAGAATGAAAGTGTATACTCTTAACAATTATTTTTGTTTTGATTGGTTGGAAAAAATCAGTATTTCTTAGGTATAGACATTTATTAGAGAATTTCAAAGCTAAATTTTGTAAGTACGCGAAAAGTCATAAATTTACTTTAGAAATCGGAAATACGGAATCCTAAACAGGCCGTCATAAAATATCAGTACGGTATAATCAAACTTGTTCTTAATTTCACTTACAAATTTCGGATATTTAACCGGTAAATCACAAAGTGGAAGTGAGACCAAATCTGAATATGACAGAGTGGTTTTTCGATTGGTTTCACAAATTATATCCTTACGCACGATTCTGGCAAATATTTAATTAAGCGACACGAATCATGCACAATGTGAGAACGAGCCACGAAAGCTCGAAAATCATTAATTTCCATAAATGGTCCATCAGCGAATCGTTATGTATCTGAAGTTAAGAAATTCATTAGGGAATCGATAGAAAATGCCATATTTACAAGTGTCATTGTCTAAAGGTAAAGGATTTATGTCTATAAATTCGTCAGGGAACTGAACCGACCCAATGCTTTATGCTTAGTGGTTTTTGTTCGTATTGTGGCTTAACAATTCATCAAAACTAGCGGTTCGATTTAGAACCAGCTTGCGTCCCTCATGAAAAAATTGCATGTTTTCTTTTCTATAATAAAAAGAGAACAGTTGATTATATAGAGAAATCTTTTAAATAGAGAAACGTTACTTCCAAAGAAGTTTCAGAGTAAACCCTATTTATTTTAAAATACGATTTTCAGACCCTAAGCGGGCATAGTTGTAGTCTTGAACGTCTTTTTGTCTAAGCAAAATCCACATTTTCTTTTCAATAAAAATAATATAAATCCAAGTTTGTCTTGCAATTAGTTCCGATTCGTTGGACTCGCCTTTCAAAGATGTTGCGTGTGCCACTTTTATTACGCTGTTGACTCATTTTAACCGCAAAACTGAAGCAAGAAATAGAAATAGATATCACTTAAATAATTTATGCAGAAAAGAACAATACATTTTATGACCATATTTCACGCACCAACTAAACATGAATATTTGAAAAAAAAAAAAAAATGTGTTATCGATTATTTGCACAACTTACAAACAACGGACGACGACAACTACAACTTGTCATATAAAAAAAAGAAAGAAAGAATGTCGCATTAAGAAAGCTGGCCATTTATTAAGGCCAGGCAAAAATGTAATTGCCACACTAAACCGAAGGCAATTTAACCCTAATTATAGTCTTTTGGAGTCGTCAGTTAACTCTGAGAATACTGAGAATAGTTAGAATCAAAATGGATCTTAAATAAGCATGGCCTTTCTTTTGAAATGGAACTAATCTGTGAGAAGAGCTGCTTCAGCTTTCAGTTTGATGACATAATTTTTCTGCAGCAGCAGCAACAACTTACAACTCACATTCATAGATACAAATTAATGGCCACAGACCTAAAGTTAGTCGAAGGCAAGAGCAAAAAAAAAAACGAAATTACATCAAGTCAGGCAAAATGCAGCCAAGCGTTCACCTTTATTTTGTTTTTGTTTTTTGCTATTTTGCTATGCTCTTTGTGGCTAGACAGAGTCTCATTGCTGTGTTATATATTCACTCCATTACAGCTGACTTGGTTTAGTGTGACGCTTCGTTAATTCGCCTCGTCACCAAAACTGTTTGGGGCGTTCACAACGATGGCATTATGGTCAAGTGTGGACATTTGCGTAACATAGTAGAAATCGTGCCACATTTGGCAGTATCTTTCAGTTATATATTTAGGGATCATGCTTAAACATGGAAACAAACGAAGGCGGCAAACCCAAATGCAAAATGTATGCACATTAGGGCGGGTCGAACAGTTCGAATGAAAAGCAGCAGAATCGTAATCTATGGTAAATTCAAAGAAATTTTCCACAAGAAATCGTAAATCTAATATTAAAGCAGGTCACTCCTAGCAGGGTCAACATTTTTATATAGGTATTTACACCGTTTAAACGTCAAAAATGGCAATTTACATTAATTTTGGGCTTGTTTAAAAGGAAATTTTGCCAGTTTTCTGAATATGTCTGCATTAAAACAATATTTCGACTTTTAAATCGAATTTGAACGAACTGACATATTAAAATGTCACAAAAAAAAAAAAAAACCAGAAAGCTAAGCTAACTTCGGCTGTACCGAAGTTTTTATACCCTTGCAAATGCTCACTTAAATATTTTCAAAAAATACCCTTTTTCCCATTTTCCGACCGATCGTTCGTATGGGAGCTATGCGATATAGTCATCCGATTTGGCCAAAATTATCAAAATTATGTGAAAGCATATGAAACAAACAATTAAAAAATTGCAGGATGCTACCTTCAAAAACAAAAAAGTTTTTCTAACTAAAACTGTTTTTCAGACCTATATTTTGTATGGCAGCTATACCATATAGTTGTCCGGTTTTTATAAAACTTGGTAGAATTATAGAAAAAAACATAGTAAACCCACGATTACAAAGTTTGGAGACGTTTCCATAGAAAAGAAAAAAGTTTTTCTCACTAAAACTAGTTTTCCGACCGATTATTCTTATGGGAGCTATGGGATATAGTCATCCGATCCGGTCGGCTCCGACATATTAGTAGTGGTGCAGCAAAAAGAAGACTCTGTGCAAAATTTCAGCTCGAAAGCTTCAAAACTGAGAGACTAGTTCAGACGGACATCCTCCTGAACCGAACCGCTTTTCTTTGTGGTGTACGGTTCGGTTTTTTACAAACCGTCACATTTCCTCGCAGACTTGAAAAAAAGTTACGCTTTGAGAATGGGTAATAAACCCATATTTATTATATGACCTTAAAATAAGTCTGAATTGGTTAAAGCTTGGAATATACACACCTGATCATATTAATAGGTACACATAGAAATTATTTAATAATAGAAGGTTTTTTCGTACTTTAAGTATTGACAGCTTTAAAATTTTTGGTTTTAATTATGTTGTCAATGTCAGGCCACACTGTGACAAAGAGTTGAAAGAGGGGAAGCCTCGTATATCAAAACTTTTCTACAAATTGTGAGTCAACCACACATTTCGCCTGATCATAATAATAGGTACAGTGTCTGTTTCTCAAAAATATCCAGTGAATAATTTTGTAATCAGTGATTTTTTGGCAACTTAAGGTTAATTTCGTATCGCTACTGCCAATAAAGATAATTAAATAATTATTTTTTTTAGAAAAAATGGGTCGAAATTCTCATTGTAGTACAGAAGAAGCTCGATTGGTTCTTATCCTGAAAAAAGTAGGAAAATCTTTACGAGCGATTGCCAAATTAATGAACAGGTCTCATAATTTTGTTAAAAATGCACTTGAAAGGAAACCAAGACAGGAAACCCGTGGAAGGCCACAAAAAACAACGGAAACCCTTAACCAGTACATTGTAACTTTGAGCAAAAAGGACCAATTTAAGTAATCGAAGGCTATTCCAGCAGAAATTGGGAATGCAGTTAGTGCTCTATCTATCCGAAGACTTCTACAAGATACTAACCTACCAGGAAGAATTGCCAGAAAGGTTCCACTTATGCGCAAAAAAAATATCACCATGAGGCAAACTTTTGCAAGGAACCACAAAGACTGGGTAGAATGCATCGGGGAGAAAAAGTGGAGGAACATTTTATGGAGCGATGAAACCAAGATAAATTTGTTTGGGAATGATTGTGAGAAGAATTTTCGACGCCCTAATGGAAAGGAATTTCATCCACATCTTACAAAAAAAAACAGTCAAACATGGAGGTGGTAATATAATGGTGTGGGGTAGCTTCTCCTGGTACGGCGTAGGTCCAATTTATCAGACTACGAACAAAATGAAGGCTGAAGAATACAAATCCATATTGGAAACAGCTATGGTACCATATGCTGAGGAAAATATGCCATTACGTTTCAGCAAGATAATGATCCTAAGCATGCATCAAGGCTTTTATCAAAATTCTTCGAGGACCAAAAAGTTGACGTTCTGAAGTAGCCAAGCCAATCCCCGGACCTAAACCCCGTTGAAAACTTGAGGGGAGACTTAAAAAAGAAATTGGCAAAGCATTCATTTTCAAATAAAGAAAAATTATGGGAAGGTGTCCAAAAATTGTGGTATGAGACACCAGTAGAAACCTGCTAGGCTCTTATTAAAAGTATGCCAAAAAGGATAGCAACAGTGACCAAAAATAGAGGTGGATACACTGGATACTAAGTTAGTAAATACTAATTTAGCTAAAAAAGAACACAAAATAGAAATTTAAGATTGTTTTTCTCATTAACACATGAAGTGTACCTATTATTATGATCAGACTGAAAGCGTATCTAAGATACAAAATGATCTACTTTCTGCTATATTTTTATCCTATTTTACAATTGTGTTTTTTTTATTAAAAACAAATAGTTTAACAACCAATTAGACCAAATTTTAAGTTTAAAATATTGAATATAACTGTTTTCTGTTACCTTAAAGTCTGAGTTGATGTGTGTACCTATTAATATGATCAGGTGTGTATCTTTATTGGAAAAGTTAGGTAACTTTTGCCCAAGTGCTTTAAAATTGGTTATTGCGGCAGAATTCGGGCAGTGGCTCCACTGTGCGACGCATAGCAATGTATGGTGGCATGCGTGGGCGTTTTTGATTGAACACTTTGCTTGTGTCTGTGGGGCAGGCACACCGTCGTGTCGTCTCCTCACAGGCAGGCATACGCCATGTAGAAAACTCAGCCGCCTTGTTCACACCAGACCAGACATCAGCCATTTCGCTATTTGATTTGTGCTGTTGGATCATTTTTGACCTCATTTAGATTAGGAACATTCTTTATCATTCTAAATAGAACAACCAGATACTTTAATTAATATCAGATATCACAAGTCGATTGGATGATTAAAAATTGTTTTCATTTTCCAGAACCAAATATGTATTCAAAGATTCGTTTTGGTTAATGCAAATAGCAATTGTTTTATTTCACAATTTTACTCCAATCAATTGGTTTCACAGATACCTGAGCTGTACCATACAGCTCCATAAGTTGCCCTATGGTCCAGACTTTGTTGCCTCCATCTTTAATAAAAGTACCAGTGGCATTCAGAACGTCACCCACTTTATTTAATATAAAAGAAACCACAGGCTCTGTCCTGACAGATGGCAAACAGAACTTTAAAACTTTTGGAGTAAAAATTTCCTGCATTATTGGATGTGATTGTAAATCGCTTTATGAACTTACTTATGAACCACACTAAAGATATACGCATTGTAGGTAGACCTTGCCTGGTTGTTACTACTGACAATTATAAACTGAAGTTCCTTCCATTTTTTTCTAGTTTTATGGAAGGCCAATTGTAGCATGAAAATATATTTTCATGGTACTTTACATTTATTGAAAATCAATACAAATTTAGTGTTGAGATTAAGAGGACCTGAAAGTTTTGATTAACTTATGCACCAGGAGTTTTAGCTATGCCAAGGGGTGCACTTTGAACCTGTAGATGTGGTTGATTGAATTGATACTGTTTTTGATTTATATTCCATATTTCTGGTGTATACTCATTTCTGGGGATAACACAAATAGATTTTAATCTAAAGGTTCTTCATTCCCATTTGGTTGTTTCAATTGATGTTGATTTTTATTCCATATTGGCAGCTGAGACTAAATTTGCATAGCCAAATATGTATTACCATTTCCTAAAGATTTAGGATATTGATTTTGGGGTAGAAGCTTGATGTGTGTTTGATCCTGATTTTGATATAAAAGTTCATTCTTATATGGTTCTTTCAATTGATGTAACTTTCCATTCCATATTGGTGGCTGAGACTGAATTTGCTTACCGAAATTTGTATTTCTATTTCCTAAAGATGTTTGGAGATATGGATTTTGGGGTAGAAGCTTGATGTGTTTTTGATTCTGATTTTGATTTAAAAGTTCATTCCCATTTGGTTGTTTAAATTGATGTGACTTTCCATTCCATATTGGCGGCTGAGACTGAATTTGCTTAGCCAAATGTATGTTTCCATTACCAAAAGATGGCGGATATTGATTTTGGGGTAGTAGCTTTATCTGGGTTTGATCCTGATTTTGATTTAAAAGTTCATTCCCGTTTGGTGGTGAATATTGATTTCCATTCCAAGTTGGCGCTGGTAGCTGAATTTGCTTCTCCGGGTATTGATTCCCTATGGTAGATGGTGGATACTGATTTTGATATAAAGGTTCTTTTCCATTTGGTGGTGAATATTGATATTCCCTCTCCAAATTTGGACTTTCAAACCCCATGGATGGTGGATATTGAACTGGAGTTGGTGGATTGTTAAAATTTACATTAAAATTTGCCGTATTTCCAGAACCGAGATTAAAAGATTTGCTTTGTTTGTTGTTTGTTGCCTGCGAATTGTCCCCAGTTGATGTTAACGTTTGTAAAATTTTTCCAACTCCAGTTCCAATTCTGTGTCCAGCTCCTTCTAAGAAAGCTTTCTTTAATGAAAGTATATGACTTAGGTGTCCTCCACCTAATAATGTGCCCTGAACGCCCACAGCGATCAGAGCTAAAGGTGAAAATTAATTGTAGTTTTTTTCTTTCTTATAAGATATATTTTAAAATCTTACCATTAAATATCAGATACAATTGCATTGTATTCCTAAGCTGTTTTGATTGTTAAATGATATGTGTGTTCATTTTATGCAGCTTAACAACCAAAACTGATTCTGTTAAGATGGAAAAATTGACCTTAAAAACACAAATGAAGCATGAAGCTTGCATCTTGCATCTTTTGTTGTAGTAGACATTTACGTATTCTTGTTATATGACCAGAATTATACGACAATTATATGACTTGTTAAACCAAACTATTCCATTATATGACTTGAATCCAAAAAGGGAGGAGCATGTACTAAATAGTTTGACCGAAGTTTCTTGCAATGGAAATTAAAGTTCTAGAAGCATCTAGAAGCTCTTTTTGAAAAAGAGTTTCAATTAAAAATGTATAACAAAAACCCCTCCAATCTCATTCCTGTTCAAACAACTTGAATAACTATGTTCTTTACTAAAAATTATTCGCTTTTAACTCATAGAAGGAATCATCTCCGACCCTATAAAGTATATATATTCTTGTTCAGTATCAATAGCCGAGTCGATATGGGCATGTTTGTCTGTTCGTCTGTATAATCAAACAGATCTTTAAGAGAGAGAAGAGATAGAGGTTCGACTTGTATTGAACATAAGCAGATTTTGCCACGGCCCCCTCCCACCCCGCGATTCGGAAAAAAGTCACTTCTTTCACAATTTTATGCATAGAATGTTCGTACCTTCTGGTAATATTCAGTATTCATTATTACTTACCAATCCGCCGAAGGAATGGTGAAGATCGAATGAACGATTGCCGAGTTATGGGGAAAGCAAAATTTTATGCTGGGCAGCACCGGCTGATACAGCGATGGGCAGCACTGTAGACACTGTATCACTTTGAGTGGCAAATACAAAACTTTGGGAGGTACAGAGTATGTTATAGTCGGGCTTGACTAACTTTTAAAGTTGACTTAAATGGTCAAGTTTAAAATCTGTTCTATATAATATAGCTCCCATTAAGCAGATAGGTCTGAAAAATAGTCTTAGAATGGAATACTTTTTTCTTTTCAATGGAAGCATCTTCAATTTTTCTTCACACAATTTTACTTAGCTCTGTACAAATTGGATGACCATAAGGTACTGGCTATTATAGGGCGAAGATCTAGCTTAAGTGGGAAAAACGAAGGTGAAATTATTGGATAAATATGAAAATCATACTCACTTCGGCTTTAACTTTCCTCTATTTTTTAAAATCAAATTGTAAAGTTGCATTCAAGCCAAGCCTTAAATTCGATCCAAGTTTGATATGTCCTCAGAACCGGAATGCCATTTGATGAGCTCATTGTGTTTGTGTAACATTTGCCGCAGTATTTCTCTTACCGTTGTTTTAAAGAGAGCACAACGCCGAGTTACTTCATAATAGGAATCTCTATAAAAGTTTATTTGGAGATATTTGTGTTCTTTGTCTGGATGCCTTTCAGCAAAAGGAATGTTTGCCAATGAATTTTTATAGATGGAGGAAAGATAAGTTTTGGATTTGCGTTATACCGAGAAGTGTTGCGCTTTGTTGGTGGTGTGTTATTGTATGTATTTTGTGATAGTTTTGCAGTATTAGCATTCATTGCTGATCTCCTCAAGAGAGGATTCGAGTTACTAGATAATCTGCAAAAGAAGAGTGCGATAGTATTCTGATGATAGCAGCAACTCTACAATCAAGGCGGTTCTTTCAGTTCTAATTAAACTGAGGCGAGCGCACTATGATTAATGTTTGTCTTATATCGAAAAGTTTTATGATACATGTTGTCTCTCTTCGTTTATCGATTTTGCGTCTTGTAGTCATCGTTTATCTTTTCTGATTGTATTATGCGATTTTTGATTATTTTGATTCAAGTCGATTAGAAAACCACAGAAAAATATCAGATATGTCAAAATGGAATGACCGCCTACTGCACCACTTGTTGAATACATTATATAATTGAATTGATCTAATATATGAAATGTGCGCCTACAGCTAATGGAAACACTATTATATGACTTTTCTTTTTTCTAAAACTTTCGCATAGCAAGAGAAAGTCTAGACGTTTTTTTTATAGATATGGAAAGTTTATACATTCCTAAACCACCGTAGCCTCGAATCCAAATTATATATGAATTTCACTTAACAAAAAGGTTTACTTACAATAAAATAAGCAGTGGAACCAGCCACACATAAGCCCTGCAGGACATGTTCGATTGAAATACCAAACCAAATATCAAATTGATCCTAGGGTATAACATTAAGATCGTTGGCCGGATGTGGTACAGCGGGTAGTGTGTGTGCCTGTGTGTGGGTTCGTTACTGCCTCGGGACTTCTAATGAAAAATTTCTTTCTCATAATAAAAACACTTACACACCCGTTCAACTTTCCAAGCTATTGGCGCCAGCTTTGAACTAACTAGCCATGAAAATGCTTCTCAAACTTTGCCATTCGGATTCAGCGTCAAACTGTACGTTCGTTTCTCTTGTGCAAAAACAAGAAGAGTTTAAGAAGAGCTCGGCTTGGAAATGTGAAGGTCAATTATATATTACAAAAAAGATCATACAAAATGTTCGTTTATTATTCATTCCATAATTTATGCAACATTTGACATGGAAATAATGTTTATCTGCTTAAATGTTGTATTTTCTTGACCACACAAGCTTGTACGGCATCATCATTGGCAGATCTTTTATTTAAAACCCGCTTCCCACGATTACTTCTCATAAATGTTGGTGCCATAATGCCAGCATTATTACCATTCCCGTTGTCAGGGATGATATTCAGATGCTTAAAAATTCCAATGGACGGACAATTATTGTTGCACTGAGAACAGACGTTGGGTGCATTGTTTACTGTTTGTGGGTTAAATGGTAGAACCTCGATATTAATGTTACATAGTCCAGCATTCTGCAGATTTTGGTTATTTAAAGGATCAGTTGAAGTATCCGGTATGGGTTGATAAACGTTAATATTCGAGGGATTAATTTGTTGATTATTATTGTCTATGAAAGGTCTAAATCCGAGTGACTGATCAGGGTACAAATTGTTGTTAATTGTGGGATTTGTTTCGATTTGTTGACCAGGGTTAATGGGTCCGACTTGTTGTCCAGGATACAAACTGTTGGTATTGAATGGATCTACTATCACTTGTGAACCAGGCAGAGTTCCAACTTGTTGACCAGGGTTAAAATTGTTATTATATGATGGATCTATTACCACTTGTGGACCAGGGTTAAAATTGTTACCATATGATGGATCTACTACCACTTGTTGACCAGGCGGAGTTCCAATTTGCGGACCAGGGTTAAAATTGTTACCATATGATGGATCTACTACCACTTGTTGACCAGGCGGAGTTCCAATTTGTTGACCAGGGTTAAAATTGTTACCATATGATGGATTTACTACCACTTGTTGACCAGGCAGAGTTCCACCTGCTTGCCCAGGGTTAAAATTGTTACTATATGATGGATCTACTTCCACTTGTTGACCAGGCACAGTTTCACCTGCTTGCCCAGGGTTAACATTGTTGTTATTTGATGGACCAGGATTCAAGATAGTCTCGCCATTAATCACATTAGAAATGTTATTGGTATTTAACACATTGGTAGGACCAATTACTAAGTTTATATCTGGTTGTTTGTTTTTCCTGGGGCGCCTGGTTCTGTTTCTTTTGGGTCTGTGTCTGTGTCTTGCCTCTATTCGGTTCAAATCCTTAATTTTACTCTCATTATTGGATAAACTATTGGTATTATTCACACTGCTTTGACCAATTTGAATGTTTATGGATGGATTTGAACGTTTTCGAAAGGAACCACCTCTTGACCACGGTAACGGAATAACAATCTCAGGTCGAACTACAATCGGAGGTAGTTTGGGAAAACGTCCCCGTTCTTCTAGGTTCAATACAGCGTCGTCACTCATTGGTCTTTTATGTCTAGGACCATGTCGACGGCGCCTTGCCTGTATTTGGGGTGCTGCATCATCGCCAATAACAATCTCAGGGTTAAACTCAAACGATGGTGGTCGGGGTCGATAATGTGGCCGATAATTTGGCCGGCGCCTTGCCTCTGGTTTGGATTCAGCATCATCGCCGGGATAAAACGGTGGCGATTGATGTTTTTTACGATTTCCAGTGCGTTGTGTACCATCAATCAAATTTAGATCGTCATTATCCTTGGTATTCTTAGTGCGAAGCGTTATGTTGTTTTGAGTTATATCAGCGTTTCCATTTACACTTTTCGATATTTTATTCGAATTGTCCACGATATTGATTCCTGATGGCAACGTTCTCTTCTTCTCTATTTCGGGAGCTGTCGGATTAGCATCATTCATAGAATTCGTTACCTGTTCAGTCTCACATTTGTCCACTAATGCCTTTAAAAGTAAAGGATTATCAATAAAATTTTTTGCTTTGTCTGATGGATCGGGCAAATCTTTTAGTACACTTTTCCTGAATTCATCCAAGTCCCGTGTTCCTTGTCCATATTGTATTTGTATCAAGAACAATAAGCCTTTTAGGGTACAATTTGGTTAGAAAGTCCTGGAATTTAAGTTTTGTAACTTACCCAAATATATCCATATTTGAAGTTGCATTGTCTTTTGCCAGCTCTGAGCATTTGTCAGCTTAAGCGGGTAGCTTTTATATTAAAGCGCCATAGAGAATCGAATTGGTAAGAGTTAAATTGTGTAACTAGGGTGACATGGAGCATTAGGAAGGCTTATGTAAGCAAATCGCGATTTTACCTTGAACCTTTTGTCAGAGCGGTCTCTGAATGGCCTAATTCTTACTTCGCCTTTGCTATTTTTTGGAAATAATATAAAATTTACTCGTTTACTTTGAGGTTAGCATTTTTTTTGTAACAAAAATTTGCCTACAAACAACGATTTGTGAGCAGGGGCGTTATTATGGTGCAAAGACCATTGCTTGTTCTTTCAAATTTTGAAAAACAATTTCAACGACCCATTTTCCGACCGATAATTCGTATGGGAGCTATATGATATAGTCATCCGATTTGGACAAAAATTTGTAGAATTGGGTGAAAGCATGTAAAACAAGCAAATACAAACTTGCAGGATGCTACCATTAAATACAAAAAAGTTTTTCTAATTAAGACTGTTTTCCGGAACTATTTTTTGTATGGCAGCCATACCATATAGTTGCCCGATTTTTTTCAAACTTGGCAAAACGATAAAAAAGCATAGAAATGGTATGAATACAAAGTTTGGAGACGTTTCCATTGAAAAGAAAAAAGTTTTTCTCACAAATACTAGTTTTCCGTCCGATTGTTCCTATGGGAGCTATGAGATATAGTCACCCGATCCGGTTGGTACTGGTTCTGATTAGTAGCTTGCAGTAAAAAGAAGACTGCGCAAAATTTCAGCTCGATAGCTTCAAATCGAAGAGACTAGTTCGCGTAGAAACAGACAGACAGAGGGACAGACGAACGGAAAAAGCTCAATCGATTCAGCTCGTCACCCTGATCAAGAATATATATAGTTTATAGGGTCGGAAATGAATATTTCTATGTATTGCAAACTTCTGGGCAAAATATAATACCCTTTGCAAGGGTATAACGAGAATTTAAGTTAAAGTGGGCCCTGCCCGACCTCGATATACCCGTTACTATGGAGAACTCATGATTAATAGCCTTAATTAACATTTCTACATTATATTAGGAGAAAGCGCAAGCGGCTCAGAAAAGTATGCAACGGTTTTTAATTTATAAAACTCTGCCTTTATTTATTCGATCTTTATGAGAATTTTAGAGATTGTAGATAGTGTGCACATACAATACTATACTAAAGGGTGATTTTTTAGCAGCTTTCGGATTTTATTGAAAAAATTTAAAATAAACTACATCTGCCATACACGTCAAACCTCTATATCTTACGATCTCTGAGATCTGTGCGTTCATACGGACAGTCAGACGGACATGGCCATATAGATTCGGTTGTTGATGCTGATCAAGAATATGTACACTTTATGGGGTCGAAAATGTTTTCTTCTCCCTGTTACATACACTCGCACAATGGGAACAGGGTATAAAAAGATTCAAATAAGATCCATTTGAACTGGATACGATCGTTTCTCGCATCCTTTGCATGATTTTCTGGTCCGTTGGATGACTAAACGAATATTTCAAACATATCCAGTCCAATAAATACGGAGAATCATCCAATGGATATTTTTCAATATCCTTTTCTTCTCTGGGTGATACTTACATAATAAAGTTATTGATACAATTTATTTGGAATCTTGATTCATTTTTATACCCTGTTCCCATTGAAAATGGGAAAAGGGGGATCATGAAGTTGTGCGAATGTGTGTAACAGGGAGAAGGAAACATTTCCGACCCCATAAAGTATATATATTCTTGATCAGCATGAACAGCCGAGTCTATATAGCCATGTCCGTATGAACGCACAGATCTCAGAGACTATAAGAGATAGAGCCACAAATTTTTCCATGTTCTTTTTGCTTGATTATGCTGTACGCAAGTTTGTTTCAGATTTGGAAAATTCCACCCCGTCCCACTTTTATCTCCAAAAAAACCAAGACCTCCTCTAGCCATCCTAGACCTAAAAAACCGTCAGATCCACAATTTTTAAGATAGAGCCTCGTGGTTTAGTATACACCAAGCCAATATCTATCTATTCTGAAAAGTACAATCAGATCGGACTAAAAACACCGGATTTATAAGCGAAACCGTTGAGCTGATAAGAGCACCCCCCCAGTTGTTGGTCAGGACTAGACAAAAGTGTTGCCTACATTTGGGATGATAATTTTGTTACATTCATCTTCAAAAATTCAAAAACAAATAAATGAAAACAAATGAACAGTGTATTTTGTGGTCCAAGAAACTCGACTGCAGCGCCCTTACTTGTTAATTCTATTAAGGTGGCATCTTCTGTTTAAGATTAAGAGCTTCCTCAGCGGTGGGCACCAAAATCAAACTGAAGGTCCAACGTTTTGTTTGACATTATCTTTTTAGATGTAAGCATATAAGCAGAAAAGCAGAATAAAAGTGTTCACCGCTGATCTGATCGATCTTATGCATGTTGATTACCCAGAGAAACATTTCCACTTTCCCTCTTTTTGTATTTTTTGGTGGACTTATCGCAATGTCACGACCGCGCATAATTCCACACGGGCGTGTGTGAGCGTTTCTTCTGTTTTAAATGGCGTGTAATGCGATAAGACAGTCGGCGTCTTGCCTTTCCACCACCACCTAACAGCTGTTAAAACAGAAAACCCAAGAAAACAGCACGATACACATACTCCATTCAAAACAGAACCTGCCTGCATTAATGTAATACAGTTTTGCTTATCTGGGTGTGAGTCTAATTAAGATTTATGTGCATTTTTTTTAAAGCCGCCAGCGGAAGTTTCCACTTTTTTTTGCTTTGGCTTACGTGCACGTATTTGGCTGACCTTCTTAAAGAAGTTAACTGCTGTGACAGCAGCTAGCTTTTTAAGCCGACGTCAGGAAAATAGACAAGTTCATTGCCAACAATCAACATTTGAAAAGTGTATTTGTAAGATGATGGAAGTTTTCTTCGATTCAAGAGGAATCAACATACTAAAATTAGGCATGAATTGAAGATTTAAGTTGTGGTTTTTAAACTAAATTGACTTCATATTAAGCCTGACCCATTATTCATGAAATTTAGATTTAGAATATATAAAAAATATATATAAATTGTATTGTAAAGTTTAAAGTTTATAGGGAAATACTTAAATTAAGTATTACGTGAATGATTTGATTACTTTTACACAGCGTCGCCCCACTGCCAAGTATCAAATTCATTCGTTCGCAGAGTATTACACATTTCCAAAAGCCCAACCGGATTTGCTTTATACGAAATCGAAACGTTAAATGCTGTTTGTTGTTGCTGCACGCTTTCATTTTATTTCTTTTTTGACTTTTGTGGTGCACTCTTTTTTTTTTTTTTTCTTTGATTTGCTCGCTTCGATGAGTTGTGCAGTCACTGCACTTGAAACATGCGCGGCATGTCAAACTGTAAGCCATTGAGAGAGAGAGAGGCCAAACAAAAGTGCTTACTTGACCATAAGATAGAATTAGATTAACAAAAAAAAAAAAACAACGAAGATTTATTTAAATGTGCTTATCTAATTATATTTCGCCTCTTTTTTGTATAATTGTTTACCTTTAATTGGTTGAACTTGATTAATTGTGCTGAGTGTATTTTCCCTCAAGCGTTTAACTTGACCCTTTGAGTATCCAAATCCAAACTCGTCTTAATTTTCACCTTTGAGATTTCTACATTCACTTTTCAATTCGACGACAACGACTGGCATTTGTATATTGAACTCTTGAAGTTAACCTGTTTTAATCTTTATCAAAACTGATGATTCATACAATCAACTAATACAACCAACAATTGTTTGTTTTTATATATTTTCAGAAAGTTCCGGTGTGCCTCATACAGTTTATAAGGGTAATCACAGAAAATATGCAAAAGAATGTTTAATGATTTATGACAAGGAAACGGGTGCTATCACAATAGAGAAGCTAAATCATAATATACAAGTAAAGAAGACAAGGTAAGTGAAACTGTACTTAAACATTATGTTAATGTCCTTGCTTGAATAATGAAATATTGTAAGAAGTGTCTAAGATGTATCATGTCATGGGGCTTACATAACTTCAACAAGAGTTCTAGAATATATTACAAATATCAGATCTATCAAATTAAGGGCCGGTTTCTCATCTTCTAGATATGGGCCATCTGTCAGATAAACTCCGACTTTACTCTTTGTAAGCTTATGTTACAGATAGCTCTATAGAGAAGAAAGCGGCCTTAAATGTTTAAAAAATCTGTTTTATATATAGTAAAAAAAAACCTTGTTCATCCACAAGGAATTATTAGTAAAAAAAAAAATAGAGGAAAGATGTTTACCCTTGCAGCACGTTTTTTTTAACTTATTTGAAGGATATATTCACTGAAAACAAACAAGTTTTTGTCAATAAGACTACTTTTCTGGCCCTACTTTTGAATGGCAGCTATACTATATAGATGTCCGATTTCGATCAAATTTGGCAGAATCATGCAGAAGCCTTAAAAACTAGTTGGAGACGTTTGCATTAAAAACAAAAAAGTTTTTCTCACTAGAACTAGTTTTTCGACCGATCGTTCCTATGGCAGCTATATGTTATAGGTATCCGATTTGGCCGGCTCCGACAAATGTGCAGCGTATTTGTACCAAAAGACTTCGTGCAAAGTTTGGCCGCGATAGCTTTAAAACTGAAGGAGGAAATAGCATAGAAACAGACGGACAGGCGGGCAGACGGACATGGCTATATCGACTCAGCTCGCCATGCTGATCAAGAACATACATATATAAACTTTATGTGGTCGAATATTTTGGTAGATATATAAGCTTCATTCAACACAAGAATGCAGAAATGATAGAATGCTTTTCAGCGAGAACCGGATATTATACTATCTGAAACCGATTCGAAAGCGGTTAAAAAGTTGTATCGAGCAATAATCCCAGAAGTTTATTAAGCTACGTACTTAAAACTTGGTCTGTAGGGGGGGTTTGGGGTTTTACCGCTATAACAGCTATAAACTTGGACTGTGGACTGATAATATAGCTTTGAAAATTTAAACGCTTAAGAACCCTTTTCGTAAGGGTTTGGAAATACTTTATCTGGAAATGTAATTTAAGTTACGCACTTGAATATGATCTGTAGATTGGTAGTATGGAGTTAGATATATAAACGGATAAGAACCTTTTCGAACCTGTTTAACAATTAATTCCAGACATTTCTCAGATGTTTGTTTAAGCTGTGAA
This sequence comes from Lordiphosa andalusiaca, assembly GCA_035044965.1. Classification (NCBI taxonomy): domain Eukaryota; kingdom Metazoa; phylum Arthropoda; class Insecta; order Diptera; family Drosophilidae; genus Lordiphosa; species Lordiphosa andalusiaca. The sequence continues at coordinate 299,063 of JAWNNM010002499.1, read as the reverse complement.
CTTGAAATTTGGAGTGTTTAGGCTTCTATGAAGAATCAAGCTTACAGTTTTCGAATGAAAAATTGGTCTGTGGGTTTATAATGTGAGTGTTAGACTGGATTTACACGATGAAGCAAACTTCATGGAGTTCTCTTAGTAGACGAGAGAATCAGGTGAGATTCGAAACTTTTTCTTTATGAAACGTATTTATTTTTTCTTAAATATTCCGCCTACTAAGAGAACTTAGTGACGCTTACTTCACCGTGTAAGTCTAGTCTTAGACATTTCACATACCTCAGCAATTATTTAAGCTGGAACTGGATATTTCGTTACCAAATAAAAAAAAAAACGTTCCGAACAAGTTTGGACGAGTTTAAATGTTAGCATCGATTTGCAGGCAGTTTCAAATTGAATTTAAAACCATGCATAGGACCCGTGCAAAGCCGGATATTAAAACAACACCCAATTCACAACAACCCATAAAAGACCATACAATATTATCTTATCGTAATGCTACTCAATATATGTAGATAATATTGAAAGTAACTGATAAGTCTGCACAATTGATAATTGCTTCATATGCAGTTACACAACACTACACATGGCATACAATAAAACGTTTCTCAACATTACAGAAGCGAAATGACACACAAGCCCAGCTTTCTGCCCGCTGCAAATAATGCTCCCCTGACTTCCAACGGCGGTGCTGCACCGCCGCCACCACCAGCAATAGCGCACCTTCAATCAGCCATGCCAGTTGCACCCGCGGGCACACATGGTGGCAAATTAGAAAACAGCACCATGCGCATCTCTTCCAAAACGAAAGTCTCCACTGGCAGTCGAAGAAATAATATAAGTAAGTTTTAGTTTTAAGAATCTATTTGAGAAATGAAAACTGAATATTGCCCACTCCTGCAGTTGACTTCAAGCCGCGCAATTCTCCCATGCAGCAGAGCTCACCCTCAAGGCCGGTGGCCACGCATCGCAGTCCTCAATCGGCGCCAGCGTAAGTTGACAAAATTCTTTACTGTGAGCGGCCTTTTCAAAGTGTTTTGCACAGTTGGCATGCCAACAATGCCCAACAGACATTGCCCAGCATTCCCATGATCGATGATGATGATTTTGGTCTGGGCGCTGCCTTGCACAATGGTCAGGCAAATATCTCAGGCTCTTCCACGGGCTCCTCAACGGGTCAACCGGAGTATGGCTCCTCCATGCACATGGGCAAGCAGCGTCAGGCCACGCATCAGGGTCAGGCGAAGCGTCAGCAAATGCAGCAGCAACAGCAACAACGTTCCAGTCCGCCCATGCAACAGCAGCAGCAGCAGCAAAACTATGGGCGTAGCTATAACAATGGCAGTGGCCAGAATTACGCACAACAGCAACAACAACAGCAGCAGCAGCAGCCACGTCCCTCTTCCTTCTCAAGCCATAGCAATAGTATGCCCATGGATTTGGACTCAACCAGAGAACATGATCTAACCTCACAATCAGTTGCACTAGCGGCAGCCGCACTGGAACAGGTGGGTGTGGAGAGGATTGTAGAATTTGGAACCCATTTTCATTTAAATGTTTTGTGTTTACAGCAAATTGGCGGAGCCTTGAGTGCATCCAGCTCCAGCTCTGAGTCAGATTCCAGCGATAGTGAAAGTGGCAGTGATTCTGATGACAGCACCGAAGATGATCGTCCGGCGCAGCAGCAGCAGCAGCAACAACACCCACAACAGCCGCCACCTTATCATCATCAAGCCCAGCAGCAGCAGCAGCATCAGCTGCCCAATCTGGGACTGGGCTCTCTATCGCCTTCCTATAACAATCACCAACAACTGCAACAGCAGCAACACCAACAACAACACCAACACCAACAGCAGCAATCACATCATCAGCCTCATCATCAGCAGCCACATCAGCAGCAGCAGCAGCAGTCCGGCATTTATGCATCCAACGGTGGCTTTCCCAATGATTTGCTACAAAATGATCTGCAATTGTCCTCCAATTCGTCCGATGATGATGATTAGTCAGTCTGCCAGAATTGTTTCCATTTTATGGTTTGTGTTTTTATAAAATCTACATTTTTGCCTACTTTTCTATTTTATGCCTGCGTCGTGTAATTATTGAAATGGTGAATTTAATTGCTAGTGAAATTTTTATATAAATAAATTCTTAGTTCTATAAACACACACCACACACACACCCCACACACACACCACACACACACACCCCACACACACATCTATATAAATATATATATAATAATTTTTAAACATCTTCCAAATGTGCTGGAAAACATTAAACACACACAACGTACTATTTTTGCCAATTTTTTTTTTTTAAACAAACGAAATCAAAGGTTATGTGAAAATCTAAATCTAAACAAATCAACAACACACAGCAACTCAACAACAACAACAGCTCGTTGGGAGTCGCACGCAAAATGAAAATTATTTAGTTTTTAATATGGACTTTAAGTTAACAAGAAATGACCACAGCGGATTTTTGCCATTAATTACGCATTTTAACTCTTAAGCAATTTTCAGCGATTCGTCTTCATTTTTTTTTTTTTGTATTTGTATTTAAATAGTCAAGTTTTTCCAATTTCTACGATTTTTGTGCGGTATGAAGACATATATACACATATACATACGAGACACATACAAGCAAAAATTATGTTTTATTTGAATTTATTTGTAATATTTTTTTAATTATTTTGTAATAACTATTATTATTATTATTATTATTATGATTTTGTTATGTGCTTGCAATACATTAAAAAGCAAATGGAAAAAAAAATAAACATCAATTGAATATGATAAACCAGATTTTTAGAGAATTTTAGTAAAAAGTGTTCCAAATCAGTTGTGAAACAACACCTCATTATGTATTATATATTTCTTTCTCCTTTGTTAAAAGCCCCTTGAACCAAAATTTGGGTGATTATAAGTTTGAACTAAACTGGTTATTTGTTAATCTAAGTAGGAAATCTTGACCGCTGTCTAGCACGTCTTCACCTTGTTAATTCCACCATGTCACAATGTGGTTAACATCACTCAATATCAGGGCTGAAAACCGGTTTTGAACCGAACCGGTTCGAACCCGGAACTCCGAATTTTATTTTCCTGTGAAGCGAACCTCTTTAGAATTTAAAACTGAACCCAAACCTGTTCCGAACCTAAAATATCGGTTCGGTTCCACAAAAATGATGGATATCAGAAAATTTGACCTTTCCAGCGATTCTATCTGTTACTTGGTTTGTTTTGATCGACTGAGTCTTGAAATGATAGCATTCAGAGCTACTTACAAAATTCCATTCTATAGTAGCCTGTGTTTTGTAAGACCCTTGACTGCAAAGCTTTTTCAAAAAACTATAAAAACTACAAAACGGTATTTTACTTAATAGTAACTTATATTTCTAATATTCAATATATATCAATGTGTTCCACAAACCGTTTTCGATCCAAAAATAACCCGATTCCTATTTGATTTGAGTAGTTTGGGATTAAATTAACTAAATTTTAATTTAGTAAAGTTTAGTATCTAATAAACCATTGCTTTGTTTTATATTCATATTGTGTCCAGCTTGGACTGAACCAAGGTTCGAACTAAAAACCTTCTTCCGAAAACCGCGAACCTGAAATATTTGAACCCTAACCGTTCCGGAGATCAAAAAAAAAGTATGGGTTTGCAGCCCTGCTTAAAATAGAGAGCCGTCGCAAATTGTGTTTCTATATTAAATCTTTTTTGATTCAGTGCGATTCGAAGCAAGGCTGCAGGTTCGAATCCATCTTGAAGTCTTAGGTTCGGTTTACAAGTTGGTTCCTTAACATACTGAACCAAAGGTACTGGTTCCAACCTTGGTTAAAAACAAAGATTCCATCATTTTGATAGGCATTTATCAATCGATAGTCGTGTGTCGTTGGATAAAAAGTTGCCAGATCATTAAATAAGTGATCATTTCCAGAGCGGGCAAACAAACGAATCGTTTAATGAACCGTTCGCGAAAGCTAAGAAACGATTCATTTGTTTTGTAGCTGTTACTCGAGTCAGGGAAAACGAAACCACTAACTTTATATTGCCGAAGACCGCAAACGAAACGATTGAAATATTGTTCTCCCAACAGCTGCACTGCCTTGAAACGTTTCGGAACGAAACAACAACAAAGCTGAGACAAACAAAGAAGTAAGCAACAGAAAAAAAAAACCACAATACAAATACAAATTGAGCAGCAAACGTTTCCGAACTATTCGCGCTCGTTGCATATCGTTCCGATTCCCTTTGTCCGCAAATCAAGATGAGAGCATTTCGCTTTACGTTTAGTTTGCTCTCACGGACGCAAACTGAACAGAACTCATTTTTTGTTACAGTTACTTTTCTCGGGTTTTGTTAGTATTTCGCTCTGTGCAAAGAAAGAAACGAAACGATTCAGAAACGTTTCGTTTCGTTTGTTTGCCCGCTCTGATCATTTCATACAGAATAGTGTTTATTTCTCTTGTGACTAATTGTAGAAGATTATGGGGGGTGTCCCAGAAATCTCTATAAATTTTTTGTATAATCAAGTATATTTTGAACTAAACTAAGAGAACTTTAGATGCAAAGTGACAGGAGCAATGTCGGCTACTTGATTATAGAGAACAAAAAATCCCGTAAACATCAAATCTACTTACTCGTACAGCCGGCTTCAAATCTCCCAACGTTTGTCATCTAATCCATGTAGTATCCCAGCATTTTGTTGATACTTCACGTATTAAGACATGATGTTTTAACAAGTAAGTGTAATCTCCAAATTTCGAAGCTCCATAGATTTCTGGGACAGCCCCCTAAATAAGTTTTTTTTAATGTGAAACTAGCAGTTTTATGAACCAAATCCGTTGAGATGAGGATAAGGTTCTGATCGGGTATAGTTTTGTTAGGTCATAAGTTTTCTAAGTTCGACTCATGATCCATTTCGACAACTCAAAATACCTCAACCGCTTCTCCGGACTGGCTTGTAGCTTTGTTTTGAGCTCAAATATTCTTCTAAACGAAAAGGCAGGGTTTGGTTTGAGCTGCGAGTGTTCATAAATGTAAAAGATAATCATAAAAGTCCCAAAACACCGAAACAACGCGGTACTCAAAACAATTGTGGTGCGAACAATGCCAGAAATAGGCATTTATTAACCGACGATATGCAGAAGACCCAGATTCAATCCAATTCCCTATCAAGGATAGTCTTAAAAGCCTACGACGGAACTGATTCATCTGCTTAATTTCAGAGAGTTTTGTAGTAAATATACAGAAAAAGACCAAAATAATAATATAAAACATAACTGAGGACCGTTATCGAAACTATCTGTCACATAAACCTACAAATAACAGAGCAAAATCTTAGTTTATCTGACACATAGCAGCTATGTAGAAGATGAGAAATTGGCCCAGAATGTTTATAATTCCTTCAAAAGTCTGGTATTCAAATGTTTTTTCTTTATCCAAACTATTAATTTGTTTATTATTATCATTTCTTTGACTTCTTTCGAAAATCTAGTGCAATAATCATAAATACTTTTATAAATACAACTCCTTCCAAGTGAGCGTGCACTAATCGAGTCCACAATTAAATATTACAACAAATTTAATTTGCCCACGCACGTATTTATTATGAATAAATTAAAAAGCAAACCAAAAGAAGACAAAAAAAAACAAAACAAAATAAAGAACCATCCACAAATAAAACGACCAACCAGCTGAAACGTCTACAACCAAGCGAATATAGAGGAGCGGAGCGAGATAAACAATTATTTTGTAATACATAATACATAGAGCGTTAACTAATTTCCAGGCCATGCATACCAAAATATCAACTTACTTTCATTCCTGTCCCTTTCATCCTTTTGACACGCAACCAAATAAAATTCTGATAATCATAAGCACAATATTTAAAACTTAGAACGAGACAACAAGCAAAAGTAATTTAGTTTAAACTGGTAAGCAAATTATATATACAAACCGAAGCAACAACATATACACCACTATATATACATATATATATATATATACACACATATACATGAAATTTCGAATCAGTTAAATTAGTTGTAAACGGGGAGGAAAAATGACCACAGAACAGTCAAAACCAAATCAAATGAACAATGAACCACATATTAAGTATACTTAAATAATGTACATAAAGTAAACACCACACAGAACATGCCCTTAAAATTGCCTTGATCATGTAAATAAAAGGATGCGAACCTCAATAAAGTGAACGAAACGAAATGTTTGTCAAACTCAAACTATGTCTGAGAGGTATTTCAATTGGGTATTGAAGTTTTAAAAGCAGTTTGGACTTGGATTTGATTATAAAGGGAAGTTCAACGGACTCAAATTAAACGACCAGCGATGGGAACCCAATATTCATTATTCCTGAAGTCAACTTGAAACATTTTTAGTAAATATGGAAACTACATTCATTATCTTTCTGCTGCAGTACCTTTACTTCTTGTTGTACCCTTGCAGAGGGGATATGGAAATTGTTCAGATGTTTTTAACCGGCCGGATCGAATGACTATAACATATTGCTGCCATAGGAACAATCGGTTGAAAAACTAGTTCTAGTGAAAAAAAACTTTTTTGTTTTTAATGCAAACGTCTCCAAACTCCGTATTTACTAGTTTTTAATAATTCTCCACAATTCTGCCAAATTTGGTCGAAATCGGACATTTATAAAGTATAGCTGCCATAGAAAAGTAAGGTTAGAAAACTAGTCTTAGTAAGAAAAACTTTTTGTTTTCAATGTAAACCTCTTTAAAATTGGCATATATTAATTTTATAAGCTTTCAATCAATTCTTCAAAGTTTTGTCAAAATCGGATGACTATTTGTCAAGGCTGCCATAGGAATGATCGGTAGAGAAACTAGTTTTAGTGAGAAAAACTTTTGTGTTTTCAAAGAAAACGCCTCCAAACTTCGTATTTATTAGTTTGCAGTGCTTTTTCATAATTCCACTTAGTTTGGTCGAAATCGGACTATATAGTATAGCTGTCACACAAAAGTAGAGTTCGAAAAGTAGTCTTATTAAGAAAAACTTGTATGATTTCATATATGTCATTCAAATTAGTTTAAAAAACCTGCAGGAAGGCTATACAAACTTCGGCCGAGCCGAAGTTAACTTTCCCCTATTTTTTGGATACTTTTTTCTATGAGGGACTCAGTTCAGCCACCACTTCTTCTCAACCAAACTCAGTTGCGAGTCGCTGTTTTGAGTTTATCTACAATTTACAATAACCTTTTCCATTGCATCCCATTCTATGGCTCTTTTTATACTCTATATAATCAGAGTATTTCCAGTTTGTACAACTATATGCAACAGATAAACGGAAACATCATCGACCCTATCCTGGAGAACTAGGATTTCGCAGGGACTTCTGCTCAGCGGAGATATATTATTATTTTATATATTATGTCACATAAACCTACAAATAACAAAGCAACATCTGAGTTTATCTTACACATAGCAGCTATGAAGAAGATGAGAAATCGGCCCTAAGACTTTTAAAACAATTTGAATCAAATTTTGCTGGGATTTATCCAAGAGTTATGCATATTATAGATGACGCACGCGAAACCAAAACCGAATATTCCTGGTAGCTGACATTGGCTTCCAATTTTCGATTTGTTCCTCATGCGTCATTTATAAATATCTATAAATTTTTCATATAAAGAAGTAAGGGATTTACCAAAGATTTAGTGTTTAGTGGTAAAATCACACTAGTGCCGGTGATATCACCCAATTCTATTTCTAAAACTGAAATATTAATTATTTGTCTATCACTACGTTTCCGAAAACAGCTACGATTAATTTTCAAATTGCTTAACAATTTTGATAGCATTTCTAACGATTGTGCTTTGAGCTGCGCCAGCCCTGGTGGCTATCGATAACCCACGTGTGTATCGATAGCACGCACTGGCGATAGAACATTTGCACATACATATTTACACTTCATATATATACAAGACGAGCATATTGGGCAGACATAACTCTACAGTTCGCTTCCACAGGTGTTCCATTGATTATTGATCCTTAAAATGGGCGACGTCACAGGTCTAAGCAATGCCGAAGCCGATGAGCTATGCAAGAAACCCGAGGCAGCCACCAGGGTAAGCAGTTCAAATTGAAAGAAAGAGGGCAAATCAATTAACATACCGCCCGCCATAGGACTTTCTGTTCCAACAAACCATGTACCGCATTAAAGATCCACGCAAGTCGCTGCCATTCTATACAGGCGTGCTGGGAATGACTTTGCTGGTCAAATTGGACTTCCCTGAGGCCAAATTCTCACTTTACTTCATGGGGTAATGTTATCTACAAACATGCGTGTGGCGTGCTCTGACAATGACTTTCAATTGTTTATCCCCCAGATATGAAAATGCCGCTGACATACCAAAAGATTCCAAAGAGCGTAGAAGCTGGGCCATGAGTCGTAAGGCGACTGTTGAACTGACACACAATTGGGGCACTGAGTCAGATCCCGATCAGAGCTATCATACCGGCAATAGTGAGCCACGCGGATTTGGTCATATTGGTTTAATGGTTCCAGATGTCTATGCGGCCTGCAAGCGGTAAGCCACAATGTTAGGCGATTCTAGGAATTGAATTTGGGTTATTGGAGCCTATATCAAAGTCACACAGGGTATATGAGTTAGTGCTGAAGATTGTATTAGGCTGACGGAGCCACAATACATATGTCTAATATAGAATAGATAGGTAGAAGGAGCGGATACGCCGGAGCATACCCAGACCTTTTATTTGGGCTCATTTGTAGGCTGGTTAACGATATATTTAAGTTGGGCGAGGCCCATTTTTTACTTGCTATACCCCTTAGAATCTAACCATCATAGCCTTTCGGTCGCCATTGCATTAAGTAAAGCTTGACCATGGGTACTTCTACTTCCAAATTGTGAAAGATTTAAACGAAATTTTCACATTTTGCCATATTTACGCAAATTTACGAAATTACTTAAGCTTCCTGGTGCAGTTTGCTTAATAATTTAAGGTTTTGTTTTTACTTCTAGGCTTAGGAACCCCCATTTCCGCTCTGAAAATAATTTAGACTTAGTAGAGCAGCTCTGCATACCAAGTGCAAAAGGTTCAAGTTAAAATTTGATAGTTTCTACTCCTATAACCATGACAATTGAGTTTTAATCAACTATAGACTCTGAACAAAGAATTGCGAAATTCATATCTATGCTGTTTCGAATCGTCTACAGGAAAGCTATAGGGATTATAAGACTTAAATAGCTTGCCGATAGAAAAGCTCTTCTGGAACTATTACGATTAACTTTTCACAGCAAGGTCTGCTAATGATAGCACCAGAGGCCCTTGAAATAACTATAAAAAAGAGCTGTGAGCCTTTTGGTTGTGGATTTATTTAAGTTAAAGTACAACTCCATGATATGGAGGTTTGGAATTTTGAACGGGGCCGGATATTTCCATTTTCCCACATGGTTCAATAAGTCCCCAGACTAACACAGCTAATTATTTGAATTTTTGAAAAAAAAAAAATCAATATGTTCTACCACTTGAAGCTCCCGTTTGAAGTCCAGCCTTTTTTTCAGCACTTCCACCTCTTTGTGGTGAAACGTTCTCACTATATCGTCAACAAACGAGCTTATTATGCCCTTTCTTAGTGTTTATTAAAACTTTTCAGATGTTTTTAATGTAAATAGTGTAAACATTCTTTATCAGACGTCTGTTTTTATATCTTTTAGTATAAATACACTGCACATTTATCGGAACCGGATCGGAAGACTGTAGCAAATAGCTAATATGGAACTATAGATCGAAAAACAAGTTCCAGTGAGCAAAACTTTTTGGTTTTTAATAGAAACGTCTCCAAACTTCACAACTTTATTAGTTTGCTATGCTTTTCACTAATATATTCTATGGATATATTCTTGATCAGTATCAACAGCCGAACAATCCGTCTGTTTGTCTGTATGAACCAACAGATTTCAGAGATGGTTTGACTTGTATGGGACATATACCCTTCCGCCCCCGCAATTTAGAAAAAGGGTCATATCTCCGTATGTTTTATAGATAGAAAGTTCGTTCTTTGTTTACATACTGAAAAAACAGTTTTATTTATCGATCCGCCCAAGGGTGGGTATAGGTGGGATAAACGATAGTCGAGTTATATGGAAAACAAACATTCATGCTGGGCAGCACCGAATAAAGCAGCGACGGGCAGCACTTTCCCTGCCCATACCATCTTTTTACTTGAATAATTCTGTTCACTCTAGTGGTAAATCACATTAGAAAACTCTTTAGGTTAGTATTTCATTTGGACATAGCTATCTGCACATAGCTTTTTCTGCTCTTAAGGCTGGAACAAAATTGTTCAAGAGATATTGCTCTTTGAATTCTAATCCGTACGAAAAAAAATCCAGTCTTATATGTTTCAAAACAGTGCCTATTTGATTAAATAATAATCGATTTTGGTAGTCATTAACGACGAAGTAGTGATAGTCTTGCAAAGGGTTTTGAGCTTTGAAATTTGAAAAAGTTTCCTATATTTTTGCACATCTCGGTAATTTTCTTTTGTCGAACTGAATTGGTATGAGCCGCAGCTGGCACACCTGCCAGTGATGAATTCTGAATTGGAAATGCAACTAATTCAACAGTTGGCCAAAATTCGACTTAAGATACTGCATTTTCTCAAAACGCAGCATCTCCATGCTAGCCACAGTTATGAAGTTAAGAATCGTTGGACATTTCAATTTTATATGCCCTGACGATTTATTGATTATTATGCAAAAATAGCTGAAAGTTAAGAAAATGTATTTGGATTTACGTTTGCCAACATTTTTTTCCAAAATGTGAACATACTTTCCCAGAGTTATATACTTAGATGAGTGATATATATATAAAACGCCTGAAAAGAGCAAAAATATGAGTTCGAATGTAACGCAAGAAATACCCCTATCGAATATTCAAATGTTCATATCGAGTAGCAGCCAGTTCAAAATAGAATACAGTCGCTTTCCTAGGAATTCTCACAATACAGAATATACCCGGGCGTCGTTGGGTATTCAGCTAGTTTATATTATTAAGATATATGAGTAAAATGCAATGACTAGAAATTTGTGGATATGTTAGATAATCCAAATAGGATATCCAAATAGATAATTCAAACAACATTAAATAATCCACGATTATTTGTCGACTTCCCCCTAGAACGAAGAAACAGACTAAGCTGCTTCGTTAAGACCTTAACCTTAATAATCTAAATTTTGTACTTAAATGCTATAATTTTCTCTTTTTTGCTCCCTCCCAATAGCTTCCAGGAACAAGGTGTGGAGTTTGTCAAAAAGCCAGACGATGGACGCATGAAGGGTTTGGCTTTTATCAAGGATCCCGATGGCTATTGGATTGAAATTTTCAACGCCTCTTCAGTGCCAAATTAAATTGTTTCGAAAAAAACGAAGTTTTTTTTAAAATGTATTTCTGTTTAAATTATTCTGTATTTTCCTATATTTTTTTGTCATATTTAAGAACTGAAAGTGAAACATTGTGAATTGAGAGAAATGTAATTGTAATAAATGCAAAAGCAAAGAAGTTGAAAGAAGCCAGGATTTAAGTATTAAAGGATTAATCTTAATTTCCTCAATTATATCGGTTGCGAAAAAGTACCTTAAAATGATACAAGAAACAGTGTAATCAGTTCTAATAAACAATAATTCAGATTGTATGCCGCCGCTTACACCATATTACCAACTTGGATAACCGTTCCTGGTGCGTGTTTTCGAACGGTTAATATCGCTTAACGGTTACGTTAACGCTTTCATTTCCTGTTTATATTTTTACCATTTTTGTCATGCATCTTGTCTCTTTTCAACTCGCACGGCTGTCAGTTTTGCACACTAAGCTAAGTAATTGGCTCCTATGTCCTAAATGATTGGCGTTTTTCCCACGCTAATTATTATTTACATTTACATTTCGAATGCATTTTGGTAAACAAAATACACATGGCCAAGGTCCATTTTACGTTCTAAATCCTGGCATATTTTTTTGGTAACGCAGTTCGCCGCAAGAACTTGAAGTGTTAATATGGAAATTACGGATTCTAGCATTGGTATTTTCTATATCAGCAAATCGATGGCCCTGGCTCCGTATGGCGTGCGCAAGAATGCCAAGGGACAGTTGGAGATTAAGCGCAGTTGGATATTTACAATTTATTCCGCCTCGTTGTGTGTTTTATTGGGTGAGTTGAGTTGAAATGAGTGAACATATTTTGGGAAAGCAATGTTGGTCTAAACCACGTTTAGTGTTTCTCACCTATCGAGGATTGCTATTTGATGCCAATTCAGAAATACCAGTTCGGTAAGTAAAAGAAAGTACAGAAACATTCTTAGAGATTTATCTTTAATGCTCTGCTTTCAAGATTAAAGCACCTTTTTTTTAAAATTGCAAATCTTAGCAGGCCCTGCGGTTCGTTTTTCACTCCGAGTGGGTAGCTAATCGAGGTTTGAGATAGAGGCAATATAAAATTGAAATATAAATACAGTGGAACTTTAGTATACAGAATCTCAAGGGGTTTAAAAAGAACTTCGTTGTATAAAAAATTTGTAATTTAGAATTGTTTGTTTAAAAGTTCCTTAAAGAGAAGTTCGACTGTAAATATAAAAAAGTAAAAAAACCAGTCTTATATCTCAATTCCTATTTGGGGTTGTGCTTTTTGAGTTCAATAATAAAACTGTCTAAAAACTGTAAAATGTCTTTAAATTAAGGAAAAAATATGGAGGAAAGTTGACTTCGGCTCGGCCAAAGTTTTTATACCACAGCATCACGTTTTTGTAACTAATTTAAAGAACATTTTCACTAAAAACACAAGTTTTTCTCACTAAGGGCCGTTTTCTAATCTTCTACATGGAGCTATCTATCACATAAACCTACAAATAACAGAGCAAAATCTGAGTTTACCTAACACATAGTAGCTATGTAGAAGATGAGAATTCGGCCCTAAGACTATTTTTCTGACTCTACATTTTGTATGACAGCTATACTATATAGATGTCCGACTTCGACAAAACTTGTCAGAATCATGGAGAAGCATAGCAAACTAAGAAATGTAAAGTTTGGAGGCGTTTCTCTTTACAAACAAAAAAACTTTTCTCACTAGAACAAGTTTCTCGACCGATCATTCCTATGGCAGCTATAACCTATAGTCATCCGATTTTTACACAACTTTGAAGACTTGTGTGAAAGCTTATAAAATAAATATATGCCAATTTTAAAGAGGTTTACTTTGAAAATAAAAAAGATTTTCTTACTAAGACTATTTTTTTTACCTTACTTTTCTATGGCAGCTATACTATATAGATGACCGAATTCGACCAAACTTAGCAGAATCATGGATAAGCATAGAAAACTAGTAAATATGGAGTTTGGAGACGTTTTTCTCCCTAGAACTAGTTTTTCGACCGATCGTTCTTATGGCAGCTATATGTTATGGTCATTTGATCAGGCCGGTTCCTACAAATGTGCAGCGTATTTGTACCAGAGGACTTCGTGCAAAGATTGGTAGCAATAGCTTTAAAACTGACGGAGAAGATAGCATAGAAACAGACGGACAAGGCTAAATCAGCTCAGCTCGTCAGATTGATCAAGTATATATATAATTTATGTGGCAATGACCGTCTGTCCGTTTGAATGATATGGCGTCCAAACAATGCTCGAAGTCTTGTAGTACAAATACGATGCATAAGTATCGGAACCGGACGGATCGTATGACTATAGCATATAGCTGCCATAAGAACGATCGGTCGACAAACTAGTATTGGTGAAAAAAACTTGTTTGTTTAAAAAAAAACGACTCCAAACTCTGTATTTCTTAGTTTGCTATGCTTTGCCATGATTCCACCAAGTTTGTTCGAAATCGGACACCTATATGGTATAGTTGTCATACAAAAGTAGAGTCAGAAAAGTAGTTTTTGTGAGAAAAACTTGTTTTCCAACTTCGGCCGAGCCAAAGATATCTTTCCTCTATTATTTTTCTTAAATTTAGGGTAATTTTCTAGATGTTTTCCCAATAACATTCTTAAATTAGGCGCGTATTTGTGCTTGAATAAAGGAAAAAATACATAATTCGTATTATTAAAATAGGGCGATAACCAAAAGAAAGTATATTTCTTAAATTTATAAATATTCTTGGAAAAAATCCGCCCTAAAATATAGAAAAGTTTCTGTGGAAAATGACCCTAAAATATAGAAAAATATATCAAGACACAGCGTGCAATTCTCTTTGGGGCTGTCTCTGAGCCGTGGAGGCTGTCTCTGAACCGCCGGGCCTGACTCTTACTTGTTGTACAGTTTTTTTCCAACACCTTCTTACCTTTTCACTGCTCGCATCTTTTTCTCCTACTTCTGCTTATTCCTACCAAATTCAACAAAATCCAAAGCGCCTCTTTTAGAATGAAATCGGCTACCTCGAAAGTGGTGACTGCCTTGGATGTGTCTGTTGTGGTGTTGGCCATTGTTTCGGGTGTCTACTGTGGCCTATTCGGACTGAGGGCTACGCAGGAACTGAATGCACGATTGTGTCGAATAGACAACACGTTGAGTGCGTACAATAATGTCAAAAGGGATCGCTGGCGCTCACTGGGCATGGCAAGTGCTGCTCTGATGGCGATATCAATGCTACTCGGCTTAGATGTGTGGACCTGGGTGCGAATTGCACAGGAAATGAATATTGAAGCATCGCATACGGGTAAATTTTTGGGCACTTTCATTAAGGTTTAGCTAATTCTTGAAACTTTTTGCTTACAGAAATCAATGTCCAGTGGTATATACCCTTCTATAGCCTGTATTTTATATTGACGGGATTGCAGATAAACTTTGCCAACACAGCCTATGGTCTGGGTAGACGATTTGGTCGCTTGAATTTGATGATGAGCAACAGTTTTTTGGTTGGTAAGTGGAAAGGGATGTTCTATGTATAACAAAAAGATGGAAGTTGGATTTGTATTTGTTTGTCTTAGATCAAAAGCCCTGCCAGGCTCCCAAGCTGACGCAGGTGAGCACTGTGCGGACCATGCACTTTAATCCCATGACGTCAGAGGCTCTGCACTCCAGTTTGATCAAGCTAACAACTGAATCTTTGCCCAGCGATTTGAGAGGTAACTACTCAAAACAAAGAGGCAAAGCTTGTCTTGCAATAGATATTCTATCTAATCTCATTAATCTGATCTCATGGGCAAATACAGAAAGTGAAACTTTGTAGTTTCTTAAAACATTCAACCTTTCCGTTAAATCTTCTTCAAAATCACAACCTACATAAGAATTTTAAAAATTTGGAATATTTCCGTATTCAGTCTACGTCATAATCAAAACTCAAATATATTTTCTGCCAAATTTTGCGATTTTGTTAGACAGTCAGGTAATATTTTTCAACTTTCAGCAAAAGGTTGTCTGCGAGCTACTGCTACCACTGCTGACTTAATAGCTCTCTGTTTTGCGATGTGTATAGCAAGTTTCTGGCGTCGATTGCTAGACGGCTTCCGCTTTTCTGCAGTTTTTTAGCTGGCCATACGCTTGCATTCTCCTAAGCAGCTCAGCTTGCCAAGAAGTTTCTCTACTTCTTGCCTTTTTTCAGATTAGTGAAAAATTAAACAGATTTTTCCAGGTATATTTAAAGATAACAATATTTCCATTATTGAATGTTCGAAGTTTATTTCTATTTAAACCTCCCTGCACTACGAGAGGAACGCCTCCTACACTTAGAAAAAAATAGGGCCTATAATGGTCAAAAATTTCCCATGGTCGAGTCAAGCCCGACACTTTAACATACACAGTGTTAAGTGTTAAGGTGTGAAAAGTGCTGCCCATCGCAGTTCCAGACGGTGCTGCCCAGCATGTATAATAGTTTTCCCTATAACTCGACTATAGTTCATCCAATCTTCTCCATTCCTTCCTGGGGTTTTTGACTGACAAAGGCAAAGGGGTGACCGATCGTTGTGAACTCTGTTTTAAACAGATTATTTGGCAGCACGTTTTTCTAACTAATTAAGGACATAATGAAGGACATTTCCATGGGAAAGCATTGCAAACTAAACGAGAAAGCTAAGCTAACTTCGTCTGTGCCGAAGTTTTTATACCCTTGTAAGTGCTCGCTTAAATATTTTCAAAAATTCTCGTTGTCCCATTTTCCAACCGATCGTTCGTTTAGGAGCTATATGATATAGTCATCCGATTTGGCCAAAAATTTGTAAAATTATGTGAAAGCAACACATACAAAATTGCAGAATGCTACCATTAAAAACAAAAAAGTTTTTCTAACTAAGACTGTTTTTCAGACCTATCTTTTGTATGCCAGCTATACTATGTAGTGAGTTGTGCTATTTTAACAAAACTTGGTAGAATCATAAAAAAAACATAGAAAACATAGGATTACAAAGTTTGGAGACGTTTCCGTTGAAAAGAAAAAAGTTTTTCTCACTAAAACCAGTTTTCCGACCGATTGTTCCTATGGAAGCTATGAGATATGGTCATCCGATCCGGTCGGTTCCGACATATTAGTAGTGTGCAGCAAAAAGAAGACTATATGCAAAATTTCAGCTCGATAGCTTTAAAACTGAGAAACTAGTTCGCGTAGAAACAGACAGACAGACGAACAGACGGACGGACAAAGCTCAATCGACTCAGATCGCCACTCTGATCAAGAATATATATAGTTTATGGGGTCGGAAATGAATATTTCTACGCGTTGCAAACTTCTGGGCAAAATTATATTACCCTTTGCAAGGGTATAAAAATACAAAGTTTGGAGTCGTTTTTGAAAACAAATAAGTTTTTCTCACTAAAACTAGTTTCTGACAGATAATTCCTATGACAGCTATAACCTATAGCCATCCGACTTTGACAAAACTTTAAAGAATTGTGTAACAGCTTAAAATTAAAGGTTTTCAAAGACTGGTTCGGTTTAAGCGACCTTAACCCTGCTCGAAATTTCTCAAACTTCTTGACCTTAAACTACACCATTTTCTTTAAGCATTTTGGAATATCAGCCAGATTTGAAGTATCATTTGTATTCTCTTACGCAACAACAGCTGTACAGGCTGTGAAATAATATCTCTTTCATTATCTGCCAGCCAAAAACAAAGAAATGCTCATCAAGCTCATGTCGGACAATCATGAGTCCCTGGGTCAATGTGTTATACTGCTCTCCAGGTAATCTCTGATTTATTCCTGAATTTAATATATATAAAAAAAACTGCAAATTTCTCATCTACTTACAGTTCGTATGGCGTTGCGGTGCTTTTTATACTCGTCTCCTGTTTACTGCATTTGGTGGCCACCGCCTACTTTCTGTTTCTGGAGATTTTAAGCACACGAGATAATGGCTATTTGTGGGTGCAAATGCTTTGGATCATATTCCATTCATTTCGCTTGCTAATGGTGGTGGAACCTTGTCATTTGGCCGCTCGCGAGTCACGGAAAACCATACGAATTGTG
The DNA here is from genome assembly GCA_035044965.1 of Lordiphosa andalusiaca. NCBI lineage: Eukaryota > Metazoa > Arthropoda > Insecta > Diptera > Drosophilidae > Lordiphosa > Lordiphosa andalusiaca. The sequence continues at coordinate 281,603 of JAWNNM010002499.1, read as the reverse complement.
TGCAGAATTGAGAGAAAAGTGCATGAGCCCATTCTGGCTGAGGCGGTGAAAAAGTTTTGGCAACAGCTGCTGATAACAAACGCCGACTTTTCGGCCAGCGGCTTATGCCGAATTAATCGCACCATATTGACCTCGGTGAGTGCTTTAAATAGATGGAACAGAGAGAAGAAAGGATTACATTGGGGTTTTCGTTGCAGTTTGCCTCGGCCATCTGCACTTACCTGGTCATACTCATCCAGTTTCACAAGACAAATGGTTAAGTCTGTTACAAAAATGTTGCTTCTGGTTTTTAATGCTCACCCACTATTAACTAAACGGAATTCTTTTGTGGTTTATGATGACAATTTTTCAATAAAACGGAAAAAGCCAAATGTTAGCAAAAACATTAATTTCCTTTGCGGCTTAAACTAAGAATGTGAGACAAATATGTTAATCTTAGAAGCCCTTCTGATACTGCTTGGTCTCCATGCGCTGTTGCAGTAGCTCCAATTGCCGCTTGGCCTCGCATTGGGGGAAATTGTTGAGGTCGTAGTACTGCGGCGCCAGACTGAGCAGCCATTCAGCTGTAAAACATGAAAATTGCATCATATATTCGCACTTGGAATCATAGCCGAGTGAGACTTACGCTTAACATCTGTGACGGTGCGTATGTAGTTCTTGGTGGTCAGCACAAATTCATTGTAGATAACCCAATCGGGCTTATGATCCAGACAGGTGGAGGGATGTAGCTGTACGTTTTGATTATCCTTAATGGTCAGATAGTGACCCGTACGCTCCAGATGAGCCACCTGCATAAAGAAGCCCTGCACCAGGGCTTTGCGTATGTTGACATAGTAATCCTTGGAGGTGAATTCGGTGCTGGTGCGTCGCAAATTGAAGCGATCCATAATGCGGGCCAACTGTTGACGCACATTGTCCGCACTTTTCAGCGAACGGAAATTGATGAAGTTCTCATAGCACCAGTTGGGATCCTCGCTGCCTAAAAGTGCCAATAGTATTAGAACTGTGAGGATTCGATTTTGTATAAAAAACTCACTCTGCTTAAAGGCATGGTACACATTCAGCAAGGTCAAATGATCTCCATCGATGTGTGCGAATCGCATCTTGGCCTCATCCGCCGCCTTCTTGGCCTCATTGGGTCGCACAAAGCATTGTGGCACTTTTGTTGTTGTCGATTTGAATTGGTTTGTTTTATAGTTTGAGATTAAGCGCAAGTTCAAAGCATAATTGTTTCATAAACATAGACAAATAGATTGCGCTTACAGTTTTATATATTTTTTTGTCAGCTAGTCAATCTAAAGGCTTGATTTAAAGATTCGTTGCAGATGTGAGTTGCAAGTGCGTGTGTGGGTAAAGCGGCAGCTAGGCGAGATTAATGGCCGCTTCCGACATTCCAAACGAATGTGGACCCAAGCTTTTAACGCACGTGCAACTTTTGCTTTAGTGTTGAATGCAAAGAACAAACAAATTGAACAAACTTTTTTCTTTGCACATTTGTCCGCGGTCCAGTGGCGTCTGTCGGATTTATGATTAAGCCATAGAGAAACAAATGTCCCCCTCAAAATGCTCAAATCACAATTTAATTCTAAGTACAGTATTCAATTTGAAGAACAAACCCGACCGATTAAGGAAAATGGAAATAGAAAGGAGCAGTGAAGCGTGGGATTGGAATGATAGCTAAAGAGATTCGAAATTCTAAGAATTCGGAGAAATCTTTTCTAACCCAAAAAACCAATTCAAACTCTTTCGGTTGATTTCAAATCTTTCGTATTTTAAGAAGAGATTTAGCTTAATTTGTAAAGAAAGCAAGGCAATCTCTTAAGCGTCTGAGCAAGTGCGTGCCAACCGCTGACTTAAGCTTACAATTAAGAGCGTGAAGCCGAACTTCTCATATTTTAAACTAAGATATCTGTCAAATTTCTTCAGTTTGATGCGGTACTGAAACATGGCTGAGTTATACCTGATTTGGAAGAGCTAGGTACTGAAATCAAGGGCCTGGATTTAACACAGAGCTTCGATTTTTTCAGCTATGATTCAATAAACGACCGCTGACCCAAGTCCAGATGTTTACAGAGAGTTTAACTCAACAAATATATATAAAGGATTTATCCAAATGGATACAATTTATAATTTCTTGTCAATAGTACATTGCTATTACGACCATTCAAAGCTTCTCAGTAGTGTTGGACTTAATTCAGTTCAATTTTGTTCCCTTCTCATAACAATACACATATATTCCGTGCCGTCCATAAATTATAGACTCGTTGTAGTCCTGGTTCCTACTACAGCGCATTTACGCATACCTTTCACGCAAACTAGTTGCATCTAAATTAAATACACCTGCATCTGGATCTTATCGAGTTGGGAATCGACATGAACCATGAACCCTTTCGATATCTTTGTCTAAACTGCAGCCATTTATTACCATCTCTTCTCCGCAAACTCTCCTCTGCATGACGTAAGAAATATTTGGATGTCAAAATTAAATTCTTAATTTTCGCGTAACAGTTGTACAGAACTTTGTTAAGCCGGGTATCCAGCAGCGCGTAGAGCAGAATATGACGCGAGGGCACTGCTGCTACAACGACTACAAAAACAACATTATCTTTTATCGCTGTTGTTGTGGACTACGGTCGAGCCGAGACGGGCAACGGTAAACGAATTGCGTTGTGTGTTGAGTGAAATAACGACGAGGGCTGCAGAGACTACTGAACTCAACTCGTTTGATTCCTAGCAAGTTTCTTTCACAAGAGCAAAAACAGCTAAACGATGGAATCAAGAATACAAGACTGCAATTATGCTGCCAATACGAATACCTCACTGCGTCCTTTCGGTAAACCGTGATATCGATAGCTTTAATCGGTTTTTTCCGCATTTCTCTGCTTCTCAATCTGTGTTTTAATGGTGAATGAACGGCTTCCGGAATAGTTTCTAATATCATTGAACGCCCCTTTCGTGGCTAAATACGAATTTCGTACAAGCTTAAATGCCTTTCTGTCTGACAATAAGATTTTAAGCACTACATATTTGGAAAAATTGTAGACGCCTATGATTTGAGATCTAAAAGCTACCAATTTAAATCCACCATTTATCACTTTGTACTGCTCCTTTCTACTTGCTCTAGAAAAGTGGACTAGTATGACTTCTTTTCCCCCCTCAACTTAAGCCCGGATTTATTTGTACACTATTTGGTATCTCACCCGACAGCATAGCCGTAATGGAGAGTATCTCATTGGAGCAATTATGTTGACAACTGGCTATCAGCATTTTGGCCAATTGTGGATCCAGTGGGAATTCAGACATAACAGCACCCAAATTGGTTAAATTGCCATCATCATCGAGAGCGGCCAAATAGTTGAGCAACTCCAGAGCACGCATGAGTGTTTCAGGGGCAGGGGGATCCATGAAATCGAAATGTACCAGATCATCAATGCCAAGTTTTTTGAGTTGAAGGACCACGGTGCCTATAACAAAAGCATGTAATATACGAGATATTCTTAATCAAAACGCAGCTGACTACTTACCCAAGTTGGATCTTAAAATCTCAGGATAGGTATTATCCTGCATCTCATGCTTGAAAGCCTTTTCCGTATACAGGCGGAAACATTTGCCGGGACGCGTACGACCTGCTCGGCCGGCACGTTGTTGAGCCGATGCCTTGGAAATGGGTGAAACCAGCAGGGACTCTACACGTATTCTGGGATTATACACCTTTTGCTTAGCAAAGCCAGGATCTATGACAAAGACCACACCGTCAATGGTTAAGGAGGTCTCGGCAATGTTGGTGGACACCACCACCTTGCGGCCAATGGCGCCATTGGCATTCGGAGGCGGAGCAGCCTCAAAGATACGCTGCTGCAGATTGGGCGGCAGCGTGGAGTACAAGGGAATGCACTTTAATTCACCAATTTCCGAGCCCAGATTATCTATCTCTCGCTTGATCCGCTTGCAGGCCTCCTCAATCTCCTCCTGACCAGTGAGGAACATTAGAATATCCCCCTCAATCTCCTCGCACATGTGTATTTGTATCACCGTCCTAATGGCCGCCTCCAGGTAATCCCTCTCCGGCTCGGGTGTGTAGAAAATCTCCACCGGATGTGTTCTACCCGGCACATTCATCAGCGGAGCATTGTCGAAATATTGCTGAAACTTGCCTGCATCCAAGGTGGCTGACATCACTACCAATTTCAAATCTCTGCGTTGTCTGATTACCTCCTTCAGCACACCCATCAATATATCGGTGGCCAAGGTTCTCTCGTGAGCCTCATCCAGCAATATCACCTGATACTGCTCCAACATGGGATCTGACATGGCCTCGCGTAGCAACATACCATCGGTCATGTATTTGAGCAACGTCCTTGCTGACGAACAATCCTCAAAACGTATAGAATAACCCACCTCTTCGCCCAGACTGACATCCATTTCCTCGGACACACGCTGAGCCACCGACATGGCGGCCACTCGTCGAGGCTGCGTACAGGACACACCCTTCCTGCCCTTGGATACGGCAAAGTCCACGCACCATTGTGGTATCTGTGTAGTCTTGCCCGAACCCGTCTCACCCACCAGCACTATACACTGGTGTTGACTAAGCAGACGCATGAAATCCGCCTGGTACTCAAACACAGGCAATGTGATCCGTTTCTTGTAAAGATTTTGGTAGCGTTGCGAATAGGGTTTGTTGGTGAACGGATTCATGGTGGGCGGCTGTTTGTTGGGCACAATAATACTGCCAAACATAGTAAGTATAATAGTAAGTATATAATATCATATATCATATATATTAAAAAACCATTTTGTATAGAGAAAAAATCCGACGCGGGGGCTATGGCCATTCAGAGTCTGCCCACGGTTCCAGCCACGGCAGCCATGTTGGAGGCTCAGCCCAAGGCCATTGTGAAAGACACTTCACTTGGCAAGAAGGATCAAGGAGGTGTTAAGTCGGTGCGCATGCAAGGAGGTGTCAAAATGCTGCGCAAATCGATTCAAAACAAAATTGTGGACTTTGATGAATTGCAAGAGCAAACCTTGCAAGCACCACCACCCACCAACACGCCAGCCCAATTTGCCCCGGTCTTACCCTTGCCCGAACTGGTTCAGGTGGTCACCTACGAGGAGCACGAATTTGGCATAGCTCAACATCCACTCGGCAACATCCACTCGGCAACATCCACTCGGCAACATCCACTCGGCAACATCCACTCGGCAACATCCACTCGGCAACATCCACTCGGCAACATCCACTCGGCAACATCCACTCGGCAACTTAATTTAAATTTCATTTGATAACTCGACTACTTACTTACTTCTACTTACTTACTTACTTACTTACTACTTACTTCTTGCTTTTGCTGCCGTAGGTCTCACCCAGTATTTGGGCCACCGTACCGGCTGCTGAGCTTGTGGCCGCTGGGGAAGCCGCCTCGCTGACCTCTGACTCTCTGCTGGAGCGAAGGCTAGAGTTGGTGATTGTTGCAAAGTTCCGGTCAATTGAGGCTACTTACTTCTTGCTTTTGCTGCCGTAGGTCTCACCCACTTCAATGCGACGCTTGGACATGATGCGGGCGGTTGTTTTTAACTAATTTTTCGTTTTTGCTTACACACACGCGCTGAAAACAACGTGAAAATTGTCCAGTGTGACCGTAGACTATGTCGAAACTATCGATAGTCGTATCGACTAATTATCATCAGGGTTGCCAACTCTTGAATTTTGCCCACCACTCTGCGCGCCGTACGGTCACACTAGTATCGATTCAGCAGGTGCAGGGAAAACAAGTGAAAATGAAAATGCCTGGAAAACGCCGAAAATCAAGTGAAAAGTGATCAACACAATAAAATAGACAGCATGGAGATACCCATACAAGTGGCAGTGCGCATATATCCCCAAACAAAGAGCGGCCACGAACAGGATGTGGAGCAGGCGGAGCAGTCGGAGGATGCCAATGGCAACAAAAATGCGTTGCAGAGCGAGCTAGAGGACCCTGGCAACAACAATGAGCCAGAAGCGCGCTGCTGTGTCCAGGCCATTCCCATAGCCGCTTCAGCATTGGGTCTGCTGCCCAGTGCTTTGCCTGGCGGGCCGCAACATTTGGACAGCATCGCCGCAGGTCTGATCCAAGTGGGTGATACACATACGGTGCCCGTAACGCATGCCCTGGCCAGCAATACCAGCCAGAGCCAGGTGTATCATCAGACTGTTTTCCCCTTGATCAGTCTATTTCTGGAGGGATTCGATGCTTCTGTGGTGACCTATGGTCAAAAAGGGCAGGGTAAGAGCTATACGCTGTATGGCCAGGGTTTTGAGTGCGTCTACGGGGAGGCGGAGCAGGGTGTGGTGCAGCGCTGTGTGAGGGAGATCTTCAGTCATATTGCCCGGAATGCAGGTGGGTGAACTATCTAGCTTGCTGTTAGCCGATTTTATTACCAACTGATAATATTTGCAGATCGCACCTATGCGGTGAATGTGGGCTTTGTGGAGATCTGTGAGGGCGACATACGTGACCTCCTGGGCCTGGGCAATGTTTTGTGCTCCTCCGTCGAAGAGGTTTTCCGCTGGCTGCAGCTAGGACTGGCCTCCAGGCAACCCACCGAACAGCCTGCCCACACTTTATTCACTCTCACACTGGAGCAGCAATGGGTGTCCAAGGAGGGTTTGATTCAACATCGTTTGTCCACGGCCAGCTTCTCGGACCTGTGTGCCACTGAGCGTTGGACACCCGGTCCACCACGCGATGCGGGACTGCAAATGCTCGAGCAGGTGGTCAACACGCTCACGGATCCCAGCATCATGTATGGTGTCAATGGCAATATACCCTATGGTCAGACCACTTTGACCACCCTGCTTAAGGATTCCTTTGGTGGACGTGCACAAACGCTGCTTATGCTGTGTGTCTCCCCACTGGAAGAGCATCTGAGTGAGACTTTGGGCAATCTACAGTTTGCCTTTAAAGTGCAGTGTGTCAGGAACTATGTGATTATGAACACCTTTTCTGATGACAACACACCCATCTCCCCACCGCCAAATCCCGCAGAACAGCATACAGCAACTGGAGCAGCAGGCGAGGTTGGAGGCGCAGCAGACAATAGCTTTGGCCTCCAATTTGCGGCCAGTCAGTGGTTCAAGCTGGTCTCCAATGCCGAGGGCTTGTTCGCCAAGTGAGTATGGCCAAAGGCGGGGAATATTTATCAAATACTCAAAATCTATTTCAACTGCAGATTAATGACCTCACAGGCCCTGGGCCTGGTCGAAAGGGAACAGATCGAGGAGTGGCTGTACCTTAAGCAGGAATGCGAGGAGTGTCTGAGTTCCAGTGAAGCTTTACGTTCGCAAAAGCCTCTGGTGCCCATACAGGAGGCCGAAGAGCCCGATGAAGAGGAATCTCAAAATTCAGACAATGACACAGACAATGAGTCCCAGCGACCGGATCTGGCCGAGAAGCTGGAGAGTCTTATGGAGGAGTTTCGAGCCAAAACAGATGCCCTTATCCAAAGCAAACATCAGGAGTTTTTGCTCAAGCAACCCAAGTCAGTGATGCAAAGCCAAGAGGGTGAATTGGTGAAGAAAGACAAGTCGGAGGTGTCTGCACCTGGTCGAAGGCGCAGCATACAGCCAGGAGCCAGTCTGAGCACCGCGGAACTGGCCATGTTAAATCGTGTGGCCTGCCAGCAGCCGTCCAATGAGGCTCAGCTGTTGCTCGAGCCTTTAGAGAGCTCTTCGGGTGGCGAAATGGCCACCATTAATGCGCCCATCGAACAGTTGCAGAAGAAACTACGCAAACTTCATGCCGAGCTTGAGGGACGTCAGCGGCAACTCAAGGAAATCGAACAAACCATGCAGGTAACCTCTAAATAAACTTTCTCTAGGCGTCCCTACTCAACCACCATTCCTTACAGGTCAAACAAAACATCATAGCCGAACTGGTTAAGAACAGCGAGACCCGCTCCCATGCCAAACAGCGATTCCACAAGAAAAAGGCCAAGCTGGAGGCGGAAAGTGACAAGGCCAAAAAACATTTAGCCAAGGCCCTGGTCCAGGGCAAGGATAAGTCCGAAATTGAGCGCTTAAATGCCATCATAGCACATCTACAGCAAAGGCTGGACGACCTGAGTTCCATGAAGCACATAGCCGGCGAAAGTGGTCAAAAACTGAAGAAACTACAACAATCAGTGGCCGAATCTCGCAAGCAAATTGAAGACCTGCAGAAGAAGATCAAAAAGGAAAGCAAACTAAGTGAGCAATTGGAGGGGGAACTGCTGAAACTCAAGGAAGCACGCGAGGCGGGCAAACAACTGGTCAAAGTGGAGTCGGCACATCCGGATCAACTAAAGGCCGTGCAGGCCAGAATCACTCACCTGAATCATATTCTAAGAGAGAAGTCCGAAAATCTAGAGGAAAATGGACAACAGGAGAGTTTGCGACATGAGATCCGCAATTTAAGGGGTACCCGGGACTTGCTGCTGGACGAACGTTGTCATCTCGACCGCAAGCTGAAGAGAGACAAAATGCTGACGCAGCGTGAGGAGCGGAAACTGCTGGAGTGCGACGAGGCCATTGAGGCCATCGATGCGGCCATTGAATTCAAAAATGAACTCATTTGTGGTCACAAGTCCATCGATACCAGCGACCGGGTACAGCGCGAGAAGGGCGAACAAATGCTGATGGCACGCCTCAATAAACTCTCCCCCGAGGAGATGCGCACGCTGCTCTATAAATACTTCAACAAGGTGATAGACCTCAGAGATTCGTCACGTAAACTGGAAATGCAATTAATGCAATTGGAGCGTGAACGAGATGCCTGGGAATGGAAGGAGCGGGTGCTGTCCAATGCCGTAAGACAGGCCAGACTGGAGGGTGAACGGAATGCAGTGCTGCTCCAGCGACAGCATGAAATGAAACTAACCCTCATGCTAAGACACTTGGCCGAGGAAACGTCCACCAGTTCGGCCGCCCTGCCCGGCAGTTCGAATGATTTTGATTATGAATTGGATTTCTATAAAAACAAATCTCTAGTCGGTGCCAAAAAACCACAACAGCCCAGTGCAGCCGCTTTGGACAAGTACAAGGATAAGGAGCGAAACGCCAGTCGGAATATATTTGCCAAATTTCAAGTGCTCACACGCTATGCAGCCGGAGGAGGTTCGTCTTCTGCTACCACAACAGCTGATGAATCTACGGCTCTGATAGAATCCAGCACAGCTGTGGCCACCACAACAACCACCACTACTACCACCACAACGGCGGGACTAACAAGCACCGGTGTACGGGCAAAGGACAAATCTTTGGCTACCATTCGACCCGAGCAACTGAAGCGTTTATTGCCAGCCACCAATGCAACCAAGGTGACCAGGCAAAAGAATAAGATTATCATACAAGACGCCACGCGAAAGAACTAGACAGAACGAATTTATGTTGCAAAAGGTAAAAGGATTTAGAATCTCAACTAAAGCAAAGGACTCAGACAAGCTAAAACGATTTAGCGCGGTGTCAAGGCAAACTAAATGCTTTCTTCCATACCCAGCGTAAGAATCGTGGCGCCGCAACTTTGACTTAATTAGCCAATCAGCAGATTAAGTTTAGCCGGTTAGCAAAAATAGCTTGAAATTTAAATCAATCAACTGTAAACACACGCCATACAGTGTGGCCATTTGACATTTGCTGGTATTATTTGGGTGTTGAACAGTCACACTGTACGAAGTGGCGAAAGTTATAGTTTCAGCCAGCTCTAGATTAAGTTTGTCTGAGTACTAAGCTTAAAACAGAAAAGTACTGAGCAAATAACGTCCACAGTCATAAGAAAACTCAAAACAATAGACTTAGCATAAAAGGTTTTCAGCTAATCAACTAATTCCTTCTAATTATAACAACATAGCGGACTGGCCAACCAAATTAAAATGTGTCTAAAGACTTACGTGACCATTGTTACTTACAAAAATACTCGCAAAAAAACCCAACAGAAATGACAAACTCGCTCATCATTTTAAGCAAATGCATTTTATAGTTATTTTTACACTCGCGCATGTAGTGGATGAAGCTCAGTGAGAGAGAGAGAGAGAGAGAGAGAGAAAGAAAGAACGTGTTTATTTGTAAGCTCTAGCTTTATAAAGTCTTTGATTGTGAGAGTTTAAAAGCAGGGATGCCACTTAAATGAACCAAGCCGAAGGAAACACTTGATTATCTAAAATTTAAAAAGTACTTTCCGTCGAAGAAATGCAATTTATAAAGAATAAGTTAAGACAAACGAAACAAGGAACTACAAGAATCATATATCTGCATTGCTATTGAATATCTCACAGGCTAATCCATCTTACAATTTCAATATCTGATCTAAAAAATAGCCTAGTCATTCAAATACTCGACATCGGTTATAAAAATGAAAACTTTACATTTAAAAAATCAGTCCGTAAAGCTGTGATTTTCAAGAACCAATCGAAGAATTTGGTTGAAAAGTTTTTTCCGTCGACTCAGTCGAAGGAAGATATATCGATATTGGAAAGTAAAGGGATTTACGCATGATTAGATCGAAATCGACAACGATAATAGGCCAGAATATTATAAATATTCAGCACAGTATTTTCGTTTCTTTCTTAACTTTTGCAAAACATGGTCGATGCAAGGCTTTGAACCAAAACCTTGGCTCAAAAACCTAACCACTAATCAATTTTGCTTCGATATGATTAGAGATGTTTCAGAAATGTGAGCTTATATTATGACTGGGCAGATTTGAGTGCAAAATTGATAATACCAACTTTGAAAACTCAAAATTTTCGATATATCGAGTCCATAGAATATGAATATATCGACTTATCGATACTTGGTGAAGAATATTGGTACCAAAAACCTTGGATTAATCATTGGTATTGGTGGTTATAGTCTGTTTTTACCATGGGAAATGGTAAAACGCAACTAAAGACTAGAAATAGATTACTAAAAACAACAGAACAGGTTGTATATGATCCAATTAGTTTCATCTGGCAAAGCGACCATTCTTTTTCTTCTGAAATAAGTTCTAAGCAGGGAGAAAAAGTCGTAAAAGTTTTCGTTGCAAAAATGTTATTAATAAGCTTCTGTAGACTGGTTGTCCCTTTGGTTAGTCGTTTATAATAAATTATATAGACACTCCGATCCGACCGAAAATCTCTAGATCGCAATTGATTTGCTTTCCTTATATCAGGCAATTGGGTCTCACTCTCTCTCTCTCTCTCTGTTCTTATATTCGTGTATATAAACATTTATGTTTTAAGTTTATTTTATATATTTTTTTTTAAGTGTCTGACAACTTTTAGTTTAAGTTTCCGATGGTACAACTTACTCAATTCCTTATGTGTCAACTCTCGAAACAAAATCAACTAAAAACTTTACCAATGCATTTACTCTGTATTTTAGACTTAAAACTCATGTTATAATTAACAACTTTCTATGTGAAACAAAAAATTATATGACTTTTTGGTTGTGTTACTCATTATCTGTAGAGTTGCTCTGTATTTTGTTTTGTTTCCAATTAATTTGTAACTAGCAACTACATGAGATTATATAAGATATTCACATTATGTATTACCAGGAACGCTCAAAATTGTTTATGTAAGTAAAACTAGCGTTTGATAAGCGATTCAATAAAAATAATTAATAACTAATCCAAATACAAATAGGTTTTGGTTTTTTGAAGAGCTGACAAATCGGATTAGAGATCTGGAAGCTGGTCACACTTAAAGTAGCCAAGGAAAAACATGTATAACATTCTTATTTGTCTCAAAAGATGATTGCAAAGGAACAGCCCGAATAAAAAGCTTCTTACAAACAACCAAGCCCTTTAGCGCTCCCTTTGTTACCAATACACACTTGCAAAAGGTCTGAACTACACCCAAAAAAATACTAGATTGGATTTTTCTGCATTGTCATTGATTGCTTAAGAAAAATTGGATTTCCTGAAGAGCTGACCACACTAAGCTAGGTGTCGAATTTTTCTATATTTAATATAAAATTGGTATTTCTGAAAGTGACCAGACAGCAGATTTAGAATTATTATTTAGAAATTAGACAAAGCCTCTACAGCAAAGGCTTTTATATAACTATTTAAGCTGATTTGGAAAATAACGTGCTTAATTTTTGAATCCTAGCCGAATTCAAACAACCGCCAAGCGTGCAACGTGATTTTTTTCGAAGAGGCGGGCACACTTAATTCAAGACAAGTCTATTAAATCAAGTGGTTATTTTTGGTTTGGATAAAAGCTGTTATTTGACTATTGCAAGCTATTTCATTATGCATAAATCAGCCTTAAAGCTGATTTCCTGAAGTCTTTTAGTGTGTACACTTCTTTCTTTGCTCGTCTGCATTTACATTAAAAGAATGTTGTTGAATGTTCATATTCTTCACTATAGTTGAAAACTTAGTTTTGTGGGTGATCAACAGCAAAGACCCCACTCAATTAAGGCTACATATACTACTACTAAAAACAGTATTAGTTTTTTAATTTAAAAATAAACTTGCGCGCCCTGACAATTCATAAGTGTTGAAAAAGGCACTGATTCTTAAATGAAACTTTTCGACATTTTCCCCCAAGCTACCTACGGTCACACAACACCAAACTGAACGCAGGACGCTTAATTTTTGAAGAATTTGGATAAAGTTGTGAATTGTCAATTTAGAAGTGAATTAAAACAATTGCAATTGCAATTAGCAAGTGAAAACGTAAGCCAAAGAAATCGAATCTTTTTGTTTGTTTGTTCAAACGCCGCTTGAGAGAAATGGTACAATTTCTGAGAAATACAAAATGGCGACAAGTCAAGACTTGATTTGTACGAGCCATGAAAGATATCTTTAAAATTGATTTAAATTACATTTATTGTTGTATTTTCCAGCCAGTGTTGTGTTAAATGGCTCCCAGAAAGGCTAAAGTTCAAAAGGAAGATGTGCAGGTGCAGCTGGGACCCCAATTGCGCGAAGGCGAGGTGGTCTTCGGCGTGGCCCACATTTTTTCCAGTTTTAACGACACTTTTGTGCATGTCACCGACCTGTCCAGCCGTGAAACCATTGTACGTGTCACTGGCGGCATGAAGGTTAAGGCTGATCGTGACGAAGCTTCACACTATGCTGCTATGTTGGCTGCCCAGGATGTGGCTGAGAAATGCAAGACTGGGCATTACCGCGCTGCACATAAAACTGCGCGCTACTGGCGGCAATAAGATCAAGACTCCTGGTCCAGGCGCCCAGTCTGTTTTGCGTGCCTTGGCTCGTTCTTCCATGAAGATTGGACGCATTGAGGATGTCACACCTATACCATCCGATTCCACTCGAATGAAGGGCGGTCGTCGTGGTCACCGTCTTTAAGAGACAGTGAAGAATGCAGAACAGAATGCTGTTTATATGCTGAAATACTTGAAATGAAACGTATGTAAATTAAAATATGAAAGAAATTACATGCATAACTTGTAATGCTTGTAGGCTGCACATATGTCGGTAGCGGCTGGATCGGATCGGGATCAGATCCGCACAAATGTAAAGGACAGAAGAATAAGCTTGTGCCTGCTGTCGTTTTACTTGAACTTCCAATGACTTCAGCCACCTGTGGCCATGGACTGGCCGGGTCTGTTGGCAGTAGTGGTTAAAGTAAGAATATCACTCAAGCTTTCATTGCTATCTTCTTTAATCTTGAAACTTACTTATCCTAGATTACTTATCAATCAGATGAATATGTCGTATGGCTACCATATTATAAGCTGGCAAGCCGTTGGAGGAAATAATGTTGCTTACTAATCCCAAGTTGTTTTTGGTTATAAAAATGGCCACAATTGAACCTGTCGAGAAACCCAGAATTGGTTTTGGATTGAAAAAGATTTCCCTGAGGAGCTATCAACAGGTAATCGCAATATCCCCCCCTGAAAATTTCCCATAACAATTGCCCCTGTCCGCTGTTGAGTAAATTCCCATTCGCACCCTCACACGCACAGCCACAGAGAGCACACCCGAATACGTTCCACAAGCACAAAATGGCCGGTTCGCAAGATACCCGGTTTAGCTTTAGCGTCAGTCTTGTTTGGACCGTCGAGCGGTATTTAACCAACGCAGTGGAAGTCGGAGTTCATCGAGTTTTATTTCCAAATTAGCGAACGTGTGTGTGTGCATGTGTATGTGTATTAGGGTACAGTGAATACACACCCCCGCAAACCGGTTGCCAAGGGGCTGGGACGCGCTCGTCTTCTATCCATAATATAAATAATTCGTTAAAGCATTAAAAAATAACAAAAAGCAGAGCAAAAGCAGCCTAGTCTGCGCTTTTTTCGAGTGTGTGTGAGGCAGTTATTGTGCAGAGTCGCCACCCCCGTGGATTAGTGGCACCCTGTTACTCACTGCTCACCCCCTACGACCACTCAGTGGTGTATTTGTGTGTGTGTGTTTGTTATAAATAAATAAATTTAAACAACTTGCAAACTTAAACTCTTGGGAAAAACACGCAAAAGGTAGGCAAGGAAATTTTCATTTTGTTGTCTGTTGTCTGGCCCACGCCCACCCACAGACACCCCCTGCCCACCCTTAAATTCAACTTTAGGTGGCAAAATTAAGAAAATACTTAATAAATTGCTGGTTTCTGTCAATTTATCATTAACTTTCATGGATTTTCTTTCACACATACAGGCAAATGGGTGTGACGGGCCAGGTTAAGAGAGAGCCTTTCACTTGACCAATTCTAAGGATTAAACTAAAGCAACTTCTAGGAACTCTACCTTAAAAGTTACGTCAAACATTCGCTTAGATGTTTGTGTAAAATTTGTTTCAATTTCTCTTCAATTTCATTTATAAATTGCATTTTCAAAATTTTTGCCTTCAGTGCGAATTTTTTCAGCAAATTTTTTTCCGCGCATGCGCTCTGCTCTTCTTGGAAAAAGCAACTCTGTGTTTTTGTCTGGGAAACCTGTGATGCTGGGTTCTGGTCCCTGGTCCTCTTTGTCCTCTATCAGGTAGTTTTCCCATACACAGGCAGGCAGCCTCCTTAGAACACTTGAGCAACTGAAGCATCCTTTCATCTGGCACACATATGCAAGACTCTCTGTGCGTGTGTGTATGTGTGTGTGTGTGTGAGAGCAACCCTCTGAAGTCCTTTGCAGCTGTCAAACTGCCGTTTGTTGTTGGTAGTTTCATTTATTTGATTTTGCAAGTGTTGCGCCTTCTTTTTCGTTCTCCTCTCTCTACCCACGACTTTGAACTCAATGTCTGCGGGATTTGCTTCCTTTTTTCGGCTAACATCCACATCCTGTTGCTAGGCGGTGCTTTTCTGGCAGATTTTCAAGTTTTCCCTTTTTTTTTCTCTCTAAAATGTCTGCTTTTATTGATTGGCTTTTAAAAAGGCTCGAAATTTAATGAGAATGTGGAGACAAGACGGATCTTTTTCGGTTTGCTAACAGCCAGAAGCGAACAACACAGCACACAAAGTATAAATAGTCCAACAAACAGATCTTAGAGATGTTAAGATACTTGCTGGCAAACCACTCCGACTCCAGCGACTGTCGACTCCCACAGTTCTATAGATAGATGGTTTGCACCTTCCAAACATATTTGCTAAAAAGGATAACTTATCGATCCGCCAAAGCATTGGTAAAAATCGGAAATCGGAAGATAAGGAAAACAAACAATTATGATGAACGCAGCGGTGGCGCAACAACCAACCTGTGCCACGTTGGGTGGAGTATGAATCAGTGCTTTATACCGTTTTTGAACCGAATCGGGTAGAACCCGGAACTTCGACATAGAAGCTCAACCCGAACATGTGCCGAAACTAAAACTTCGGATCGGTTCAGCCAAAAATGGTCAGAAGAGAACTAAGAACTACTTATAAAATCACCACCCGAAATAACATATGTTTTTTAAAATCCTCGACTCCAAAGCATTCTCACTAAATTACATTTCTAATATTCCTTTATGTTCCACAAATCGTTTTCGACCCAAATTCAAGCCGATTCTCATACGACTTGAGAAGTTTTTAGATTGAAATCTATTTTTTGAATACATAGGATGAAATTAAGATATATTTGAGAACTTAATAATTATACTGCCTTTTTTGTACTCTGTACCGTAGGTAAGCAGAGTATTATAAGTTTGTGCAAAAGTAGAGATGGTAAGAGATAGAGGTTTGACATGTATGGGACATATGCTTCTTATGTCTGCAGGCAGAACAAGTTTGTTTTCAATTTTGACCATGCACCCGCAATTTAGAAAAAAAGTCATATCTCCCACAGTTTTAAAGATAGGTAGTTTGTTCCGTCTAAATCTCTAGAGTTTTCTGTGGCACCCCCGATAGTCTTCGTTTTAGTTGAGCAGCAGCAGAACCGTACAGCTTTGATTCTCGTTACAAACTAGTTCTCTCTGGCCATCTCTCTTGCTTGCTAGGCTCCGCTGATCTCGCAAGACTTTTCAGATCAGGGATGGCAGACCTATTCGCACATTAATATACTCACGACGGGATTAAAACATGATCAGACAGATGTGAATGGTCACACGTCACTAGAACCCCACCTAATTAAATTGTCGGCTTGTAAATTAAGCTATTCCCATTTTCTTTGCTTGCAAAATCATCAAAAAACTCAATGAAATGCGTAAAATCCTTTGGGTTAAGGAATCCAAAGATCATTCTGGAACATCCATTCAGTGGTAATGGGTGATGTTCTGGCAACTTTCTTTTTGGCAGCTCAGCTGTTTTCGTGTCACATGTTACTGTCAAACATGTTCAGATTGGTCTACAATTTAACCATGAATCGACTTATAAAACAAACAACGCTTGCAGATTATTGCTAATATTAAGGACTTTATTCTTAACACACCGGCCGATTTGTTGAAGAGACTATGCCGAAATTTGACCCAGAATCCGAAAGCTACTAATAAATCACCCTTTATATTTTAGTAGTTTTTCAGTTAAGCAAGGCGGATTAAAATCCAAGCTTAAATCCAGCTCAAAGTGTTTAGATTCATTAGTTAATCAAGAAATTGTGGATTTAAAAATATATTAAATTAATCATTTTCAGTTTTTACATACTTCTGAGCACAAACATTCTTGTTCGCTTCTATTTTCCTCAGTATGAGGAGTAATTTCATTTGTATGGCAATTTATATGAAATTGTGAATCAAAAACCTTGGTAAAACTGTTCACTTTGAACCGTTTTCTTCTCCCCCTTGCTTAACTGACACTTCCAAGGGGAAACAAATGATTCTGATGCATTCTTTTGTGTTTATCTCCAAATCACTTAACAAATCTCTTAGTCCTGATGAAAGCTGCCTCCCATTCTGTTCGTCAATATTAATGTGTATGGTTAAGATTTTTGAGTCAAAAATTTGAAATGTTTTACAACTTCTAAGAAATTCTTTGCCATGAATCATGTGTCAGTTGAAAAAGACGCACCCATATGCCATATACAACACTCAAAATGCTTGTTTCAATTTAGAAAACACATGTTTATCAGTCAACGCTCCCCGGGATGTCTATATAAATAATATATTTTGTACAATATATATAGTAAGAGCAGGCCAACTCTTCTCAATCCCCTCTCAGGAGGTCATCGCGTGGTAAAATCAACGAATCACAAATTATTTATTACTCATTCTTGTGTGGTGGCTTTTGTCTGTAACTAAAAATTGGGGTGACGAGCCGATAAATTCTGCCATTTACTGCGGAAAAATAATTTTTGTGTTTTATTTTTGGGGAAGGGGACGGGACTTCTGCCTGTCAAAGTGCACTGGCCCTATACAGGGTCACTGCTACAATGGTTTGCAGTTTCCAGTTCCCAGCTCTCTCCCTGCACTGCGCCTAATTGAGATTCAAGTGCATTTTGTGGCTACCAGCAAGGCGATGTTTTTATTTTTTTTAGTTTTTGTTTGACTTTTAAGTCTTTTGTCTGGCCTTTTTGTGTTTGCTTGCCGCTGTCGTCCTCTTTATACCCCCTTGGCTTTTTGGTCATCATGTCCATTGACATTTTATGCAGAAGTAAAAATCAATATTTGCAATGAGTTGGCTTCGAAAGGCTCAGGAGCGGCTGCTACCGCAAAAGATGATATAAAAGTAAAATCTTTTTTGATAAATTAAGGATGGTTTCAGAAAATGGCAAAAAATTAATCAATTCTGTTTGTATTTTAGTTTTAAATTGAAGAAAAGGCTGTAAGACTATAGGATCAAAAAGTCAAGTATCGAATCGAAAGAAAGTGTACAAATTACAAATTAGATATTCAGTTGATTGTTTTTAAACTCTTTACCGATGGTACATAGAGTATAATAAGTTTGTGCAAAAGTATGTAACATCCAGAAGGAAGCATCTCCGACCCCATAAAGTATATATATTCTTGATCAGCATTAACAGCCGAGTCGATAGAGCCATGTCCGTCTGTCCGTCCGTCCGTCTGTCTGTCCGTATGAACGCACAGATCTCAGAGATAGTAAGAGGTAGAGGTTTGACATGTATGGGACATATGCTTCTTATGTCTGCAGGCAGATCAAATTTATTTTCAATTTTGGCCTCGCCCCCTCTCGCCCCCCCAATTTAGAAAAAACGTCATATCTCCCACAGTTTTGAAGATAGATGGCTTGTTCCTTCTGGACATATTTAGTTATTAGGATAACTTATCGATCCGCCAAAGGAATGAAGAAGATCGGATGAACGGTTTTCGAGTTATGATCAAAAGACAAATTTTCTTGGTACTGAGTATGTTATGGTCGGGCTTGACCGACTTTCTTTCTTGTTAAAATTGGTCCGCTTATCAGTCAAAAAACTATTATATCCCTAAGATAAGGTCATAGACATTTTATTCTAATTTAAAGTGGTCAGCGAATACATTTGTCAGAAATTTCGAAAACTAGTTGAAGGTTTGAGGATTTTGGGAGAAGGATTCGGTTCGAACCTTAGTTCAGTTTATGCTTCATACAATATTTATCATTTTTGTGTTCTATGTGTGGTTTAAAAATCGCATTTTACATAAAAATTTACACAAACCGAATGGGAATCGCGTGGTTCTTGGATCGGAATCAGTTAGTAGAACACATGGAAATATGCAATATATTATTTGCTGTTAAGTAAAATTCCATTTCGTAGTTTTCCTTAAAAAGAACTACAAATATAGTGTTAGAATCTTGCTTTTGAGAATTACTTAAAAAGTTTAAGAGTTGAGTAGTTTAAAACACAGTGGCTATTATGGGTGGGGAACGTTTTTCCATATTTTTTAATCCACATTGCTGCCTATTTCAGGTGTCAGTCGCACCACCAACCATATAACAGAAGAAATCGCTGGGCAGATGGTTAAATTTCTGTATCTTATAATTTTTGTGGGAACAGTTTCGTGTTCAGCTTTGATTTGTAAAGAGGTTCGGTCAAGGTTCGGCTCACTGTAAAATAAAAGTCGGAATTCCGGGTTCGAAACGGTTCGGCTCAAAACCGGCTTGCAGCAGGGTCATGTCATGTCTCCGACATCGTCATAGACAGAAGGATCGCTACTTTTCGACAAATAGAGTAATCAGGATTATTAATAGGAAAAGGATAGATAAAATTCAGACGAAGAATGGTCAAGTTATGAGCACAAGAATGTTCGTCGCTGCAGCACAGCAGCAGAGCGCTGCTTTGAGCTGCTACTGCAGCATTAAAACTTCTCAGTGTATGTACATATGTACATACATAAAATGTATGTATGAAACTGAACTTAAATAACATTTTTTTATGCAGGCCCATGTTTCAGGACTAGCCTTTTTTTGATAGGAATCTTTATACTTCAGTAGTTTCGTATGGTGCAGCCTTTGTGCAGCACAAAAACCTAGCTCAATGTACCACAAAAAGATTCTCGACCCATGACAAACCTCTCCCCCATGGCACACCCTTCATGACAGCGGCCCTCACTCACCCACCCTAAATAAAAGCCTTGCATGCAGCTGTTAAAACTACGCAGCAAGTTGATTAAGCCAATTGAAAAGCTAACCCATCAACCCTAAGACCAAATGAGCCACGTGCTTGGCAGACTTTTTTTTTGCTCATGACGCAGGCGCAACCCTCAAAAGTAGATACGCGCAGCTAAAATATAAAAATAGTTTTTCCTGCTGCTTTCAATTCAATGTTAAATAGAAAAAAATTCATTAGAGCTGATCATAAAAAAACGAAAATACTGCTCTCAATTTGTGGAAAGGAAAAAATTCACTTAAAAATTTGATTAAGCGTTAAAAAGCTTAACAAATTGCTACGGAAATATATTTCCAACACAAAGAACTAGACAACAAATACGTAGAATCGTGACTTCCTGCCTGTCATAAAGTTTGGGAAATATAAAGAAGAAAATATAATGTAGACACTGAAGAAGAGGGTGGCGGAGGTTGGGGGCGGGAGTAGGCGCGTGACATTTTATGGCTGACAGCAGGCAGAAGACGAAGCGATAGCGCAGAGCTGTCGACCATTTGCCCATTTGTGGTTTAATTAATGACAGCCACATTCACATCCACATCCACACAGCTGAGGTTCCTTCTTACAGCGAGTTCTCTTTAATTTTCAATTTCTATTTTATTTGCTAATCGTTTGTATGGCTTTCTAAGTGCCTAGTTAGCATATGACCGAGGCTACATACGAGGGCAGAAAATTAGACGTCCGTCTTTTAATGTCATGATTGGATGATGCTTAATTGCGTTAGCATTGATGTAACTTGAATCAAAGAGAAGCTGGGTTAATAGTTCGGAATGTTTAAATTTCAAGTATTAAATGTTCAGTTCTTAAATTAACTCGATTTAACCTTCATATAAATCCAATAATTCTTCATTTAGGTCGAAGAACTTACGAAAACATTTTCAAATCATTCTTGAAATCCAAACTAAAAACATCAAATTTGTTCAAAAGGCCAAAACTTACACTGATCCCGAATTTTCCCTTAAATAATGTATGTCTCTTTAGTCTTGATGAGGCGTCCATTGGATGTTCTGTTGAAATAGGCTAACCTCTTGAAAATACGTTTAAAATGAAACATATTTACCTTTTATCCATATGCTTAATCATAATGATCGTTACTTAATTTATTTCAATTATCAACTTTTAGAATCGACTTAGTTTAGGTTAAAGGCCTATATCCAGCACTGCGGAAAATTCCTGCCAGGAATTTTTCTAATTAATTTGAGTGTGTGGAACCCAAATAAAACAAACTGTCGTTCAGAGCGTTTTCTGTCTCTCTCTCTCTAGTCTCTGTCTCCCGCTCTTCAAGCGTTCTCACTGTCATTCGCTGGCAAGCATATATAACATTAATGAATTTAAGAACTTTAAACACAATTACATGTATTCCACCTTTTTCATTAATTTGTGCTGCAACACTTTCTCAAGAACTTTTCACAGAAGTGTTGTCAAAATGCTTTTTCTCTGTGGCTCGCCAAAGACATGGTATTGCCTCAACTGCTTATATTAAATTAATCTTCTTCTCACAGTTTTTGCCTCCATCTTGTGACAAATCACTTCCGATAATTGTCAGCAATATATTCCTGGCCTGAATATCAGCTGTTTCTCGTTCCACAGACGCTTCCGAAACGCCGTTATTGATACGCCGCTATCTATAAAGTGTGGATTTCGTTCGTGTTGCTGGATACACAACAAACGAAAAAGCAAACTAAAAATTCCTGGCACAGTTTTTTTTATATGAAGTTTGGCAGGAATTTTTAGTTTCCGCTGTGCTGGATACCCGGCTTACTTGGCACTAGATCTTCCAGGAGCTGTTCATCTATACTAGCTCTTAACTGCTCGTTAAACTGATACCTGAGTTGCTGGTACAGCTAGTATAGTAAAAGGAATATTTTATAAGCCTTTGTTATTATGACCTTACCAAAATGTTCAAACATGGATGTAATCTTGGACAATTTTCAAAGGGATCTATAATATCATTCACAGATTATATATTTCATATTAGTTTATAGCTTTCATAAACTTCTCGACTTCGCAATCAGACGTTGAGTCATTTTTTTTGTCAGATTTTGAAAACTCGCATTAAGCATATTAAATTGGTGAACCGAACCTCATTTTTATGAAAAAGTGGTCCGGTTCGGGTTCAGGTTCGAGGAGTCAAAAATGTAAGACGCCTGGTTCATGATCCGGTTCGCGAACCCCAAAAAAGCCGAACCGAACCGGTTCTCAGGGGTTCGGTTTCGGACCGGTTTGCAGCCTTGTGTGAAACGAACAAATATAAAATTGCAGGATGCTAACATTAAAAACAAAAAAGTTTTTCTAACTAAGACTGTTTTTCAGTTTCAGTTAGAAAAACTTTTTTGTTTTTAATGGTAGCATACTGCAATTTTGTATTTGTTTATTTCACATGCTTCTACATAATTTTAAAATTTTTTGGCGAAATCGGATGACTATATCATATAGCTCCCATACGAACGATCGGTCGGAAAATGGGAAAAAGGGTATTTTTTGAAATTATTTAAGCCTGCATTATTAGCAAGGGTATATAATCTTCGGCACAGCCGAAGTTAGCTTTGCTTTCTCGTTTTTCTATATAAAAATAATTTAGTATTTTTACAAAACAGTTGTATAACATGAATCTAGGATTTTCTGAGCTTAAAACATTTTCAAGATAATCGAAATGATGTTTCTAAATGATGGAGCACAACGTTTTCAAAATTATACAAACTATCTTAAGTTCTGGAGAGTATATTAGAGTCAGACGTGGTCGACTTCCCAACTTGTTTTCAGTTGAAAACCTTATAGGCTTGATTGATAATAAGTTTCTATATAAAACTCAGTCAGTAAAATGTGTTCATAATTTAGTGTCTTGCTTTGCAGAACCTGTTTCAGTTAATAGGTACTAAAAATTCATTATTTAAAACTTTTTGTTGTTATTTAAGTATAAAGCCTGTTCGTTAAGAAATTTGTATTGTAAACAAACTCACTTGATATAACCCAGAAGTCAGCACAGCGCACCCTTTTCATAATTTCACCCTTAAACTAAGATAGTTAAAATTTTATTACGTATTTGCAAATATTTAACCCTTCAAAGCTATCGACACGGAGGACCACACAAAATACAAGCACTAAACCCATCCGCCCACATACGGCTATCGTTTTTCATTGTGCAAAATCATTGCCGAGGGTGGACAGTTGTGAGGTGGCGGGGCGGCTCAATTCATTCGATTTTACTGTGTGCTGCTGGTTGCCTTTGCCTGACTAATCAAATTACTTGCATTTCATTAGCCAAGAAGGTAACCAATATTGTTACATCTGGGTTAAAATCGATGAGAGAGATATAGACTAAGGTATTATTTACAATAAATTTTCATATGCATTTCATTCTCATTCTCATTTTAGCAACTGACTCACACGTCGCGTTCCCCCTGCGCGTGTCTCTTAGTTTGGTGGATTTTTGCATAAAATCAATAAACGGACGACGCACACACAACTCTCCCTTGTGACTTCCAACTGCCGCGCAGCGGAAATATGGCCCATAATATGCCTAACGAACGCCTCAAATGGCTAATGCTGTACGCAGCTGTTGCCTTACTTGGTGAGTAATTTTTTTCTAAATAATTTTCACTGGAAACACTTTGGAAAACTATTTTCCAATTCAGACACTTGAAATTTTCATTAATGCCAAAAGATAAATAAACTAACAACAAAAGATTATAAATCATCAAAGTGGGATGCAGTGATAGATGGGTGGGTATAATTCCAAAAGTTGGAAAAAAACACAAAATAAAAAAAAATATAACAAAATTTATATGAATTTACTAAACTAAATTTAAAGGTCCTTTTTCTTAAGAATTTTTGAAGGGAAGGGGGTTTGATCTAACTCTGATCTCATCTCAGACAAATAATGTGTGACTTGGCTTCCAATTCAATGTAATTATCAACTAATTATATATCTGAAGCAGAAATCGTTATTTTGTAATTTTTTGCCACTTTCATTATCGAATTGAATTGTTTTCGCCTTCTCTCCCAAGTACTTTTACTTTTGCTGCACTTTTCCTTTGCTCTTATCTTTCGGTGACACACAATCTGACGTTTTTTCTATGCATTTTTAATTGCGTTTACTTTACATTTACATTCCGTTTTGTTTCATTGTGACTTTTGTGACTGGGTTTGCATTCAGATATTTACTCGACTCCTACACAAATAAACAAATGTTTGTATGTATATGTTTGCTCTGGGGCAGATAAACAAATGCGGTTCATTGCCTTGCCCTCAAGTAAATGTGGAAAATTGAGCTCAAATGGAGGCAGTGGGAATATTTAAAGCTGCGGATGTGCAAATGAATTGGTGCATTTTAGTAGGCCAAATGTGAAGTATACAAAAATCATTTACAGATTCAATTCCAAGTTTTCAATATCTACATATCTGATTACAATCTTAGCTTTTATAGAACTTTTTGAAGGACAACTTGAAAGGCCCTCTTTTGACCATACCAATGAAAAATAGGTCCTATAAATCAATAAGGAAAGCAAATCGGCCTCAATATAAATTCCATTTTATTACACAGTTAACTCTAAGCTTTCCAGTACACTTTACAAGTGGGGTTTAAATGGCTCTTCTAGGTTCAAAGCTTTTGATTTGGAATAAACTTGGCAACAAATCGACACAGCATCTTGCATCAAGCTTATTTGATCTTAGTGGATTAGCCTTAAAAATTGAGTCATTTCAAAACTTTCTTAAGCAATATGCTTTCAGAAAAAGAAGCTTAAACTCTTAAAATTATGAAAAGCGGAGCCGAAGCATAGCAAGTGACTATAAATGAGACTTCAAATTGAACAAAAAGTAAGATTGGTGCGAGCGATCACCGTTTGCTTCCAAGCTTTCATAATAGGGCTAAGGGATATAATATCGAAATATTGATATTTTTTGTTTGTGCAAAATTATGTAACAGCCAGAAGGAATCAACTCCGACCACATAAAGTATATAGATTCTTGATCAGCACCAACAGCCGAGTCGATATAGCCATGTCCGTCTGTCTGCCTGTCCGTATAAACGCACAGATAGAGGTTTGACAAATAAGGGACATATGCTTCTAGTGTCTGCAGGTAGATCAAGTGTATTTTCAATTTTGGGCACGCCTCTTCCCGCCCCCGCATTTCTGAAAAAACGTCATATCTCCCACTGTTTTAAAGATAGATGGCTCATTCCTTTTTGACATATTTAGTTATCAGGATAACTTATCGAACCGTCAAAGTAATGTTGAAAGTCGGATAAACGGTTCTCGAGTTATGATCAAAAGACGCAACTTTCAGCTGCAACTGCAGCATTAAAATTTATGCTGAGCGTATAAGTTTAAATCAGGGCTGCAAACCTCGAAAATATCCAGAGGTATTTACTCCGGGGCTCGAACCCGTCAAAAAATTGTGGATTCTGGTTCACGGAGCGGGTTTGGAAGGTCACTGAACCCAGGTTCAGGTTCGAAACATTATTTTGACTGTTTTTGTTCTAATAACATCCAGATGACGCTCAGCGTATACATCTATTATAATTTAGTAAAATCATTATTCAATTCCCTCCCTTTTCGTTTGCATTACAAAGTGTCTCCTTTGTCTGTTAATTTCTCCTAATTGGACTATCAAATGTGATAAGAATTTCAGTGAGTACGACTTCCCTGTCTTATCGGTGCATTTGGTGGCAGTATACCAGGGCAACCAGACAAGGCAAGTCTTTCATCAAACGATATGAGTTCTAAAACTATGTTGGGCCATTCCATTCCACCATATCCAAACAATTTATTTGATTCGCACAAAATTTCAATTGTCTGCTTCCTGTTTAGATGCATTGCTCCAAGAGAACAGTGGTGAGATACAGTGGGGAAAGAGAGGAAAAGGAGAACTGTGTGTGTTTACATTGTTATGGTGGTCTCGCACAGCTCCATTACAATGTTCAGTGGTTGGCGAGTTGAATTTCAATTCAATTGAATTAAATGCGAATTAAATGCGTTGGAACAAAAGATGCAGTGGCTGCTCATATTTTATTTTTACTTTTGCCATTACTTAAAAATATATATATATATATATATACGTATAGTAAAAAAGAAACTTGCGGCAAAAATGTTTTCAATTAATTTAAATTGAATGATGACCCGCACAATCAGATGCCGTCCAAGACGCAGCTCAGGCTTGAACACACACAGCTTCTTGAATAAATTTTTATTTATTTATTTATTAGTTGTTGTTGTTTCTTTTTGTGTGCGGCTTTTATTGTTATAGATTAGGGAACCTTTAGGAGCTGTCATAAATAGCAGAAATTTGAGTAATTTTTATGGTTGTCTTGTTTTTTTTTTTTGTTTTTTGTGTTGGTTCTCAATTCCATTTGATAATTATAAATTCATTGCATGTAATTCCTTTAATTTCAACACCCCACAAAACAGAACTTTTTGTCTGCGTTTTTATGTTTTTATACCCTTGCAGAGGGTGTATTGAAATTGTATATAGAAGGAAGCATATTTGACAACATAAAGTATACATTTTCTTGATCGACATGACGAGCTGAGTCGATATAGTCATCCGTCTGTCCGTACGTCTGCTTCTATGCCATCTCCTCCTTCAGTTTTAAAGCTATCGCCACCAAACTTTGCACGAAGTCTTCAGGTACAAATGCGCTGCATAACATAAAGCTGCCATAGGAACGATCGGTCGAAAAAGTAGTTCCAGTAGGAAAAACTTATTTGTTTTCAAAGCAATTATCTCCAAACTCCGTATTTACTGGTTTTCTATGCTTCTCCATGATTCTGCCAAGTTAGGTCGAAATCGGACATCTATATATTATAGCTGCCATAGAAAGTAAGGTTAGATATTCAATGTAAATCTTTTTAAAATTTTGTATATTTTTTTTTTTTTAACTTTCACACAATTCTTCAAAGTTTTGTCCAACACTAAAGGTTATAGCTGCCATAGGAAAGATCGTTCGAGAAACTAGTTATAGTGAAAAAAACTTTTTTGTTTTCAAAGAAAACGCCTCTTAACTTTGTATTTCGTAGTTTGATATGCTTTTTCATAATTGTGCCAAGTTTGGTCGAAATCAGACTTTTATATAGTATAGCTGCCATAGAAAAGTAAGGTTAGAAAAATAATCTTAGCAAGGAAAACTTTTTTGTTTTCAATGTAAAACTTTTTAAAAAATTGGCATATATTTATTTTATAAGTTTTCACACAATTCTTCAAAGTTTTGTCAAAATCGGATGACTATAGGTTATAGCTGCCATATGAACAATCGGTCGAGAAACTAGTTTTAGTGAGAACAACTTTTTTCTTTGAAAGAAATCGCCTCCAAACTTTGTATTTCTTAGTTTGATATGCTTTTCCATAATTCCACTAAGTTTGGTCGAAATCGGACATCTATATAGTATAGCTGTCATTGAGAAGTATTCTTAGTGAGAAAAACTTGTTTCTTTTTAGTGGAAATGTCCTTCAAATTACTTAGAAAAGTGTGCAGCAAGGGTATACAAACTTCGGCCGAGCCGAAGTTAACTTTCCTCAATTTTTTTTATTTTTAAACTCTGTAGGCGGAATTGCGTGACTTTTTCGAGTCCGCCAATTAAAATTGGAATTTTTTTTTGTATTTTTATTCTTGTGTATAAATATAATTTATTATTTTTGGAGCATTGGCCTAAGAATTTATGATGATCATGTAAAAACATTTGTGCGACAATCAAAGGCTTTGTCTTTGCTGAGCGCTGGAAACTTTTGCCCAGTCAATTAAGTCTCAATACTGAAGATGCGAATTTTTTTTATCTATTTTTTCTATCCGAAATTATAAATATTGCCTTATCCAATTCAGTTCATTGAAATACTCAATTGTGTATAATAACTCTGACCCAGTTGAAGAATTGTAAATGATGAAGCATGGGTCAAAATAGAAACTTAACAAATGTGTATAAATAATATACAAAAGTTGGAAAAGATTTTTAATAATGTTGTCGCTTTTTCATATGTTTTCAACACTCTCAGCCCGCTAATTAACCCATATAACCAACCCCCTAACACCTCATCTAATATCTATAATTTTCTTGCACAAAAGGAAATTGGAAACTAATAACTTCCGTTCAAAACAAAAGCAGACACAAAAACAAAGGCATAAAAGTTCAATAGGCTCACGCCCATTTGAGCCTAAAACGCCTTTCGCCCAAATTAGCTCACAACACGCACTCTGGTCAATGAGGTCGCAGCTAATGTATGTCCACGCCAGGCCCGGCCCACTCTCAACATAATTATTTTCATTTTGATTTAAGTTAAGTTTCTGTTCAATGAAACATCTGCTGCATATTAGTGGCCAAAAACCAGTTCGACAGCTGTTTAAGAACCGCCAACCAACAACAGGTCTTTCAATGTCAGTTTTACCCACTCATTCAGCCGAATCGTGTCGTCTGTCCCACTCACATGCCCACTGCTGAGAAGTTACCCAATTACTTGGCTAAAATGTAATTAGGCAATTTGATTCTTACAACAACATACAAAATCAACTTTCAATTAACCACGCAATTCGGTAGCCGTAACCACAACTTGTCCTACCGCGCTCGCTCGCTTACCAAAAACATGTCACGAAGATGACAACGCCTCCGTTTGATGATGGAAAGGTGACAGCAAAACCGCAACAAACCATAAGATACACAAGATACACGTGAGAGAGACCGTTAAGCCGACAGG
The DNA here is from genome assembly GCA_035044965.1 of Lordiphosa andalusiaca. Lineage (NCBI taxonomy): Eukaryota > Metazoa > Arthropoda > Insecta > Diptera > Drosophilidae > Lordiphosa > Lordiphosa andalusiaca. The sequence continues at coordinate 253,003 of JAWNNM010002499.1, read as the reverse complement.
AGACAGAAATGGGACGGGCCACCACGTGGAATTTTGTTACTTTGTTGGGAGAGTCTCAGTATGGGGATGATGATGATGATGATGTTGCTGACTGGGTGTAGACAACAGTCTGGGCACAGTGGGGCCGCAAATAGGTAAATTGGTTAACAATTTAGATATATTATGGCCAAGTTTAGAGGTTAAGGGTTGTATCCAGCACTGCGGAATTTTTATTTCATAACATTTTGAATAGAAACACTTTGGCGTTGCTTTGATGTTCATGTGTTGCCATTTAAATAAAGAAATGTGACGAAATAGAAATTCCGGGATGCTGAACCTTTCGAAAAAAAGGTATTTAAATTATTCAATAAGTCATCGAAATATTAGGGCTATTCCCGCAAGTCATTTTCATTCTGATTCTGGTTATAATTGTGTTGAGACCAGACAAAGTGTTAAAGTCAATCGGAAAATCACATAAATATATGAGATGGCGCATGAGAAGTAGGCTCATTGAGCTCTATTATCCGTTTTTTGGCAACTGGAACTCATATGAGATCTCAACAAGTGAAATTACAGATTTACCTTCTGTTCTTAAATTAAGTTTAATCACAACTTTTATATGTCTTATCCATAAACTCTGGAAATATTCTTTATTAGGCAAAAGCTCGTAAGATTAACAATGTTAAATTCAGGTCTACGAAAATAGGAACATCCAAGGTGATTCTATTAGGTTAAAAATAACTGGGGAATATGGATTTGTATATAAAATCAAACAAAATCTCTGAAAATTCCATTTAGTTTGAATTCGTGGCCAGCGAAGAGTCTGAAATAACCAAATCTACGATTTGTGGGATACTTTCTAATAAATGGATACGACAGACTTAAGTATTTGGCATCACGATAATAGGGGGTGTCCCGAAAATCTGTAGAGATTTTCGTAGAAACATTTTTATTTCGAACTAAAACTTTTTGCCTTTGTTTTTTAAGTTACTTTACATATAAAGTCCTCCTAGTTTAGTTTAAAGTCCTAAAGTTTATTCGAAATTCTGTAGCGATTTCTTAATGAATCAAAGAGAAGCCCAAAGAAAATGTTGTTAGTTTCTTTTGATTTTCCTCTATCTTGGCCCCACTGTATCATGGACATGACATGAGAAATATCTGCTACAAAGAGAGCAAGCGGTGAGAACTAAAAGTTCCTGGCGTTGACAAATGTGGGCGGCAGAGCCTGCTGCGGTGTTTCTGGGATGTCATTTAAGGAGCGAGGGTGGTTTTTTTTTTTATATGAAGCTTGCCAACAAATTTAGTGCAAGCACGTGTATGGGAATGTGTCAAGGGGGAGGCGGAGATGCCCACTTGCCAGGCGCAAACGATAGCGACAGTTGCAGTCAAAGTAAATATATACAGAAAACAACAAAAAAAAAACAGACCAAAGCAGACGCGCTTTGCATATTAAAATCAAGTTGACTTCGTCATCGTCTCTGGCGCATTAATTAAGGTCTGCCTGACAAGACGCCAAAAGACTTCTTAAAGATACATAAAATTATAAAAACACACGCAAAGCGAGCTACAATGGAAATGGAACTTTAAATAGCGTTGGCTGATGGTGAAGATGCGATAATAACACAGGCCAGCGAGTTGGCAGCACCAAAACGTGACTCAAAAAAAGGAGCACTCCCACCTCTCACCAAATTGCTGGCCGTACAGCTCGTTCGTTTAGATGAGTCGAGTGTCTGGCCTGATAAGTGTCACCTTATTCGGGCGAGGCAATCATATAATTTTTGTTTTCAAAATTATGTTAATTGTTTTCGTTTCTTTATGTTCTCTGGGCTAATGAAGTAAGGTGATGTTTCAGATTTAGATAAAGTTTTAATTCGGTTTGAGACGAACTTGGAAAAATTTAAATTTATTGAGTGTCTGTAGTAAAAACAGCAGATTTGTATCTCCAAAAAGTGGGAAAAAGATGCAGCACCAGAAAAACTCACCCTTCCTTTTAAGGGAGATGAGTGAAGTACGGCAACCAGGCGGTGGTGCTCCGCTCTAAATGATTTTTGTGTAGGCATCACCGACACCAGCAGCCACATAAATAAAGTATAATAATTTGTGCGTTGGGCTCTTCTTTTTTTTTTTTCTGAAGAGAAACAGAGGGTATGCATGGTGTTGTTGAAAGAAGGGTTAGGGGGAAAGGGATAATGTTTATGGGGATGCGTGCCTACAATGAGTTCTTAGTTATTAGTGCTCGTCTTGGACACATGGCGAAGTGTGAAGTAGAAAAACAAAAGTGAAGAGCTGTCATCTAAACACATTTTTTTTTTTTTTTGCTGAAGATTAAAAACTAACAAAACAATTTTCATTTTCACATTTCATTTCGGGGTGTGAAAGGACAGCACAGAGAGAGCAAAAAAGGAGAGAAAGAGAGTAAAATGTTATGAAATTTGCCGTCAGCTAAATGGTTTTCCAGTTTGTGGTGGGGCTCTGATTTAGGGGTTACTAACTGTCATATAACTTCTGAATAATGTAACGAAAAGCCGCTTCAGAAGACTCTAGAGCAGACTCTAGACTTGACCTCTTAAAATATTCGGCCATTTGGCTAATAGGTAATATTTTCTTAAAACAATTTCATAACGAATAAATTGTATAACAAGACGGATGCATATCCTTTATAAATGAACCAAGACGACTCTATGATTAAAAAAACTTCTAACAACCCAAAAGCAATTGCTGGTGTTTTTGAAACCTCCTTTGTATGTTTTCAAATGTTGCATGTTAAGAATCTTCAGTCATGTAAAATATTACATAAATGCTCAAATATTAAATATTTAACTGATTAATATTATTTATTGTTTTTTCCGAAACGAAAACATTTTCAAGTTGTAATTTTCCTGTTAAAGACTCAGACACTTAAGACATTCTCGCAAGTTGAGTTCAAATCCCAATAAATTTCCATTTTTCAATGTTTTTTATATGCGAGTCTTACGATATAGGCTTGCGATTTGGATCAAACTTGGCATAATTATGTGAATTAATCAATTTTAGACAGATGGCATGGCAGCTTTATCATATATTAGTCTCATTTTTATATTCTATTAAACAGAGCTTATAAAAATTGATTGTTTGTGGTGCAGCCGGTTGTGTGTGTGCAAGATGTCGTTGTTTTGATCCCGTAGGTATTATTGTACTTGCCCATATCTACGCCGTATAATAAATATTTTAACCATTTCCCAAGTTGTAAGTTCATGATTGATCCGCCAATTATGGCTGATTTGTATTCAATTGTTTAAGTGGATGAGAAAATTTAGCTGGATCGTAATGATTTTGAATAAGAACTCCCATTAATCGAAGATACCTAAGCTATTGTATAATATTTGTTCAAATTTTGTGGCGGACACGCTTCTTTTTTTTTTTTTTTTTTTTGCAATTTACATCCTTTAAAACCACTCTATTTTAAAAGCGAAAATTTCGATGTTTCTGTGTGTTCTCTAGGTAGACTATGTTGTAGAGAAAAAAATGTTTCGAAATCAGATTTCTATCACAAAAATTGTAATATTAACCAAGGCTGCAAACCGGTCCGGAACCGAACTCCTGAGAATCGGTTCGGTTAGGATTTTTTCGGGTTCGCGAGCCGAACCATGAACCAGGCGGCTTACATTTTTGACTCCACTTTTTTGATTTAAGTAATTTTTTCAACGATACATTCGAAAATCTCCAGCAAAACATTGTTTATTACTTTCTAAGATAAACACCTTCTGGAAGATATAATGCTAATTAACTTAAACTAAGCAATTTCTAAAAGCTGTTAATGTCACCTAATGGATTTGATAATAGAAATAACTTAAGTAATGATCATTATGATTAAGCATATGAATAGAAGGCATATATGTTTCATTTTCAACGTATTAATAAATCAGGGGTTCCAAGAACCGGTCCGCGAACCGAACCTTTTATTTTACAATGGGTTCGAACCCCCGGACCGAACCTCCTGGAGAATTTTTGAGGTTTGCAGCCTTGATATTAACCATTTATTACATTTTAATTTTAAATTGAAAGCTAAAATGTTTTCGAAATCAGATTTCTACCAGAAAAATTGTAATATTAACCATTTATAACATTTTAATTTCGAATTGATAGCTAGTCCATTATAGGTATTTGCGTTTTTTCATGTGTAAAACACTTTCTTGACATATTGATGGTTTTTAATCAGCATCAACAGCCAATATAACCATGTCTGTGCTTAACCCTCAATTTAAGCATATGCTTTTAAATAAAATGCTTAAATCTCGAAAAAGGCAGCTCAAAATGTTAGGATCAGATGAAGGTAAGACCCAACTTTTCTATTAGTGCTTGACGAAGTTTAAAATAGTTCGGCTAGCACTTTCTAGCAGATTCCTCTGACCGACCGCAGAGCAGACCAAGAGGTCTCATTTTGCCTCTGCATGTTCTCTCCTTTATCTTCATCATGTTTTAGAGGAATAATTTTCATATTTTAGCAGTTGAAACACCCTTTTTATTCCATCCCCAAATAAATTACTGCTGTTCATAGACCCCATAAATTGTGAGTCAAGCATGCTCCAAAGCAGCTCATAAAAAGTTTCGAGACACTATGTTATGTATACCCTTGCAGGGAGTATATTTAAATTGTTCAAACGTTTGTTACGCTTAGAAGGAAGCATTTCCGAACACATAAAGTATATATATTCTTGATCAGCATAAAGAGCTGAGTTGATATAGCTATAACCTATGTTTTAATGGTATCTCCTCCGTCAGTTTTAAAGCCATGTTCACCAAACTTTGCACGAAGTCTTTAAATACACATTCGCTGCAAATTTGTGGAAACCAGCAATATCGAAAATCTATATAATAAAGGAACTATCGGTGGAAAAACTACTTCTAGGTTGAAAAACTTTTTTGGTTTTAATGAAACCGACTCCTAACTCAGTATATATTGGTTAACTAAGCTTTTCCATGATTCCACTAAGTATTACCAAAATCGGACAAGTAGTATTATAGCTGCCATGGAAAAGATATGTTTTAAAAAAAGGTAAACTTTTTTATTTTCAATGGTAGAGTTTTCAAAAATTGCATCTACTTATTTAATGTTCTTTCTCACAATTCAACAAAGTTTTGTTAAGTAAGAAAGACCATAGCATATGGCTGCAATAGGAACGAGCGGTCGAAAAACTAGTTTTAGTAAGAAATCTGCTTTAATATTGGGTCAAATGATCTCTGTAGATGTGCCATCTATTGGGAAATCACTCAACTAGCACTCTTCCATGATAAATCTGCTGAGGCCGCACATTGTGAGCACCCTACCTTGATTGTTGTATCAAAGCGAAAATGAACTTTTTCAATGTTTTTCATTTAAAAACTTTATTTTTCTAAACTATACGAGCAGCAAGAGTATATAAACTTCGGGGAAGCCGAAGCTAACTTTCCTCTATTGCTTTTTTTATTTCTATATTTAAGACTTTGTCTGGGTTGAGTTCTCGAAAAATATTTAAAATGTTTCCCCAGTCTGTTAATGAGCTCGAAATGCATGACAAATGTTCTTAATAGCCTAAAAGAAATGCAGTCAAGAGACTCTTTTAATGTTTTAAATGTTGAAATATTTGGGTGAGGATTGGAAAAGAATTTGGTTCACAGCACAATCAATGTTGCCAATTTTCAGCCCCATTTTTGTGGCATTCCCCACGGAATAAATAAAAACTTTTTGCCTGCTGCAGTTGTTCAGCTGCAGTCGCCGTCTTGACAATTTCTCATTACTTTGGCACTGGCATAATAACTAATAATAAACCATAGACAGGCCATTAAAAATAAATCAAGTATAGGGATGGAAATCTATTGAACCAGCAGCAGCTGGGGCACATCCAAAGCTGGAGTGGTCCTCTCCCCTTCCCTCCATTGATTGTTTAAACAAACGACGCCGACGCGTGTGATATGCCTCAATCGTCGAATGCCAAGAGATGGGATAGAGGGGGGGAAATGGGGATAGTGTAGTGCATGGTGGATATATCGTGTACCTCTCTAGTGCACATCAATCATTTGTAATTACACGCAGTCATTTCTTTTCATGGCTTTTCTTTCTTCGTTTGGTTAAAACGGAAATGGCTTTTATTTTGGCAGGCCAGTTCAGTGATCTCTGATCTGTTTGTGCGTGTTTCATGACAATTTATGAGAGCTTTGAAGGGGCCCGAAAGATAAGTGCAGTGTGTTAGGTAATCAATAACACACATGTGGAGAAGAAGAAGCCGAAGCAATATGAGAGAACATAGTTCTACAAAATAAGTATCATCTTCAAGTTTTGAGCCAAAAGAAATCTTTCTCAGCTTTTTTTTTTATATATGTGTGCTCACTTTGGTGTTCGTTAGAAGACGTGTAGGCTAGGTGAAGTGACCATTTTTTATAGACCCATATTAGATTAGTAGTCGCAACTGTAGTGGTACACGTATTGACATTATACATTATCGTTCTAGAAAACCATTAAACACATCCACTTTATCTTGTTTGCTATTTGACAAGTGACATTAATGCTATATTACTACATCAACAAATTTTGACGTCAGTTGTTTGCGATCATGGAATGGGGCTCGCTCGAAAAGCCCGTCTTTGCTATATCGGTTTCGTCGAAATCCACTGCGCAAACAGAAAATCGTGTCTAGTGCGATGAACATCAACAAGAACAGCATGTCGTGCATCATTAAACTTAACTTGGGACTCAGTGATCAAAACAGCATTGAAACCAAAACGTAAGACAAATTTGCAAGCATTGCCCTGCCAGTGCGCGAACAACAACAACAACAAGATTCCGCTCCAGCTCACAAGTCAAAAACGACCAAAAATTCATGTACCGAACTTCATTTCTATGGATGATGGGCCTGCTGGTAGCCCAGACCTGAATCCATTGCACTACAAATCGACATTCAAGAAAAATTTCCCAACGCATGAGGTGCGCACTGCGATCGATGAACAGCCAGAGGGATTTCAGCGTTGCTGGAGCACAACAGACTCTGGTTGAGCTTTACTTTCACATAAATGAACATATTTTTATTTCATCATGTGAATATTTTACAATCGGAAATCGGTAGTAATTTTCGTGTCGTATTTTCCTAAAATTGAGAAGTACTTGAGCAACAAACAAGTGCTTAAGAGTGTTCTGAAACTTACCAACCAACCAAAATGTTCAACAGTATTACGAAATGATGATCGTATGATCGTGCAAATGTATGTGAACAGGCAGATGGAAGCATCTCCGACCCCATAAACTATATATATTCTTGATCAGCATCAACAGCCGAGTGCAATTGGCCATTTCTTGGAATTCCTGTCCATGAATCGGAAAACTAATCAATCAATTTGTTCTTAAAATCTAAACAGATTACCTTAAGTGAGCAAACGTATCTGGTTGCATGAGGCTTTCGAAAAAATGCTGTACTATTATAAAGGCATCGGTGATTAGGAATGTCTCTTTCTTTCATTAGATTTTCTTCCATAAAAGACACAATGAAGCTCAGAAATAGTTCATTGTAAGAATTGCTTCCTAAAGCATGAGGCTCCTAAGCCTCATAGGTTAATCTTTATTTATTTATTTGACAGCTCTAATATGAAATTAATTAAAAAAAAGTAATCTTTTTTAAGAACCCTCAGCTAAGAGTGACGCTCATGCAATATCTCTGTAATGACGCAACACTTGATCAGCGGAAATGTTTCTAGTTTTGAATATTCTCGTTGGTTTTATATAATTTAATGAATCGTCAATGAATGTAGAATGGTTTTAGGTATGTATAATTCTTCACACTCCTCCCCTCAATCTCACATCTCTATAGATTTCCTAGGCTGCATCAGATATACTGCAGGTTTCGTACCAAAAATCATGTGACACTTTACGACCTTAACTTAAACTTGTTGTGTTTCTCACTTTCAATTTCAGCCTTGCATAAAAGGCATATTTAGACGTGAAGACGCCTACCTTTGGGGAGCATATGATATATTCCAGAACAGGTCAAAATATTCTTAAATATGTCTATTAATGACAGGCACAAGTGTGAAGAGTATCACATATTGAGCATTGCAAAACTTTGTTTACATTTTTGTGATACAATTTTTCATCAGCCGCTCCCAGAAACTTAAACTATTTGTGTCTGCTTACTGGCTAAACAATCCATCAAAGTACAAAAAAAAAAACAACAACATATATTTTGCTCAACCCTTGAAGGTGTCATATATTGACGAATCTTTGGATCAATATTTTCTTGTTGGCTTTAATTCTATCCACATTTTTTATTCGCTTGGCGCCGCCGTCATTCAATACTTGATTCGCGTGTTTCGTCAAGTTCTTGGTGCCTCTTTTGTGTTCCTTCCTGGTTTATTGGTTTGCTAAAAATTCAATTCAGTTTGAGCTACTGTTTATGTACCGTGTATTTCTAGCAGCTGTGCTAAGTGCTGAGCTGAGTCACACCCTCGCTCTCTCACTGGTTGTGGGCCGCCGGTTAAAGTGACCTTATCAACGTTTGTCTGCTTTCTGTGTGTGCACTTGGAAATGTTAAATAGTTTGCTCAAATAAGTGGAAAATTGCTAAACTATACAAATAATTAACAATTTAGCAACATAACTTGGAAGAATTCGCAGCAACTTAGACTTGCCGGCAGCTTTTTTGCTCGCTTTTTGTTTTTGAACCGGTTTCGTTTCTTTTATTGTGCTTTAAAAGTTTTGTGCTGGAGCTTACAGTTTTTTTTTCGCAGTATTTAAGAAAGCACCTGCTGCAAAATCAGACAAAACTTGCAAAAACAAAAATCTGTAAAGGGTAAACGAGAAATAAACAAAATTAGGGCCAGGTGCAAGTTGAAAATCAGCAGAGAAATTATGTTGTTTACCTGCTCAACAGGTGAGGGGTAGAGGAAAGGATAGGAATTGAATATAAAGAGGAATCTAATTTAAAAATGCTTCGAATAGGTAGTTCGCAGACATACTTAACATAGATATAATTGGTGCTATACAAAAAGGCAAGCTAAACCCTTAACTTTTCTCAAGAGAAGAAATACTGATCCAACAATTATACAAGAAATGAGCACCAAAATCTCCACATTTCGGCCCAAGAATTTTCCTTAAGGTGACAGGTACTTAAAACCAGACGATACTAGGTCAGCTATATCATATACTACTCCAATCCGGGCGTTTCCGATCAGCTTTGCCAGAATATGAGAGGGGAAAAGTAGCTAGACTTACAAAAGTAGTTGCAATAAAAAAGCTAATAAAAGAGGCTAAAAAAAATTAATAAGGGTCTAAACTAAGAAAAATTACGATTTTTATACCCTTGCAGAGGGTATATTAAAATTGTCCAAGTGAGTATCGCATAGAAGGAAGCATTTCCGACCACATAAAGGATATATATTCTTGATCAGCATGACAAGCTAAGTGGATTTAGCCTTGTCCGTCCGTCTGTTTTTATGCTATCTCCTCCGTCAGTTTGAAAGCTTTCGTGACCAAACTTTGCCCCAAGTCTTCTGGTACAAATACTATGCACATTTATCGAACCGGCTAGATCGGATGACTATAACATATAGCTGCCATTGGAACGATCGGTCGAAAAACTACTTCTAGTAAGAAAAACTTTTTGGTTTTAAATGCATATGTCTCCAAACTCCGTATTTACTAGTTTATAGTGCTTCTCCATGATTTTGCCAAGTTTGGTCGAAATCGGACAGATATATAGTATAGCTGCCATAGAAAAGTAAGGTTAGAAAAATAGCTTGAGCACGAAAAAATTTGTTGTTTTCAATTTAAACCTCTTTGGAGTTGGCATATATTTATTTTATAAGTTTTCACACAATTCTTCAAAGTTTGGTCAAAATCGGATGACTATAACATATAGCTTCCATAGGAATGATCGGTCGAGAAACTAGTTTTAGTGAGAAAAAGTTTTTGTTTTCAAAGAAAACGCCTCCAAACTTTGTATTTCCTAAGTAGGCTTTTCCATAATTCTACTAAGTTTGGTCGGAAACATCTTCGAGCCCGCAAAGTATATATATTATTGATGAGCAGAAACAGCCAAGTCGATAAAGCCATCTGTATGTCTGTAAAAACGCGTCGATCTCAGAGACTGTAAGAGATAGAGCCTCAAATTTTAAGATGAAGTTAGGTGTATACCGTACGCAAATCAAGTTTGTTGATTCAGATTTGGAAAATTCTATTATGGCTATTATGGTTGGGGATTTGAACAGTAGTTCCTAATTCTATTCTAGGTTTTTCATTACACTTTCCTGTCCATTTTTGCTTAAACGAACAGAAATTTTAGGTTCGGAACAGGTACGGGTTCAGCTTGTATTTCAAAAGAGGTTCGGTTCACAGTAAAATAGAGCTCGGAACACCGATCTCGAAACGGTTCGGTTCAAAACCGGCTTGCAGCACTGATAAAGATATCAAAACTAGCTAAACAGACCATCTGCTAACCGTAGAATAAAGCTTAGACCTTATGCGGTTAATTTTTAAGTAACATCCAGCCCTCTCGTTTTATAGTCTTCGTATTAAAACTGGTCAAACAAGTGGGAATAAAGGAAAAAGAAAAAACGAAAGCGTAGAAAACGGAAAAGATAAAAGATGAACTAAAATTTTAAGCTTTTGTTTCTTTAATATTTCTAAAATTAAAGATCTAAAATAAAATGGTACAAGCTGGACTGTATTTTTCGCACTGCTACTGCCACTGCCCCTTCAGTGCAACTTTTTTCTCATTTCCTTCTGCTGATAAACACAGCGCCCCTCAACAGCTGCAAAATATAATTCATTTGGCGTTGTTTTGCCTTCTTTTTGCTTCATTTGCCAGATTCTTTTTTCTTTTTTGCCATCATGTGGCCAGCATATGTTCAATTATATTTGGTATACTCTTTTTTCCAGTTTCTTTTGTTTTTGTGCATATTTTTATTTATTGTATTTATTATTTCCAAGGAATTTATTTAAAATTCGTCAAGCGTTCTCGGACAATTTCCTGTCTCATATGAAAGTTAAGGAATTTCCAATGCGTAGACCTTACAAGGCAAACAATTGATCAAAATTGTAAATGAGACCAAAACTAATTTGTTAGAATTTTCAATGAGGCGGCACGGCACTCACGCACATGCACAATCCCAACATGTCACTTCAGATTGGGAGGGTGGGAGGGGTGTGGTCGATGTTTTGGCTGTTGTTGTCAGCTTTAATTAAGTCATTTCCCTCCACCCACCGATGGAGCGACACCTCAAATCACATCATTTTGCATAAGCTCCCCTTACCAAACAGACTTCCCGTTTTAATGCCCTAGTCTGGACCCACTGTGCGTTTATCGTTCGGTTTGTATGTATGTAATTATACACTCGGCTAATTTGTCGTTTTTCACTTTTGTAAAGTGAGCTAAGCTTTAATTAATGCGCGAGGGAAAATGATAAATTAGACAAAAAGCATTTCATTTGACCTAAAAAAAATATGAGAGCACCCAGTCAGTTGAAGGACAGTACAGTGAAACTTTGATGAAATTGAACACAAATTGCAGGCTCTCTCACGTCAACATGATGTCATGTTAACCAGGAATGTGCATTGGTTGGGGGAGGAGTGTAGGGCTTGTCAACACCTTATGGCGACTGCCTGGCATGTCGGTGCATAAAATTGCTTATGAAATTGTTTGCCAATGCAGAAGGTAGAAACATACACATACCAGCGCTGGTTCCTGGTTCCAGCCTCCACCAAAGTGTCAACGAACGATTTTTTGTTGTCTTTTGTTTGAGGTTTTATGGGATGTGGAGGGAAAACAGAGAAAAATAAAAACCAAACTGGTACTCCCCGAGTGGAGTCACTGATCCATGCCATTCAATTGTCCAAGCCAACAAAAGGCAAACTGTTGACAATTGAGTGCAGGGGGAGGGAGGGTCTGATGACTAATTCATGTACGAGTTTCTACACATACAAATTCACTTCCGCTACTTTAATTGTTGAACTCTCCTCTCTATTCCACAGCCACTGCCGGAACAGCGTTTGCTGCCAATCCTCCCGATGCCGATCAAAAAGGACCCGTTTTCCTCAAAGAACCCACCAACCGCATTGACTTTTCCAATTCCACGGGTGCTGAAATTGAATGCAAGTCCAGCGGTAATCCCATGCCTGAAATCATTTGGATACGTAGCGATGGCACTGCTGTGGGTGATGTACCCGGCCTGCGTCAGATCTCCTCCGATGGCAAATTGGTCTTTCCACCATTCCGTGCCGAAGACTATCGCCAGGAAGTGCATGCCCAGGTCTATGCTTGCTTGGCACGCAATCAATTTGGTTCAATCATATCCAGGGATGTACATGTGCGAGCTGGTAAGTTGTCGGTTAGGAAGTGACAAAGGTAAGAGGGCAGTGCAAGAGGGCATAAACTGGATGTTGTTGGGAAATAGGAAAGGGTCTATTATGTAGAAGAAAGATAATAAGGAAGGCAAATTTCTATTCAAATTTCAAATTTAAAACTAGTTTGCAGATATTTACAATAGAAAATAGAAGGTAAATAGTTCTAAAGCAGCGGTGGGCGCGAAATTTTAGTTGGGGATAAGGCAAACACCGGCAACAGACAAATCTACCCTTAACAAAGAGGCTAGAGTTCACAAGCGTTTTTATGACTATTTTAATCAGACCGTGGACTCAAAAAAGATCCAAATTTGATCTGAAATTTCATAAAACGATTGCTGGGTCACTTAGAAAAAATGGAATATTGCATTTGTTGCGAGATATCGTAACTTACATCTTTGACCCACCGAAGTTAAACCGTAAAATGGTTTGATTTGCATGTGGCTGTTTTTACGACCTTTTTGCTAAGTTAACCTGCAGTTTAAGCCGGCTCGAGGTCAAGTTATGCCTTCTCATAACTTTTAACCGAAACACAAAATACCAAGGGAGCGATCCCTCAATTATCAACGACCTTGGCCTGACGACTGCCAGTTCAGCAGCCGTCTCTCCACGCCTGCGAAGCCTTAACTGATTGGGAATTTCAGAGTAGCAAACAGAAGCCTTTGTGTTTGTGCGTTCCCAATGGTCTGTCCGTACAACGCTGCTAAATGGCCTGAGTTAATCGGATGGGTAAGGTTAGGTTTTTTCTAATTTTTCCCAATGCTACAAGTACAGAGACTTATTAATTATTGCATTAGTCGCGACTGAACAATCACTTGCTTAAACATATTACACAAATATAAAAGAAAGTGTAGAGAAAATAATTAGCTTATTCGTAACCTAATCTAACAGAGGGTGGGTTTGTTTTTAGTCTAGAGAATCAAAATGGAAAGAATCAATTTGGCAGATTACTCGACTGAAAAATTGCAAGAATTTGATGAATATATGGCTAAAGAAAAAAGTCGTGAGTGTCGTTTGGTATTGTGCTTAGAAAGTATTAGACCCCAAGTGTGGTTCACGTGTTTTAAATGTGCCATTAGTGTTAGAGTCGTGTCGTGTTGAACATATTTAAAACGCGCCCATCTCTAACTACAGATTGGTTTCGGCTCAGTGAATTATAGACATTTTAAACTATTGATTTGATTCAAAACATGTTTTGATAACTAACTGAACCGCGATTATGATTTTGTTAAGTGGTTCACCTTTTAAAAGTATTTATCGCCCAGAAAAATAACCTCATTTTAGAATTAAGTTTACAACATGAGGGTAGATCGCGTATCGGTCTCGAAAATAAACCTAACGATATACAAATACGGCTGTAGGTAGCAGTATCACTTCAAAAAAGTTTGCTATCTACTTGATACATGCTTCTCTATCATGACCGTATCACTGGAGTTCAGCAGAAAGATCAGGGAGAATGTAATATTGATCTTCTGCTAAACGCGGCCATAGTTTTGAAGAGAGGCCCAAAGAAAAACCATCTTGTTTAAGCTACGAACACTTGTCAAGTATACGTGAAAAGCTCCTGAGATTGGTGTTTTATTGGCGACTCAAACACTTTTGATAACATTGACGTCTTTATTAAGTTGTATTTTGAAAACAGAACTAAAAAACGTGTAGACATAAGAGTGCCGGAAAGCTATGTCTGAGGTGGTTCAGCCAACTCACCGACATATTATTCAGCTCGTCAGCTGTAAAAGTGTAGCTATATTGTGGTTTTCATTTCGGTTTGACATTTCAATAAGAGTTCGAATTAGTGGTTGGATGCGGTGCAGCACCCATTTGCCACACTTGTGGGCTTTTGTGGTGCACACCTGATTAAACGGTGAACCGCTGGGGCTATTCCTAGTACACTGAAAAGCTGCTTGGGAATTTTAAGCAATGCAACAGTTGTGTAAATCCCAAAAAGTATGCTAAGTAATTTTGATTTTAAAGAAAAGTTTTGGTAGTAAATCCGTATAAATCTTGTTCTATTTTTTTAAAAATTAGCTTTAAAAATTTAAAAATTAATGTTATATCTAGAACTACTATTAGAAACAACTATTAAAAAAGGCTTCCATTTAGCTCTAAGACAACTCCAAAAACTTGCACTGCTCTTTACCTAAAAACCATATTTAAATTTTCAGCAAGTCCTGTGCGTCGAAATGTATACATCACAACGTTGGTTTCGCTTTCTCTTCAAATCGGCGTTGTTCAGTTGCTCAAGCATTTTGAATGCAACCAAGTTTCACACACGTTTTACAAATTCTCACAGTTTCGCCAATGCCGTTTAAGGCACATTGGCATTTTCGCCTTTAAACGGCCGGTGGTTATTGGCCTCTGCCAGGAAGATGATGATGCAATTGTCGGGATAGCGTTAGACTTCTTCGTCGTCGCCTGAGTTAGGGTGTTAGTTAATGTTTATCGAGTTATAAACAGCGTCTGGTGTCTCTCTTCCGGTTGCCTAAACCAGAGCCTTAACAGGCCAAAGTTAATGACATTTTAACTAATTATGCTACAGCCCCGGCCCCCGTTCCACCTCCCTCCTCCCCACTCTCTACAGAGTTCAAGCGAGCTAAGTAGATAGCTACATAGTTGGTAGGTAGCTTTATTCATCATCAAGTTGACGTGTTCGTTGGCAATTATTGTCGTTTGCTTTCGCTTCCTATTAACTAAGTGGAATTTATCATGTCGAGGAAAAAGCAAAATATGCATGAATTAAGTAGAGAGGCGAAAAATTATGTTACACCCTGATAGCTGTCAGAAAATAAAAGAAATATTTAATTGAAATTTTGGTAAGGTTTCCAGGAATAGTGTTGGTTTTTTTTTGAAGAGAGCGTGAGAAAATACTTAAACTCCTCCTCCCCACTTACACATTTTCCAGTCGTAGCTCAGTATTACGAGGCGGATGTGAATAAGGAGCATGTCATACGTGGCAATTCGGCGGTGATTAAGTGCCTGATACCCTCGTTTGTGGCCGATTTCGTTGAGGTGGTGTCCTGGCATACCGACGCGGAGGAGAATTATTTTCCGGGCACAGAATACGGTGCACACACTTACATACATACATACATACAACTATTACTGCACGCAATTTCCCCATACCATCATAATACCATTTCGCATTTTCTTTATACCTTTATTTTCCCACCCACCTGCATTTAGTCGTTTCGCAACACTACGAAGAGGATATACACAAGGCGTTTGTCATACGCGGCAATTCGGCCATATTGAAATGTGATATACCATCGTTTGTGGCTGATTTTGTAAATGTCATCTCCTGGCATACTGATCAGGAAGAGAATTTCTATCCCGACACTGAGTATGGTGTGTGCGATCACAAGTTTACCCGAAATACAGTTTAACCACACTAATGTAACTGTAAAATACAACACACAATTAATTAACCGACACTGGTTAGGTCAAGTCGTGTCCCGTGCTCCGATCTCACTTGTTCCTTCATTTGGTTTCCATTATATTTTCCATTTCCGTTTGTTTTTGAACATTTTAGTCGTTGCCCAGTACTATGACACCGATGTAAATAAGGCCTATGTGATACGTGGCAATGCGGCTGTATTGAAATGTGAAATACCCTCGTTTGTGGCCGATTTTGTTAGTGTTGTGTCCTGGCATACTGATCAGAATGAGGACTTCTTGCCGGGCAGTGAATATGGTTTGTTTTTTTCTGTTTCGTTTTATCTGAGTTTATGTACAGTTGAGTGCTTAGAACTACAATTTTCCTCCCACCCCTTTGCTTTTTTTTCAATTTTACTTTTTAATGATCTCTTTCTTATCTCTGCGTGTTGATGAGTCGTTTTGGGAAGACCTTTTCCATGGGAAACTTTGTATGTACATACAAATTAAGCATTAAAGTGCAATTACACGCGCTTATACCCTGCATTTTTTCACACGCCCGCCACACGCAACGTCTGCCACTGCACTTTTATTATGTAATCTCTTTTTGTAGTGGTACAGCAGTTCTATGAGTCGGAGGTTAACAATGAGTATGTCATTCGTGGCAATGCGGCGGTATTGAAGTGTTCCATTCCCTCGTTCGTGGCGGATTTTGTACAGGTCGTGTCCTGGCAGGATGAGGAAGGTGTACTTTATGGCACACTCGACGAACAACAGGGCACGGGTATAGCAAACAACAACAAAAAAATAAACCATTAAAAGTCAGCATGTAGTTCTTAGGTAGCAACCCATATTCCCTTTCCTTGAAATCTTTTTCTAATTCCCTTATTCTTTGTTTCCTTTTTTAGTCGTTAATCAGTACTACGAGGCGGAAGTTGTTTCTGAGTATGTAATCAAGGGCAATACGGCGGTATTAAAGTGTACCATACCCAGTTTTGTGGCTGATTTCTTAAGGGTAGAGGCTTGGTTAGCCAGCGATGGAACGGAATATACGCCACAAGAAGATTTTGGTACCACATTTCATTTAAGGTGTTTTGTTGCGTTTAGTTTTAAGTAGCGATCCTGAACTGTTTATCCGACTTTATACTATTTCTCGTTTGGCTTCTCTTTTTGAGTTGAACTGGCGTTCCATTCCACTGTTTATACCATGCTATACGATTTATTTTCTTCCATATAGTTGCTAAGCGCCAGATCTGTCCTTAGTTTGGTTTCTACTTTTTCTTATTCAATTGCATTTTAGATTAAACATAATTTTATACGAGTTTCATTTAAAACAAAGCGTTTTGGAAAAGATTTATTATAGACTAATACTATCAATCAAATAGACCTAAAGTTTTAAGCTGCAATGGGCATTCTTTGGCCCGTTGCGCCCTTTCTTTCCGTCCTGATATTCCAGTCATTCGAAAAACCTTTACCATAATAGCCAATTCACACTACACACCATCGTAGCAGATCGATAGAATCAAATGAAACTCATGTTTATAATGTAGCCCATCCTCCATGATACAACAACTAAGTTAAAGCGCTTGCAGTGAGCGTCCTCGTGTTCTCTAGAAGCGTGAGGTTCTGCGCTGATGTTGTTTTTGTCGTTTTTTGTTCACTCCATAATTTGCGTCCACGTGAGCCGTTCGCTTTTTTTTTTGCCTGTTTCAGTCTAGATAGGCATAACCATAGTTGTTTCTGTCCAATTTGTTGAGTTTGTTTCATTCCCTTTTTATTCCCCTCTAGTTGTAAATCAATTTTATGGCGCCGATATTCTCATGGAATATGTTATCAAAGGCAATGCTGCGGTTCTTAAGTGTTCCATTCCATCGTTTGTGGCGGATTTTGTACGTGTTGAGTCCTGGATTGATGAAGAGGGCACCGAACTTCGACATTCTGATAATTATGGTACATCCTAAAGAGGCTTATTCAGTTTAGTTTTATTAAACAACTACTTGAAGAGAGAGATCATCCTTTTCCCCATTTTGTTCCAGTTATAATTTCTTAAATCCCTTCCCTTTTCCAGTTGTTAATCAATTTTATGAGGCTGAAATTATGACCGAATATGTTATCAAAGGAAATGCTGCGGTCTTAAAGTGTTCCATTCCCTCGTTCGTGGCTGACTTTGTGCGCGTAGAGTCCTGGATCGATGAGGAGGGTCATGTTTTGTCGTTTTCCGATAATTATGGTGCGATTTTGGTCTAGATGTGTGCTCTTAAACTTAAGTTAGTTTGTTAACTCCACTCCCTGAATCCCATGTAGATCTCTTTCCCATTTTATTTATGTTCTTATGTTTTTTCAATTACCAGTTGTTTCACAGTTCTACATCACCGAAGCTGAAAACGAATATGTTATTAAGGGAAATGCGGCGGTGGTCAAGTGTAAGATTCCCTCGTTTGTGGCAGATTTTGTACAAATTGATTCCTGGGTGGATGATGAGGGCGTTGAAATGAGGCGTAATAATTCGACCAGCAGTTATGGTACAGTCAAAACAAAACACGTTCTGTTGCTTTTAAGCTAAGTTTAGTACAAGTTTAGTTTCCCCTCATCCAATTGTTTATGATTTGCTTATATTAACTTACCCTACCCCTTTTTTTTGTCGCAGTTGTCATACAAACCTATGAATCGGAGGCAGATAATGAATATGTAATACGCGGCAATTCGGTGGTAATGAAATGTGAGATTCCTTCGTATGTGGCGGATTTTGTTTACGTTGATCTGTGGCTGGACTCAGAGGGTCGCAATTATTATCCAAATAATATTGAGGAGACGGGTACTTGAAATTTCTTATAGAATATAGCTACAACTGTTCCACTTCCATTTGTTTCCCTTGTTATATATGAGTTCTTTTATGACAAGTTTGGTTTTAATTAGCGGATTTTCAGAAGGACTTCTCTTGTTCCGATTCCAGTCTTTTCCCTTGGAAGACTTGCATTTATTCCAGTTCCCTTCATATTTTTCCCCCTCCAGTTGTGCATCAGTTTTATCAGACTCGCGTTATAGATGAATTTGTGCTACGTGGCAACTCTGCCATCTTGAAATGCCTGGTGCCCTCTTTTGTGGCCGATTTCATAGACATTGAGGCCTGGTTAGATGAAGAGGGAGTGGAAATTTTACGACCATTACCTGACGAATCTATGGGTAAAGCTTTGGGTTACTTCTTAGAATATTTAAGCTTAGATTCCTTCCCGTTCCTCTCCCGCAGACAACAGCAAAATAATTTCATTTCCTTTAAACCCCCTTTTTGCAGTGGTAAAACAGTTCTTTGAATCGCAAGTCTATGATGAGTATGTGATCAAGGGAAATTCAGCCATATTCAAGTGTCAGACGCCCTCCTTTGTGGCGGATCATATTGATATAACCGATTGGATTGATACCGAAGGCGGTGTCTATACCAAAAATATTACGGGTATTTCTCTAACTCTGTTGCTTCTAATAATTATGTACCCAAGCCGTAGAAACATGAAGGGGGGCCTCCCATTAAAACTTTCACCTACACTTTATGATTTTCCAGTTGTGCCCCAATCCTACAGCGTCAATGTCATGGACGAGTCCATTTTGCGCGGCAATAGCGCCATTCTCAAATGTCATATACCCAGCTTTGTGGCCGACTTCATAGTGGTCGATTCTTGGTTGGAGGATGAGGAACGTGAGATCTATCCGCAGGAAGATGTCACAGTTAGCGGTAAATTTTCATGTTTGAGAAACCATTTTAAATCCCTTGTTCCGCTCGCTGCTCTACCAATAATCAGGTCCTTTTCTACAGCGCTGTTAGGCTTTTCACTTACTTTCATTTCACTTTTTTCTTTCTCTTTTTCTTGCTCCCC
This sequence comes from Lordiphosa andalusiaca, assembly GCA_035044965.1. Lineage (NCBI taxonomy): Eukaryota > Metazoa > Arthropoda > Insecta > Diptera > Drosophilidae > Lordiphosa > Lordiphosa andalusiaca. The sequence continues at coordinate 233,441 of JAWNNM010002499.1, read as the reverse complement.
ATTCCACAAACTATCATTTTGTTTTTGGTTATTCCTTTCCCCCAAGCTCCAAGGGTCATTCCTGACTTACCCAAAATCCATATACACCACAGATCCCCACCCAACCCCTTCATGTAGTTGAAAAGTAGATTGTGTTTCTTGTAGTCTAGTGTAAATACAAAATAAAAATGCTAATAAATATTTAACCCAAAATTGTAAATATTATTAAAAGCATCCTACAGCTGATCATTAAATATCAAATAATCTCATTAATTTCATTGAATATATTGGCATTTTTGTTTGAAGCATGTCTAGAATTAAGTATTACTAAGGGTGCGTTCAGACACACTGACAGGTTGTTAAATTTTATCAGTTGCTGTCATACACGAAGTGCGTGTTGACTGTTCAGAGAAATGTGTGAGCATTCGCCATTTATTTGACGCAGTCTGAACAGCCTGCCAGTTAACTGGAAATGTGTGAGCATTCGCCATTTATTTGACGCAGTCTGAACAGCCTGCCAGTTAACTGGCAGCCTAATAGTGTGTCTGTACCCAACCTAAGGCTACGAAATTGTACGATTTTGAAAAATGTAAATACTATATAAATCAACTAAATGTTTATCTTACAATTTCTTGTCTATGCATAGAATTTTATTCAGATTGTAAACCAAAAACAACTTGGAAAACAAGCCATTAATTAAAATCTGAACAGAGTTCTTGTTTAAATAAAACTGAAGATATTTTGTGTGTTAATTTTTGTATAATTCTTCAGTTTTGTTTAGCTCACTTTTGCTTGCTTGTTAAAAACTTATGAAATAAAATTCAATTAACTGTGCTTTATAACCAATTTAATTGAATTTGTTTCATTTTCATATGTAGCTTTGCTGTACTTTAGTTGTAAGTCTTTGTTGTTGATGTTTCCACTAATACATTCTTTCTTATATATTTCTAAATTTTGAATAATTAGATGGCAAATATCTGGTTTTGCCCTCTGGAGAATTGCATATCCGTGAAGTGGGACCCGAGGATGGTTATAAGAGCTATCAATGTCGCACCAAGCATCGTTTGACTGGAGAGACGCGTTTGAGTGCCACCAAAGGACGTTTGGTCATTACAGGTAAGTTGGCCATGTTTGCCAATTATGCATTTTTCTCTTTCCATGTAAGCAAATGGAAAACTTCAGTTATGCAAAATATGTTTTTGTTTTGGAAACAAATAAGGTGCTTAACAAAATGATACGTTTTATTTTTTAATGTTGAATTTTAAGTTATTCAAATTGATTTTATAAAAAATATAAGATATTGCAGAGGTAGAGTAACAGATCTCAGAGATAAGAAATGCTTGCTGGCAGATCAATTTTATTTTTGTACCTTATTGCAAAGGGAATATTAAAATGGTCTAATTAAAGGAAAGATCGAAGCATATCCAACCACATAAAATAAGGGTTGTAGAGCTGCTTTAAAAAAGAAAGGTAAACTCTAAATAAAAATTTGAGCTCCAATTCCTTTTCAGTTCAAATTCCAAGTCCAATTCTTAGCTGTGTCTGTCCTTAAATTAGCATTATTCTTGGATTGTTTGTTAAGCTTTGATATACGTTTTATCATTTTATAGATTCCAAATCATTTGGTTAAGCACCTTATAAATAATTTAAAATTCTTGAAATAATGAATTTTAGAAAAAAGAGTGGCTGTAGCCTTAAAAAAGTTAACGAAAATAAACAAAAAATTTGATATTTTCTTGCTTTTCTAATTACTAAAGCGTACCTTTAAAATTTGCAAAATAACTGAAGTCTTCCTAACCGCAAGTAAACTTTATACAAATACAACAGAATACGGAATACAACAGACTTGTTTAATTTGATTTTCGAACTCAATTCCCAAACTTTAAAAATTACATCAAAAATTTAAATAACTTAAAAAATAAAACAATGCCACACACTTACATTGTCTATGACGAAAGCAACATGCAGAACGATGGGTCTCACCTAAATTGACCCAAATACTGTTTTTCCTCAAATACTGATACGAGGAACTTAGTTATCTACTTTGTTCTAATTTTGTATAAAGTTTACTTGCTTAGAGATTAAGTACTAGAAAAGTTACAAACCGTTTAAAGAAGGTTTGTGGGTTTTCTTAAAAGCAAGCATAAATATTTGGAAAATTGTTGGATTAAATATATAAATATACACACATATTCCAAGTATCTAAGCTAAGGCCAAGAAGAAGAATTACAAGTTCAATAAAATGTCTATTAAAAGTTTAATACTTCTTCTTTGTCACGTCAATGAATTGCCTAGAAAAAGCTGTAATTGATTGTTTTTACAAAATTGCAAACTTTTCTTGGATAATTCATCAAAATATTTTTAATATTAACACTTCAAAAGCCACAATATTTTGATAAAATTTTGTATATTGCACTACAACAACTGCAATCAAAACGATTTTTCGCTTAAAATCTCTTTCTTTGCTTGTAGATGGAAACTTTTCAAACTATTTATAACTTTGTTCCGAAATTTTTAAATAAACCTGCAATGAGGTCAAAAAATTGTTGCTTTTGTCAAACTAAATTGAAAACTGCCTGAATGTTGGGATAGGGTACTTGACAATGATATGAGCTTGAAACAAAGCCAAATAATGAGCTAAAATTGTGATAGTCAGTCAAGTGGTCCGCTTTTAAAGACAGAGCTTACAGTAATTAGTTTTACAAACAAAATTAAAGTCCTCTCAAGGCCAATTTTCATTGAAACTGTTTAAGCCCAAGGTAAGTCTTTGCACCAACACACTACTTCTAGTCTTAATGATTGTCTTTTCCATTTTTACTTCATTCACAGAACCAGTTGGCAGGGTTTCCCCCAAGTTTCCTAATACCTTAACCAGCAGCAGTTTTACGGGAGAAGCTGGAAGTAGTCTTACCCTGCTCTGTCCCGCTCAGGCCTTTCCAGCTCCCTTATTTAGGTACACTTTTTCCCTAATCCCTGTTTAAATATCTCTTTGAAGAGCCCATAGCCAGCGTGGGTCCACGTTTGATATCGGGAAATGATATAAAAGTCGTTCAGTATGCGGCTCATACTGCCATTACATTACTTTGTCCCGCTCAGGCCTATCCCATGCCTGCCTTTAGGTAAGGAGACCCAAAAACCACATCCAACTTAGGGCAGTTTAGGTTTCTCTTAAGATTTCCCTTGAGTATCTTATTTGTATATTCCCCGTTTAGAGCCCGTGGGTAGTGTGGGTCCTCGTTTGACCAGCGGTGATGAATCCCGTATACTCAGAATACATTTGGAACAGAGCGCCACCTTATTATGTCCAGCGCAAGCTTATCCCGTGCCTTTCTTTAGGTAAACTAGCCCAACATTTAGGTTATGCTATGAAATATGTGCAGTTTTCAAGAACTCTCACCCTTCAACATCTTTTCAAGAACCCGTTGGCAGCGTTAGTCCCAAAGTCACCGCAGGTGATGATGCCATTAAGATTCCCAAAGTTTCCAAGGGTAACAGTGCCACTCTTATGTGTCCCGCTCAGGCTTATCCGGTGCCTTTTTATAGGTAAACTAGCCCAACATTAAGGCATTAACTTTTATTTTGGATAAACATTCTTATTAACCAATTGTTCTGTAGAGCCTGTGGGCAGCGTTAGTCCCCAATTAAGTGGTAATGGCAATCAGGAGCATATAACACTTACCAGGATTCCATTGAGTCAGAGTGTTGCTTTAATGTGTCCAGCACAGGCATATCCAGTGCCCTTCTTTAGGTAATAAGCATTTATTAACCTTTAGGTTTCAATTCAATGACTCAAGCTTTTTCCGGTTAGTTTTTAAAGTAAAGAAAGCTTTGCTGACATCATGTGACTACAAAATATTGTTACTGAGTTTATTCGATGAATATAATTATTTTTTTTTAAATGTAGAACAAAGGTCAGTTCAGTACATTTTTAATCTATTTTATTCTATTTTAATCCTTGGTAGAATCGCAATATAAAATTCTTCTCTTCAATATAAAGCGTCAGTTTGCACTTACTGACAGGCTGTCATACTTTAAGGTGTCAATTGCTTTCATACATGTGTGAATACCTGCCAGAGGCAGTATTATATGGACTGTTGCCATTTTTGTAAGGAGAAATCTGTCATAATTGCCATGAATCCTACTCAGTCCGAACAGAATGAAAAGAAAGATATGTAGAATACGGAAAGGCTGTTTACACTGGCTGGAGTATTTGGTACTCTTCTCTAAGACAAATATGACTCAAAATATGTTGCCATGTCTAGAATTGTCAGTTCGGTGGTGTTGCTGTCCACATAGAGAATAAATTTACTTATATCACAGAAAAACCAGTCACATGTATTTAAAAGAACTCAAACTATTGAAAATTTGAAAAAAAGACACTGCTCTTTGGATTGGAAATGATATTTGCCAAGAACCAGAGACTTCACCATACAATAACGACTTCAATGGCTCAATGGCACCATATAAGTCTTTCTGAAAGAACAGAGATCGAGCTTTTCTGGTTAAGCCTTGTCTGAGAATGGAAAAAATGATAGCTTACGAATTGAATGGCTTTTTAGCGCATTGCACCAGTATATACAAATATAAATTGTTACTTATACACTTGCAATTAACCACCAGAGTGCTTTTTTAAACCAACCTTTTTTCTGAGCAGGTCCATATATAGAACATCGTGTATTTATAAGATAGTTTCGGACCTTCTAGACATATATAATAATACTACATGGTTAGTTATCCATCCTTGACCTTAGAAACGATTTAGATCAGATCAGCTCAGAGGAAAAACACTTTGTAGCACCGTCCGCAACCATGATGGGCAGCACTTTATTTCAGTCTGTGTTACATAAAAATATCCTCAAATTTTCAGTGGTTGGATCGACGTTCTTACTTGTTTCTTTAGGATCATATGTATATAATCCATCAGAATGTGTCTGAGACCAATTCTTTGCCACATTTTAAATTTCTCCAATTTGGCATTAGCTAGTTGGACAAACAGACAAATAAACCATACAACAGCCTAGTTATTATAGTCCTATTTGTACGTCTGTATGTCTGTCCAAACAGCACAGATGGTAAAACAAAACACTTCTTATACTTGCCGGCAGATTCAATTAATTTTCAATTTTTGCCACGCCTCTTCCCACCCAAGCAATTTATAAAGAAGGCCTCATCTCTGACACTTTTATACCTTTTGGAAATATTAGGTAATCAAAATGATTTATATATATGCCATAGGATTAGTAAACATCGGATGAAGGATAGTCAAGTTATGAGCAACAGAATGTTCGCGCAGTAGCAGCGCTTCTTGCATTATCAAAATTGATACTGAGAAGAAACTTTCGTTATATATGATCACTTGTTCTACGGGTTCCCTGTACCACTAACAGTTTTCCTTTTAGCAATTGTAATTTAAGTAAGTTTTTCCTTAGTTTTGTTCCTAAGATCGCTGGTTTCTTTCTTTTCTTAAAGAACCCGTTGGCAGTGTTGGCCCCAAACTTACCTCTGGCGATGACTCTCGTACTGTCAAAGTAAATCTCGCTGACAGCGTAACCCTACTCTGCCCAGCTCAGGCTTTTCCTGTACCCATTTATAGGTATGAATATATTTCCCACTTCAGGCAGTTTAGATTAAGAAATTTGGTGCCATTCCTATGTTTTTTTTACAGAACCCGTGGGTAGTGTTAGTCCAAAAATTACCACAGGCGAAGACTTTAAACATATTAAAGGAAAAAGTTCCCATGATTTAAGTTTACTATGCCCAGCTCAGGCGTATCCCCAGCCTTTTTATAGGTAAACAAAACATCCAGCAGTTTTCAAAGAATTCTTTTGCTTGTTACAGAACCCATTGGTAGTGTTAGTCCCAAAATAACCAATGCCGATGATTTGAAACACGTTAAAGTGAAAAGTTTGCATAGCTTAAGTTTGCTATGCCCAGCCCAGGCTTTTCCACAGCCTGCCTATAGGTAAATTTATACGTTTTTTACATGTTTTTTGTAGAACCCGTCGGTAGTGTAGCACCCAAATTGAGTTTTCTGGAACGATTTAAGATGATGCAAGTGCAGGGTGCCACCACTTTCAATATACAATGTCCAGTACAAGCATATCCCATGCCAGTTTTCAAGTAAGCTTTAGATTCTAAATACTTATCTCTCTTCAAGAACCCGTCGGCAGTGTAAGTCCCAAGCTCAATGTGCCAGATAAACATCAGTTTATAGATGTGAAGTTGACTGAAAGCTATGCATTACTTTGTCCGGCTCAATCATATCCTACTCCAGCTTTTAGGTAGGCCGACAACAAATTATAACATTTATAAATTTCTTTTTTCCATTCTGTAGAACCCATTGGCTCTGTCAAGCCCAAAGTAAATGTGCAGGATAAACTACAGACACGCGAGCTAACCGAGCGAATGGGTTTTGCTCTACTCTGCCCAGCTCAGTCATATCCCATGCCAGCATATAGGTTAGACAATTGGCCAATTTTTAATGGGGGGGGCGTAATTTTGAGCTATTATCTTGTTATTTTTCATACCATCAAAAGGCAGTTTTCTTAGTACAGTTTTTGATGACTAAATTGCTTACAGAACCCATTGGCAGTGTGCCACCCAAGGTGGGCATAGCGGATGAGCTGTCCAATGCTCGTGCCTTACAGGGGCAAAGCTTCAGTTTGAGGTGCCCAGCTCAGTCATATCCCATACCTGCTTATAGGTAAGACCCTACTAGAAACATTCAGACAGTTTTTTTTTTTAGAAAATATTTTATTAATGGAAATTTGTGGTCTACAGAACCCATTGGCAGTGTACCACCCAAAGTTAGCATGGCTGACGAATTCTCTGGTGTGCGTGCGGTACTAGGACAAGGCTTCAGTTTATTATGTCCTGCACAGTCCTATCCCATGCCTGCTTATAGGTAGGATTTTCAAGTGAAAAACCCCCCATTCAGGCAGTTTCTATTTTTCTCTCATATCTAATTTTAAATGTGGCTTCCAGAACCCATTGGTAGTGTACCACCAAAGGTCAGCATAGACGATGAGGTGGCCAATGCTCGCGCTTATGTGAACAAGAGTCTAAGTCTAAAATGTCCTGCTCAGTCTTACCCAATACCCGCTTATAGGTAGGTCTCTAGCCCAACATTCATTGAGTATCAAACAATCTTTTCAATTTCTCCCTAGAACCGGTGGCCTCGGTTCCACCTAAGCTAAATCTACTTGAGAGAGTGAGAACTATGGAAATATTATTAGGCACAAAATATGCCATGCAGTGTCCCGGTCAGGCTTATCCTGTACCCACAAATAGGTAAATCTAATCCCAGCATTTCAGTTTTTAATTTTAGATATTTCCCTTATTTATTTGTGTATCTACAGAACCCATAGGATCTGTACCACCCAAAATCAATAACATCAATGATAAGTTTCAATTGATGCAAGTTCCTTTGGAAAGCAATTTTGCCATGCAATGTCCTGGTCAGGCCTATCCGGTGCCCATAGTGAGGTTAGTCATAATCTAAAGCAATGTTTTCCGTGTCGATTTTGTTCAATTGTGGGCACTAGAATCCAAAATTTTTACACAGAAATAAAAAAAAAGAACCTCTTAACCACCCAACGAAGAGAAAAGTCATCCAAAGGATTTTCTTATTCTTGGTTTTTACAGACTCCTCCCTCTCTTCACAGAATCTGCATAATTTGATGTATGTTATTCCCAACTTGAACAGGTGACCCCGCATCCTACAGTGGCCCGTGCAGAGCCCTGTCAGGATACTAGGGGCTTTTCTTTCCTGCTTGGATTAATTTCTGGAACCTTTTAAGGTTACGGTTTAAAATAAATACTTTTGCCTATTTCATCCCTATGGTGTTTACCCAGAAGGCTGTTCTTGTCGTATTCTCTTCCTTTCTAAGGAGTTCCCTATTGGTGTGTTGGCCTATGCCCAAGTAGGGTTCCGGTCTCGACGACCTTAGTATCATACAAACAAAATAAAAGCCCGGCTGGTCTGCGATGCAATTTAATTTGCATTCCCCAACAACAATTTTATGTATTTCCTTTTACGAATGGCGCCGTTTTGTTCGTTTTTGTAAGGAAAATTAACAAGGCTAAAGAAAATTCTGAGAAATATTTCAATGAATCCCAAACGCTTGAGTCAACCCTCAACCCTCAACCAACATTTCAGGTTTTTCCTTTAATAATAATTTTATTGGCATAATTTCTATTAATTTTAATTCCCAGAACCCATAGGCTCGGTTCCACCCAAAATAAGCAATCTTCATGACAAATTTCAATTTGTTCAAGTAAAATTGAAAGAAGACTACTCAATGCAATGTCCCGGCCAGTCGTATCCAGTGCCAATCGTTAGGTTAGTTCTTCCCAGTAATCCCAAACCAACATTCAGCTGTTCAATGAGCGTAACTTTTAATATTTATTGAACCCTTCCTTTTACTCAGAACCCGTGGGCTCGGTAGCACCCAAAGTTGATACACGAGATGAGTTTACGTTTGCTCGCACAAGTTTGGGAAGTGCCAAGGCTTTAATATGTCCAGCTCAGTCGTATCCTATGCCCGCTTTTAGGTAAACCAACACTCTGGTAGTTTTTTGACTCAAATCAAATCTTTTTCTCGTTGCTAATGTAGAACCTGTGGGTAGTGTGGCCCCCAAGGTAGATATTAAAGATGAGATAAATTATGCTCGTGTCGTGTTAAATCATAGTCTGGCCATAGTTTGCCCAGCTCAATCTTATCCAGTGCCCGCTTTTCGGTAAGCTGTAACATTCAGGCAAATGTTTTATATTTTTTTTTTGTGATTAATTCTTCTAGAACCTGTGGGTAGTGTGCCGCCTAAGGTGGATGCTAATGATCGTATCAAATGGGTGGATAAACCTGGTGGCAGCTCTTTAAGTTTAATGTGTCCAGCTCAGTCATATCCAGTGCCTGCTGCAAGGTAGGGCATTACTTAATCGGACAGTTTTCAGTTGAGTTAGTGGTAGAGAGGGTAATGTTAATTTGTTTTTGTAAATGCTTGCAGAACCCGTGGGTAGTGTGGCACCCAAAGTGGATGTCAAAGATCGCATAACCTGGCTGGATAAGCCCAGGGGTCAGGCCTTGAGTTTAATGTGTCCAGCTCAGTCATATCCCATGCCTGCTTATAGGTAGGATGGAAACAAGTTCTTGCCATGTTGAGGCATCAAAGAACAAAGTGCTTGGGAAGATCTTTCATTTGATCATAATGAATTAGACAGCTAAAACTTTATTTTGTTTATTTACAAAGAAAAGATCTCTTACTCAGACAGTTTTCAAAAGTTAATTCCAAAGATTTAGTGTTAATTTAATTACCCTTCCCTTTGTAGAACCCGTTGGCTCTGTGGCACCCAAAGTTGATATGCATGACAAATTTGATTTTACCATCAGAGGCTCACAAACTTCGCTGAACTTGTTTTGTAAGGCGCAGGGCTATCCAATGCCCGCTTTTAGGTAGGTTCTAAATGTACCCGCCCAACCAGATTTTAGGCAGTTTTCTTCTAAAAAAAAATATTGCTAATCGTATTTACATCTATTAGAACCCATTGGCTCGGTGGCTCCGAAGGTTGATTTGAAAGATAAAGTGGCCTTGTCGCAAATCAAATATGGTCAAGCTTTGAGTTTAATTTGTCCAGCTCAGGGTTACCCCATGCCAGCATTCAGGTACGGAGGCAGTGTTTAGTATTGTATAATTCTTATCTATACCCTTCAGAACCTGTGGGCTCGGTGGCACCCAAAGTGGATATGAATGACAAGCTCAAGTTCTCTTCAAAAATGTCAAATACCTCCCTCAGTATTTTATGTCCTGCTCAGGGTTATCCTATGCCCGCTTTTAGGTGGGTTCATTCGCATTCAGGCAGTTCTTTACTTTACTTTTGAAAATTTCCTATAGAACCTGTAGGCTCTGTGGCACCCAAGGTGGATATTAATGACAAAGTGAAAATAGCTTTCGTCAGGGTGACACAATCTCGTAGTTTGCTGTGCCCTGCACAAAGTTATCCCATGCCCGCTTTTAGGTAAGATTTAACATTCAGACAGTTTTCTTCTATTTTATTCAGCATCTAGGCCCAAGCTCAATCTTTTCTTCCTTGACTACTTCCAGAACCCGTGGGTAGTGTGGCACCCAAAGTAGAAATTAAGGACAAAGCTGGCATATTTTTAGCTCAAGCAGCCAACTCATTGGCCTTGCTTTGTCCAGCTCAATCATATCCCATGCCAGCTTATAGGTAAAGTTTACCATCTCTCTAACAACTCAGGCATGATTAAGTCTACAAGCCTCATTGCCTGCAAAATTGTAATTAGCTTTTGCCTGACGCTTGATTTAACCCATTCATAAGTTTGTCACGCAACTGTAGCTGTGCTTTATGTCTGCCCAGCCACTTGAAAGTTGGCTAGCTTTTATTGTTTGCCCACAACATTTAGGCAGTTTTCCTTGTTTATGTTGTATTCTCTCACCTTTCAACTCTTGTAGAGCCAGTGGGCAGTGTGCCGCCCAAAATTAGTATAGGCGAACGGCGGAAGGATGCCGAAGTTCCGGTTAAAGCAGATATAAGCATTTTTTGTCCGGCTCAGTCGTATCCAGTGCCTGCATTTCGGTGAGAAGTGAGGGGTTTTAAATATAATTACTTGAATAATTACATAATTATTAAATAATTATTGAGTAATTGTGCTCAAAATGTTGCATTACTCGTATAATTGTAGGTAAAAACTTTGATTTATCAGCCTACAATATCTTGAATATTTTAACATTTCAAGCACAATTGCTAAGTAATCCTCCTTTAGAGGTACAGTTATTCAAGTAATTGTAAAAGTAATTACAATTTGAAATTATTATTGAATGATTATGATGAATGATTTCAAGTAACAATTAGAACTGCTTAAATAATAGTAATCAGGAAATGCTTTTTCATTATTTAAGTAATTGAGATTAGTGTAATAAAAAGTAATTAAATAGGGGAGGTAATAAGTACATTACAGCTTTGTACCAGTACCAACAAAATTGAATGCTCAGTATCAATATTGATGATGGAGTAGTAAATGAAAGCAGCGCTAAAGCAGTGAACATTCTTTTGCCCATAACTTGACTGTCGTTTAGCCGGTCATTACCAATCCCAGCACCAGCAACTTGTCGAAAGTGCAATTGATTCCTGTTGTTGCAACCCCAAATCGAGTAAGGTTAACTCTGGTAGAATGGTTCTCTTATCTGAAACTGCAATGGTTCATCGATTTATTGATGGTTCGGAGAGCTGGGAAGTGGAGTCATTTGACTGAAAATATAGTGTACGATAGATTTCCGGGAGACGATCTTTTGGTTTCTGAACCCACATTCTTGGGTCTCATAAGGTCAGAGCATGTTTTCAAGATAAAAAGCAGGACTAGGCTGGATTAGTGCTCTCACAGGGAAGTAATGAGGGTTGTACGACTTTTAGTCGCAGTTTAATTTGAGTTCAAGTGTTCTCAACATTATCAGATATTATTTCTAGTACCCTAGTCTAGCTTCTTTATAACTATTTCTATGCTTGAAAGTTGCATCATGACTTTGTGTTAAGTTCAGGCAGTTTTCTCTAAGTTTCTTTCATTTAAAGATCATTTAAATTACCCTAAAACTTCATTTTAGAACCCGTGGGTAGTGTGGGACCCAAAACCAGTGTGGGTGAACGTCTAAAAGATGCCGCCGCTCAATTGTCAACAACTTTTACGCTCTTTTGTCCTGCTCAATCGTATCCAGTGCCCTCTTTTAGGTAACATTCAGGCAGTCCCTATCATTTTATATCATTTACATTTATTTCTTAGAACCTGTGGGTAGTGTTGCACCAAAAATCAGTGTTGAGAATCGATTGAAAAATGCCGAAGCTCATTTGGCTGCAAGTTTTACGCTCTTCTGTCCTGGTCAGGCGTATCCTATGCCCTTTTTTAGGTAACCAATGTTCAGGCAGTTTTGTAAATAATTTATATTTTTGGATTTTTGTGTAACATTTTAGAGCCCGTGGGTAGTGTGGGACCACGTCTTACCTCAGGAGATAAAACACGTAATGTGGATGTATTTCTTGGGGGTAGTGTTACCTTACTCTGTCCCGCTCAGGCCTATCCGGTGCCGTTTTTTAGGTAACTTACAAAAACATTCAGGCAGTTAGCACATTTGAAAGTAAAAGGGATGGTTTTAGATAGGAATTAATCAAATGTATTGGGATTTGCTTTGGCTTTCAGAACCTATTAGTGGAGCTGCCCCTCGGGTGGCCTTGATACAGAAAACTAATATTGAGTATGCTAGCTTAGGGGGCATGGTGGCTATCATGTGTCCAGCACAGGGTTTCCCAGTACCCGTTTTTCGGTAAGATCTGCTTTTAAATGTATGTTTGGCATATTTTTATTGAAATTTGTTTAAAAAGCTGATAGTGAAAGAGTTTTACCACTCTCTCGGCTTCTTTTCTTTGAGCTTTTGTAAACAAGAAAGGGTCGAGAAGCTTTTACTTAGCTGGTGAAGGTGACGTCTGACGGTGAAAGCTTTGAGCTTTTAACGCTTAGCAAGCAGGTCCTAGATTACTTTGCAAACTCATATTCTGGGATAGAGATTCAGTTCTACGCAGTTGGAATTGCATTGAAATAAATTTGGAAAACTATTTTCAGTTAAGAAATGTTTGAATTTCTTCTTTTCTTTATCTGTTTTTGTTTTAACATTCAGACAGTTTTCATGTAAGAAATTTCTGTGTAATTTACTTACTCATTTTGTCCTTTATAGAACCTATCAGCAGTACTGCACCTAGGGTAGTTTCTCTGGCCAAATTTGATATGAAAACCTACCAGGGTTTGAGTACTTTGGCTCTGCTTTGTCCTGCTCAAGGTTATCCAGTACCAATTTTTAGGTATGACATCAATTAAAGTATCACAAATTTCCCAAATTTCAGGCAGTTTTAAGCGTAGATTAGAAATAAAACGAATTTCAGTTTGGCCAAAGGCCGAAGGCTTTTTTTATACCTGGTTCTTAAATTTTCCTAGAGATCCTAGAAATGGCTATACAGGCATCCTAATTCTTAATAATATTTGCCTTTTTATTTCATTTCATGTGCTTTTTCAGAACCCGTTTCTAGTACAGCTCCCAAAGTACCACCCTTACAGTCGCGCCCCTTAGTGGTAGCTGGTCATTCCAGTATATCAATTTTATGCCCAGCTCAGGGTTATCCAGCTCCTAGTTTCAGGTAACCAATACATACAAAAAAAGTCCAACATTCAGGCTAGTTTTTGTGCTGATCTCACATTTGGATACAATCATTCCCTTTCCCTTTACAGAACCCATTGCCAGTAGTCCACCCAAAATTAATGCCCTAACTTATAAACCGAATACGGTGGTTCATCACGAAACCACAGCCATCCTGTGTCCCGCCCAGGGTTATCCAGCTCCCAGTTTTAGGTATAAAGAACCCTTAACCAACAGCAGGCTTTTATTACTTTAATAAAGTTTAACACTTATAATATTTTATGCACCTTAAACAGAACCCATTTCAAGTACTGCCCCCCGAACTCCGGCTTTAGTGCAAAAACCATTGGAATTACGTCAAGCATATTCCATATCATTGCTTTGTCCGGCTCAGGGTTATCCAGCTCCCAGTTTTCGGTAAGCCGAAACAACAGTATTCAGGCAGTTGGAATAGGCATGCATTAAGCAGAAATACTTTTCTTTGTAGAACCTGTGGGTGGTAAGGCTCCAACTCTACTCTCCAACGATATAAAGCGTTCTTGGATTGAACGTCCCCGAGACTACAATTTAGCTCTGTTTTGTCCCGCTCAAGCTTATCCAGTGCCAGCATTTAGGTTAGTCAGACATGTTCAGACAGTTTCAATATATTTCTTAACTTACTTTTTTGTAGAACCCGTTTCTAGTACAGCACCACGTATACCCTCTATAATGAGCAAGCCCTTTGAGCTGCATAGGGGCATGGATGTTTCATTGATATGTCCGGCTCAGGGTTATCCGGCACCTAGCTTTCGGTAGGCTTAACTTAGCACCTAAGAGTTTTCTGCTTTCTACAAATTAATTCCACCATTTAAATGAGAAGCTAGAAAGTTTTAATTGATTTGATAAAAATCCGACTTAACCCAATCCTCAAACGTTGTCAGAAGTCGATTGTTTTTGAATTTTCTTAAACCAAGTAGCATAAAATATAGTCTTGAGTGCGGATTAATCGTGTCATTAGCTCGGCAGAGCTTCATTTTGCCTAAAACACTCGCTCAGGACTGATTTGAGCTTCTTATTCGAGCTGAACTGGATTCCACACACGAATCTAACCAAGAAGGTCAGATAATCATTCTTAATTTGAGTTCGAGATCGGCTATATCAGAGATTACCCTAAGGCCCGCTATTTAAATTTACTGTAGGTAGAAATTAAAACTACTTTTTGATATTAAAGTTTTAGGCGAGGTCCTTAAAAAAGCACACACACAACACCACGGAGAAGGCTGGACATCTTAAACGCTGTTTCAACAATCTCTTGATTCTATCTTCAAAAGACTTTGCCCACCGACTAAAATTCAAGAACTACCTTCTCATGCCAGTAGTGCCATAACAGGTTGGGAATTTCAAGCCAACATAAGTGAAAAAACGCTAGCTTGACTGAGCTTTTGTGACGTGTGCGCATCCACTTGGACTAACTGTATTATGATTTCAGATTAATACATAATACTTGGCTTTACAGAGCCATCCCCTCCGTGTTCAAAGTCTTACTTCTATTTTGGGTCAACTGACTCATCGCTCAAATCCCTCTAACGTGTCTTGAATTATTCATCAGGCGTGCGAACTTTAACCCCAAGAGTAGGGAGTCGGGTAGCGGCGCCTTCATTCATAAAAATGCGCGCGCAAAGCAAAACCCAAACACACACACACATAAAAAAGTAAGCTAAGTAAACAAATCGTAAATGCAGAATCAAAAGAAAAACGATAAAAGTCTCCCTCTGCTGTCGGTGTGTGTTTACATTAGTATGGGTGAGTCGGTTTGTAAACAAAGCGAGCTCCCCCCTCCGAAATCAGCTGGTTCCACAAATGCTCTCTCACTCTCTGGCGCTCACGCTCAGAGCGCATGCTTGCAATCCACCATAAAATTTCCCAAAACAATTACCCCTCCGTCAAGAGTGTGGATTGTGGAACGTAAGTGCTTCGCTCACTTGTGCTGAGTTTATGAATGGCGAAGCACGTTAGTGGGTCAAAATGCCGGTTTGTAACACTTTTGTGGCTGTGAGGGATTGTCCTACACTTGTTGCTTGGTTGTACTGCGCATGCTTTGGTTTTTGTATTTGATTTTTTTGGGGGTTAACCTTAAGGCCTTCAACATTGACCCCCTATGCAACATGCATTTCTTTGTGCGTGAGTGGTGGAGTGGGTGGGGGGGAGTATATAAAAAGTTTAGGTCAGGTCACGTTCAAGCAAGTTCAAGGTTAGTCAGTTGTTTTTATTGATTTCACCTGCATTTAAAGAGCCAGTTGGTGCCAAGGCTCCCACATTTTCACTTGAATACAAACAAAAGTTAAAGAGCAGCGATTTGGCTTCACCATGTCAAGCTCAAGCTTACCCGGTACCCTTAACTAGTTAAATTTCAGGCAGTTTTATACATTTATATAAAATTTCAGAGCCCATTGGTTCCAAGGCCCCGGCTCTACCCACTGGCGTGCAAACTTTTCAACAGAATGTGCCCTTAGCTGTCACTTTTGCGCTGTTGTGCCAGGCCCAGGCATTTCCAGTGCCTGTGTTTAGGTATATCTTCCAGTAACATTCAGACAGTTTCTATGAGCTTATTAGAATTTAAAATTTAAAACCATAATACTAATTTAATTTTAAAAAATTTTAAGAACCCGTGGGCTTCAAGGCACCCAGTTTTAACAGTGTGGCTTCAACATTTACCATACATAAACCACAAAATAGCAGCCTAGCTTTGACCTGTCAAGCTCAATCGTATCCTGTTCCCTTTTTTAGGTAATTAAGCTGGAAATTCTTAAGATTTTCTTATTCATATTCCAAAAGTTAAGGAATTGTACACTGAATTTCGATTTCTAAAGCTTATTACAATTTTCGGACTCAACTGAGTAGCGTTTATGTTCCATTCGAACTCTTGCGCTGTTTGTAATATATATTTACTTGGAAAACCTGTGACTACTTATAATATAGACCGCGTAGTCATTAATACAAATGAAAAAACAAATTCTGAAGTAACAACAAGCACCAGAGAACAATAGAGAAACCCGTCAATTGCCTTTTGGTGTGTTTTTTATGCTTCTGGCTGTCTGATGCCAACGCAATCATTCGACGTACAACAACTAATGTTACAATTCTGCAATCGGCATAGGGAGAGTGCAAAAGAAACACATGCGAAGTTTTTGTTGCAAGCCGCTATGCGCTTTGTAAGGGCTTTGCGAAAAGCAACCACACTTATCTAGCGGGTACCCCTAATAAAGACCACAACATAACCGACTAGTTTAACGACTCGACCAGATCCATACAATCAAACCAGGAATGCCCGAGCTTTATACTCTTAATGCGCTGTGGTTGTTGTATTGCGCGAAGGCCTAAGACATGCGCATTAGGCTGAAGCAAAACGAAATTGCAACAAAAACTTTATATGTGACTCCCTTCTCTTTTTCTCTATGCTCTGGCTAAATTTAAGGTAACAACAGTACATATGAAGCGTAGACAGAGCGTCTGAAGCTCTGATATTGTTGTTACTGCGAGCTCAGATAGCCACAAGTACACACGCAACCGGCAATAATCGGTTTTCTCTTTCGTTTTCTTGTTGCTGTCATTATTTCTGATTTAGATTTTTTTATTTGTGTGAGGAATTACGCAGGCATAAAAGTCAATTGGGCACCTCTGAATTAATGGATTGTGTTACTTGTCGAAATGTATACCACTTGCAATAGAAGCCGTTCACATCCCCGTTAAAGACCTTCAAATCTTATATAAATGCTGTTAGGACTTCGTTATAAAGTTTTCTAAAAATCCGGGAATTCAAACCGAACAACAAGCATCCTTGGATAGGTTTGATCTCAGAAGTCGCTTTACTACACACACAGGTTCAAAAAAGTCGCTTCCAGCGCGAGAAGATGCTAAGCAATTGGAGTCTTGTTTCTAGAGTCTAAAAGTGCCCTTTATTTTTCGAATGGAAGGGCCCCTTCGAACACTTAGCAAGTTTGTTTTGGAAGCTCGTATTTCACCTAAAAACAATAACCAAATTTGAATCTTGAGTGTTATTAGGGTGATCTCAAATCGTTGTTCATATCTCGAAACTGTTTATGAAAACAAGAAGTTAATTTTGGTAGCACTTTTTTTGAATATTTGAAAGAGGGTTTTCTGACATTCGATGACAGCGTTTGAGGTAGCAGGGTTCGGCAACGAGAGCAGAGACATCGGCAGAACTTAAGTCGCTGATAAGTTAAACACACGAGCTGTACAGCTCTCTAATTGCTGCTGCTGCTTTAGGCGTCGGCAGCGGCCGAGCAAAAATGTTAACGAAAAAGGGAGAAGCTTTAGAAAGTACTCTGCATAGAATGGTTGTACCTTCAAGACAAATTCAGTACTCATCGTTGAAATACGATGGTCCAAAAGATTGGCAAAGATCGAAAAATAAACTTCCGTTTTAAATACGAAAACTAGCTCAGAATCCAGTGCATCTCTGCTCTCATTGCTGATCTCTGATGTGATATACTTATTTCTTTATGCATAGCTTGACAGCTTTTGGTAGAAATGTTTATGGAGGCCTGCTTTGTTTTAGGGTCTTGTTATAGATTATTACTAAAACAGGGGGCCTAACGCTGTACAACTGGTTCTGTGAATATCTTGATCAACAAAATCTGTGAATTAAATTTAATTTATATACATTTTCCCAAATAAATCAATTATCTTTCCCATTGCTTTTAGAACCCATTGGTGCGCGAGCTCCCACCTTTTCAAGTGATTCAAAGGGTAGCATAATTGAGCGTTCTTTTAATGCCAGTTTTGCTTTACTCTGTCTGGCTCAAGCCTATCCCGTACCCATTATGAGGCAAGTTTCTGGGCAGTTTTTAGTTACCTGAATTCTACATTTTTTCGCAGAACCCATTGGTTCGAGAGCTCCCACTTTTAATTCCGACTACAATTCCTATTCCTATGCCCGAGCAGTGGGTCATAGTTTTGCTTTGCTTTGTCAGGCTCAGGCTTATCCCGTTCCCATCATGAGGTATAAAATAATTTAAAAACTATGTATTATCTTACAGAACCCATTGGAGCACGAGCTCCCACCTTTTCCACTGATTCCAATTCGTTTTCCTACACACGTGATGTGGGCCAAAGTTTTGCTTTGCTATGTCAGGCTCAGGCTTATCCTGTACCCGCCATGAGGTAATTCTCTAAAGTCAGGCAGTTTTCATTGGTTTCCTTTTTTATGTGTAATTTTTCAGAGCCCGTAGGAGCCAAAGCTCCCACTTTTGCTAGTGTTTCAAAAATTTCTAGTCTACTCGGTGCAAGTTCGAGTGATGTGGTTTTGCTCTGTCAGGCTCAAGCGTATCCTGTACCCTTCAGCAGGTATAATCATTAACTGAAATCTGATGTATATCTTCCTTTCAGAACCTGTGGGCAGTGTGGCCCCTAAGGTCAATAAAAAGGATGAGTTCAGTCATGACAGTGTGGCTATTAAAGATACTGTAGCTATTCAATGTCCAGCTCAATCATATCCAGTGCCGATTTATAGGTATACAAATTAAATTGGGGCAGTTTTCAATTATCTAGATTAGCCACTTTATGCCCACCACTGCTTTAGATTCTTTAACTGATTTCTCATGTATCTTGTAGAACCTCTTGGTGCCAAGGCTCCCACCTTTGCGGGCACTTCCAAGAGCAGCACCTTTGTGGAGGCCCAGGGTAGAGATCTAGTACTGCTTTGTCAAGCTCAAGCCTATCCCGTTCCCTACTCCAGGTATATTGTAGGGGTATCTAATGCTGTCAACTGGTTCTTACTTTAAGTTCATTATTTTAAAAATATATTTAAATCGTTTTTAGAACCCGTCAGTGCTAAGGGTCCCACCTTTGCTACCGATATGAAGAGCTATACATTTGTACGTCATCTGAGACAAAGCTTTGCCTTGCTCTGTCCAGCTCAGGCCTATCCAGTACCCTTAATAAGGTAGCCCCTTGACCAACTTAACTAAGAGTTTGTCTTTTTATATTGTAGAACCTGTGGGCGCCAAGGCTCCCACCTTTTCGGGTGAATCCAAAAGTTTTACTTTTGTCAAGGAGATTTCCAGTAGTTTTGCGCTATTGTGTCAGGCACAGGCCTATCCTGTGCCCTTTATAAGGTTAGTTTGGGAACAATGGGAAGTGTTTTTCAATGACTAAGCTCAGACTAAACTGTAGAAGTCTTCCCCGTCACTTAAAGTATTCAGGCAGTCAAGTGCAATGTTTAGTTTGTCTCTAAACTTCATTTTAATGTTTAATTGCAGAGCCCATAGGTAGTGTAGCTCCTACCATATCGGGTGGTCGTCTACAGGAACAAACCCAAAAACTAGGCCATAGTTTTTCCATACTATGTCAGGGTCAGGCGTATCCCATGCCCGCTTTTAGGTATATGATTACAAGAAGGAATATATCTTATACATAAACACTGCCGATGATTTACAACTTATCCTTATAATACTGCTTAAACCGACATTTTAGTATGGTTAACATCGCATTAACACCGCATTTATACTTTGAAAACACCGCAAAGACCGGGATCTAGATTCAGTAATCACAACTCAGTAGCTCTGCTGATGTCAAGACACTATCAGGCCTAACGATCTGATGCATCAGTGAGCGTAATAAGAGGGCGTGTTACAAGCATCGAATCTATCGGGTGTGGTATAGCTGGTAGTGTGTGTGCCTGCTGTGCAAAAGGTCGTGGGTTCAAGATGCTTCTAACTGCTTTTTACACCAAATACGGAAAAATTTCTTTGTTCGCGTATCCATTCAACCAGAAATGAGCTTCGTCGCTGAACACAACTATCCGATAAAAAAGTGGCATGAATTTTGATAATAAAATTCAATTATCTGCAAGATTTATTTGTTTGTAAGTCGATTTATGGTAACATGTGACAAGAAAACAGTTAAGTTGCCAAAAAGAAAGTGGCTAGAAAATCACCCTCGAACCTTAGTTTATAGCTTTTTCTAGATCGCTAGAAAGTTTTTTCGACATACTTCTAGCCCAATAATCAACTTTAAAATCTTTGATCCCCCTTCACGGATTCAAAGGCTAATATAGCTCGTCTTTCAAATGGGATTGTTGACATTTATCTTCAATATAAATCAGCGGAGCTTATGTAGTATTCTTTCAGATTTGAGTTTGATTGCTTCTCTTTATCTCTTCCCAAAGGCATAATCCGAAGTTGGGGAAACTTACAGGACTTATAATGATTTTACTAAATTATGCACTGAAATTGTTACAAACTCTGGCCTAGGGAGTGCTTACCGAGTAAAGGGTTACAGAAATCAACGATTTTTATAGTCGTGGTTGCTGCCAATAGATTCCCCAAACAAAACTCCCAGGTTTCAATGTATTTCTTAATGGGTTTTTTCTGTCTATATTTCAGGAAGTAATATTAATTCTACGGGTTATGCTAGATATGATAGACTACGAGATCTGTGGGGGTTTCCCAGTCGGTCTCCGATTGTCTGGATCCTAGAGAATTATAAATCAGGCTATAAATGGCTTTCCTAGGATTAGAGAAGAGTAAGAGTAGAGAAAGAGAGAGAAGAGTATTCTAACTCTGGGGAGTATTGGCTCTCCAAATTATACAAAAAACGAGTTGGATTTACGTCTGCACCGCAATTCCTTAAAACTCTGAAGAGAATTGGCTTTCCAAAGGGCACGACTGTTACGTAGAGTATTATAACTCTGGGGAGAACGGTCTCTCCAAGATATACAAGAACTGGGCACGATTCCAAACCTGAGATGTTTGTGTAACTCTGTGAATTTACCTTTATTCTCCGTGCCTTGGTGACTAAGAGGTTTGCTAACAGCTTTATACATGCTTTGCTCGCTATCATCTCGCTCCACCCTGAGTTTTTGTAGCGTTGCCTTGGAAAGCTATCGATTATTAATCGATATCAACAAATCGTTATGCCTTTTTTGCTCGCTGGTACACTGCATCACAAAACAACACCTTAATTTTGGTGTATTTTACTTACAAACTTAAAGAACATGATTAAAGGAATTGAAAATTTTCCAAAATAGTAGTTCTGGTTTAAATCGGAAGATCTTAACTATATAAGATTACCGAAAAATCTCAAAGGAACTGGATCCAAGGAGTTCGACTTCGAATAGCTCAAAACTATTAAAGTACGAATTTTGTATAAGCTAAACAACAATCCAAGGTTAAGAATATTATCCAAAAGTAATTTCTCTAGGGATACAAACATCAAAAAGAATCAATTTTAGGCTTTGGATAGGCATTCACTCTCTCCGTAATGCGGTGTTTATATTTAAAAGCGGTAAAGCGGTGTTGTGAGGTGTACTCTTTTGGTAGTTCTGATATTAGATATTTGTATTAAAAGGAAATATAATATAATCCCTGCGCTCAGCAGATTTTAGATCTTTCCCCTTCAATTTCATCCCCCATTAGTTTTCATACAATTTGCCAGAGTTTATGTCGCATAGGTTTTGTCAGAGGAACTAGGCTGTTAGGAATCCTTTCAAGAAACTGTTTTCCCAAAGTGTTACACAAAATGAGCAATTGATCCATTAAAGAGGTAAGTAAGCTTTAGTCACCCACAAATAGCTTAAAGGTAAGTTTGCTTTTCTAGGTATCCCGGATAGATCTCCTTGCTCATTTTGTGTCCCACTTGACCTCACTTTGTATCAACCAATTTAACCCAATTTTCACAATTTCCAGATGGTACAAATTCATTGAGGGCACCACCCGTAAACAGGCTGTCGTATTGAATGACCGTGTGAAACAAGTCTCTGGTACTTTGATCATCAAGGATGCTGTCGTTGAGGACTCTGGCAAATATCTGTGCGTTGTGAACAACTCGGTGGGAGGTGAAAGCGTGGAAACTGTTCTGACTGTCACCGCACCACTTTCGGCTAAAATTGATCCACCCACACAAACGGTTGACTTTGGTCGTCCCGCTGTCTTCACCTGCCAATATACGGGTAATCCCATTAAAACTGTCAGCTGGATGAAGGATGGCAAGGCCATGGGTCACAGTGAGCCGGTGTTGCGCATTGAATCCGTCAAGAAAGAGGATAAGGGAATGTATCAGTGTTTTGTGAGAAACGACCAGGAATCGGCGGAGGCGAGTGCTGAGCTGAAGCTTGGCGGACGTTTCGATCCGCCTGTCATCCGTCAGGCCTTCCAGGAAGAGACCATGGAACCCGGACCCAGTGTATTCCTCAAGTGTGTGGCCGGCGGTAATCCTACACCGGAAATCTCTTGGGAACTGGATGGCAAGAAAATTGCCAACAATGATCGCTATCAGGTGGGACAATATGTGACCGTGAATGGAGATGTGGTATCCTATCTGAACATAACCTCGGTGCATGCCAATGATGGTGGCTTGTACAAGTGTCAGGCGAAGAGTAAAGTGGGCATTGCTGACCACTCGGCCAAGTTGAATGTCTATGGACTGCCCTATATACGTCAAATGGAAAAGAAGGCCATAGTGGCGGGTGAGACTCTGATAGTTACCTGTCCGGTAGCGGGTTATCCCATCGACTCCATTGTATGGGAGCGAGGTGAGTGCATTTTTGATATGAAAAGTATCCAGGCTTAACATATTTCCTTTACAGACAATCGCGCTCTGCCCATCAATCGCAAACAAAAGGTCTTCCCCAATGGCACTTTGATCATCGAGAATGTGGAACGTAATTCGGATCAGGCTACATACACTTGCGTGGCCAAAAATCAGGAGGGTTACTCGGCACGTGGTTCCCTGGAAGTGCAAGTCATGGGTAAGTTGTTAAAATTCCACTTTTCAATTTGGGTTGGGCTTTCAGGCTACAACAACAACGCTGGTCGCCTCAAGTTCCTCCACAGATTGTGCCCTTTGATTTTGGTGAGGAGATTATCAATATGAATGAAATGGTATCGGCCACCTGTACGGTGAATAAGGGTGATACTCCCCTCGAGCTGTATTGGACCACAGCGCCGGATCCAAAGATAGGGGTGGGTCGCTTAATGTCCAACGATGGTATCTTGATTACCAAAACCACTCAGCGTATCAGCATGCTGAGCATAGAGTCGGTGCACGCCCGTCACAGGGCCAACTACACCTGCGTGGCCCGCAATCAGGCGGGTGAAGTGTATCACACGGCGGAATTGAGTGTCAATGGTGATTCTTGAGGATTTCTTCTGCAGCTAGGATTTGGCTTTCTTTGAATTGACTCAGTGCTTGTGTTTAAATCCATCCTCCATCCTTTCCCTTTTTCCCCCCAAACAAGTTCTGCCCCAGATAGTGCCCTTTGATTTTGGTGAGGAGAGCGTGAATGAACTGGACATGGTTTCGGCCTCCTGTACCGTCAATAAGGGTGATCTACCCGTGGATATCTATTGGACCAAGAATGGAGGTCGACTGTATACCAATGATGGTTTGATTGTCAATCGAAATAGCCAGCGTTTAAGTGTGCTGAGTATAGAATCTGTGCGCGCACGTCATGCGGGGAACTACTCCTGTGTGGCCACCAACAATGCGGGGGACATCATACAATCCGCTAGGCTGGCTGTCAATGGTTAATCTCTGTTCATTTTCATTAATCTTCCGTTGGTGTTTTGTTTGCATTTCAATCACTCCACCCCCCCGTCCAGTCCTACCCCAAATTGTACACTTTGATTTCGGTGAGGAGAGCATCAATGAACTGGACATGGTTTCGGCCTCGTGTACCGTCAATAAGGGTGACCTACCCATTGATGTGGCCTGGACTAAGAACGGTGGTCGTGTCTACACCAACGATGGCATTGTGGTGACCAAGACCAGCACTCGTATGAGTGTCTTGAGTATTGAATCCGTACGAGCACGTCATGCCGGGAATTACTCCTGCGTGGCCACCAATAATGCGGGAGAGTCGCGACATTGGGCCATGCTGGCTGTGAATGGTTAATCTACTTTGCCTTTTTTCTCAAATTAAAATTTTCCTTTGATTTGCTTTCTACTCACCACCCCACCCATCCCCAGTCCTACCCCAAGTGGCACACTTTGACTTCGGCGAGGGGAGTATCAATGAACTCGACATGGTTTCTGCGTATTGCACCGTCAATAAGGGTGATCTACCGCTTGATATAGCCTGGACTAAGAATGGTGGGCGCATCTATACCAACGATGGTCTAATTGTCACTCGAAATAGTCAACGCATCAGTGTTCTAAGTATTGAGTCAGTGCGGGCACGTCACGCTGGCAACTATTCCTGTGTGGCCACCAACATAGCGGGAGAGACCAAGCAATCGGCCCTTCTGGCTGTCAATGGTTAATATCATTTCTTGCAAAACTTCGCCTCTACTTTTCGTTTTTGTGTGTTTAGTTCTCCGAATCAATCTCCTCCTCTCACATTTCCTTTCCAAGTGCCGCCCTCTATTGCTCCCTTCTCATTTGGCGAGGATCCGGTGAACACTGGCGAAAATGCTGGCGTTCAGTGTATGGTACAAAAAGGTGATACACCCATTACCATCAAATGGACCTTGAACTCACGACCCATCATCAATGGTGAAGAGGGAATTACCATATTGAAATTATCGCCCAAGACAAGTGTTTTGAATATAGCCGCCGTAGAGCAATATCATCGTGGGGTCTTCAAGTGTATAGCTGAAAATCTGGCGGGTTCTAGTTATACGACCTCTGAGTTGAAAGTTAATGGTATTTAAAAAGATAAATACAAACTTTTAGCTTTGAATTAATTACTCTTGCAAAATGGTTACGATTAGAGGAAAGCTTTTCAGAGATGAGGGTATCTAGTTAAGTCCGTCTCTGTCTAAAATTGTTGTTTTGGGTGAAAAGAACACACGCGATTCAACACGATTCAGCACGAATGATTTCCGCAAATTTCTCAGAATTAAAGAACTGTAGAAGTCCTCACAAAGAAATCTACAACTGACCAAAACAAGGGTCACACTACGAAGTGAAGACAAACGTTGCTGGCAACGATTTGATTTCTGTAGCTTTTATAGCTATCGAAAAATCGTTATATAGTATTGTTTGATTATTGAACTTAATTCCAGTGTTCTGGAAAATAATTAACCATAAAGAAAACTTCGTGATAAAGAAGTTCGTCTGTATTTACGTTACGTTAAATATCTACCCCGCAGCTACTGTAGATTATAAGTGGTAATCCACTCGCTCAGAAGAAGCTTCACTAACAACAACAACTGCAGGAAATGCTAAGGACCAGAAATGGTCGAAACCATGCAAATCTTCATATTCAAACTCGTCTCTGGAAGATGCTTCCAGTAAGGGCTTCGTTAAGTTACTGGTCTTTGCTAAACAAGCAATGATCTATAATGAATTGAACTGATCAGCTCCGAGCCCAATTGGATTATGTAAGATCACTGATCACTTGAAGCCGTGCAAAATAAGCCTACCTTTGCTATGCTCAAACCTAAAACAACAGCACTTTGAGTTCATAGGCCGTGGGCATCCTGCAATGTAGGCCAAAAAATATTTACTAATGACAGATTCAACAAAAGGTTCTTCTGCCTTTTGGAGCATATACGAAGTATGTATATCAAAGTACAACCAAACTGTTGAAAACATAGTCCGCTTTATGTGGAGTTTATTTGATATAATTAAGTAGATATGAGGTGAAATAGACTTTCGATATTTCTTAAGTGTCGAAAGTAAATTTCGAGTACGAGGCTTTACGGCTTACTTTGAAAACACAGACTAGTTTCAAAAATCGAAGTCTATGACATATTTAATTTATTAAATTGGAAAGATTAAATAGATAGATCGCACACTTGCAGTGGTCATTAGAAGTTTCATGATGTAGTCTTTAATAACGATATACTTTTCGAATCATCGATAAATCTATGTTTTTAAAACTCGATATATCGCAAATCGATATTTAAAATGGTGATTTTTGATATTATGGATTTTGATTCCTTGAGAAATATCGAAAGATACGTAAAGATCAAATTGTTATATCACCCACTTGCACTGGTTATTAGTTGTCTTATGGTGTTGACGTTCTTTAATAACATTTCAGTTTTGGAATTATTGGTATTATCTAAATATCGAATTTTTTTTTAGACTTGATATATTAAAAATCGGTATTGAAATATATATATATCGGTATTTTGATATTATTGATATTAATATATGATACAAACTGTTCTATTCACAAGTAAGCATTCTTCTTATTGCTTTAGAAACTGTTTAATCAAACTCTGAGAATGCTCTTCCCACTATTTCGCGCACG
The DNA here is from genome assembly GCA_035044965.1 of Lordiphosa andalusiaca. Classification (NCBI taxonomy): domain Eukaryota; kingdom Metazoa; phylum Arthropoda; class Insecta; order Diptera; family Drosophilidae; genus Lordiphosa; species Lordiphosa andalusiaca. The sequence continues at coordinate 207,067 of JAWNNM010002499.1, read as the reverse complement.
GAGTGCTTTAACTTAAAACCAAATCGAATGCAGCTTATCACGATAACTGCCTAATCCTTCACATGGTTGCCAGCTTAAACGCTTCCAACTATAATACTTATATCTGCATTTTTCAGCTATTATCGATAACTATTTTGCAAGAGTATAAAAACTTCGGCTTTGTCGAATTTAGCTTGGCCTTTAAGTATTATTATTTTCTTTTTATTTTAATTGTTTGATTCCTCCTCCTGCTTTAAACAGTACCGCCCCATGTATTGCCTTTTAATTTTGGCAGCGAAGTCTTCAATATGGGTGATGTTTTAAGTATCACTTGCGTGGTTCTGAAGGGTGATTTGCCGCTGCAAATACATTGGACCCTAAATGAATTACCCTTAGAAACGGGTTTAGAAGGTTTAACGATTATGCAGCTTAATAGTCGAACCAGTTATTTAAGTGTGGATGCCTTGGAGGCCAAACATCGTGGGGTTTACAGCTGTATAGCAGAAAATGTAGCAGGTCGTGCCGTGTACAAGGCAGAACTGCAAGTGAACGGTGGGTTTACCTCTACCTTTAGATAATACTCGAAGCTTTTACCTGATATTCTCTATGTACTAACAAGATGCTGGTTTATTTGGTGTACTGAGCTTTATATTTGATATTTTAGTGGCTCCACAGATAAGTCCCTTCGACTTTGGTGATGAACCCCTGAACCGCGGTGAGGTGGCCAGTGTTACCTGCGTTGTACCTAAGGGCGATTTGCCCTTGGGTATCTATTGGACCCTTAATTCCGCTTTGATAGTCAATGGTGAATTAGGTTTTACCATAGTTCGTTTAAATAAACGTACTAGCTCCTTAAATGTGGACTCTCTAGAGGCTGTCCATCGTGGCAGCTACAAATGTATAGCCAATAATTCAGCAGGTCATGCCGAGTACCTAGCCAGCTTAGAAGTTAATGGTTTGTTCCACTTAAAACTGTAACGATTTCAATTTCAACTTTCCTTTTTTTGAATTTTTATTTCTTAACCTCCTCTCAAGTGCCTCCTCAAATCCAACCCTTTGATTTTGGTACCGAAGTGGCAAATACAGGCGAAATAGCTGGTGGTTTTTGTATGATACCCAAGGGTGATTTACCATTGGAAATACGCTGGACTTTGAATTCAGCTCCCATAATCACCGGCGAACATGGTTTCTCCCTGTTACGACTGAATCCACGCACCAGTTCTTTGAACATTGAGTCCCTGGAGGGTCGTCATCGTGGTCAATACAAATGCATAGCCAGCAATAGGGCGGGTATTGCTGAATACAGCGCTGAGCTGCACGTGAATGGTGATCATTCTTCTACTCATTGATATATCTTTTATGTTGTAGGAGTTTCTTTCTTTTTTTAATTTCAAATTTGATTTCTAATTAGTTAATTTATTTCCAATTCCAAAGTGCCACCCCAAGTGTTGCCCTTTAGTTTTGGTGAAGCTGCTGCCGATGTGGGTGACATAGCTAGCGCCAATTGTGTGGTACCCAAGGGTGATCTACCCTTGGAAATACGCTGGTCCTTGAACTCAGCGCCCATAATAAATGGCGAGAATGGGTTTAGCCTGGTGCGTTTGAATAAACGCACAAGTTCTTTGAATATTGACTCACTGAATGCTTTCCATCGAGGCGTTTACAAGTGCATAGCTACAAATGAGGCTGGAACGAGCGAATATGTGGCTGAATTACAAGTTAATGGTTTGTTTGAGTAGATCATAACAATGCAATACAAAGAGCACGCTTTAACTAGTTAAGTTTGATGTAATTATATTGTTGTATTTGGTGTTTAAAGTGTTTGGAGCACCAGCTAAAGGATTTGCGCTACTGTTGGGTAGTATTGCAAGCTGATTTGTCATATAGGGACAACAAGTAAGACGGTTAATGAACAAAATATTTAATATTTGAAAGTCGCTGAATTGTGTTTAGGCGGGTTAATGTCTTAACCTGTGTGCTGTATGGTCCATATACACCTAGTTGAAGCAAAAGAAGCTCTGTATTAGTTCAGAAGTTCGCTGAATCCAGATATTGTAATGATTTATCAAGTTTTAATAGAGTTAAATTAGCTGTACATTTAATAACATGCGGTGAATATCATATATTACACTGATTTCCTCTAAAAAAAAACTAAAAGAAGCGCTGAATTAGTATAATTAGACTCCGAATATCTTAGTTTCCATTAATTCTAAATAAAATTAAGCTCTGCTGAATAATATAAAATTTGAGCATAATTTTAGTATTGTTCCTTGTAGAGCAATTTTCTACGATAAATGGACATTTTTGGTCAGTAAAAAGCGCTGCATCAAGCCGAAATTAATCAAAAGATCCTGAAAGTATCCGATCTGCCGCATGTTATTGTAGTTCCAGTCAAGTATTATACGATTCAAAGCTTTTACATTGGCTAAAACTCTTAGTTTTCATATTGATGTAGCTAATTATCTTAAATAAAGGGCCTGAAAATAGCTGTACATATTTTAACATGCGCTGAATAGCATAGATACTAGGAAGATTTAACTATTTTCTTCTAAAGAAACCAAATAGAGAGGTGAATTAGTATCATCAGTCGCTTAAGATCTTAGTTTCCATAAATTCCAAACAAAAAATAGCTTCACATTGTATATTTAGTTCGTTTCTTTGCTGAATAATATTAAATTTGAGATAATTTCAGTATTATTCATTTTAAAGCATATTCCTTCCCTAAATTAGCTATATTGGTCAGTTGGGAACATAAAAAAACTCTCTGTATAAAGTTCAAATTATTCAAAAAAACGGAAAGTATCTGAACTTCCAACTGTTTTTGTAGAAACGAAAAACTAGTTCTAGTGAGAAAAGCTTTTTTGTTTTTAATGGAAACGCCTCCAAACTCCGTTTTTACTAGTTATCTATGCTTTTCCATTATTCTGCCAAGTTTGGTCAGACATCTATATAGCATAGCTGACATCGAAAAGAAAGGTTGGTAAAATAGTCTAAGTAAGAAAACCTTTTTTGTTTTCAATGTAAGCCTCTTTAAAATTGGCATATATGTGTTTCATGAGGTTTCACACTATTCTTCAAAGTTTTGTTAAAATCGGATGACTATAGGTTATAGCTGCCATAGGAATGATCGGTCAAGAATCTAGTTTTAGTACGAAAAACTTTTTTTTTTCAAAGGAAACGCCTCCAAACTTTGTATTTCCTAGTTTGCCATGCTTTCCCATGATTCCACTAAGTTTGGTCAAAATCGGACATCTATATAATATAGCTGTCATAGAAAAGTAGAGTCAGATAAGTAGTCTTAGTGAAAAAACTGATTTGTTTTCAGTGAAAATGTCCTTAAAATTAGTTTAAAAAACGTGCTACAAAATTTTCCTGCCTTTTATCGTGCTAGGTTTCGTGTTAGTCCTCTATTAAATTGAGTCAATGACCTTCAATGAATATCAACAGCTATCACAATAGAAAGGATCAAACTTGAAACAAAATGTTGAACAAATCTTAGACCTATTCCCCCTTCCTTCCCCCTATATCTAGTACCCCCTCAAGTTATGCCCTTTGTGTTTGGTGATGAACCCTCCAACTATGGCGATAGCACGGCTGTACAATGTATGGTCTTCAAGGGTGATACACCACTGCAACTTCACTGGACACTCAACGGACAGCCCATTACCAATGAGAATGCGGGCATACGTATTATTAAAATGTCACCGAAATTGAGTTCCTTGAGCATTGATTCTATAAATGGACATCATCGTGGTCTATTCAAATGTATAGCCACAAATGCGGCGGGAGATGCCGAACAAAGTGCCGAGCTAGTAGTGAATGGTTAACAATATATAATTCAATCTAAATGTTTTACTTTAAGAGTTTCCAAATCTTTTGTTTTATTTCCCTCCCACCTTCCATATTTTTTTATTAACTGACAACAGTTCCTCCACAAATACGTCCCTTTGATTTTGGTGAAGAGGCCTCCAATTCGGGCGAGACAGCGGGCATACAGTGTACCGTGATTAAGGGCGACTTACCCATCAATATAACCTGGGCTTTGAACAATCATACGCTGGAAACGGGTCAATTAGATGTGGTTATAGGACGCATGTCCAGCAAATCGAGCACTTTGAATATAGACTATATAGCGGCGGAGCATCGTGGTCTATATACGTGTGTGGCCCGCAATGTGGCGGGCAAGAGTAGCTACAGTGCCGAACTGAAAGTCAATGGTGACTTCATAACTAAACATTTTATGCATTTTTTTTTAATGATGATTTTTTATAATACTTTTCCCCCCCCTCCTCCACCACCCACCTACTATACCGTGTAGTGCTGCCCCAAATAGTGCCCTTTGCCTATGAGGATGTGATCAATATGAATGACTCCATTGATTTGTTTTGTCAAATTCAAAAGGGCGATCGCCCCATTAAGATACACTGGAGCTTTGAGCGTAGTGTGAGTGAACAGGAGAACAGCTTTGATGCACCACAACCCCAGATGCGTACGAACCGTATCAGTGGCAAAACGAGCATGTTGTCCATACCCAGTGCTAGTCCAGCTCACACGGGCCGCTATACCTGCCTGGCCAGCAATAGGGCAGGCACCACCAGCTATAGTGTTGATCTGACCGTGAATGGTATTAAAGAGTTCTCTACGAAAAGCTAATTTAGAACTAATTTTGGGGTAATGGAATGTAGAATGAAGTTGTCAAAACTAATCTGTCTAACCCCTAACCCTTTGTTTTATTGTACCTTCTCTAACACCTACAAAAAAAGTGGCCCCCAAAATTGCACCCTTTGAGTTTGGTGAAGAGCCGCTGAACTATGGCGAACCGGCTTCGGTACAGTGCACCATACTGGGTGGTGACTTGCCCATAAATGTTACCTGGCTATTGAATAATGCCACCATAGATAGCTATCATGATATCTCCTTCTCGAGAATTGGCAAGCGTATTAATGTGCTATCCATTGAGTCGGTGTCGGCTCATCATGCGGGTTACTATTCGTGTCATGCCGAGAACAAGGCAGGGGTCACAAGTCATGCCGCACAATTGATAGTTAATGGTACCTACATATATAAATATTTTTCAAAACTTTTTCTATGATTTATTTCCGTTTAGTTTTGCCCAAAATAAGTCCCTTTTCCTTTGGTGAGGAGTCCATGAGCTACGGTGAATTTGTTAATGTGCAGTGCACCATATCGGGTGGTGATTTGCCCGTCAACATTACCTGGACTTTGAATAATCTACCCTTTGAGGATTACATAGAGATATTGACCACCAAACGTGGCAAGCGTATCAATGAGCTGACCATTGAGGCAGTTTCGGCGAAACATGTGGGAAATTATTCTTGTATCGCGGAGAATCGAGCGGGTCGTGTGAATCACACGGCCGAACTGAAAGTCAATGGTTAATAATTGTTTCAAAAATTTATATGCTAAACTTAGTTAATTTCTCCCCAAAAATCCCACTCCCTCTCCCAGTGTCTCCCAAAATAGCTCCTTTCGATTTCGGCGAAGAACCCTCCAATTTTGGTGAATCCGCCAGTGTTCAGTGTCTGGTTACTTCGGGTGATTTTCCGGTGAGCTTTGCCTGGCATTTCAATGGACGTGAAATCAATGAGCATGTCTACGATGTGTCCATGGTCAAGCTGGGCAAAAAGATTAGTGCCCTGTCCATAGACTATGTGCGTGATCATCATGCGGGCAATTATACCTGTGTGGCGGTGAATCGGGCTACGTCGGTGAATTATACCGCCCAGTTGGTGGTTAACGGTATAAAGAAACTATTGTTAATCTCATTTTAATTTTCATGCCTTTACTTTTACTTTGCTTCCCCTGTCCACCACCCCCCAAAAGTTCCTCCAAAAATTGCACCCTTTGATTTTGGAGATCATGCCATCAATTTGGAAGAGTCCGTTTCGGTGAATTGTCTCATCTATTTGGGTGACTTACCCATGGATATTATATGGTTATTCAATGGCCAGGCCATACAGCATTACACAGGCGTCTCCATTGTTAAGGGAGGCAAAAAGGCCAGCATTTTGACCATAGATGCCGTATTGGCGGGACATGCGGGAAATTACACCTGCAAAGCGCGTAACGATGCAGATTCAGCGGAATATACGGCGGAACTCATTGTGACCGGTTGGGGTTTATTTAGTTTACATAATTATGCTTCAGTTTTTATTAAATGATTCAATTTGTTTTACCCCAGCTCCACCCAAAATAGCTCCTTTCGATTTCGGACAAGTCCCTGCCAACTTTGAGGATTCTGTTTCGGTGAATTGTTTGGTTTCCTCCGGTGATTTACCCATTGAGATTGAATGGCTGTTTAATGGGGAATCCATTAATTTTGCCTCCGGCATTGCCGTCTTGAAAGGTGGCAAGAGAACCAGCCTTTTGACCATAGATTCGGTACATGCGGGTCATGCGGGCAACTATAGTTGCCAGGCACGAAATAAAGCTGCCAGCAGTGATTATTCGGCTGCTTTGATAGTGAATGGTTAATAAATATTATAAAATAATGGTTATGTATTAGAATTACAGTAGGCGGTAGTCTGTTATCCCCTTATAAGCAATCTATCGGTTGTAAGCACAAAATTGGATAGAAGAAACCAGATTTATTCATGTTTATTTTGTTTTAATGACACATAGATTTCGCATAGTATACTTTTGGGCAGTAGAAAATTGAATAATTTTTAAGACATGTAATTAGAATGATATATCTTCGCTTTCAAAAATCGTAGAATTGTTTGGAATATTTTATTTTAAAGCTAAGAAGTAATTCTATAAGTGCAGATCAAAGAGAGATATATATATCAATAGTATAGATTCCGCATTATAAATGTATAAAATATGAATTTAAATGCAATTTTAAGCTTTTCTACCAAAAATGCAAACGTGAAGCACCTAATACTCGTGTAATCACCAAGAAATGAACGAATCAATCGGGGGTGTCCCAGAAATCTCCACAGAGTTTCGTATAAACGATTGAATTTTGAATTAAACTAGGAGAACTTTAGATGTAAAGTGACAGCAACGCTGCAGGCTACTAGATTATAGAGAAAGAAAACCGAACGCATCAAACCTACTTTGCCTTGAACAGTCGGTTTCAAATCTCTCAACTTTTGTCATCTAAACTAGTAGCCCAGCAACTTGGAAACATTTCACATATAAAGGCAAGCAATGGTAGCTCGAAATGAAAGCGTTTTCTGGGACACCCCCGAATAAACAAATTCATTCGACGCACAACAACAAATTTTAAATTTACAAACGCAGGATAATTTGTAGATGTGTTCAATTCTGCAAGTGGCATAGAAGAGAAAGAAAAGAGGAACACACACGGAGTTGTTGTTGCATTTTTGTAATGAGCAAGACTCTTTACAACAACAAATACTTCCGATGCGTATAGCCTGCTGACATCCCTGCTGTAGATCATTGTTTAGATATACTAGTATTTGTGTCCATTTGTGTCTGGAGCTTCTGTTATTGTATTATGGCGGTGGCACTGCTTCTTTTTAAAAAAGGCCCATACAATATAGGTAAATACATTGCACAGCAACCGTAATGTAGGGCTTTGCTTATGGGTTTCGAATTCTTTTGGATTTTCATGCTTGTATGTGTAGATTCCGTTTGTGGATTCCGCTTGGCTCCAGTGACTCAGAGAGCTAGACTAGACTGAATTGGTTAGACCCGGACAACAATGCAGTCTCCATATGTACAAGTGTAACTATTTTCATTCTTTTTTTTGTTGGGATTCGTTACATCAGGGTGCTGACGCTTACTTTATACTTAACAGAAAGCATCTTTAGATTCTGTTTAATTTTTGAGTCATTTAAACCTGAAAATTTATGAGTCTCTGACACAAAATAGTTCCAGTGTTAGGTAGTTATTTTACCACCCTTAAAATCAATACGTAGAATTGCTTAAAAGTGTTTGCATACAATCGATATTTGCTTATAAGCGATTTGCTTGCAATAAATTAAATTCTAATATCAAAATTATATATGTTAACTATTTGAAAATAACAAAAATTGACTGCATTACACATTTTCATTTCCCAATTCTTTTTAAGTTCCACCCAAAATAACACCCTTTAACTTTGGCGAGGAACCGGCAAATGTAGAGGATTCCGTGTCGGTTACTTGTCTCATCTCCAGCGGTGATCTACCCATAGATATAGAATGGTTATTCAATGATTATGGCATTAGTTCATATTCGGGCATCATGGTAATGAAGGGAGGCAAAAGGAATAGCGTGTTGAGCATTGATAACGTACACGCCCGTCATGTGGGCAATTATACGTGTCGTGCCAAGAATCTAGCGGCGGAGGCTAATCATACCACTGAATTGATTGTGAATGGTATTCAAACACAAATGATTTCTAAATGTTTAATCCTTTTTTTGTTTCGTTCTTTTGCCTAATTTCAAAACCCAGTTCCACCCAAGATAACACCTTTTGATTTTGGTGATGAGCCCACCAATGTAGAGGATTCCGTTTCGGTCACCTGTCTCATCTCTAGTGGTGATCTACCCATTGATATAGAATGGTTATTCAATGACTATGGCATTAGCTCCTATTCGGGTATTACGGTGGTCAAGGGCGGTAAACGTAGCAGTGTCCTGGGCATAGATAATATACAAGCTCGTCATGCGGGAAAGTATAGTTGTCGGGCCAAGAATCATGCGGCGGCGGTTAATTATACCACAGAACTGATAGTGAATGGTATTTGAATATTTTTTGTATAAATGTTTATTAAATGTTCTTGACTTTATTGAAAATTATCTTTTAAGTTCCACCCAAGATAACACCTTTTGATTTCGGCGATGAGCCCACCAATGTAGAGGATTCCGTGTCGGTCACTTGTCTCATCTCCAGCGGTGATCTACCCATAGACATAGAATGGTTATTCAATGATTTTGGCATCAGCTCCTACTCTGGCATGACAGTTCATCGGGGTGGTAAACGCACCAGCATGTTAACCATTGATAATGTGCAGGCTCGTCATGCGGGAAAGTACAGTTGTCGGGCCAAGAATCATGCTGCTGCAGTTAATTTTACCAACGAACTGATTGTTAATGGTATTTGGCCAGGGCTGAAAACTTGTTGTTTGCATATTTTGGTTTTACTTTGTTTTTATATGATTTAATACCTTGCCCCACAGCTCCACCCAAACTGGCGCCCTTTGATTTCGGTGCCACTCCGGCCAACTTTGAGGATTCTGTGTCCATAAATTGTTTGGTTTCCTCTGGTGATTTACCCATTGACATTGAATGGCTATTCAATGGTCAACCCATCAACTTTTCATCTGGCATAGCTGTTCTGAGAGGTGGCAAAAGAACTAGTGTGTTGACCATAGACTCGGTGCATGCAGGACATGCGGGAAACTATAGTTGTCAGGCCAAAAACAAAGCGGCCAGCAGTGCCTACTCAGCGGCTTTGATAGTGAATGGTTGTTAAATATTAAATTTTAAAAAATAATTCTTATATATTTTGCGTTTTACCCTCTTTTTCCCCCACAAAAGCTCCACCAAAGATTACACCATTCACCTTTGGTGATGAACCCACAAATGTAGAGGACTCAGTGTCGGTCACCTGTCTCATCTCCAGTGGAGATCTCCCCATTGATATTGAATGGCTATTCAATGACTATGGCATTAGCTCCTATTCGGGCATTAATGTGGTTAAGGGTGGCAAACGGAATAGCATGTTGAGTATAGATAGTGTTCAAGCCAGACATGCGGGCTTATACAGTTGTCGGGCCAAGAATCATGCGGCAGCGGTTAACTATACCACCGAGCTGATAGTGAATGGTATCTACCAATTGCTTGAGTACTTATATAGCTTTTCTTTTCTTTTATCTTATCAATTTCTTCCAATCCCCCCTATATACACTCACGCCTCTTTAGTGGCTCCCAAAATTGCTCACTTTGACTTTGGTGAAGCGCCTGCCAGTTTTGAGGATTCCGTTTCCATCAATTGTCTGGTTAGTTCTGGTGATTTGCCACTCGATATTGAATGGCTATTCAATGATTATCCCATCAATCATTATTCGGGTATTTCGACTTCAAAAATGGGCAAACGATTGAGTGTTCTAATGATTGATGCGGTGAGTGCGCGACATGTGGGAAATTATACCTGCAAGGCGAAAAACCTTTGGGCTGCCACTGAATTCACAGCTGAGCTAATAGTTAATGGTAGAGTGAGAGCAAAATTCTGAAAATTTATTGTATTCGATTGGTTTTTTCTCTTATTCTTTTCCAATTTCCCACCTATACCACCCATGTGTGTCACACACATACACACACCAAATACACTGCATGTTTGCTTTTAAATTGGCTTTGTGTCTTGGCTTTTGTGTAAAATTAAATTTTATGTTGTCTATTTACTTGCGCAGGACTTTTTAAACTAGTAAACTGATAGAGTTCAAATTGCCTGTAAAGCTTTTTCAAGGATTCCTTGGATCTCCTTGTTCTATAGTAAGCCCCTTAATGATGGTTTTTAGATTGTACCTTTATACATTTTACTTACAATGTAAAATTATAAATAGGAAAATTATGTACTTATTCTCTTTTATAGTATAAAGTTTATACTCTTAAATAAACCAAAGCCTATCAATTTCCGGGGACTTCCTTGTAATTTATTTAAAAATCTCTGTAAAATAATTCTGAATAATTTGTTTCTAAATCAAGTTCCACCGAATATCTCACCTTTTGAGTTTGGCGATGAACCTGCAAGTTTTGGCGATTCTGTGACTGTACAATGTACCATTTCTAAGGGCGATCTTCCCGTGGATATAAATTGGTTCTTTAATGATTATCCTATAAATGAGTATCATGGCGTGACTACATCAAAATTTGGCAAAAAAGTCAATGTGCTAACAATTGATTCAGTCAATGGCAATAATGCGGGAAACTATACGTGTCGGGCACGAAATATTGCTCAGACTGTGGAGTATACGGCGGCCTTGATTGTCAATGGTGGATCCTAATAAATATTTAACTTTTAGATAATAAGTTGTAGCTAGTTACAAACACGATTCGCAAAAGGTTTCAGACTTAATATAAAGCACCATAAGTTTTAGGTCAAATAAGCGGTCAGAAAATTTATTTTCTTGATTCGTTAAAAACGGTTTTGATAAAATTATTCTCTCTTATAAAGTTCGATCTGTGAGATATTGGTAGAAATATTTGTAGATGTATACCACAGTACGATACTAAAAAAAAAAAAACCCTTAAATCCTGATAAAAATGCCTAATGTGAGCACGCGTTTTTTGGGTACATTTTCAAGATAAAATCTACAAAATTCAGCAAACAAGGACTGAGTCATTATAAACAACGCAATATCACAAATTAGCTTTAATTTAACTATTAGTTAAGATATCTCCCGAAGAGGTCAAACCTAAATTCTTGAACATTTTTAAAACCTTACGGTACCTTTTACTAAAAACTAAATTAATGATGGCATAATGGGCTATTTCATGTCCCTAAAAAATCGTATTTCTCAGCCAAAAACCTCGAGATAAAGTACCATTTTAAGATTCACCCACGAATCAGTTCATATAGGCCATGAACTAGAATGAAAAATAGTCCATGTTTGTTCTTTGCTAAATATAATCCAAATATCGGCCGGAACTGGTCCTTAAACATGCTCTTTTATAATTGTACAAACCGGTATCAAGATTAATCAGAAATGTTAGCCTAGCTGCAAGGGTATTATGTGTGGTTCGATTCAATTGGTAGCACTTAATACCTTAAACGGAAATTGAGTACCATTCAGCTTTTCCTAAGGAAATAAAGTAACCAGAACACGTAACTTGCTGTGATTCCTACAACAATTTTTCTTTTCCAATGCTTATTTCATTGACTCTTGAAACAAAAGGAACATGCAAAGCGACTTGTGAGTGTGAAAAGTCTGCAAGTGATAACCGAGGCATCTGAAATAATGAGTCCAGGAAACAAGAGCTTGTAGTGATTTCTAACATTTATAAAAAATGGAATATCTTAGCTTAAAAAAATCGCAGAATTATTTGGCATAGTTTATTTGAAGTCTTAGGAGTAATACTGTACGATGATATGTCAGAGAGTTAAAACAATTGTAAAGGTTCCCCACAAATCTGGTCTAAAAGGGGTTAGAATAGACATTTTAGGCAACTTAAAACTTAAATTTCCATAAATTTAAAAGGGGAAAACCCATTTCCAAAAATATATTCGTATATTGCATCATCTAAACCCACCAACAAACCTTCAATATGCTGAAAAAGTCATATTTTGTTGCCCTGAGTATTCATTTATAATGCCCCAGGAACGTAGACAATAATTGTTCAACCGTTTTTGAAAACCTAAAATGAATTTAGTGCTTTTTTAAGTCTAAACCCTTTGTTCGAACCCATCTTCTTTTCCTGTTTATCTCTATTTGTTTGTGTATCCCTTTTGTTTTGTTCCTGTAAAGTCTTACCTCAAATAACGCCCTTTGCCACAAGTGATCAACCCACCCATCTGGGTCAGTATATAACCTATCAATGCACTCTCACTGAGGGCGATTTACCCTTGAACATACGATGGACCTTCAATAAGCAACCCCTGTTCAATGATGACGATCAGGATATACTCATTGCCAAAATGGGTCGTCGTAGCAGTGTGCTGACCATTGAGAGTGTGGCTGCACGACATGCGGGAAATTATAGCTGTCACGGCGAGAATGAAGCTGGCAAAGCCACCTACAGTACTCAGCTGAAAGTCATAGGTGGATCTGATGATGATAATATGGGAGAACATTTTGTTAATCAAGTGGGGTTTTTGGGGGTTCAGAGTTTAGAATCAGTTGAGAGCCTGCAGTTGGTTTTAAATTCCACTGAACCAGTTTTGTTTATTATTCAAAGTTTTTATTTCTTTTTGTTTTTGGTTCACCCTCCACAAAAATAATATTGAAAATCAATCAATCCAACAAACCAGTTCTGCCGCGCATCATTCCCTTTGCCTTCGAGGAGGGTCCCGCCCAGGTGGGTCAATTTCTAACTCTCCACTGTTCGGTGCCTGTGGGTGATCTGCCCCTGCAGATCGATTGGACCTTGAATGGTCAGTCCATACCCGAAGAATCGGTAATCAGCACCTCTCGTGTGGGTCGACGTGGCAGCGTTTTGACCATTGAAGCTGTTGAGGCCCAACATGCGGGCAATTTCACCTGTCATGCCTACAATTTGGCTGGCATTCAACAATATACGACGCAACTAAATGTTTATGGTTAGATTTTTGGGTTTACTTTTGCTGTAGTTTTGTGTGGTTGCTGCTGCTACTAACGGAAAAAGTCTACTACGAAACTGTTGCTGCATGTCTTCTTTATACTGTCTCTCCTACATTCTGGCTACATTCTTAAACTGTCCCGCTGTCCCCCCTTTTTAGCACCTAGCTAGAGGCAAGAGCTTGTCACACAAACAAACACAACACAAAAGCTTGCATGTATGAGACTAATTCTACACTGCAAACTTTAATCAAGCACTTTTTAGTTTAGTAATATAAATGCTAGAAACATGGTGTAATAATATAGTTTTGAGTGCTGCATTCTGAAGCTAGCTACCTTTGCCACAGGTTTTAGGTTTTATTTATATTTGGATGTGATTTTAAAAACAAATTTTGGTTAGCAAATTTTGCGTAAATATTTGCAAATTCCAACCTAAAACCGTGTGATCGCTTTTTAAGAAACCGATTTTGAAAGGGATTTATAGAACAGCCTAGAAGTCTGGAAAGCATAGAATTTAGAACCCAATAATCCATATAGATTCCTGATCGGGGCGACGAGCTGAGTCGAGTCGAACAAAGAATCGTGTATCTGTCTCAGTTTTGAAGGTTTTGACTCGAGGTTTACTAAGTTAGAACCGATCAGATGACTATAGCAAATATCTGCCAAAGGAACGATCGTTCCAAAAACTAGTTTTAGTGAGAAGAACTTTTTGATTTCAATTAAAACGCCTTCAAACTTTGTATTTCTTAGTTTGCTACGATTTCTCATGTATTTAGTAAGTTTGGTCGAAATTTGACATCTATATAGTATAGCTGTCATAGAAAAGTTGAGCCAGAGACGTAGTCTTAGTGAGAAAAATTTTTTGATTTCAAAGGAAATGTCCTTAAAATTGTCATTTATTTATTTGATTTGCTTTTACATAATTCTACAAAGTTTTTTTCAAATCGGATCACTATAGCATATAGCTGCAGCACGAAAGATCGGTAAAAAATAAGATTTATTGAGAAAAACTTTTTTGTTTTAAATGTAATCGACTCCAAATTTCTTACATGTTCATTTGGTAGGCTTGGCATGATTCCACTATGTATGGTCAAAATCGGCCATCTATATAGTAAAGCTCCCAGGGAAAAGTAAGGTCCGAATAGTAGTGTAGGTAGAAGAACGTGCCGCAAGGGTATACAAACTTTAGCTTAAGCTAACTTTCCTCTATTTTTTCTTATCTTATATGCGTGTACCTAATTCCTCGAAGTTGTGTCAAGATTGGATGACAATAGAGTAAAGCTGTCATACCACCGATCGGTCGAAAAATCTGTTTCAAATGGAAAAATTGCTTTGTTTTTATTGTTATTGCTCCCAAACTTGACTATTTTTCAGCCTTATGGTTTTTAAGGTATTTGACTAGTTTGATTAAAGATGACTATATCCTATCATCGGTCGGAAAACGGGTTTAAGATTAAAGATCGGCTGTCACTTTATTGTTACATCATGCTAAGTAGGAGTTAAAATAATATGCAATCTGTGCAATATGTTGAATGCTAAAAACTCTCGTTGCTATAAACAGTTGGGAATTTTAATAGCATAGTCTTGTTAGAATGCGTGTAGCCTACTTTTAGGAGAAAGGTTAAGGGATTTGTTTTGCCAAACAACAAAGTTTATATAATTCGACTCTTGATTCAATAATATTATCGACTTTTTAATCGTTTTATGACAGCTTAAAAGTCGATATTCCTTGTGAAGCCACACTAATAGAACACGGAACCATTAAGTATTTTTATTGTATAGATATTTTTAGATGGAACTTAGCTAATTTCTTCAGATGTCCAGTCATCGAAACTTTAACTTTAAGAGATCTACAATTCTACTCCGTTTTAGTATGATATTGTTTGGGTCATGCTCTTCCCCTTCAATTAGGATTCAAGAAAGATTCACTGACCAATTAAATTCAGAGTCTTTAAAAATTATTTTGAGTTATCCCCTTTTTGTTTTCTTTATTCAAATTTTTTAGCCAGCTGCCAATTTTAAGAATTCTAGCCTCGACGTTGTTTCATAGAAATATCCCTGTTCTTTTCATTCTTCAGTTTCATATTTGTTTAATTAAAAAATCTTTTAATTTCCCCCTATTTAAGTGCCACCCAAATTGGCTGCACTGCCCCTTAATTCGCCACTCTATGTGGGCGATTACTATCAACTGTCGTGTGCTGTGGTTCACGGTGATGCCCCCTTCAACATTACTTGGTACTACAATGGCCAACCTGCCGGGGAATTGCCTGGCGTCAATATACTCATGCACAGTCGTCGTAGCAGTTCGCTGAACATTGAGAGTGTTCAGGGCATTCATGCTGGCACCTACACCTGCATGGGTGCTAATCAGGCGGGTCAAACCGTGACCGAGACTCAGCTCAGTGTTAAGGGTTTGTCTGAGAAAACGTACTCATATTTTCCGGTAGCTGGTAGCCCCTTAGACTCTAGGATATGTATAATGTAAATCTTTTTTCTGTGTGGTGTTGGTCTTGCCTGAGCACAATATCAAATTGTATTATAACACAATTCCACCCCCTTTTTTTTATGCCTGTGCAGAGTTGCCTCAAATCGAACAATTCCATTTTAATGCAAGTGGCGTCAATGGCGGCCAAGCGGTGCGTGTAATGTGCATGGTCACCTCGGGAGATTTACCCATTGACATTTACTGGCTTAAAGATGGACAACCATTGCTGCGTTCCATTTATCATAAGATCGATGAGTATACCTTGATTCTATCACTGAGACAGACAACGATCAGTGATTCGGGAAATTATACGTGTGTGGCCAGTAATGCGGCAGGCTTGCATAGTCGTTGGTCGCTGCTGAAAGTTAAGGGTATAGGAGCTGAAGTAGCACAAAAATCTAACTATTTCTATATGTATATTTTTTTAAAGTTGTGGTTAATTTCTGATTTTATTTCCCCCAAAACAAAAGACTTAGGCAACAAACTTGAAATTGAATTTGATAGGAAGGTGAAGAAAATAGTTGAAAAGGTATGATTACAGTGGTGTAAAACGAATATTAAATCATGTATAATTAATAATAGTTCAAAATAATTTGAAAAAGGTTTAGGCAACAAACTTGAAATTGAATATATATAAATTTTTTTTATTGATAAATTGATAAAATAGTTGAAAAAGTATAGTTGCAGAGTTGAAAAACGAATATACTTATTATATATATTTAAAAAGAATTCAATATGATTTTAAAAAGGTTTAGGCAACAAAATTAATATCTAATTCTACTTAATTTTATTGAAAAATTTAGAAAATTGCTGAAAAAGTATAGTTATAGTGTTGTAAAACGAATATAATATTATGTATAGAGAAAGACTTTAAAATAATTAATTCAAAAAAATTTAAAGTTGAAATTTTATGGAAGAAAAATTTAATTAGTGCTGGAAAACGATTTTTTTACCTGACCCAAATTACAAAAGATGAACATTTTGAAGTAATTAAACTTTTGCTTGAATTAAATGCTTAAAACTTAGTTATAAATATACCGGAAGTCAAAATGGAAATTAAGAAATAAGTATAGCAAAATATTAGGTCGTAGTATTAGACAATGAATAAAAATTTTGATGGAAATATTATTGAAATTTCAAAACAATGCGGCGACAAATTTGAAAATGTTTCAATGTTGTAAACAAAATCAACACTCAAATTTTGTAAATTAAATTACACAAACATTTTTCTCCATTTAGTTCTTTTTTGTACATGTTTTGTAAATTATAATAAATGTTTGTTGTGCGTTTCGCTAGCAATTTTTTGACGACAGGCCACAGAAAGCAGAACCTTTTACAGATAAATATACCTTAATGAGGCAGCAGCAGCTCAGTAGCATCTTTTCAGTTCATTTAATCACAATAATACAAAATATTTCGTCAAAATTATGCTTATTATTTCCAATAATGTTAAAAGATGTCAAAATAGAGTAGTAAGAAGGCGCGGGAAGCAATCTTAAGTGCTTAAGAGTCTACAAAATCCCACCAATATCTTTTAGTATTTGCAATATTGAGTTATATTTTAAAAAACAGTGAACCCATTCAATTTAAACAACAAGTTCCCTCTGCTGGGAATTCCCAACCCCCTTGGTAGTTAGGATCAATTAATTCAACTACATTTTATCTCCTCACCCTCAAGAGCCGCCCCAATTGGCCGCCCTCTTGCTCTCCGCCTCTGTGTGCGATGTCAACGATTATGTACAGCTTACTTGTATAGCCAGCAAAGGTGCCACGCCCATTTTGTTTGAATGGTGGCTCAACAATCAACAGTTGCATGATGATAATAATGATGATGCTACCTCAGAACTCACCCAGGCCACTGTGGGTGAGCACACAAGTTTGTTGCTGATCAACAAAGTGCAGGCCAAACATGCCGGCAATTTCAGTTGCCGGGCCAGCAATCAAGTGGGCGTGGCTAGGCGTGAGGCCAGACTTACGGTGCATGGTAAATTTGTGGGAAAACCGGGGAAAACATTCGATTCTTAAATAATTCGTTTCTCTTAGCCACAAAAACCAAAGTTTTTATCTTTCGCTCTTTAGGACCAAAAAGACTCAGGGTCTATACTCAACAACTGTACATACATACATGTATCTATTGTCTAAGGCAGCTTAAATTTAGTCATGACCTAACCGAAGCTACCACGTACCAAATGTTCTTATATGGCAAAACAGCTCACTTTCACTCACACCCACACAACTGCATATCCGAGCACTTTTGCAAAGACTCCACCAGCTTGACCTTGGCTTTACTTCAGTTTTTTTTTATTTAAATCTTAATTTTTATTATGTAAATTACAAATTCACCAGGCTCATGCTCCAAAGAACAAACACCGAATAAACCAACAACAACAAGAACGCTTCTAATTGTCTACTAATCTCAAAGTAACTCAGCCTTACCCTCCGCCGCCCTGGAGACTGAGAGTCTGAAACACAGTTCCTCGTTCAGTCCAGTCCCATCAACAAATCCTCACCCATTTCCCATTTTAATTAACTTTCATTTTCCTTAATTATAATTTACTTAACTCATAAGACACACAAAATAAAGTCTGTTTGAAAAGTTGTAACAAAAAAATCTTGAAAATTCTTTCAACAGAATTCGTAATGAATACAGTACTTTATTTTGCACAATTGCATGGAATTTAACTTTTGGTTGGTGAACTTATGAGTTACATTTACTCCTCCTATGTATGATTTGTCCTTTAATATTTTTAGTTATTTACATAAGCTAAATGTATTTGGTTGTAGTTTGAACAATTTTTAATTTCCTTAAATAATTAAGTCAAAGAGTGGAAATATTTTTGTAAGATTACAAATTCTCCCTTAAAAAAAAATGCTGAATGAAAAAATTATGATTGAATCATCTTTTTAAAGACTTAGTAGAGGTTTGGGGGTTTTCAACTGTGAAATATTATAAAAATAAGAATTCTTATTATGTAAAATCCTGATTATTATGCTGAAACTGAAGTTTTACAATCTAAACTTTAACTAATTATCTTTATAATATTATATAAGCTTTTAGGGAAAACCACCGAACAATGCATACATTTCAGCGAACAAAAGTTTATTTCAGGAAAAATTTTTAAAAGAACTTTTTGATCTCCCAAGATAAGTGTACTGAAATTACACCGCTACTTTCTATATATTTTTCTATATATTTTGTAGTCTATTCTCTTCTTTATATATTCTTAAACATTGACAATTTCCGATGCAACTAAAAATTTTTATTAATGGATTCGTTCTTTAATAGATAACTTAAGAACATCAACCATTTTCACATAAATTCGGCTGATTTGAAAATAGTAAGCGACTTCTACCAAAACTAATTTACGATGTCAAACAAAATCTCTTTTATAGAATTGTCCTTATTTAGCGGTGTGCGCTTTGATATTTTCCTATAATTTTATCATAGTATGACCGAAAAATGGACGTATTAAAAGAAAAATAACAAATAGGCCTACATATGAACATATTAGTCCCTTCTTAATTTGCAGATAAAGGAAATAGTTTGGGAGTTGTTAAATTTTTCCAATGAAAATATCATAAAAACAACATTAATTACTATATATAAAATTCCTTTTCTTTCAAACTGTTAACTTCATCTAGTATAAAGGGTGAATGTTCAATTTGAACTATGTACGACGCTGCCATAACTGATATTCGATTACTCATTTTTTAAATAGATTATTATTAAAGGAAATAGTGTTGCCATACTTTTGGGGCATTCATCATGATATTTATTGTGTGTAAACGGGGTAATTGTAATTATAATAATTGTTCCAAATAATAAGTTTTCGTATACAAAGTTTATACACACCGAATTTCTTGTGATTAATGCCCTTTAAAGTATGCAAACTTTGTTTCCTAAAGAAATTATTATCTATTAGAACGAAGCCTTTGCAAACCTGCAAACATTTTGTCGTGTTACTTATCTCCCTTGTCAATGCGAGAGTTTGGCGATAGCTTGAAGAGAGAGAGTTTGGGGATAGTTTGGCGATTTACACAAACAATTTGCAATAGGTATCTCATTATTATCATATAAAATATAAATTAGCGATATGAGTGATCGCATTTTTTTCGTCCATTCGGTAAAATGGTGATATTTCCCTTAAAAATCGCCTTGAGGGCAAGAATGCGATACTTTATTATTCATCATCATTCCATCTGAATATTTGCGTTGCATCGTTTAACACTCCCTAAGAAGACCCGATTGCGATTCATCTTGAAGTGAGTTGAACGACCTTTTTACAACAATTTTGCCGCATAAGAATCACATTCTTATCTTGAGGAAGAATCGCTTTCCTATCTCTCAGAAGTATTGCTTTTTTATCTCCCAAAAGCTATCGCATAGTGTCACATTTCTTCCCATAGGGAGATGAGAATGCGATAATAATGCGATATCGCTAGAGTTAAGCGATACCTACTGGCGAATCGCATTCTTATCTTCCGCGATAAAAAATGATTGCTGGGTTATGATAAATATAAAATAAATACTGAAGCATTTTAATTTCCAATAACGTAGCATACTTTAAGGGGCATTTAAGCATGATTTCGAAACTACAGTTAATTATCAATATGTATCATGAGATTAACATTTCTATACTCACAAGCACTGGCGTAGCCAGGATTTTCAGAGGGGGGTTTTATAACAAAATGTTAATAGTCGCTTCTTCCATAATCTAGTTTTCCCCTTGCTACGCCACTAATTACAAGGCCATTCAACTTTATTAAAGACTTTGCATTGTTTTTCTTTTGAATCCTTATTAGAGATAAGATATTCCAGAACAATCTGACAGGTGTGCTTTAAGATTAATGTATTAAAAATTCTAAGATAAATGTAAAGATGATTCAATATTTCTGAAAGCATTTTATTTTAAGAAAAAACTGTGAAGGTAGTACTTAAAAAATCTAAATAATATTCAAAAACAATAAAAAATAAAGTAAACAAAAATATTTCCACTCAAAAAACGGAGCAAATTGAAATAATTCAAACAGATTTCAGATTTTATTTCAGTTTGCTCCCAGCAAATGTCCGTCCATCCGTTACTTACCAAATCACACCACATCCGCATGTTGTTTCATATTATTATAGTCTTTATCGCCGACCTGCTAACATATTTTATATTTCCCACAAATCACACAAAACCACACAACAACAGTACCACCCAGATGGATACTCGAACCCACCGACAAAGCGTTTGCCCAGGGATCTGATGCCAAAGTGGAATGCAAGGCCGATGGTTTCCCCAAGCCTCAAGTGACCTGGAAGAAAGCAGTTGGTATGTGCTGACAATTTTTCCAAATGATTCTCTTTTCAAATGTTGTCTTTTCTTTCAGGCGACACCCCCGGCGAGTACAAGGATCTGAAGAAGAGCGACAACATACGCGTTGAGGAGGGCACTCTGCACATTGACAACATACAAAAGACCAATGAGGGTTATTATCTCTGCGAGGCTATTAATGGTATTGGTTCAGGACTCTCGGCTGTTATCATGATCTCTGTACAGGCTCCGCCTGAGTTTACTGAGAAATTGCGCAATCAAACTGCACGTCGTGGTGAACCTGCGGTACTACAATGCGAAGCGAAGGGCGAGAAGCCCATTGGCATCTTATGGAATATGAATAATATGCGTCTGGATCCCAAGAATGATAATCGTTATACCATTCGTGAGGAAATATTGTCCACCGGTGTGATGTCAAGTCTATCTATCAAACGTACCGAACGCTCGGACTCTGCTCTGTTTACCTGCGTGGCCACGAACGCCTTTGGTTCTGATGATGCTAGCATTAATATGATTGTCCAGGAGGTACCCGAAATGCCGTATGCTTTGAAAGTGCTTGATAAGTCGGGACGTTCGGTGCAATTGAGTTGGGCACAACCCTACGATGGCAACTCACCCCTCAATCGTTATATCATTGAGTTCAAGCGCTCACGTGCTCCCTGGAGTGAAATTGATCGTGTTATGGTGCCGGGACATACTACAGAAGCTCAGGTACAGAAACTAAGTCCTGCCACCACCTACAACATACGCATTGTTGCCGAGAATGTGATTGGCACCTCGCAATCGTCGGAGGCTGTGACAATTATCACCGCTGAGGAGGCTCCTTCCGGTAAACCTCAAAACATTAAAGTAGATCCCGTCAATCAGACCACCCTGCGTGTCACCTGGAAGCCACCACCACGTTCGGAATGGAATGGCGAGATTTTGGGTTATTATGTGGGCTACAAGCTATCCAATACGAATTCCTCGTATGTGTTTGAGACCATCAACTTCATCACGGAAGAGGGCAAGGAACATAATTTGGAATTGCAAAACTTGAGGGTCTATACTCAGTATTCGGTGGTTATACAGGCTTTTAATAAAATAGGAGCAGGTCCTTTGTGTGAGGAAGAGAAGCAATTTACTGCCGAGGGTACACCCAGCCAGCCACCTAGTGATACAGCCTGCACTACGTTGACTTCACAGACCATTAGAGTCAGCTGGGTTAGCCCACCTCTGGAGTCAGCTAATGGTGTGATCAAGACCTACAAGGTGGTGTATGCGCCCAGCGATGAGTGGTATGGTAAGTAGCAACCCAACGAGAGAGAAGCAAAGAAGCTTTTCCTTGTTCTATAACTACTGCTTTTTCAGATGAGACCAAGCGACACTACAAAAAGACTGCCTCCTCCGATACCGTGCTACATGGCCTTAAGAAATACACCAACTATACCATGCAAGTGCTGGCCACCACCGCCGGCGGAGATGGTGTACGCAGCGTGCCCATTCATTGTCAAACCGAACCCGATGGTAAGCCCCCGATTCCACTTGATTTTATTTAAAGTAACTCCAACTTTTTTTTACCAGTTCCCGAGGCTCCCACCGATGTCAAGGCTTTGGTTATGGGCAATGCTGCTATTTTGGTCTCATGGCGTCCACCAGCACAACCCAATGGCATTATCACTCAATACACCGTCTACTCAAAGGCCGAAGGCGCTGAGACAGAAACCAAAACCCAAAAAGTTCCCCACTATCAAATGAGTTTCGAAGCAAGTGAACTGGAGAAGAACAAACCCTATGAATTCTGGGTAACAGCCAGCACCACCATTGGCGAGGGTCAACAGTCCAAGAGTATTGTAGCCATGCCCAGTGATCAGGTTCCAGCCAAAATAGCCTCATTCGATGACACTTTCACTGCCACCTTCAAGGAGGATGCCAAAATGCCCTGTCTAGCTGTGGGTGCCCCACTACCAGAGATCACCTGGAAGATTAAGGGTGTTGAGTTCACTGCCAATGAACGTATGCGTCTAATGTCCGATGGTTCTTTGTTGATCAAGTCGGTGAATCGTCAAGATGCCGGAGATTATTCGTGCCATGCTGAAAACTCAATAGCCAAGGATTCGATAACACATAAACTGATTGTATTGGCTCCTCCTCAATCGCCGCATGTTACATTGTCGGCCACCACCACGGAAGCATTGACAGTGAAATTGAAGCCACATGAGGGAGATACTGCACCACTGCATGGTTATACGCTGCACTATAAGCCAGGTAAGGGGATTTAAGTTTGCTTGGAGAAGTTATGATTGAATTGAGTATAAAACATAATCTTTCAGAATTTGGCGAATGGGAGACGGCTGAGGTGTCTGTGGACTCACAGAAGCACAACATTGAGAACTTACTTTGCGGATCACGTTATCAGGTCTATGCTACAGGATTCAATAAGTGAGTGGATGCACATACATCAAATTCAATCTGAGCTTAGATTAAGCCAAACTAAGGCGGCTTTCATGCCTGTCTTAAACTCAACCACTTTTGTATCATCCTTAACCAAATCGAATTCTTCTTCTGCAGCATTGGCGCCGGTGAAGCTTCCGACATCCTTAACACTCGCACCAAGGGACAAAAGCCCAAATTGCCTGAGAAGCCACGTTTCATTGAGGTCTCCTCCAATTCGGTATCGTTGCACTTCAAGGCCTGGAAAGATGGTGGTTGTCCCATGTCTCACTTTGTGGTTGAAAGCAAGAAACGGTAGACCATCATTTAACCTTTGTTTAACTCTTTGTACTAACCTTTGCATTCTCTCGCACAGCGATCAAATTGAATGGAATCAAATCTCGAACAATGTCAAACCCGACAATAACTATGTGGTACTCGATCTGGAGCCCGCCACCTGGTATAATCTACGCATCACTGCCCACAACTCGGCTGGCTTCACGGTAGCCGAATACGACTTTGCCACCTTGACCGTAACCGGAGGTATTTATTATCTGTTTTCCAATTTCCCCCCATTTACTTTTGTATATATATATATATACATACATATAGAGAAATACGCAGACAAGATCCCACAGATTTTGTCCATATACAAATAACAAATCAAAGCATCAAATTCTCTGTTGTATCTGAGTTGATTTTGCTTTTTTCAATCACCAAACGAAATGAAAATTCTAATTTTTAATTTTTAATATGAACAAATTGCACTGTAAATAGTTTTACAAACCATTTTGATTTCTGCTTGATTTATCCAAACCCAATGCCAGAACTTTGAATACAACGGCTTGAAAATAGTGTACAAAAAAAAATCATTTTGTTTACGTAAATGCAATTTGTTTTTTACGTTTTTTGAACCCAAAATGAAGACTAAAATGAAAATAAGCAAAAGCAAAATAATTATATAAATAACACCAAAGTCACCCAGCAACCAAAAAGCAAGTCACTTTTTTTAAATTAATTTTTTGTCTATTATTTTATTTCCCTAGACAACTATTTGTAGAGCTCTAGATCACTTTTGATATTAGTTAATTTTTACTTATTTTTAAGTCTTTTACACCGTTTGATTTTAGTGCATTTTTGTGTCCAGCAAAAGTGGAAAGTGAAAGTCTTACATGCCTGATTTTGTACACATAAATGTTGTAGGGGAAAGTATAGCAAGATTCCTAAAATCTGTAAAGATACTTAGACATATTGCACCCACCATAAGTGTTCCTTAAAATGCTCCTCACGCCGATATCCCATTTCCAGCTGTATAAATATAGATCAAAATGTCGTTTGTATAACAAACCGAATGTAAAAATCTCCTGCATCAATATTTCAGAATTATTGTTACATGAAAACCCTGTCCTAGTTGTGAAATGTCAGCTAACAACTATAATGTATAAAGCTTTAGACGCGATTTCACATCTTCTATATAGCTGATAAGTTTCAGATAAACTTAGAATTCACTTTGTCATTTGTAATTTTATGTGTCATAGGGCAGATTTCTCATGTTCTACATAGAGCTATCTGTCACATAAACCTACTTATAACAGAGATAACAAGGGTTATCTGACACATAAGTAGCAGCTATTTAGAAGATGTTAAATTCGCCCTAAATCTATTAATTCCCAAGTATTAAAAACCCCATATTTGTATAAAAATTTACATTTTTGTATTCTTCTTGTATTCCAAGAAGACCATCCCCTGCCCCAACCGTTTCGGGGAATCCTTTAGGTATCCAGGTCTCCCTTAGATAAGGCTTGTAGGCCATTACCCATCCCATCACACCATCCGAGCGTCAACCTCCGCAGCCTCCACAGCCCTTTATAGTGCTGACTCTGGCTACGATTACGACAATGACCCCATGACAGAAACCATAGCATTGTCCATGCCTATGAGCTGTTTACCAAATAATTTCCTTTCTAGAATCCATTTAAAGCCTTTCTTAATATACCAATTCTTTACTAAGTTATGTTACTAATTCCAAAGAAAAAAGGGCCCTGGTTCTAGTTTCGTGTTATTGTTTGGGGGATTCCTGGGTGAGGTGAGACTTGGAATGGAGCAGTCTTTAAACTTTTTACTTGGTGGGCAACTGCGTATTAATTTTCTTTTAATAATATCCTTCGGATCCTCATGATAGATAAGAGTACACATACTACATCTCTTTTTACAAGATTGAATCTCTGATTTTAAAACCCGGGACCTAAATGGCCAACCAAGAATGTGGTATATTCGTTTTCTAAATTTGTTAAAATATGGTAAATATTTTTAACAATATCGAACAGTTTGCCATTATTGTTTAAGTTTTTAAGTAGTTAACGAGGCGTCACTCAGATAGCCAAGCCGCATGCAATGCGCTTAGCTAAGCGTCTTAAAGACAAACAGCGTATGATTTTTTTTCAACTAGGTAGCTGGAACCACCTGACCCTTTGCTGGATACCGGGATGCAACAATATCCCCAAAAACGAAATAGCCGTCGAAGTGCCACGCAATGGCCAACACACCATTAGGGAGCTTCTTAAAAAGGAAGAAAATACGATCAAAAAGGGCGGTCTCCTGGTTAAGCATCCGAGGCATGAGACAAGCAAAAGCATTATTAGTAAAGCATCATCTTAAAAGTTTCCACAAATTGATCTAACAAGGAAAAAAGGTACTGGATCCTGACACGGCTCTACACGGGACACTGCAGATTGCGCATTTACCTATACAAGTTTGGATAATAATGTAGATACTGTTAAGAGAAGGAGGCACACTGCAATGTTCTAGCTACACAGCTGACCCAAAAAGATTATTAAACTAGAGCCCACGAAAATCCTGACACTCGAACAGGACATTAAGCTGCTTAGAAGAGCACAATTGACCAAGATTGTTTGCGGTTCGCTATATCTCCAACATCAAATAATAATACGAGGCGTGTGCTTCCTTATTAGAAAAAACTGCGTAGCTACGTAGCGCATATGAAACCATCTCCTCAGATGGTTAGCGACCTTCCGGATTCTACTTAATATAAGTGGCAAATTAATAACTTTGATCGAAACCATCTCGAAGCCGGGTTTGTAGCCAATTATTTTACTGTGTACCGAAACCTAAACCGAACCTCTTTTAAAATAAAAGCTTAACCTGTTCGGAATCTACAGTTTCGGTTCGAACCAAAATTTATCATCGATAAATTAAAGTTTAAGGTTTTTAGTTCGAACCCACATGGAATAGAAGAGCTATTAATAAGCTGAATATTCACATTACTATTTTTTATGTCTGAATATTTAAATGTAATATTAAACTTAGAATTTGTATTGTCGAGTAATTGTTTGCCATTGTAGGCTCTAATTATACTTCTGAGAATCTGTAGCACAATCTCGACCAGATGTAATGCAATATCTCTAGGCAGCTATAGAACTCACTACCAGTTCATAGAATTCACTACCGATTTGCAGCCGCGCTGTTAAAAAAGTGCGAAATTGGCAAAACAGTGCTAGAATTCGTGTGTCAATCCGAGACAAGCTTAATTTAAGTACGAATCAGGACTTGAAAATCGAAAATTCCTTTCCGAAAATGATTTAGCTTTGACATTTTCTAAGAATGAAGCCCAATACCTTTTTTCTTTGTATATGTTGTGTTCTTGCGAGTACTTAAATTGAGTTAACATCATCAAATTAACAAACGACCTTTTAAATTTGAGAATAAGAATCAAGAATTCCTTGCTACTTGCAGCGATTCGTAGTAGTTCTAGAAAACATATCAAAATACTAAGAAAATGCGAAGCGTTTTATACGAATCTGTCTCTACTAATGTAAATTCTTGTTGTCAGAGATAAGTAAGATATACTGGCATCTTCCGGGTTTTACTTTAGTGAACTCGAATTAATTTTAGTAGGATGGTCTTAAAATTAAAGTTTTTAAGCCGAATTAATACATAATTTTATATAACAACCACATAACTAAACTCGAATTCGACAAATTTGGCCTAAAGAACAGGCCGGATAAAATCTTAAAATATTTAGAAGTGTACTTAAATCCCAAATTGGTTTGAAAACAAGTTTTACCGTGTTTTAAATTCTAATTTTGTACACTTGAATCAAGTATTTTCACACTAACCGCACTGTCGACAAGACCTTTACTTGATTAAAGTAGATATAAGTTGATTTTCTCAAATTGTAGACACCAAACAAAAACTAAATCAAATGGCAAGCAAAATTTATTTTTATTTGTACTTTGATTTCATTACAAACTCTTGCATTCCACTTCTGGTCACATATACCATTCACTTACTCCCTTTTGTGCATTTCAACTTTAGTTCTTACATTTTAGCATAATTTTTCTTTTAGTTTTTAGTTTGATGGAAAATAGCAAAAAAAAAAAAAACGCTCAGAAATATGTTACAAAATCATAAACTCAACTTTGAGCCAAGAGCCACCACAATGAAACTCTATCTACAAACACAGCAACCAAAGAATCGAATGAAAAAAAAAAAACAATAGTGTGTCCCCACAAAGAGAGCTGAGTGAGACGTTGAAGATTCATTGATTTCCTTATACACTTACATACACGAAACCCAAAAAAAAAATAAACATTTTGTTTCAATTTTTTGAATATTATTCAGATTAAGTTATGTCATCACCTCAGTTAGTTTTATTTCAAGACTTTCTCTCGTTCTTGGAATGTTGTTCAATGGATTTACTTAACTACTTAGTTGTAAGCAGTTGGAAAACAAATTGCATTTAAACGTATTTACAGATGATTTTTTAAACAATTACAATTAAAACTTAATCCATAGATAAACTAGTTTTCATATTAAACCAAAATAAAAACCAAACCAAAACTATTCACAAGTTCATAAGCATTGTAAAATAACCAACTTAAACTTAAACTTAAATACAAATTTTCTCTCTCAACTCGAAAGTGCAAACTCTGAATGCTTGTCTGTTAATTGTATATGTGTAACGAGTAGCGAGTGGCGAGCGGCGAGTGGCTCCCTCGCTGCGCCTTCTAATCTTCTAACTGTCTTCTTCTCTCTCGCTGTGAAACACTTTTGGTTGTTGTTGTTTGTCGTTTACAGGCACTATCGCACCCTCGCGAGACTTACCCGAATTAACCGCCGAGGACACCATTCGCATTATCCTCTCGAACCTAAATTTAGTTGTGCCCGTTGTGGCGGCTCTGCTGGTCATAATCATAGCCATAATTGTTATTTGTATACTGCGTAGCAAAGGCAACCATCACAAAGGTATCTATAAGATTAACTAATGCTCCCATTTCGATTCTTTTCCTTTTCGGTTTCTCTCTGTCTCTGTCAACCACAAAAAAACCAACGACACAACACTTTTGGGTTACATTTTTTTTGGTTCTGCCTGCCCTTTCCCTTATAAATTGTTGTGAATTGCATCCCTGAAAATGCATGCTCGATATGAATACAAAACTATCTAGGTACCATAGCCCCCCTGGACGATGGCCTGGGCCAGGGCAATGTCCATACCCGCATACGCTTACCCGCCTGGATGCCCGAGTGGTTGGATCTGAACTTTATGGTGCCACTCATCGCCACTGTGGTGGTGGTAGCGGTGGGCATTTGTGTGGTGTGCGTGGCCCTGTCCCGAAGACGGGCGGACGATATGCGCGGCGGCCAGAAGGATGTCTATTGTAGGTTTATTTTGATGCTGGCGGCAGAGAAGACCACAAACTTAATACCTTAACGAATAATATTTCTGTATGATTTGAGACAAATTTTATTTCTGTTTTATGTTGGCTAAATTTGTACATTTTTCCGTTTTCAAAAAAAAAAAAAATAATCAAAATTTAGCCAATTTCCAACCGCCGTCACTCTTAAAAGAATAATCCAACAGATTTGGGTAAAGCTTATGGCATGTCTGTGTCTAGTATTGTATAGTGCATGTTTTATCATCCAATCATAAACACCACAAGATTACACGAAAGTTGCACCTAACAAAAATATACCAAAATGACAAAAGTAAACAAAAAATACCAATTTTATATATATATATCTATCATATATAACGTTACATATATGTCCGTATGTACTCTTATCCGTGTACACTGTACATAACCCATAAAAATATCATATCAGCAATTTTCCATCGTCATTAAAATAACATTGGAAAATTATTTTGTATTTGAAATATTTTGCGATGACTCAAAAGTCTTTATAAAAATAAATCATATTTTTAGAAATCAACATTTTTAGCCCAAATTTCATGATTTTTGAGGGTCCATTACTCAATATTTTGTTAAAGACACATACCATTTTTTTACCACCGTAAGAACCGGCTAAACTGATAGTAAAGGACAACAAAAACAAGACTTTTTCTAGTATATTAAAGGGTTTGTGGTGATTCTAGATAATTTTCGATTGGTGAACACGATTTGGGGGAAAAAAAAATATATATTACGTCTAGATTTTTAGTAATTTGAGCTGTGCTTTGCTTAAAGTGCCTATTCGGACCCTTTTTAGATACGATTCGTGGGGAGCGTCTACTATTACTTGAACTATCTTTGACTTAATGCTAAAGCATTTCTTCCAAGCTTTACATCAACCTTTGCCAAACAATTATGCGATTTTTTTAAGCGAAGACTTACCATTTTAAATACATGTTCTCAGCATATTTAAATGGTTTCAACATTCATTGCATATCTATAGGCGTTACAAAATATGATTTTGTGCACATGTACTTAATATGGTACAGCTTCGTTTAAAAAATCGCAGAATTGTTTGGCAAAGTTTGTTTTCAAAATAAAGAATAAATATTTTAAGATAAAGTCAAAGTCAGCCAAATCAAAACAAAAATGTTCCACATAAGGCGAGTCTCAAAAAGTGTATATTTGGTTTTTTTCGCGGCTTTACGCTTCAATTACCAAAATACTGAGACGAAGTACGAAGTACTAGCACACGAAAATCATGTATCATCACAACCAAACCTTCATAATCCTGGACCTTGTTGACTATTGTAATATAATTAGCTCCAATTTCAAACCAAAGATTAAACAAGGCAAAAAAAATACAATTTTTTTTTCAGTGTACTGCAAGTTTGTTGTTGGCTGATTTCTGTGCACCGAACACGAATCTGTTTTCTGAAATGGTTCTTTACGTATAGAGATATATAGAAACTTGAGCTAAAAGTTGACTATTCAACCAATTTTTTCCCATTTTAGTCAGGCTATTTTGGGGAACCTGTAGTATGGTCCCAACTCTCTTAGATATGATCGTAAAGTATTGTATTTTAGCTTTTAGCCAAACTATCCCAATCAGTTTTGAGATTTTTAAAAGCGAAGATATACCATTTTGCTATATCTTTATTTAAAAAATCGCAGAAATCTTTTGGATAGTTATTTTTAAAGCTAAAAAATAGTACTTTATTATAATTTAGCAGTGATCCAAAGAAAAAAAAACGAAAATGTTCCCCATAAAACCAGTACCAAAAAGAGCATAACTGTCTTTTGAGCAGATTTAAGGCAAAAATTACCAAAGGTCTAGATGCGATGGACCATTTGCGAAATCAAATTTGCATTAAAAGCACTCGAAACTCATCCAGAATCATGGTCAACCTTTCAATATACTGAACCTTGCTGCCTACTTATGGCTGGGATGATTGATTTATATTTGAGTATATTACTTTGATTCTTAGTGTCGACATACTTTTAAAATCTAATGATGATCTAAATCTAAATACAAATTGAACTCGTTTTACAGTTTTGATCGTCAGTGTAGATCCCAATCAGTAACGAATTTTCCTGGCCAGGAATTAGCATTATCTGCTCTTTTGAATTGAAAATATACAAAGAACTCCGTAAAACATTACGCAAAGTCGGTCTCTTTCGATCAAGCTCTCCAAGTTTGGCTTGCATTCTTCCAGTTACAATTGGAATACATCTTATATTGATGGTCGATCGCCTGTTGCGATGATACCTCCATAGTCTCTGAGTCTATAATTTCACTTTAAAACTTTACAGTTTCGTGATTCTTCCATTTCACTCTAAATGTATCATTATTTCAAAATCTTCATTGGAAAATTCTTCCAAAATGAGAACAATGATCTGAAAACAATTAAATTAATTTATACAAAATACGGCTATTTTATAAAAATCCCAGAAGTAGATTTGTATGTCAATTATTTCGGTTAGTTTTATTTCTTCAACAATTCCTCTTTGAGTGAGCTTTAACCAAACTTTCTATTGAGAAATGGGCCTGAAAAGCAATTTGATTCGATACTTTTTTTGTTGACAATTCCTTACCATATACAATTATTGGCCGTAAATATATAACATATCCTCCCTACTAGTACCCAAACTACTACTACTACTACTACTACTATCTATGATAATCTCCATTGTTGTAAATACATTTCACAAACCCAATCATTTCTCTTACTTCAAAACCACAAACAGAAACAAAACTTCTTCCTCTATCTTTGTGTTTCCTCTTTCTATAAATAAATGAAACCAAAAACTAAGATGCTTTTTAAAATCGCAAAATCAAAGAATATCAAATGAAACGTAAAGTAAAACTAAACCAAATTGAAATCATCGCCCATTTCATGTCATTCATAAACAAAAAGTTGGTATATTTTGAATCTTTTTCGCAAATTTGTAACTTGTATTTTTGAGCTACTAATTAGCACACTAGAGTGTTGAAATGCCGCACCAAAAAAAAAAAACCAAAAACCAAATTAAATTCCCATTAATTGCGAGTGACGGAATAAAAAAAAAAACAATCAAGAACGAAACAAAAAAAAAAACAGAAGTAAAGTATGCGAGTTGTTCACAGGAAAGAAAAGCATCTTCAGTGTTTCAATATTGAGTTGGCGATATCATATATTAATTCTAGACGATGTAGTTTACAATCAGACTATGGGACCCGGCGCCACCCTGGACAAACGTCGTCCGGACCTGCGGGATGAATTGGGTTATATTGCGCCACCAAACCGGAAGCTGCCACCCGTGCCCGGCTCCAACTACAACACCTGCGATCGGATTAAGCGAGGTACAGTCATAAGTAAGCATCTAAATTTCCAATGCAACATTTATTAATGCCAATGAAAACCAGAGCGCTATGCCATGTTGTCCTAGCCTGGTTGGTGGTTCAGTTTTTTCTTCCATTTACTTTGCGTACAAGAAATGAAAATAATAGTAAAACGAAGATTGTATTTTGCGTTGCTA
The DNA here is from genome assembly GCA_035044965.1 of Lordiphosa andalusiaca. NCBI lineage: Eukaryota > Metazoa > Arthropoda > Insecta > Diptera > Drosophilidae > Lordiphosa > Lordiphosa andalusiaca. The sequence goes on along the minus strand of JAWNNM010002499.1, from coordinate 174,435 downwards.
TTGCATAAAAAAAACATACAAAATGAAACGACCCCACCATGTTTTACACACCAGACACAAGCTAAGCTTTTGATCAGAAAAATTGAAATTCTTAATGTTGCTTCTTCAAGGCGCTTCCTTTTGATTTAAAATCCCCCCCGTGATCCTGGCATGAGATAATAAAATATCAAGAAAAATTATATATTTTTAAATGTTGTAGAAAATTTAGATACGTATTTTTTTGTTTTATGTAAGAATATTTCTTTGAAGATGTGAAGCTGAGTGAATATGGTAATTTGCTAAAAAAAAATGGTTACCCTTAATATACGAATATTTTCCATCTCTCTCCTCAAGCTATAAACATTTTATACTCTTTAAACTAATTTCTGTTGTAGTAAACGGTCAACCCAAAGTAGGAGCTTATTTTTAAGATTTTTTAAAATATTTTTTAGCCCAATGGTGGGCAGGAAATTTGGTATAGGAGCAACAACAACAACAGTAAAATTCTAGCTATCTACGCGAGCCACAAGTCAATCTAGATATCTAAGCGAGTCACGAGTCAAGAAGTCAGGCACACAGTGCATATGTTATATTTATATAAACAGTCCTTCCGTTCACACAGTAAGTGTACGCCGTAATGGCGCCATTCACCGATATGCAACAGATTTGTGGTTTTTAATCGCCTCGAATCTAGGCAATTTCACTTGTTATTGTGTCTTCTTGTGCGCGACGGCGATTTTTAATGAGGCTGTGCTGCGCAAGTTGCCGTAAAATAACTCTCTGAGCAATAGGAGCAAGATATGCTTTAGATATCTGAACTTGGTACATGAATCATCGAACACTTAAAACGTTTTCTTTCTGAACCTCTAAACCAGCGATGCCCAAGCCTTATACGCTTCATGCGCTAATGTTGTTGTTGCTAACGCCTCAGCCATGCCCATAGGGCTGACGCAAAACAAAATTGCAACAAATATTTCGTATGTGTCTCTCTTCTCTTTCTCTTCTATGCTCTTGCGGAACAACAATACGAGTACTGTTATAGACAGCCACAAGCACACACAACCGGCTGTAATCGGTTTTCTCTTTTGTATTCTTGTGGTGGTTGTAGTTTCTGTTTTTGGTTTTTTGTTTGTGTGAATAAAAACGCACTCATAAGAAGCTGTTGGGCACCCCTGATCTAAACGAATAAAAACCAAAATTTCTAGTAATTTGATGTTAATTTCATTGTCTTGGTAGGGACTCACACCCTGAAGCATACCATAAAGCAATAAGAGATAGAGAAACAGCCCTGTATTAGGTTATATCGCCGCCAGGCTGAAAAAAGTGGGTCGATTTTTGACCACCAAATAGATATTGTATATATGTGGGGAATTTACACCAGCGATGTTCACCCGTAGCCCCCAGGGGCCGAACACTTTAGGCAATTTACGCCGAATGCTTGCCGAAGTAATGCTTCAGTGAGTGTCAGAGGGAGACAGAGAGCTACAAAGAGCCTCTGTTCTTGAACATCGCTGATTTACACTGATACTAACACTGACTTTTGCTCTCTCAGTTCTTTTTTGACAATGTCCGTCTCGCTCTAACCACCGTGTTTTGCTATATCCACAGTAGTTTAGAGTGAACCACAATGTAGTTAACAAAACTTTAAGTAGAGAGAGGATTTCAATTGAGATTATATCAGGCCTGTTTCCGTTTTCGATTCCGGTCAGATCATACGGAATAGGAATTGTTAATTCATCCCGGAAATGGGAACAGGGCTGTATGTTAAGTCTTATTAAGAAAACGTTATGATGTCTGAAGTGAATGGCTATATCCTTCGTAATATACCGTAGAATTGTACCCCTACTAACAACACTTCTATCATATCCAAACCATCAAATCGAAATCAGAATTAAAAATATAAATTGGATCTGTGAGCTTCTAGTTCATTCGAAACCTGTTATTTTTAGAGTGACCATTTGCTATCTGAAAACAATTTGTGATCAAAGTTTTCTCTTAAGTTAATTCAAAAGTTATACAAATAATTTATAGTCTTGGGGTGACCATTTTACATACAAATCAAGGCACGATTTCTCAGCTGCAAAATAGCTACTAATTAACTATGTTATTAGAGAAATCGACCGTTAGGGAAATGCCAACTCGACAGCTTTACAATTTCAAAGAAATATTCCAAATAATTGTAATCAATTTGACCTATAATTTTCCCCATTTTTATTTCCCATGTGGCACCAAAACAAACTCCCAATCCTGCACCTTTCGGTTGCTTCAATTGTCTTATGATTTTCATTGAATTATCATTTGATGTTGTACAAAATTGGAAATTGCATAAAAATACCACACACACACACACAAACACACAAACACAACACTATCCAATATCAGGTCGAGGTGGTGGTCTACGTTCAAACCACTCCACCTGGGATCCGCGTCGTAATCCAAATCTGTATGAAGAACTTAAGGCTCCGCCAGTGCCCATGCATGGCAATCATTATGGTCATGCCCATGGCAATGTTGAGTGCCAATATAGACATCCAGGTAGGGAGGATTAATTTTAGTTTCTTTATAATTTCATCCCCACACCCCCAAGTTGATTTTCATTTCCATTTGCCCACATACTAACCAATTGTAATCTAACCTTTGGTCACAACGAGCTAATCTCAACTACCAGTAAGTAAACAGGGGAACAAATAAGTATGCGCATACTAAAAACACTAAAAACAACAACCACAGCACCTAATGGAGCCAAGATCTTGCCACTAACAGATTTGTTCTCTCGTATATGTAAAAGGCATGGAAGATGAGATCTGCCCTTATGCCACGTTCCATCTGCTTGGCTTCCGCGAGGAAATGGATCCCACCAAGGCCATGAATTTCCAGACTTTCCCACATCAGAATGGTCATGCTGGTCCCGTGCCTGGACATGCTGGCACAATGCTACCCCCCGGACATCCTGGACATGTGCACTCGCGCTCTGGTTCGCAATCGATGCCGCGGGCAAATCGTTATCAGCGTAAGAACAGTCAGGGTGGACAGTCGTCGATATACACACCAGCACCGGAATACGATGATCCGGCCAATTGCGCTGAGGAAGATCAATATGTAAGTTAGAGTCGTAAACTCAACTCCTAAAATGGAGCTAATGCTAGCGTTGTCATCAAGACACCAAGACAAATGAGAAACCAAGTTGTAAAGCCACAACCTAGCAAACAATTTATGAAATTTTAAGATAATATTCCAGTGTTTTTTCGAGTTTAAACAAAAGAATCCGTTGAGACCGTTCAAATTCTAGAAAATTGTAGAGTTTCCTTCTTCAATCCCTACTTTTTCCCTTTTCCAGCGTCGCTACACTCGCGTCAATTCTCAGGGTGGCAGCCTTTATTCTGGACCCGGACCCGAATACGATGATCCTGCCAATTGTGCACCCGAAGAGGATCAATATGGCTCCCAATATGGCGGTCCCTATGGCCAACCCTACGATCATTATGGCTCTCGAGGCTCAATGGGACGTCGCAGCATTGGTAAGTCATCCTGGAAGATCATCAATTCACAATTTCTCAGATAATTGTACCACAGGTTCGGCCCGTAATCCAGGCAATGGTTCACCCGAACCACCACCACCGCCACCACGTAATCATGACATGAGCAACTCCTCATTCAATGACTCCAAGGAGAGTAACGAGATCTCAGAGGCTGAATGCGATCGTGATCATGGACCACGCGGCAATTATGGTGGTAAGTCTTAGACTCCATAGATTAAAAGATTTGGGAGATATTTAATACGCTGTGCTTAATTCTAAATTAAAACAAAAATGTTTGTCATTTTTTTCTAAATTAAAACAAAAAAAGTATCAGAAGACTCCAATGAGGGTGAGTGATCACTGAAACAAACATGATTTAGTTCACGATCACCCCCCCAAAATATATCGAAAAAAATCATCTCTCATATTTCGATTTGGGTTTTGCGTCCCATTTCATTCTTCCAACATTTTTGAGTTTCTCATTTTCCAAAAAATATTCATGCTGTGTTTTGCTAAACAAATATTGAAAATTATTCAACATTGTTTTTTTTTTTTGGTTTTTGGGTTTCAGTTTTAAATTAAAAGCACACTTAACATTTCATTTCATTTTCATGAAGCACTTGAAGGGTTTTAGCCACATCTAAATGTTTTATATGTTGTACGTAACCATTGAAGAGGGGTTTCAGTTTTATTTTCTATCATTTCTAGATGAGATGAGCATGAGCATTTAAGTTAATTATAAAAGTCACCGTTTCAAAGTTTTTGCACGAAGCCGTTTTAAGTTGAATTACATTTTTCTTTCTATTTTCTTTTATAATCAACTTTCGGTTGGGTTTCTCACACATTTCTTTCGAAAAACATATTTTTTTAAATGAAAAAAAAAAAACAAAAAAAAAACAAACCAAAAAAACAGCAGTGAAGAGATCCCCACAGCCGAAAGATCAACGCACCACCGAAGAGATGCGTAAATTGATTGAAAGGTAAGAACCGGCCAAGTGAAACACAAAAAAAAACAAAAATACTGAAATTAAAATTGCCCTAAGTTTGGTTCTTGGACACTTACTAATCTGCATTGTATTTTATTTTAAATTGTCACTCACAAAGTCGTCGACAGTTGTAAGTTGATTTAAAACTAATTCTACTAAACTCCGCTTTGCATGTGTGTGTCTGCCCGATTCTGTCCTCTCTCTATATAAATATAGTCAAATTTGTAATCTGTTTGCTTAAGTTTGATTTTTACTTGGTCTTTGTTTTTAATTTGACTTGCGTTTTGTTCAGTTTGGTTTGAAAAGCAAATCACAGTTGAATGTTTCGTACTCTACTTCCTAACAAGGCTGTGAACCACACATAACAAATATCTATATATATATATATATATAAAACTTTGTCTATTATATATATTGGATCTAAAATGTAAACACATATTTTAACAGTTTAATTGCAGCTTTTGCGCTTGGCCTTAGCTTGTCCACACACAAGACATGAGCCTTGAGAGAAGCAAAACACACAACATATAAGCAACACAAAAAAAATACATAACTACTATATATAAACGCGAGTAGATCAGAAACCTTATCGATTAAATAAAAATCCCAGCTATTCTACGAAGCTTACATCCAGTATATTAGCAAATATTTTGTTATGGTTCGAAGTGGAACTTTTTTTCAAATTTTAGCTTGCAGCACATTACTGAATCGAATCATGGCTAAATTCATCCCTGAAAGGGAAGAGCTGGTTCTGAATTAATGGCATCCCTCAAAAGATTTTTAGCAAGGATTTATAGATATTATAATTGACGCATGTGAAACCAAAAAAAGATTATTTCTGGTAGCTAACATTGGCTGCTAGCTTCAGATTTGATCCTTATGAATCATCTATAAATATTTATATATCTTTGATATAGCGCAATAATAAAAGATTTATAGATATTATATTATTATTATTATTATTATTTGAAAAAATTGATACACAATTGAAAATTGTGTCCAATTGAAAAGCCATAGCAACGTGGGCCTTGGGCTGGAATATAGATATTATAGACGACGCATGTGAAAGAAAACTCGAATATTCCTGGAAGCTGAACTTTTGGCTACCTATTTTCAATTTGTTCCGCATGTGTAATCTATAATATCAAAAAATCTTTGGTTTTAGCCATGAATTTAACACTGACAGGTTCTTCCTCGTCATATCCTTTGCTGATTTCAGGAATGATTTTTCAGGCATTTCATGAGATGTACGGAAATCAGGCATGAATTCATCTACTCCTACTATACTCGGGGGTACATTCAGTCCTGAAAATTTAGTAGTAAAACGTAGAATTGCGCGGCTAATGTATCTGGGCACGGGAGGACGAAACGTAAAACATAAATATTTCACTTGCCGCCTCGAACTCATATCTCACTTACCTTAACTCTGTAATTTATACACAAGTGGCGACATCTTAGCCCATTCGACTATCAAGCTTACGCGCGGCATTGTCAAAAATCACAATAATAAAGGGAAACAAGCGACGTGTAGATTTTCTAAGCATTTGAAGTACTTAGATTTTATTTTGAAAATGAAAATGTCTCGCATGAAGAGCAATAAAACTATTCTATTCTGGTACTGGTTTTGAGTATTGAATATTATTTAAGAGTTTCCACTCATGCATGTAGGGTTTCAATATACAAACGTTAAAGTAGAAAACCAAAAGCTTACGAGTGGTGTTCAGTTGGGAGCATTATACAACAAGAGAGGTAAGGTGGCATCAGGGTGAGTTCTCTCTGCAAAGTACCTTAACGTTCAGTGCTGCGCGTACTTTTGTAGGGTAAGCTCTTGGCAAAAGTACGCATTACACTGACACCGCCCCACCTGTGTTGTTGCATCATGGTTGGGAGTATGAAAAATGCACAAGTTATTTTGAAATATGGCGACGTTCTCATGTCGAGTACCTCAGGCCATTGACCACGAAGCATTTAGCTTGTCTACATGCCGCGCTTACTGGTTTTGCTTTCTACTTATAATATGTAGAAATGTAGTATGTAGTTTTTCTACATGCCACGTGTAACTTTCTGTTTTCCACATTTCTAGTGTAAAATTTAAATCGTTTAGTATGACCAATTCATAGAACGATTTCAGAATTGATAAGGTTTTTCATCTACTCTCGTCTCCAAGCCATGCTTTGGTTGCAGCCTTAAAGTAGCTTACAAAAAGCTAAATTTAATAATCATTATTAATATGTATGGATAGTTTTCTGTTGCCTTTTAAAAACTTAATCATTTATTTTTCTTAACCCATCCAAAACTATCTACGTAGAAACGAAGCCGGCCCAAAACAACTCCAACAACTCCAACAAACAAATGGCGCAGGATTCACAGCCTACGATACTATGGCAGTGTAATTTGTAAGCGGCTAATGTGAATGATGGGCGTGGCATTTTAGCTTAGTTTGGAAAGTAAATGAAGTGCGTGGGAGTTGAATGACACACACACACACAGACAGAATCACACACAAGCTAAATCATTCAATATACACAGAAACAGTCAATACCATAAGATCATGTTGAGGTAACCAGAAGAAGTAAACCATATTAAGCATATATATACACAATTATTAAACTATTTCAAGAAAAAAAAGTATTTAAAAATTTATAATCCATACATAAATACATATACATAAAAAACTATATACATATATACTCTAAGTGTGTGCAAGAACAACAAATGCAAATCAATTGAAAGCATTTGAAAACAATTTTTGAAAACTAATTTTGAATAATTGTATTTTAGTTATTTAAGACGAGAAAAACTACCAAAATATCAACAACAACAACAACTACTAAGAAAAATTGTGTGTAAAAAAGTACATTTTTATGCGATTTTGATAAATCATTTTAAATTAACGTATTTTTTTTGCTTTTTTTGCCATCTATGCCAAAAGCATGAACTCTCGTTTCGCCTTAGTCCTTAAGTCCAAAGTCATAATATTAATTGATATCGTCTAAGTACATACCGCATCCTATAAACTTTATTTTCTTGACTTGTGATGATTAGTCAATATATTTTGTATTATTTTTAACGATAGTTTTTCTGTTTTAGAAATGCGCTTCCACCACAAATTGACACTTGTTCAAGGCACAAATCAATAATCCCCAGCAACTTTTAGATTGTATTATACAACACATTTTTTGGTCGCATTTTAAAGCTTTAAGAAAATTTGAAAATTGTTTAATTTCAGTTTTGATTTTCACTTAGATTTTACTTAAGTTTTTGCCACAAATATACGATTTATTTTTAACGAATTTTTATTTTCATTTACATTTTGTGGGGCCGCCTCGAAGATAATGCTGATACTTTCAATACTCAAAGACTGAATTCTATATGCAAAAATTGAAAGAAACCAAAGAAAGAGTCCATCGATAGCCAATCTAAATCAAAATTGAAACAAGATTTTGCTCAAAACTGAAAATTGGGGGAACCTAGAAATAGCAAAAAGGAGGTCACACATCAATTATTTCCATTAGATAAATTATTTTGAATATGGTTTAACTAACCTATAACAATTATACACTAACCCCACACAGCAACTATACCAGTTTTTATATAAATACATATAAATGTAGTGTTGTGAACGAAACGAAATGAAAAACAAAAAACAAAACAATTGCTTACTTATAAATGTCTTACAAATTTTCATGGCAAAACGAACTACAAATATTAAGTAGCATTTAGCAAGAAACCAAAAGAAAAAAACAAAACGAAACAAATTTTCAAGTAATTTCACTTAGAAAACAAGCAACCGCAACACAAGAAGAAAGTTAAATATACAAGACAAACGTTGGATTTCAGAAATTGTAACGAACATTTTAAATACTCAGAAAAAAAGGAAACACAAAAATTAAAGTCAACTTTTCGGCAAAATCAAAATCAAAAATAAAAAAAACACCCAAACACGGAAGAACCTTTTCGGCATTTATGAAAATTTAGCAAAACGTAAGCTAAGTCAACATTTCTTCATACTTTATCATGCATCAAATTAAATCTAATCAAAGGCTTTTTGTGTTTTTGCTTCATACTACATACATAATTAACGCATAATTTTCTACTTAAATTTAAACGCATAAATCAAAATTGAACACTCAACTCAAGCATTCAACTCAACACGCACATCACCAACTCAACTCAACTAAGCCCACTTGGAAACAATTTATAAACCAAAAATATGAAACGAAACAAGAAAGCAGTTTAAAACGCATTTATACTAATCACTCGCTCCTTCTTAGCCGAACAAAAATATTAATAACGACAACAACAACAACAAACTTAAATCCTTGCCCCAAAGTTTAAGAGCGGCACATTACATTTATAAACCCCCCAAAAATAATATGTGTATTACTAATTACAAATTACAAGACATACATATATTAAACTATATATAAATATATATTAATATTGAATGTATTGAATTGACTAAAACATACATAACACATACATACAAACATACATATATAGACCAGCGAACGAATGTCGTCGCATCAGATCAAAACTCTTAAGCGAAATTGCACTCTCATCAATAGAGAAACTGAAGTAAAGTTCAGCGTCAGAGTTTCAGTGTCATATAACAATTTCAAAGTGAACATCAATTCAAATTAAATAAATGCCAATTTATGTTGGAATAAAAAAAACAAAAAAAACAATGTGTTTTCTGGGCGGCTTGTAAATATTTAATATAATTTTTCTTTCGCTCATTTTTCTAGCATTTTAAACTTGGTCGATATAACGTTCCTCCGTTTTTCCTTAGCTAAAAACATCATATTTGAAATGAAGATGCTTGCCCCGCAATTTAAGAAGTTCCTCATTAGTTTCTCAATTTTAAACCCACAACTTTAGAAGAATTTTAAGACTGCAAATAGGTCCATAATAAGGTATGCATCATGATATTCGAACACTTGTCTAAAGTCACTCAAAATAAGTTTCAGGAAAAACAATCAAAAAACAATAATACATGACAATCGACCTCTTGCATAACACCAAAAGAAGCGATTTTTAGATAACGCACAGTAGCTATCCTGGCATTAAGCATTAAGTTGAAATCTATATTCGGCATGTTGCAACCACAATCCAAATCAGACGAATAATGAAATATTTCATTATTTTTCAGCTGTGGAAGTCAAGAAAACTTTTATTTATAAAGAAACTTCAGATGTTGATAGCGAAAATAATAGAGAGAAACCCATAATGCTTCTCAACAGCTAAAAGAGAACATCAAACATCGTTTGAGGTTATTTTCTACCCCTGGTATCATTTCTTAATGCCTAGCAATATTTATATGGGTGTTATCCATGACAGAATAAAATTTCTCCCAAGTCTGTGGATTGGTTTTCGAGAAATTTGAGTTAAACTAGATTTTTTTTTAGCTTTAACAAACATGATATAGCTTCTTTTTAAATTTTTTAAGTTTAAGGTACAAAAATGCTAAATATCAGCGATCCAATGCTTCGTTAGTAAATCTGGAAAAGCAGTTCCTGGGTGAATCTTTAAGTGGAAAATAATCTCGCGACTTTTGGCTGAAGAGTGCCATCTCGTGGGGCAATGAATAGCCCATTAAGCCTTTATAAATATATTTTTTTAATAAAAATCTACCGGGTGGGCTTAAAGATATTCAAGAATTATGGTATGAGTTTCCCCATCTTTCTAATTACAATGTCCATATTTGCTGAATTTTTCAGATTTTTATCTTGAACCATTGACAACTAAGTTAAAACTGTGGTCGCTTTGTGTTGCTGGTATAAAAATATTAATTTCACGCGAACAGTTGAAAAACTGAATTTAAGGTGATGCTACAAGTCCCTTCAATCAGAATCTCGGGTTTTTTTGTAGTGTCTGTGTTTTCCTTCACGCAGGGTCGTATTTTGCAAAATTTTACATCCTCTCGCACTCTCCCTCTAGCATTCAAAGTCGACTACTAGCGCCCTCTGTGTTTTAGCGCAAGCACATCCAGTTACTTGCATACTGGCGACCTCAGGCGATACCCGTTAGTAACACTGCTTCTGCACTATCGACACCTGGGTTCTATCGTTTGCAACCTCCACTTACTTGCACACTGGCGACCTCAGGCTATACCCGTTAGTAACACTGCTTTGCACTAGCGACACCTGGGTTTAACCGTTTGCAACCTCCACTTACTTGCACACTGGTGACCTCTGGCGATACCCGTTAGTAGCACTGCTTCTGCACTGGCGACACCTGGGTTCAACCGTTTGCAACCTCCACTTACTTGCACACTGGCGACCTCTGGCGATACCCGTTAGTAGCACTGCTTCTGCACTGGCGACACCTGGGTTCAACCGTTTGCAACCTCCACTTACTTGTACACTGGCGACCTCTGGCGATACCCGTTAGCAAATACTGCTACTCACTAGTGACACCTGGGTTCAATCATTTGCAACCTCCACTTACTTGCACACTGGCGACCTCAGGCGAAACCCGTTCTTCTGCACTAGCGCCCCCTGCCTTCAACCTTTTGCAACTTTTGAAACTACGCGCCGGAAACGCTGCTTGCACACTGGCGCTTTTGGACTTACAACCCCAGACTGCACACTGGTACCGAAAAGGAAAACTGACTGGCAATAATTTATTAATTCGTTGTCATTTGCTTAAGACGAGTTAAGAAATAATGATATGAACATGTTAGGCATTATGAAGCCGTAACTCAAAAAGAGTCCATTTCTTTAATCACACTTTAAAATGCAACCACACAGGCACGATTGTGTGCCTCCTTCTTGGTCAAACTCTAGATAGGACAGAAAGATTCGAAGCGAAGAGTTTTAAATAATGTCCAGTTGCTCATTTGCATTCCCATTTTATATGGAAAGCATGCTATCTGCTGAAATTTTTTTAGAATCTCCGTTCCGTAACCCTCATAAAGCTTAAGGTTTGTTAAGTTAACAGATTTTTAATAAAAATAGAAGCCCTTATTTTGGTTCAAGCCCCAGATCAAAGCTTTAATGGATATTGAAATCATTTTTGAAGCAATTCTCAGTAATTTTTGAGAAATGAAAAAGGTTCGATCTAAGTTCGGGCTTGAGAGACCCAAATAGTAGTTCAATAATTGTTAGAATACTGTAATTTTCCATTATAGATAATGTATTATAAGATCAAACTCAGCGACACTTATGTATATATATATCCATACAAATGCAGGAGACTGTTTTGGTGCTTTTGTGGTGCGCAGGGTGTGTCCTGATGCCGCACTCAAGCGTAAAATTCAACAGGCTGCTCCACTAAATCAACAAAAAACCAAACCACAAAATGCCGATAAGACCCGCAACATTGCCCCCACATCCCACACATCCCCCACCAGCCATCTGCCAACCCCTACTTCCAGGCTGGAACAGGAAGCCGACTGACCCGCTTAGAGCTCCGGGGCACACCAGCAAAGTAAACAAATGGCTGACATTAAAATGAAACGACAACGGAAATATTAGCGAAAATGTCGAACTCTTGGGGACAGGAACAGGGACACCACTTTGCAGGCTTCGCCAGTGTTGCTATTTGGCCCGGCCAAACAAATGTGGGCCCGGGGTGGGGTCGGCACCACCAAACTGGATACTCGTTGACAGTAGTCCGGGCGAATGCACGTTAAGCATGCAAGGCGATTAGGGCGGGGCTCTAACTGAAAAACTGTGTTCGAAATTAGCCAGCTCCTGTTCTCCGGCGGGCGGAAACTATGTCAACGTTAAATAAAACGATTCGCCCGGCTGTTGTCATGCAATCCGCAAGTAAATTCATGCCAAAATAAAATCAAACATTTATGACTATATCAATCTATATTGGCGGATGGATAAAATCAGCTTGTTAGGTTTTTTAGCCCAAACGGATTGTCAACCCCCCCCCCCCCCTGGGAGTATTTGTTTAATTTTCCAAATAATCATAATTAAGTGGAGTTTGCGTCGAGCAAATGAATTAGCGCGCTTTCAAAAATTACAACAAAAAAAGGGGAAAAAATTAAAAACCAAACAGCAATTTGACATTTTATGGATTTTTCAGTCAACGGTGTCGTCTACGTCGTCGCCGTCGACGCCGTCGCCGTCAACTCCAAATGGAGTTGGCCTCTCAACTTCGTTTGTTTGCTTGGGGTTTTTGTTGTACTATTTACTCGAGCCGGCATTTTGGGGTCTAGGGTAGTTAAAGTTTATCTACGCTCATTTGGCGGTGTGTGTGTCGGTGTGTGTGCTTTGCTTTACCCATAAACCTACTTTAATTCCTCGTTTGTTTTCGCCACATATTGATTTTCATTTTATTTCGCTTATTGTTTTAGGCAGTTGCTAAAACCAAATTTTAATAGCTGCCACTCACACACCGCCAAAGCCATAAAACAAAATTAGTAACAAAAAAAAATTATGCGAAAACAACAAAAGCGGAAAAAGCGGAGCATTTCAACATTGAGCAAGCATTCCACATAAAAAAATGCGCCCCACAATATTCACATAAATCAGCTGGCAGTTTTAATGACAAATTTTTGGTTCATTTCTTTTTTACTATATTTTTGTTTTTTTTTTTTTTGGTCTCCTGGCGACAAAAAACGCGTCTCAAGGGGAAATGTGTGGCAAAAAACAAACATAATTTTGAAAGGAATGTGAGGGTTGGGAAATTTATACCAATGTTAACTAAGAATTTGTAGGCGGGAAATTTTTGGTAGATAGCAAAATGAGTTGGATGAATGTCAAGCAGAAATTTAGGTGCTGTAAAACTCGGGGCAAATGTTAAAAGTTAAGTGAAAAGTAACGCACTTTATAAATAGCAGCAAAGCGTGAAGTTCTACATACATTTTTTTTTTTATATTGGTATATTAACCAAAGCCCTAAGCAACAACCTGTAGAACGGAACCAAACCGCAGCCAATCTTATTGATTGTCAACCTTCTGAGTCCGAATACTTTCAGCTTTGGGAAAAAGGGTCGGTTTTTTCCAGGGTTGCAAACCACTCGAAAATAAGTATTGGTTCGGTTCGGTGGTGCACACAGATTCTGAACCGCCGGTTCGGTTCATTACATGGTTTTTGGAGCTAACTGAACCGCGTTTTCGGTTCGGTTCAGTGTTTCACAAAGGCACACTATGAAGTATTATGATTTCTGTAGTAATGTGACTTTTCAAACACTTTGGAAATTTAATTCTTATAATGCATTTAAATATCTTTATAATCCTTTGTTGTTCTTTTAGGCATAATTTCAGTACTGAACGCATTAGGAGAAGTGTTATGGGAAGTGCCAAAAGATGCTTATATTCAGGCATTGAATTCAGTTATTTCAACTGCTCAGGCCTGAATCAGCACTGAAAACTTCAGTACCAAATACGTAGAACTGCAGGGATTAGATGAGAAAAATCTCTCCTCTCTAAGATTGAATTAAGGTAAAGATAAAGGTAAAAATACAGATTGATGACAGGTATATTAGAAGATCCGGCGGGCAGTTGCAGAAGACTTACAGTTTTATATGTTTTAAAATTCTCGTCATCTCATCCTTAAAAGTTATATCAATCCGGCAACACAAAATATGTAGTGGGTCGAACGAAATGTATTAAAATTATCTTCGGGAAACGATTCAAATTTCCAAATGGTTTTCGGTTCGGTTCAGCAATTCTGCCAATTCAAGGAAGCCGGTTCGGTTCAGCAGCTGGAATAAGCGGTTTACGTTTAAGGGCCGCTTTCTTAGCTGCCACTTATAGCTATCTGATACATGATCCTAGCAATAACAGAGCAATATCTAAGCTAGTCTGACACCTAGCAGCTATTTAGAAGATGCGAAATCGGCGCTAAATAAACACCTCGGGAATACCTTTAACACTTAAGGCATCTTGGCGCATTTGACCATCAAGCACTCGCGTGAGACACAGTAAAAAACGTAAGTATATGTTAAAAACTTAGCAAGCCCAATATCCATTGCTCCTTTTATAGTCCGAGTGCAGGTAATTCTAACTTTTGAATTAAAAGCGATGTCTTCTTATACCCGTTACTTGTAGAGTGGAAAGGGTATACAGAAGAAGGTCAAATTTATATAACAGACATGAATGTTTCCTTCTCCTTTCAGTTCGGCTCAGTACTAAGCCATAGCCATATCAGCCCTGAAATGGAAGGACTTGTACTGAATTCAGGACATCACTCATATGAGTTTCAGCCATGATATTAACGCAAACATTTAATACAACCTTATAGAGCTGATTTCATGCATGATTTTAGTTCTGAACTCATGGGATAAGTTTCATGGACAGTACTGATATCAGGCATGAATTCAGTTATTCCTTCTAGTTATACCCTGAAAAAACCAGTAATGACTTTTCTCCATTTAAAAACAAAGGCCATTCTAGACTTAGGTATGTCCGAGATTAAATGTAGACCGTTAATTTGAAGTTGGCCTAGCACTTTTTCTTAGATTTCAAAATCATGAACCCTTTGCCGTTTTAACAACCTCATGTCTCTCACTTTTTTATCCCTTCTTGACTTATTTAGTAGTCGACAAGAAATGCTTAAGATTGGATGAACGATAGTTGAGTTATGAGCAAATGAAAGTACGCTGTAAAGCTGTTTTCGGAGCGCATACTTTCGCAATTACAGAGTACATTACAGTCCGGCTTCGTTGACTTTTATACTGCTGTTTTAGCAGCTAAAGAATTCTAAAGAAATCCATTCAATTCGACAGTTTTTTATACAACTTAAAAACTAATATTGCTGACTGACAAAACAGTTTCAGTATAAGCCAAGACTCGTAACTACACCTAACATAACTAAATGAAGTCTTTTGAAACTTAACTCCTTGAACACTTATAAAACTAAGAACTTTAGACAATAATAAACAACTTAACCTATTTTCACATTTAATAGCTGGTCGTAAAATTGATGAATGGGCAAATTCCCAGGCTACAGAAGCATTGGGGAAAAGTGTTGTAGGAAAAGAAATGGCCTATCCCTGTTGTGCTTTTTTGTTTGACTTTTGTCTATTTTTAAAAAACAAACAAATCATCAGATTGGAAATGGGCGGCAAAGTTTCGGGCAGGGGTGCCCAGAGATTGTACTATCTATAGCTTCCTTAAGTATTCTGTGATTTTTCTTAATCATCATAAATTTGGGTAAGTTTTACCCAGAGACATTTGCGCCAGGGAGACAACAACATTTTCCCGGCCAACGACGACGACGACGACGACGATGACGACGACGGAAACATCAATAAATTAGAAATGTTTAGCGCGACAATCAAGTGGGCGCGTGGGTGTGGGTGGCATGAAGGAAGATGGCCTAGCGGGAGTCCGTGTCAGTATTTAAAGAACTTATTGTCTGCGTGTTGCGGCCAAAGGAATTTTCATCTATTTTCTTGTATTTTCGGTGCGTCTCATTTGGTTGCTTGATGCCATAATTCTGGGCATTTAATGGCCGCCGCTTGGGTTGAGTGGGTAAGAGGTTGCTCTGAGTTACGGGGGGGATGAACATCAATCGACGGGGGGTGCGGCTGTCAATGAGGGATGAACTCGTGGTGGCGGTTCGGAAGCTGCGCATGTGGCGAAAAATAATCGGCCTAACATGATTTTCGCCATTCAAGGCATCGCCATTTTGGAAAATGGCACCAAATGTGACAATTTTCTTGCCAAATTTTGAAAAGTCTCTACCAAAGATATGATGGGAAAATCAGTTGATCGATAGTCGAGTTATGGGGCAGCACCGACCGAAGCAGCGATGGGCAGCATTTAACATATTATAAAACCCAACTTTGCAATGTACATAGTATGTTATAGTCGAGCTTTACCGGCTTTCTAACTTGTTTCTTAATTATTTCATCTCAAAATCGTTATCGTACTGAGAATACCGTAACGATGTAACGATTTTTCCGACTATATGTACTTTTTCTTATCTTTCTATTCTATTAATATTGAATATTTTACGATTTATAATAAAATCAAGCTAGACCTCTCTGGTTGATTGCCCCGCCTACAAAGCTACCTGCAATCTTAATTTCATGGTTTTTTTTATTCACAAATACATACGAGGTTTGCTTAAAAAGTATTGCGTATTTTATGGCTGACAGGAATACTAGCACTCCTGCGGTTATTGGGGCGCGTGTAGTGAGGTATAGCTACTAAACTGTTAAGCAGGCTTACTGCATCTCAAGTCGATTCACACCTCGTCATTGGTAGCCTCTGATTACAGAGCTATGCACCCGCCAAAGCTGCTGGCTAACGTGAGCGGTGGGTAAATGGGTTTTCTGTGTCAATGAAAACTGCGACAATAATCTGTCGAATACGGATGTCTTGTGAATGAAACTCTTTCACAATTGTGATAAGCTCACTTTGCAGCAACTCGACAATCACTTGGGCATTCATACGGCCAGGCAAATACCAAATGTACTGAAGGTAGCCCTTGCCATACACAGAGAAAACAACATTAGCTACACGCCACGTGTACAATCGATAATCCTGAACGAAATGTAGTTCACCCTGTAAAATTTCACACCAAAAATTTAGAAAACTGAAAGCTAAACGTAACACTACACAGTACACTTTCGTGTAGTTTTTACATATTTTTTTTCTCTGTGTAGAAAAAGGACTACCATAGTTGAGCTTGTAATAAGTCTGTCCGGAATGTCGCATTTCTCTCCAATATTCATAATGTCCGTCTGAGTCTTTATGTGCCTCTTTGTGAGCTGGGTATTGCAGCCCCGGAAATATTTTCGCTACATTTTATTGGACTTTTCAAAATTAATTCGATTAGGGCTAGTTGTACACCAGCTTTACGTATGGTTTTAGATTTTATCTGCACTGATGGAGAGACTTCTCTCCCATGGGGCATTTCTAACTGATATAAAAGTTCATCACCTGAAACATCCTAGACTGACAGACCGACTGTCCTAGACATCTCTTCAATATTTAGGCACAGTATTGCCAACATTATGGACACAGCTGACTTGATAAGACAAATATCATAATTTGCACAAATATTAATTTTCTATTGGAAGTTTAGCTGGTTCGCTTCTTTTAACCCAACAATGGTACCTAATCATAGATTCGGAGGTGATAATAAGTAAACACTTGACAAAATGAAATGAGAGAAATGATTTGTAAGCTTAAAACTGATGTAACTTGAGTGGTTACAAATTGCCAAAAAAAAAAATGCATTTTACACATTAATCTAAATAACTAAAGTAGTTGTTCGACTTTCATCTGACTTAGTAGGATTAGGAAATGCATAGAAAGCCAATAAACTCAAAGTTTGAGGACATTTGCAGTGAAAACAAAAGAGTTTTTCTTACAGAAACTAGTTCCTCGACCGATCGTGCCCATGGTAACTATATGCTATAGTCTTCCGATCGGTACTAATACCATATAAGCAGTGCGAAGTCAAAGGAAGACTCTCCGCAAAAATTCAGCTGTATAGCTTTAAAACTGAGGTACTAGTTCGCTTCCATAATATACACATCACTCGGTCGGAGATGATTCCTTCTAATCGTTAAAACTTCTGTTCAGAATTGTTGCATACTTTTCAAGTGTATAACGAATGTTACACTCGACACTCTCCCACAACGAGCACTAAGTGCAAGATTTATCACTTAGATTGCCAAAAAAAATGAGTAGCTCAGCAAATAACCATACATCAAGTAGAGTTCTCCCATAAAATACTCCTATTATCAGGGAACTCTGGGTGCCGTTTTGTTCAGTTTCAGTTGCGGGTGAGTGCCAATTTGTGGTAATTAGTTAAATTAATTCGTGGCACATTAAAACTTAGTTCTGAGCAACAGCAACAAAACCACCTCAATGTCGCAGGGTGCACTTAAGGGTCTCATAGAAAAAAGAAAAAAAAAAGGAGAAGCGAAAGAATGAGCCATTATTAAATGTGCCAGTCCTGGCTATAATTTTGAATGTCATGATTAGCATAATTCTTGTTTCGGGGGGCATTCCAAATGAAAATAAAAGTTGAAAACCCCAGCCATCCATTCTCCTTAGGGAAATTCAGCCAAGTGTTGCATGACGTTGCGTATACGAAGCGTTAACAACATTGGCCACATATTTCGCTGGTCTTCTTGTTTAGTCGATGACAGAGTTATGGTTTGGCTTAATGACAACTTTTTGTGGGTTTCTTCTGGGGCTTCCCAAAGCATTCGATTGGTTTTTGTTTGAGCCTGAGGTTGCCAGGGACAACGCGGCAACGCGACAACGAATCAACTCCCAATTGAAGCGTTTAACAAGTGAACTGAATACAAGAAATGCAAGACAAATGTCCAAGTTATGCCATGTCCCAAATTAATTAAGCAGTCGGATAAGGCTGGGCTATTCATGATGATGATGTCCTGATGGGGATGTGGGTGTGTGTGTGTGTGAGTGTGAGTGTGAGTGAGTGTACTCAACTCCCCTACGCATCATTTAATTACGTTAATTGGCCGCATGTTGCCGCATTGAGGGCAACCAGGGATAAGGATGTGTGCTGCTTGTTTTAGGAGGAATACAAAGAGAGGAACGGGGAGGAGGGTGTGAATGGAATGGTATGGGTAATATGTAGAAATGGGCTTGGAAAGTGATGACGTTGTTAAATGTGTCACTAGAAGCTAGGTTTTGCATTTCTATATAAAAATTGTTGGGTGTAATTTATGTTTGAAAAAGCGATGTAGGTAAACCTAAAGGTTTTTAATGAAGGCGGGTACTTGTTTGGTTAACAATTGACTTAGAAAGCCTAAAGGATATTTGAGGTTTTGTCGAATGTCAATTATGGTTTGGGCAAAAAGGCGAACGTTGGCGATTGCTGTGCAGCTGCAGATGACTCCGATTTCCATGCATTACCTGCAGTTGTACTCTGTCGTTATATGCCGCACGTGCGGCTTTCTAGAAATTCGACTTATTTTAGAAAACAATTTCTTATAAAAAGACAAAGACTTTTTAAATTAGTTAAATAATTATTTTAACTATTTTAATTAACTATTTTCTTAATTGTGAAACCCACATCAAACGACTGCAAGTGGCCCAAAACCAAATACTGAAAACCATTGTAGGAGCCCCCTGGGATGTAAGCAACAGAACTATCCATACAGATTTCGAAACCTGCCATATATCTAGGCTAATTGATGCCACCATCGATTAAGCAATACAGACCGTAGTGCATCCCAGCGACAGATAACTATCATTTTGCCAAAATTACAAAAAACAATAAAGAAAGTCGGTCAAGCCCGACTATAGCATACTCTGTACCAACGAAATTATACGCTTAGCATAAATTTTGATGCTGCAGTAGCAGCTGAAAGCAGCGCTGCTTCTGCGCTGCAGCAGCGAACAGTCTTTTGATCATAACTCGAAAACCGTTCATCCAATCTTCACTATTCCTTTGGCTGATCGATAAGTTATTCCTATTACTAAATATATCTATAAGGAACAACCCACCTATCTTTAAAACTGTAGGAGATATGACGTTTTTTCTAAATTTCGGGAAACTTGATCTGCCTGCAGACATAAGAAGCATATGTCCCATACATGTCAAACCTCTATCTCTCGTTCATACGGACAGACGGACATGACTCGGCTGTTGATGCTGATCAAGAATATACATACTTTATAGGGTCGGAGAAGCTTCCTTCTTGATGTAACATACTTTTGCACAAACTTATAATACTGTGTACCTATGGTACAGAGTATAAAAATAGCCAAATTCGGCATAGATTTAATTCGAAATAAAAAAATATATATTAATGTAATTGCATTAGTAGGCTTTGCTTTTGCAATTTGGGATTTTTTCCCAAAGTCAGGCATCCTACCAGAATGTGCTTGGTCACAGCATCGTCTTTCTTAAGTCGTCTTTCTTAAAATCACAAAAATATTACTAACAACTAATTTATTTTCTAACTTTATCTGGTCTGGAACTTAAACTCGGAACCTCGGGAAAACTTCAATACGAAAGTCATTCTATCGCATTTAAATACCAAGCACGCGCGTGAGTCACAGTAAAGATCGCACTCAGCTCAGCTCTTTTATTTTCCAAAAGTAAGGCGTTCAAACTTGAGAATTAAAAGCGGTGTCTCTATATTTTCAAAATTTAGGGCGACTTTCTAGAATTTTTTTTTTCCTTTCAGTGCGAAGTTCTTAGCCAGCCGCACAACAGCTGCCCTTTTTATACTCCTTAAGCAGGAAATTCGTACTTGAGAATTACAAGCGGTGTAATTTTACATTTTATTTCTTCTTCTTTTTAATTACATAACATACATTTTTTTATATTTTAAATTTCTAAATGAATTTTCTGAATTTAAGAAATGTTCTTTCCTAAAGCAAGGGCTTTTTACTAACATTAATTGATGTCGCCTTTTTTTTTTTTAGAGAATTGTAGGGCAAAATCGTCCTTAATTCAAAAGAGTTTTTCAGAACTCACCTGGAAAATTACAATTAATTTATGAGAAATAAAACCGAATTTCTAAATTTGATAAATTATTTTCTAAAAATTCCTCTTTAAGCTTAAGGAACATTGTAATTTTGATATCGTCCCAATGCTTTATATAAATAGAAACACTTTGGATTTGCTGTTGGCAAGTGCTCTTATTTATATAAAGATTTGCGACGATATAAAAATTCCGCTGTACTGCACCATAATCTTAAAGGAAAAACTGTCTTAATACTAGAAATTTTTATTAAAATAAAGAAAACAAGAAAGAAAGTCGGTCAAGCCCGACTATAGCATACTCTGTACCAACGAAATTCTACGCTCAGCATAAATTTTGATGCTGCAGTAGTAGCTGAAAGCAGCTCTGCTTCTGCGCTGCTGCAGCGAACAGTCTTTTGATCATAACTCGAAAACCGATCATCCAATCTTCACCATTCCTTTGGCGGATCGATAAGTTATCCTAATAACTAAATATGTCCAGGAGCCATCTATCTTCAAAACTGTGGGAGATATGACGTTTTTTCTAAATTGCGGGGGCGGCAGGGGGCGTGGCCAAAATTGAAAATAAACTTGATCTGCCTGCAGACATAAGAAGCATATGTCCCATACATGTCAAGCCTCTATCTCTTACCATCTCTGAGATCTGTGCGTTCATACGGACAGACAGACGGACAGACGGACAGACGGACAGACGGACAGACGGACAGACGGACATGACGGACATGACTCGGCTGTTGATGCTGATCAAGAATATATATACTTTATGGGGTCGGAGATGCTTCCTTCTGGATGTTACATACTTTTGCACAAACTTAGAATACTCTATGTACCTACGGTACAGAGTATAAAAATGAATAGAATATACATTTTCTGAGTCTATGCTTATAGACTATGCTTTTTGGCTAAAGACTGTCTGCCATCTCAGTAGATTTACAACTTTTTGAAGTTGTAGAGAGAATCTAGTGCTTCCCTTCCCAACAGGACATTTCTGGAGTTACTGGAGTGTCCCTGTCTTCGTAGACATTGCATTGGTTGGTTGAAGAGTGTATTTCAGCCATCTATGATGCTTTCCATATTATGAAGATTTTCGCCTGGATATGGTAATTTGGTAATTTGTAAGAGAGCTTCATTTCTGGCTCTTCAAAAGTATACAGCAGCTCCGAATCCTACACCCCAACTGTGTTTGTTCAAACATCACACAGTTGTTATGCTACTGTTAATATTCTCAACTAAAACCAGAATGTGGATTGAGTTTAATGTGATGCCAAAGGTTTTATTTAATGATTATTTAAGGAGATTCAGGGCTGATTTCTCATCTTCTAAACAGTTGCTATGTGTCAAATAAGCTTAGATTTTGCTCTGTTATGTGCTAGATATCACGATGTAGTAAAAAAGTCCTTTAATTCTTAAATCTTATCTTAAATCTCAAACCTTAAAAAAATCTTAACAATTCCCCTCGCCTAGAATTCTGTCTCAATTTCATTGGCTTGACAAATGAATGGGCCATGTCCAAATCTGCCCAAATAACCATTATTAAAAACACATGAACCCCAAATCATTGCCCACTTTCAGGCAACTCACAATCTTACCAGCAAGGAAATAATCTACGAAAAATACCGCATCAGGGTCAACAACTCCATCAAGGCTAAAAAGGCACCCAATTTCTCTAACCCCCCCCCCCCCCCCCCCCCCCACCCAAAGCGCCGCAGAATATGCAAAATAAACGCGCGACAAGCGAAATAAATTCAAATGCGTTTCTCTGCGCGTTTTTTTGGTTGTTTTTGTTTGCTGGGTGGCTCGTAAATGTATGCCAACTAAAATTAATTACAGGCAATAACGTAATTTCTGGGCTCGTGGACTGTGCTTTTTGCACTTCCTGCAAGCTCCCCGGGAGAAGAGACACATTTATGGCCGCCCAAAAACAAAACACCAAGGAACAAAGCTGGGCAACGCGGTACGGCAAATAGAAATAAATGCGACATACTTTTAGGCGCTACAAGCCAAAACAATTGCGTGTATTTCGACGATTAAAACATGATATGCGGAAATTTTTTCTGTATATTGCAACAACAGCAAACAGCAAAACAGTAAATGCAAATAAATGTTGAATGTTTTTGGCGCAGGCGCTCAGCGGCCCCGCACTTGAGGGCACTGTAAAACTTTTGCGAATAAAACATTATGTGGCACGAGCAGGAAAGTTTCCTATTTACCAAAGGAAGCTCAGTTGTTGTCGTGGACTGGACATGTGGCGGCTTGCCATTCAGTTGCCGCCGCTGGTAGTGAACAAAACCATTCAACTTTTGTAGTGGGTGTGAAAGAAATAAAGAAAAAATATAAATTAATTTATCTGCAAAGTTGAACTCCTCAAAGAGCACAATTAAGGCGCACACGAACCACGGCCAATTAATGTGGAACAAGAAAGTGAACTTGAACAAGATATATGAAAAAATATTAATATATTTATACAGTATTCGAAACAAACTGACGACATACTACCGTGTAAGTTTAGCCTAAAATAGGTTTGTTGTTTCTAAATCTGAAAAACTCATAAGCAAGCTATAATGCCAAGATAAATGTAAAGATTTTAAAGCAGTTTTGGATCTAGGAGGAAACTAAGGCAGCTGAAACCCTTGTAGAGTCCCAATAGCTTAATACACCAGATATATGCAAATACAAACAATCTTGCAGTAATTAAAACTTTCAGAAAAAGCTGGAAAATATTTAGGATGGATATTTGGGGAGGGCTTCTGGCATTTTAGGCTCCCTCCTAGACTACATACTTAGCTCTTGAGGTTTGGGTTTATATAGATGTAATATAAGATGGTAAAGGATACTCAAAAATTAATTTCCGTAAAGAACAAACCTCACATTTCTCTTTAAAAGTTGACTATAGATATTTTTTTTAGCAGAAAGTGACACAGGTGCATTTCACTTTTATCTTGATATCGAAATTGTTAGCAAAAACTGTTAATTTGTTGTTGTTTTTAGTTACAAAGATAACATATTTTTGTAATCCAGTGCTAGGTCAGGTAAGGTTAAGTTTTAATGACCAGCCACTCTCCCGCTTAGGCCATATGGAACTGTTGCAATATGGTTTCTTACCCTTCATTTTTTCAAACTGTTTAGGCTAAAGGGATATTGAATTCAGTATTTTTACACCCACTTTGAGTAAATTGAAATCAGAATACTAAAAATCCTACGTATACATATCAACTGTAGGCTCGCCGAAATAATTGTTATAAAAACCCAAAAGGTTTACTTTATAAACAAACAAAAAATTACTTGTGATTTATAAAAGGTGCATACACTTTTAAAATGCATACAAGAAAAGTTGCCCAAGTTGGACTTAGACTAGATTTACACCGTGAAGTAAACTTCATGAAGTTCTCTTAGTAGGCGGAGTATTCAAGGCAAAATGAATAAGTTTTATAAAGGAAAGGTTTAGAATCTAACCTCATTCTTTCGCCTACTAAGAGAACTCCCTGAAGTTTGCTTTCTCGTGTTAATCCAGTCTTATACTTTGACAATACTTCGCCATTAAACAGCAAAGACTTAGTCACATTGGTAAACCTTCACATACCAATGCATACCTTTCGGCTGAGCTTTAGGGGGAGTTTAAAAGGCACTAAAAGAATTTTACATTCTTAAAGTTCTTAAGTCTTAATTTCAGAACTTTGTTTATTGTGTGTCGACATTGAAAGTGTACTGCTGCGCTCAAAACAGTACTGTACTAACAACCACAATAAGACTGTTTCCAGTATATTGAAGGATTGGTGGTGATTGTAGAAACTGTTTTTAGAAATGGTCAATCGTGCCTAGACTTTAAGAAATACACGCTTAAAGATGCTTGAAATATCAATTTGTATCACACATTTTAAGGGTAACCCATAAAATTGTTGCAAAATCTCTTTGATGCAATGGTAGAGAATCACTTTTTTGCTTTAAGACAAACTATCCCAAATAATTCTGCGATTTTTGTAAGCAAAGATATACCATTTTGAAGACATGTGATCAAAACTATTCAATTGTCTGCTGCCAAAAAAAAAGCAATGCAAAATCATTCTTTCATTATCAACAACTTGCATTGCATATCTCTGGTTGGTACAAAATATAGCCATTTTAAAGACATGTACTAAAATTTTTATATCTTCGCTTAAAAAAATCGCAGAAATACTTGGGATAGCTAATTTTAAAGCTAAGCTATAATACTTAAAGATAATTTTAGAGTGAGCCCCAAGCAACAAAAACGATACCCATAAACCGACAATAAAAATTCCAATATGTGCACTGAAAAAAAGATCTACAAATGAATAGGTCTCTAATATCCTTTTAATTATCCAAAGAAGGATGTTATTGATACCATCCAAAGGATGATAATTTTTATATTCATTATATACGGTTTCAGCTCCGTTGGATGATTAAAAGGATGTTTAAGACATATCTAGTCCAAATGGTTATTGGAAACCCTCCAATGGATATTTTTTTAATATCCTCTTTTTTTTGTGTGCCTTTTGAGCAGTCTTATGCTCAAATTACCAAAAATCGAGACGTGATGGCCCCTTAATGAGCTGGCCCCACTCCCAAAATGATGCATAACTAGAACATAGATGTATGCATAATTCCTAAACCTAAACAACAATATTTATTTTCGCATATTTAATTTTGCATTAATTTAGTCACATATTCTATTTATTTTCCAAACTCAAATTTCCGTAGCAAATTTTCGACAAATTTTTTAGCAAATTGCTGCCAAATTATGTCACTCAGCTAGTTTCGATACAAAAAAAAATTCCTCCACAAAACCCAACAAAGCTTTAAAAACAACAAGAACAACAAATAAAAAACGTACAAACAAAAACAAAATGACTTAATCTCAGCCAATAAATTGTTCTCAAACAGAGAATTAAAAACAAAAAAACTAAAACAAATATTTAAGAAAATATGGAAAATGTTGCCCAGACACTTAACTTCCCGAATTTGAATGCCGTTTTTGTGAGGTGAGTAAAGTTGATATAAATAGTTGTTAAAAAAGAAAAGCGACGTGGAATTATGTATTCGTTTTTCGCGTGGGTGACATTATTGTGTGAAATTCTCTGGTGCTTGGAAAATTTATGACCAAGTCTATAAAGTTTTATGTCTTTCAGTTATTTTGGTCTGAAAACGTCAGCAATTAAAATACATAAATGAAACTAACTGTTCGAGTTGGTGGCCAAAGGTGATGTTTAATTGGTGACCATTAAAGAATTATGCCATTTTATGAATCATGAAT
Source organism: Lordiphosa andalusiaca (assembly GCA_035044965.1). Classification (NCBI taxonomy): domain Eukaryota; kingdom Metazoa; phylum Arthropoda; class Insecta; order Diptera; family Drosophilidae; genus Lordiphosa; species Lordiphosa andalusiaca. The sequence goes on along the minus strand of JAWNNM010002499.1, from coordinate 148,295 downwards.
GTATGAGTGGGCCCCCTGCCTCTCCCTGCCGCCCCCCGATCCAAACTCATTAGTTCTTATCGCCTCCATCTAATCGTTGGCCCCCACCAGCTCCAGCTGTTGCAACCGGTTTCGTATTCAATCGGATCCAAGTCAGGTGTCTTTGAAAAGAATTTTTACATAAAAACCAAATCAAGAGCTAAAATAAAACAACAACTAATGTCAATAAATTAAGTCAACAAAAGGTGACCATAAGAGCGCGGTCCGCTATAAAAGACAACTATTAGAGCGGTTTGCTCTCCAAAATCAGAACGGGTTTTCGATATTCGATTCGATCAGAGACAATGAAAATTAAACCCCAATTTGAATTCAACGGTTCGGATTTCTGAAGCAACCAATTTACATTTTTGTGTGTGTGTGTTTTTTTTTTTTTGGACAACGCTTTGATTTCACCTGTATCGAAAATGAGTTTTAATTTATTCTAATTGCTGAGGCGAACAGCTGCAGCGAGTTATGTGCGAGTGTGCGGCGATTGGGAGGGGGGGTTGAAATATGACATTCTCGTTTCAAAATTTGGTTAATTGGTTAAAAAACAAAATTAAGTAGGCTGGAGACTTAATTTGTATGCAATAATCTTAGAAGAATGTGTGTACAATAAAATGTTAAGAAATTTATATTTTTAGAAATTATTTAAAATATGCAGCGAATCTTCTTGAAGCTGCTTCTGACTTTTAAGAGACTTTCGGAATTTTAATTTTTTTAAAAGCCAAAAGTATTTGCTGTGACTACAGTTACATTTTCTCTTCTCAGACTTCGGAGAGAGAGCTTACAAAAAGCGAAGGCGAGAGTTTGATGTAACCAGTCGTGCGCCATCTTTCTACCCTCTTAATCACTTTTTGCCTCTTACTTTTTAATATATCGCCTTCTTTACGTCATCCATTTCTATATTCTTAAAACTAGGTCCATTTTACACATCTTTTGACTTCCTTCTGTCTATCAAATCCAATTTGCATATTAACTAACCAAACGCAAAGGAAATGGGAACCAGATTTGAATTTTCCACCAAAGAATTGCTGTCATTTTGCACTCAGAGAAAAAATGGTTTTTAAAAATATCCATTGCATGATTTCCCATATTTATTTCGGCTGGAAATGCCTTTTATAACCTTTTTAATATCAAACGTAGCTGAAAATCATTCAAAGGAAATGAAAAATGATTATCATTTAGATGATTTTCAGCTGCGTTGGATAATAAAAAGAATATTAAAAACATGAATCTTTTATAAATCCAGGGATGCAAACTGCTTGGGAATAAGAAGTGGTGCGGTTCAAAGCTTTACACAGCTTTAGAACCTGCGGTTCATTTTATTATTGTGCAGTTTCGGTTCGGTTCGGTGGTTCAGTCTTGATTTATTATTAATTTTATAAAAGCCTGTTCTCTGTCTGTATTATGATTTCTTAAGAGAATTCCCAGAACTCATTCGAACAACTTAAAGTTCTTAAAAAGTTGATGCTTATATATTTAGACGGAAATTCAGGCTACGATTATGAGGATTTTACTTCGAGAATAATACAGTATTCGATTTGATTAACTTAATTACGAGTTCAAGAGATTAGTTAATAGTTAACAGTGCTGTTTATAGTTCAAGATCAAGAAGCAAACACATAGCATTGAGAACAAAGCTCATTAGTGAATATGGAGAAGGAATAGGATATACTTATACATCAATAAAGAAGCAAGAAAGCACCTTCCACAAAGGTAATGCAGTCTGAAGACAGGCATACTAAAAGCTAGGTGGGAAATTGCAGGAGATAAAAGGGAACACATGTTTCATAATAAGAGATCCTTACAAGCTACTTCAAACCGGCATCGCTAAGTATAAATATTAATTTAACTGAAAGTCGGCTAAAACTTATCTAAGGGATAGGATTATAGCTCCCACATTTTATAAGTTTTATTGTCTGAAGGTAAAAGATTATCATCTTAAAACTCGTAAGAGAACTGAACCGAACGGAACCGGGCTTGCTTAGTGCTTTGTTTTGGTTTGATCCAGCATTTTCGAAAGGCCGCCGGTTCGGAATCAGTGGTTTGGTTGGGTCCGGTTCGGTTCAGAGCTGGTTGGTATCATTGTCATTTATTTAATCAGCGCTTTTGGCAGCAAACTGCCCTCGAAGTGCTTGTCTTGAAGCGCTGAATGCGATCGACTCTCAGAATCTCAGTGAGGCAATGATTCGGATCGTATGCAAGTGTGTAACTCTGCTTTGCAATTAGTACTTTTTGAATAATTAACCTAATTCCTTGGAAGCATATTACATATCACAGATATATTCCCTATAACTTCCACTCTTTCTATCTTGTCTTTTATTTATCGTACTAGTAGTAGTGGGGGATTTTGTTCAAAAGGTTATTTTTCAATTATTTACATTAAAGTAATTTGAAATACATTGGCTAAGAGCTTAGAAATTGGAAAATAGAATCGATGTAAGCTAACTTTGGCATTTTGCCATCATCTTTATTATCTAATACATTTAATAGTACAGACAAGTTTTGTTACAACGACCATCTAAAAGTCTTCCGTGTGTATGGCAATGACTGTTCCAGTTTTCGCCATTCAGAATGATGATGATGAGCTGTTGCAATGAAAGTTCTATAAATTTTTTAATTTGTTGCTTTTGATTTCCAAAGTTTTGACTGAAAACTATATCGTTATCAATACAGAGATTATAAACAATTACCTGTAATGCTGAAATATGGTTGGGATGGATTTCATTTTATAATATATAGATTTATTTCTTATGATATTTAATATTTTGAAAAAAGTTAAAAAAAAACCTTCAAATTTATGAAGCATAAAACTATTTGTGGACATATAGGTGCTAAGGAAATATAATTGGAAGTACAAAACTCCATTAGCTGTGCAATATATGCAACACCAACGGAAGATCTAAATACCATTTTCCACCTCCTATTTCAAGACTACATATCACGGTGATTGGCCATCGCAACAGCCCCAAGACTCAGAGAATCCGATGCCTGGAACGGGTGTAATTCGGGAAACTCCACCATACTCGTAGACCAAGTACTCATACCGGGTATAATGTTATATACAGTCAATCATTTGATGTTTATATATCTACTACCTACACCTCAACAGAGCTTATGACATCAACATCTAAACAAATGATTTTTAGCTCGAAGAAAGGGTAGGAGGGGAGTTTTCTCATCCAATCTCAATTTGAACTTAACGTTCCTTCTTCCTGATGACTGTAGTGTGTACCAGGCGTGGGTGGTGGCCATCCAGAAAACAGTTACCTTCCTGAGCATACCATCGGTCAGAGATGGAAACGTCTTCATAAACTAAGACTGTCAAGCCGCCCTTAAAGAACTTGACTCATATAGCGATAATGTTAAAACTCTTTCTGAATATCGCTCATCTATGAATGAGATCGCTCCATACCTTAGTATACTCCTTAATATATATCGCAACATAGAGGAAACGAGACTGCGGACAAACTGGCCAGAATAAGCAACATTTGGCAACATATAAGCTCCACCCAAAAGTTGAAACACTTCGTCTCGCTGCAGATTGGCGGAATAACCTTTACTCCTGTGCTATAACGAGGCTTACGTGGCCAGCAAGCTTTCCTCTTTCTTCATTATTATGCAAATACAATCCCCAAATGTATCTCTTAGCTCATTGTTTATTGATTATTCATTGTAATTCCCTTCCACCAAATAGTTGAGTTTATTTGTCCAAGACAACTATTTAGGTTTCCATATCGATTTAAATACCTTAACGGTTTTGCGGCGATTTGAAAATGCTTTAATTGATGTTAAGCCAAATTTATGGGCATTCGAACGTGAGCACGTGCTGAAGCCCACTCCGAGTATAACAAAATATTAATTGTTATGACGAAAGGAGACTTAAGACGTGTGTCCCTCCCGCCCCCTCGCCACACACAACATTAAAATTATGTGTCTATGTTTGAGTTTTGAGTAAATTATTATGACTTTCACGCCCCAAGCAGCAAACAACCAGCCAACAAACATTTACAACGTAAAATGATTAATAACTGGCCGGGCAATAATTCTTCTGTCTCACAGATACTTCCATTGGAACGCCACACGACCCGGCCCGGAGACCAAGCCAAAGCAGAAGCCAATGAACCGCAAATCACAGATACACAGGGCTACACATAACTGTCAATTGTTGTTATTGTTCTGCAATTGCTCATGTGACAACATGTAGATACACGGCCATACATATATGTATGTACAAATGTATCTGTGTATCTCAGTATCTATGCCGCCGCATTGTGAAAGTGAAACCCCTCAAGTGCCTGGCGTTTGTTTCCCCTCAAAACTTTACTAATATGAGTCAAGCATAATTGAGTTAGCCGAAATGTCACAAATATTGGAAAGTTGATATAGTTAGAGCTGTCCACAGTTAATGGCCATCATCCCCAATAAATGAAGCGTTATTGGATCAGATGACAATTTGTGACAATCGGCTTAATCAATTCCCAACAATTAGGCCCCCAAAAACTTTCTTTTACAACACGGAGGTGTGTGCGTGTGTGTGTGTGTGTGTGCCCAATCATTTTGGCGCAACCAATTCCAGATCAAAACTAAAAAATGAATTGGAACCAATTCAATTGGAAATGGGGCTCAAAAGTGACAACTTGTTTAGAAGCAAACAGAAGCGCAGCTAACTTGTGTCCGAAGGGGGTGAACGAGAAATGCAGACACATTTTTTGGGAAAATATTTTGAAAATACATTAATAAGTGAACAAATTGAATTAATTGAAAAAATAGAGGAAAGTTAACTTCGGCTGGGCCGAAGTTTTTATACCCTTGCAGCACGCTTTCTAACTAATTTGAACGACATTTCCACTGAAAACCAACAAGTTTTTCTCACTAAGACCACTTTACTGACTCTACTTTTGTATGACAGCTATACTATATAGTTGTCCGATTTCGACCAAACTTAGTGGAATCATGGAAAATCATAGCCAACTAAAAACTAGCAAGTTTGTAGGCGTTTTCTTTGAAAATCAAAAAGTTTTTCTAACTAAAACAAGAAAGAAAGTCGGTCAAGCCCGACTATAACATACTCTGTACCAAGAAAATTTCTTTTGATCGTAACTCGAAAACCGTTCATCGGATCTTCTTCATTCCTTTGTCGGATCGATAAGTTATCCTAATAACTAAATATGTCCAGAAGGAACAAGCCATCTATCTTCTGTGGGAGATATGACGTTTTTTCTAAATTGCGGGGGCGGGAGGGGGCGTGGCCAAAATTGAAAATAAACTTGATCTGCCTGCAGACATTAGAAGCATATGTCCCATACATGTCAAACCTCTATCTCTTACCATCTCTGAGATCTGTGCGTTCATACGGACAGACAGACGGACAGACGGACAGACGGACATGGCTATATCGACTCGGCTGTTGATGCTGATCAAGAATATATATACTTTATGGGGTCGGAGATGCTTCCTTCTGGATGTTACATACTTTTGCACAAACTTATAATACTCTATGTACCTACGGTACAGAGTATAACTAGTTTCTCGACCGATCATTCATAAGGCAGCTATAACCTATAGTCTTCCGATTTTGACAAAACTTAGAAGAATTGTGTGAGCGCATATAAAATAAATAAATGAAAATTTTAAAGAGGTTTACATTGAAAACAAACAAGTTTTACTTACTAACACCATTTTTCTAACCTTACTTTTCTATGGCAGCTATACTATATAGATGTCCGATTCAGACCAAACTTGGCAGAATCATGGAGAAGCGTTAACATCTAGTAAATACGAAGTTTTCTTACTAGAACTAGTTTTTAGACCGATATATATACTAGAACTAGTTTTTAGACCGATCGTTCCTATGGCAGCTATATGTTATAGTCATCCGATCCGGCCGATTTATTTATTGTTGCAAAGTTTGGAGGCGATAGCTTTAAAACTGACGGAGCAGATGGCATAGAAACAGACGGACATGGCTATATCGACTCAGCTTGTCATGCTGATCAAGAATATATATACTTTATGTGGTCGGAAATGCTTCCTTCTATGCGTTACAAACATCTGGACAATTTTAAATTTTAAATAAATTAGTTTACAACTAAGCCCCTGTCTATGTCACATCCATCGAATATGTATAACTGCAGCTCTGCATACCCAATCGCCCCCTGCCCCACTTTAGTATAATAGAAATGATTTTCGAAAAATGCATTTCTGGGTAAGCAGTTTTATAGTTTTGCAATGTTGCCTGAAATTGATTTTTGATTTGAAACGAAACTTTGGACTAGGCAACAACCTGGTCGTCTCTCGCATAGAATTGATTACAAATTCAACTCATTTACCATAAATACAATCGAGAATGGGTTTGGGGTTTGGGTATGGGGATGGGCGATGGTGGGGGTATCTCGTTATTTCTTTATGTAAAACGCATGGATTTGTATTCAGAAACTGACCAAATGGGCCCTGCATACGCAATTTATAACAACGAGGTGAGGCGCATGGAAATTGTCTCCAAAGTCTGACACTTTGGATTTGTTTTTTTTTTTTCTTTCTTTCTTTCGAATAGGCGCACACCACGTTGCCAATGAAATAAAAGGTACAAAATACAAAGAGGAAATCATGACACAAAAGTAAATAGTTGATGGAACCTGACATACTCTATTTTAAATAATAAAGCTTCAGGGTTATGAACTAATAATTAATTAATAAGTACTAAGTATCAACGACTGAGTATTCAGTATCGAGGTCTGAGTATGAGAACTAAGTTTCCATGTCCGAGTACTAAGTATCAACGTCTGCGTATTTAGTGTCGAGGTCTGAGTATCAGTACTGAGTATCAGTGTCCGAATATGGAATACTGAGAGTTGAGTACGTAGTACTATCCTTTTTTTACTCTGTGTAGAAAGTGGAGTTTAGACTAGCTATAAAAGTCGTAGACTCGGTTCAAGGGACCCCACTGAAAAGATTCCATGGAGCTTGGCTGAGGATTAACATTGCAATTAGAGGCGCAGGGAGCAATCCTGCATTAGATGTATCCACTTGGTGTTGAAACCTCTTCTCACTGTCTTCTACAGTACTAATTACTAACACTACTTCTAAGTTGTGAGCTGCTAATTTCCATAGGATATAATTGACAATGTAAAAAAAAACTGTTATTAGGCTAAATATTTCCTACAGCTGTGAGCCATGAGAACGATTCTTAAACTTTGAATTTTGTATTTGATGTTAAGCTGTAGTTCCCTTTCTTTTGTGCAAAAAATATAAGCACACAGGTTTACAGCAAATTTATATGTATAATTTAATTTTTATTACTTTGCTATATGCTTGGTTGCAAGAGAACTTTTGTCTCTGAAAAAAATGGTCCTATTTAGTTGATTCCACAAACTGCGATATTACCAATTTCATTCAAAACTCCTCAATTGACAATGTTGCTCCAAGTATCTTTGGGACTGAGTGTTGGTCGAGCGCATCAAGCTTTTATAATGGGGCTCCCATTGATAAAACGATTTTTTATAGAATTTATACGGCCAAAAATTGGTTTCAATATCTATTTGATATACGTAGTCTTAAAGTGATCTTTAGCTTATTAATTTGCACAACTAATTGACTAATTGTACAACCATGCCATCACAATTTGATACAGCCTCTAATCAGAATAGCGGGCTGTTATCTCAATAAGATTCGCATGAGGCACATTCTTACGTTGACTTCTGTTTGCATAACATACGTGTTGCAATGTGAGGAAACAATTTTCCAACATTTTGTAAGTATGCAAAACAAAAGTAATCAGTTCAGTACAGAGAACTTAGTTGATACTTCAAGCTTGATAATAAATAAACATTTAACTGAGAAATTTTAGTATTAAAATGCATCCAAATGTTTGACCAAATAAATACTAAAATAATAATAGCTGATACAGTCGAACATCTCTATTACGAACTGCTGTACAACGAAGTTTTCTTTATAACGTATTAATTTTCAGAACACTGCAATTTTGTTCTGTATAAAACTAGTTCTATATATCTATATATTTTTGTGCCCTTTATATGCCGCTTTATATAAATTCAATTGTATCAAATTAATATTAAATAATTAATACAAAACAGTTTAAGCCTGATACGATTTAATATCAATTTAATATACTTAAAATAAAATTTTAGTTCCTTCGAATATATCAACTTAATACTTGGAGTGTTGAAGAGAATTTGATAAACAATAGTTTCCAAATTTTATGACTAAATTGTTGCATTATGATGCCTACGTTTTTTTGGGAGTAGGTACAATATTCCAATTTTCTATTTTTTTCATTTCGATTTATTGTCGCAAAATGTATCATCGGATAACTATAACATATAGCTGCCATAGGAACGATCGGTGGAAAACTAGTTCTAGTGAGGAAAACTTTTTTGTTCAATGGAAACGTGTCCAAACTCTGTATTTACTAGTTTTTTATGCTTCTCCATGATTCTGACAAATTTGGTCTGAATCGGACATATGTATAGTATAGCTGCCATAGAAAAGTAAGCTTAAAAAATGGTGTTAGTGAGAAAAACTAGTTTGTTTTCAATGCAAACCTCTTTAAAATTGGTATATATTTCTTTTTTAATCTCTCGAACAACTCTTCAAAGTTTTGTCAAAATCGGATGACTATATGTTATAGCTGCCTTAGGAATGATCGGACCAGAAACTAGCTTTAGGGAGAAAAACAGTTTTATTTTCAAAGAAAATGCCTCTAAACTTTGTATTTCTTAGTTTGCTGTGCTTTCCCATAAATCCTCTAAGTTTGGTCGAAATCGGACAACTAAATAGTAAAGCTGTCATAGAAAAATTGAGTCCGAAAAGTGGTCTTAGCGAGAAAAACTGGTATGTTTTCAGTGGAAATGTGCTTTAAATTAGTTAGAAAAACGTGCTGCAAGGCTAAACAAACTTAAGTTAACTTTCCTCTGTTTTTAGTAAACTTTTTTGATAAACTCAGATAAAATAGGTAAATTTCCCAAAATAATTCCGTCATCGAACGAATCTACCCCACTTTGTGACACACACACACACACTGGGTGGCGTTACCCCCCCTTATGTATAACAAAGCACTCGGTATTCAGTTTTAAAATGAATTTTAAAATACTGGGCCGTGGCACACAAGTTAAATAATTTATATACCACAAAAGGTGGGAGAGAGAGAGAGAGGAACGGAGAACGGTTCAACGAAATGTTAAATGATTTTCATTTTAATGCATTAAACCCAAATACAAGAAAAGAAACGGACCAACCGACCGTGTTGCATTTCATTAAAGAAACATAAAGTTTAGTTTTGTGTCGCCGAGGAAAATGTTTGCCCTTTTCGATTTTATTTCGAGAATGTTTTTTGTACATTTTTGTGCATTTGCCAAGAAGCTGAAAGTCGTTGAAAACGAGTCACATTTCAAAATTGACACTTCAAACGCAACGTGCCAAGTTTTAGGGACTGAGCAATGTTAGCAATGCGTAGGAAAAGGCGGACGAACAATTACCGCGGCAGATAAGCGGAGGGAACAAGTCATTTTCATTCCCGTGCACTACTTAAACCAAAATCAAAGAGCAGCAGCAGCAGCAGCAGCAGGAGGAGGAGGAGGCGGAGTAAGACAGTCAGTCCGTCAGTTCAATGACCAAAACTCTGAGGTTGCTTTCAGCTTTCATCAATGGTTGCGCTACATTGGCCACAAGGCGACGCTCTGATAGATACAGATACGCACAGATACATGCGCATCAGCCTCAGCTGCGTTTTTCTATGGCTTGCCCATACGAAACGAAAAAATGTCACACGCAGTCGCCACAAAAGCCAGACACAGCAGATTCAGATACATTTTTATACAAAAAGAAAAGACAGAAGCTGCTGCTGCTGCTGCTGCTGCTGATGCCTGATGCCTGATGCTGACATTCTATTGAAAACTATTTCGGAAATGGTAACATCGAAATGTATCTCGCGTCATCATACCTTTTTGTCTTGAGTCATTTGGTCTGATCTTGTCAATGCCTATTTAGAGACACTTTTGACTTTTCGTTCTTTTCAACGCCACTTGCCAGCATTGATTTCCTGGCATGCCTGAGTCATGCCACAAGTTCTGTATAGGCTTGAACCATATACCTCAATACCACGCCAAACTATTCATCATTTACATTGATATGACAGGCTGAGTCGTTACTCTTTGCTCCAGCTCTGGCAGCAGTTTCTGCTCCACTAACAGGAAAACATATATGAGTCCATAAATATGCGACCCTTGGGGTTGACCCGCAAAATGCAAAACATAAACAGAGTCCAACCACAAACAAAAAAAATGGGGGCCACGTCAAAGTGCCAAAGTAAACGGCGCAAGCCTATCAATAAATTTTGTTTTCCATTGGGCAGGGGCTTGCATTCATACTTACAGAGACGCACGTACGACAGTGTATACACTGGACGCATTTACATATGCAGCATTTAATTTGAATTTGTTTTTTTCATTCGTGCCGGAAGTCGAGGCAAAGGTTCAGCAAATGCATATGAGATACGAAATTGGTGAGCAAATGTCAAGCTGCCTGGCACTTCGTGAATTGGCACAATCAGCTGTGGCAGTGAGTCAAAATCCTGTCCAGCAGATCTTCCGGTTCTCTAGGCCAGGCCGCGAACACCTGCCAGGCTGGCCGAACTGGTCGTCGTCTGCAGACTCCAGCAGTTGGCCAGTGTTTAAATGCATATGCATGACGATGTGCAACAAGTTGTTGCTGTGGCAATTTTATTTCTCCTCCTTTTTTTGTTTTTTTATTATTTTTTATTTTTTTTTAATATGCAGATTGTGTCGCTGACTTTAATACTTTGCAACGTCGTCGATCATTTCGCTGCAGAGAAAAATACAGCAACAGAAAAAAAAAGGAGAGAAGAGGAACAAGCATGTTGTACAAGCGTTGTCGCCCGTCTTGTAAAACCTGCAACACATGCAACATGCAACGTGCAACTGGCATTGAGGAATGGTGCAGCAAGGGGTGGGGGGCTGTTGAAGAGAATGTCGGAGCAGCGGTATTTCCTTCCATGCACACACACCGCACACCACACGCACACACACACACACATACACAGCCACAGATCGCACAAATTTCCTTGGCCACATTTTTAATTAAAATTATAAAAAAAAAAATTGTAGGTAAATCAATTAAACCGTCACTGGAATACCCTTTAAAAAATTATATATTTTTATCATATTAAAAACCAGGGACAGTAATCATTATGAGTTCTATTATAAAAATCAAACTTTAATGATTATTTTTGATTTTTATTTTATAACTCAAAAAATAATAATTAAATTGAATTTTTAAAACAAAACTCAGAAATAATTATTATAAATAATGTCGATTACTACAAGTTTATTAGAAATTGTGGCAAGATTGATGCATATCCCTAGTAAGTGAATCAATTGGAACCAATAGAACTTAATGCCAAGTTTGTAAATTCAAATAAAATTCCGGATTTTTAAATATTAATGATTATTTTGGGTTTTTAATTCATTTTATAAAAAAATAAAAAAAATAAAAAAAATCTGGAAATTAAAATCATTGCAGAAAAGAGTAGAATAGCGAAATACAACCATATTGTATTATGATAGGTTTTTATATGCGGGTACTTCAAGTTGATGATTTTTGAGGATGAAAAATCTACAAATAATCATTATTTAAGGTCCCTGTTAAAAACCACTTAAATATGCTTTACATAAGTTGAAAGGTTGTTTTAAAGGGTTGCGAACCGCTGGAGTGTAAGAACCATTTCGGTTCAGTTGATCTCACAGTGGTACACGGTTCTTGGAGGCAATTGAACCGCGGTGATTGAATATTACCAGAAAGCAAAGCTAACTTAGTCAGTGAGAAAGTTGTAATACACTTATAATAGATTATTCCCATGGCAGCTACAAGAAATAACCATCTGATCCGATCTAGTTCCGACATTTAATCAGTTTGCAAAAGATACCTCTGTGCATTTCAGCTAGTTAGCTTTCAAGCTGAGGGACTAGCTTACGTAGAAACACACAGACGGACGGACGGGTAGAAGGACAGACAAAGCTCAATCGACTCAGCTTGTTTTGCTGATCAAGAATATATATACTTAATGTCAGGGGTGCCCGCGCATAGAGAACAATGGCTGCATAGAAATAAGCCTAACTGCATAGGTACATTTTAAGCTGAGGCAGGAGATAGAAAGTCACACGTACGAAGGCTATCGAAATCAGCCCACATTGGTCTCACACTGTTGAAGATTCAAAATAAGTAAAACTTTGATAAACTGAAACCCTCCTGTAGCAAACTGGATGTTTCCCTTGGTAATGTGAATGTTAGGCCAAAGACGACCCCAATTATTGAAGGAACTAAGTTCTCAGTAAATTGCAATCAATTTAAAGGTCAAAAATCAATATGAATGCAAATTTCGTCATCTTTTATAGTTCACATATGTAAAAAAAAAAATAAAAAGGGATACAAACCGCTCGAAAATGAGTACTACTTCGGTTCAGTGAATTACCCAATTTCTGAGCATTTTGGACCTAACTAAACCTCTGTTTCGGTTCGGTTCAGTGGTTCATAAAAGCACCATGAAATAATATCTCTGAATTACTGAAAGGAAGCCGATTCGGTTCACTTGCTGGTATAAACGGTTCGACTTCCTAAAAAAAACTCAATTTCAGCATTTTTTTGAAACTCAAATGCGGATACTTACCCGGTCCCAATTATAAGATTCTTCAAATTCAAAGTGAGTGGATCTATTTATTATTTAAAACCAATTTTTTTGAGTGCTACAATTGAGTTCGATATTCCATATATTTAGGTAAATAGGAGACTGACCATTGAACACATACTTCAACACAAATTCAGGGCAACCAACTTTTGCAGATATGCCCGTGGTGTAAATAAATTACATAAATAAAATAAAACTATGCAAGTAATAAACTTAATGAAAAGCAAAAGAGAAATAGTGATGGCAGTGCGTGTGTGGTGTGAAATAGATCACTATCGATACGTTGACGATGAAAGATGGGATTAATGACGAAAAATAAATAAAAATGTTAATTAATTGGAAGCAAAATGATAATAATCTTAAAATTGCATTGGACGATTAATGGGTGGAAAATGTTATTAATATTTAACATGAGCTCGGAAGTTTTAATGAGGTAGAGCTGTAATGGTGGTGAGGCATGGGTGTGAAGAGGAAGTCTAGGCCAAGAGACAAATGCATGGCACATTTTGTACTATCTTATGTGTTTCAGCGTAGATTTTGTTGTTGGCTACTAAATGATTTGGTGTGCAATAGTCGGACATACTGACAAGTTGCATTTTTCTTTTTCTGGGGTGTTGTTGCTGCAGTCATACTTGTTTTTAAGTAAATTGAACTAAAATGAAATGGCAGCTTCCATTATAAATACGATATGGGAAAAATACTCTGATATTTTAACATTAACACCATTGATTTAGTGTTAAATGCACCCTCACTTCAATTTTAAAATGAAAATACTTATTTTTTTAAAATAAGTATAAAAATAATTTTCCTGCCAACTCAATTAGTTTTGTAATGGAGTCCAAGAGCAAATATTTCTTAGATTTGGTGCTAAAAATCTACGAATTATATAAATATAAATTTCTATAAATTTTTTCTTACTCTGGGTTACTCAAACTCGGGACCTTTGGACTTCAAGACGATTGGAATGCTAAATAAACCAGCTAAAGTACTTCGCCCAGAAAAAAGTAGAGCTAAAATAACTTAAGAACGAATTCTCGGATTCACGGTTTTGGACAATGCTTTATGCTCTTAATTCAAGAATGAGCAATCTTGAATTTAAGTGTGCTTAGCACTTGATGCAAGAACTATTCTGCTGGATTTGAGAATATTTGTACTTGGAACAAGTATTAAAGCTCTTGGATCAAGAAAAACGGGATCAAAAAATCATACTTGGATCAAAAATTTCACTCTTGAATCAAGAATTTTCATTCTTATCGAACTTCTGACATCATTAATAAAGCATTGTGTTCAAAAAGCTCATAAATAATACAAAAATGAAAGAAATACCAAAGAAACAAGGGAAAGATATACAAATTTGAAACACGTACATGCACGAAAACAAGTTAAACCAAGTTAAGGAGCCCAGCATATACCGAAGTTTTGTTCTGTGAAATATTTCATAAATTAATGCACGAAAACTGCACGAAATTTAGTATTCCCATATATACGAATGCAATTTCTGAACCAAACCATCAACAAAAGGCTTTGTGCCTGACTAAACAATACAAAAAAGTTAGAAAATACCAAATAGAACAGTCGAAAAGTACCAGAAAAAAAACTAAAATCACGAGCCAGCACGTAAACAGCACGAAAAAATTAAAGGAAACCAGAAAATCCAAGTCAACAGGACTTTGTTACCTCCTAGCATCTGAAAGCACAAAAGTGAGACAAATGCAGGCGAAATCTAAGAAAGATACAGCAACAAAGCATATAGGATGTTTAAATAATGCCCGAAATTATCCCAAAATACTGTACTTTGGGAAGAAATACACTGTTCTTCCCCAAACACTATTCGCTATATCTTTCAGTTCCCTCGTCTTATCAAATTCTGAGGGATAAGTAAAATCTTTTTCTGACATTAAAGTGCTGCCCATCACGTTGCTGAGAGTGGAACATTTACCATTTGATGGGCGTTAACTAAAAGGCGTTTTGAATATTTTAAGCACACTCACCCACTTCTTGGTTTAAATATGAAATTTTCTATTCTTCTCTAATTATACTTATATTGAATTGAATTATAGTATTAAACAATATTTTTCCAGCATTTTGCATACATACAATCGCTTGTAATTCTCAAGTGGGAGTTCCCCGCATTTTGGGTATGTAGAAGGGAAAACTGAAATTCGCTTTTAAAGTGGTTTTTGATTAATTTTAATCCTTAAGTATAATCATATTTGCTTGTTTTCTGTTTTTCTAAGCGATTTTTGCCTGAGTGTTCCATCGCCCCTGGTCCACCACTAGACACACTCAGCTTTTCCAGCTTCCCGTTGGTTGGTTGGTTGGTTGGTCGGTTCGTATCTGTGTCGAGTTTGAGTTACGCTTTACAGGATTTTACAGATTGCCTACATTAATTTTGCTCCAGCATGGGATCTCTGTGTGTGTGTGTGTGTGTGTGTGTGCACAAGTGTTGGGGGTCTCTATCAAAAGCCCAGCGCATGCGCTCCTCTTCTCTCCTCCACTCTGCTCAATAAATTGCCCCCTCCCTTTGTCATTCTTTTGGCAATCTTATTGCACTTAGTTTTCTGTTTTCATCTGGCTGCGGTATGCTGGAATTATGTATGGGGCGTGGCCAACCAACAGAAAAAAAAAGATACATATATACACACACACGCGGAGTTACAACCCCGAAAACTCAATACCCAAAGCCAAATGCTAGAGAATCGTTTAAAAATGCAAATGGGCCGCACATCGACCAAATAGTATTCAAATCAGCCCATTTACCATTTCCTGGCGCTGCATTTGTCAAAGGCCGCATAGAGTTAATGAACCGCAACGGCGATTTGTATCTCATGGCTACGCAACGGCAACGGCAACGGCAACAACAACCAGCAGCAGGGCGGACTTTGGGTAATGTGTGAAATATTTTCCAGGTGACACATTAATTTTCGCTTTTTGTTTTTTAGCGAATCGCCAATATTTGACAGGCAACGTTGAGTATCTATCATAATTTCACATGGGCTTGAGCTGGGCAGAGCTGGGCACCCGGCAACCTAGCAGCAACAACAACAACTACACTTTGTTTGCCATTCGAATATCGATTCATTTCTAACATAGCGTGTGGATATGCCAAGTATTTATGCGAGGTGCAAGCTTTCATTTCAATTTCTAGGCAGAATGAGCCGATTCTCTGTCCCCTTGAACCAATATGTACCTATGGTAGCTCTACTCCACGTGTCGTCTGTCAATCATCTATGTGTATCTCCACACTATTAGATAACCCAAAAAGTGACTCCAAAGCCAAATGCACAATTGTCACTGCAATCAATTTAAAAAAAAAAAACAGAACTGTCACTTTGACACTTGAATTTGTGTTGTCGGTCGCTCTATCTCTCTAGCGTATCTCCCATCGGTTTACTTCTTCTGCTGCATTATGGCCAAGTGTTAGCAGACAACATGTCGTCGTCGTATGATGAGTTGTGTGTGTGTTTGTGTGTGTGTACTCAGGGTATTATGTATTTATCATAAATGCCATTTTATCGCCTCGCTCAGCTCCTACCGACTAGTATGTCAAATATTTGTTCATTTGTTTGTCTGTTGCCTGTTTTGGAGTAGGTACAACAATTTGTGTTTGTACACTTTGTAGGTGGTTCTCATTTCTTGCTGTCATCGGAAAACAAAAACCAAACTCTGGTAGCCGACATGCCTGTCACATTATTCAAGATGTCAAAAACAGAAACAGACAAAAAAATTATTTGTAGCAGCGATACGACATCGACACCGTCTTTTTGACACTTTCCGACTTGGTCAAAAAGTATACAGGAACCGCGGTGGAAATGGCTTCTTGGGTAGCGTTTTGTGGAAAGATATTTATGCTAAATTCAATGGAAATATGCTTTAAGGTTTTGGGCTTCCTGCACTTCAGCCCTTGATATCACCTAACCACCAATTCAGTTCCGGTGTACCGACTGAGCGCTTGATACAATAACTACAGGGTAGCGCCAGCGGATGCTTGCTTAATTATTAATATTATTGGCAATTGGAACACAACAGTTGCTATACTATCCTCTCAGCACTGTAAAATAAATTTACGAAATAAAAAACAGAGTTCTAAGTCGAACCGGTTTTGAACCGAACCGAACCGCACCGCTTATTCCAGCTTGTGACTTCTTTTGGGAATGCTGAACCGAAACGGAAACCGCAATTAAAAGCGGTTCGGTTCGGTTTAGTTCTCGGACGAGTTTAAAGACGTGAATCGGCTTCCTCTAGCCAATGATACTTATTTATTTTAAAATCTGAATCTTTTCCCTTAGAACATTTATTTACAACATTTCTTTCAAACATGTATCCCTTCTGCGATTGCCCGCCGATCTCTGAATATAACTGTCACCAATCTGTATTCTTTACTTGAAAGTTGATATTTGACTTGTCGTCCTATAGTGTACAATAATTAAAATTTTCTGTTTTACTTCTTTACCTTAATTCAATGTAAGCCAGGAGAGTTTTTCTTATATTATACGATAAACAGGGTGTGTAAAATGCATATTACGTATTTTTTTATAGCCGACATTCTCATTTTTCGAAGGGTACTCCCCTAGTTAATTCCACATCATTATTTTGCACATTATTCTGAGAACATTACTACAGAAATCATAATATTTCATAATATGCCTTTATGGAACCACTGAACCGAACCGAAATCGCGGTTCATTTAGCTCCAAAAACCTTGTAATGAACCGAACCGGAAACTGTGTAAAATTTGGAACCGAATTATTGCTTATTTTCCTGATAAAAACTCTTTTAGAACCCAAAGTGAAGACCACGCCGCCCTGTCCACTTGTGGAAAGCAGTTAAGTAAGAGATCAACTGCAGCAAAACGATCAACCGCCATATAGAAAAGGAAGGTTTCCTGGCCATCCAAAATATCAGTCCCCTTTAATATCCCAAGAACCAGAGTTGGCATTATTCGAATAAAAAATTATCTAGATAATTATTTGAAAACAAGTGTTATTTATGAAATTTTATTTGTAAATAATTCTATATAAATAACGATCATTCGAATGATTATCTAGATAAAATTATTCGTTATTTAAATAAAATTAATCGACAAATAACACTTCGAATAAATTATTTGTCTACAATTTGACAAATTTTTTCGAATAAAACGAATAAATCTAGCTCAGATAAGAAGGCGTCTAAACCCCCAAATAACATTATGACAAAAGAAGTGGCTCTTGTCATACCTGCGAATCTGGTTGAACGCCTATGTTTTAGAGATCGGGCCTCTGGAGCTGCTTGTTGGGGCAGATAAATTGGTGTACCCTCATAATAAGAAGGTAATTCGTGTATATACTTTGGTTTTGGACATGCCGAACTAAGCGTAAGATAATTGGGATAAGTTTTATGGGCTTATGCAGCTGTAATAGAATATTTGTTATTCGTAGATAATTTATTCTGACACGAATAATTTGTCAAACAAATAAATTTCGATTATTTTTATTTGGAATAAATTTTTCGGATAATGCAACATTTTGTTATTATTCGAATAAAAATAATTTTATTAAAAATTATTCGTCATCCGTATTTGAATAAAAAAATGCCTACTCTGCCAAGAACTCATAGAACTCTTGGACCACAACTTGCCAATTTGTATATATTCTCATGTCCTTCACATGCCCTTCAATATTCTTCCAAGACGCGTGGTAACCTCATCTCTAAATGAAATGGATCTTATTTATATTTGTACATTTTCTTTCCGTTGGTTCAACCGAAATCTTTTCACTCTGAAAACGCACACCCAAATTAGTAATATTTATTTTTTTTTGGCTTTACCTTGTCTGAGACTTAAGTTTGGGACCTCAATCTCATACAGCTAAGAACGCTGTCAAATGTTAAGCACTTGGCAAGACGAATATCAGTTATACCAATTATATGGAATTTTATTTAAGCCCGTTTCTAAGACTGCCCTGTCACAGTTATATTTTCAGGCACGTTTCAGCATATGTTCAGGCATTTAGATAGTTTCTGTTTGTCGATACTGACGAAATATACAGGTACTAAGGCACCAATAACCGCTCTAGCCTTACCCAACTTTGGGCTTCCCCTGAAGTAAGCTGATGACTTTTAATATACAACCCAATAAAAGATCCAACTTAAGTCGTTTTATATTAATAGCATCTGATTAGATTTCAATAACAAGGTAGCTCCCCCCCATACTGATTTTGTCAAACTTTAATATCTCTTACTCATAGCGTCAAATGAGTACACTTAGTTTCTTGTTATAGACAGAAAAAGTATTTCCGGGGCAGGGGCGGTTATTTAAAAATAAAAAAATTGAAAAAGGGGGCAACAAAATTGTTTGTGTTAAGGTAAGGTAAGAGAATAGGGTGTTTTACATTCGTAGGTTGTTTATATATAATACGATATATGAGGATTAAGAAGCAGTCAGAGACACGATAACTCTAGGATTTCTGAACATTTTTTAATCAGTTGAAGCACATTTTAAGCATATGTCATTTTTGAGTCTTTTTTTAGACATGATAGTTATCTCTTCTTTATTATCAAAGAGCTCCAAGGAGACTCATTATGGTGATTTTTGTTAAAATAATCTTCCAAATGTTGGGTGGGTGAGGTTCTATGGTCTTGCATGTTAACAGACTTCTTTAAGTCGAACATATGATATAAAATGAAGGCATAGACTATTTTTCAGATAGATCTTAAGAAATTGGTCTTATTATCACTGAATATATACCCTACCTAAAACCCCGATCTCAGAGACTACAAGAGCTAGAGCAATTGAATTTATGTAGACATATATATATTTCCTTGGTCGAGCTTGTTAATCTATTGATTGTTGCCCCTAAA
The DNA here is from genome assembly GCA_035044965.1 of Lordiphosa andalusiaca. Classification (NCBI taxonomy): domain Eukaryota; kingdom Metazoa; phylum Arthropoda; class Insecta; order Diptera; family Drosophilidae; genus Lordiphosa; species Lordiphosa andalusiaca. The sequence continues at coordinate 128,713 of JAWNNM010002499.1, read as the reverse complement.
TATCTAAGTCTGCAAAGTAAATCAAACATGTAGGTATATGCCCATATGTTAACAAGACTATTACCTTGTTTATACATTAACAAATATCATTACAACTGCCCTCAAAAGTATGCTAGCTTTATTTTCTTAATTCGTTATGCGCTTAAATAAGAAATTAAGAGTCCGTTTTGCCACCGTCATACATAGTACATACTCTCAGATTGTCAGGCCAGTTGAAGGTATTCACAATGAATCAACGGTAAGCAAAATATAAGAACAATTTGATGGTGATTTTTAAATATTCATAAGCATAGCATACTTTGAAGGGCATATATTATGATAATACTGTTGTGTAAAAGCCCTGCATACATTTTGTTGTGTTACTTATCTCCCTCGTCAATGCGAGAGTTTGGCGATAGGATTCTTTTCGTCCATTAGGTAAATTGGCGATATATTCCACAAAAATCGCCTGGCTTATCTTCGGGAGAAGAAACGCATGCCTGAAGAATCTCTTTCCTATCTCTCAGAAGTATCGTTTTTTTATCTCCCAGAGATGTCGCTTTCTTATCGCCCGGAAGTTATCGCTTAGCGTCACATTTCTTCCCTTTGGGAGATGAGAATGCGATAATAATGCGATATCGCTAGAGTACAGCGATACCTACTGGCGAATTGCATTCTTATCTTCCGCAATAAAAAAATGTTTACTAGGAGAATTGTATATATTTAATATATGACTATGTTTCAGATAATCTAACAAATATCTGAGTATATAGTAAGTTTATCTGACAAATAGCAGTTATATAGGCGTAGGAGATGTGAAGTCTGCTCTAATTCTAATGAAATTCTGATACCTTTGAGAAACCAGAATATAAAAGTAGGGTGAAAATTACTTAAATGAAAAATCGAGCGTTGATTATGAGTTATGAGTTGCTTAGTCTTATCAACTATTGCGCTGAAGTAAAAGAAAATAGAATTCATAATCTCTGATTATCTTGTAATAATAAAAGACTGACAAGTCTTTCACTATCAATGGTTATCATATCCCCACTTGGTATAAATAAGTGGGTTAGTCAGTTTGAAAAGTAGTTACATTAGAATGAAAGTCATTAGCTTGCTGTTCTCACTTTTGTGGGTGTCTATGGTGGCGGCCAGCCAGGAGAGATTCTTCACCAAGACTCCGAAGTCATGCCAGGCAGCTAATCCCAAGAAGAATGGCATTGTTAAGATCGAGGTGAATGGTAAAGTTTTCCCCGTCTATTGTGATGTCACGACGGCTGGAAAAGGCTGGTTGGTCATTCAGAGGCGAGTGAATCCCGAGTTGAATTTCTATCGCAATTGGACTTCGTATCGTGAGGGCTTTGGTGATTTGCAAAGTAATTATTTTATTGGCCTGGACAAGCTGTATGCCATTGGTTTGGCCCAGCCGCAACAGTTGTATATCCACCTGGAGGATTTCAGTGGACAGACGCGCTATGCCAGGTACAATCGGTTTGCCATTAGCAATGAGGCTGGCGGCTATGCATTGGATTTATTGGGCAGTTACTATGGAAATGCTGGAGATGGTCTGCGCAATCACCAGCATATGAAGTTTAGCACTTTCGATAGAGACAATGATAACTCAACCACAATGAATTGTGCTGCCAAATATGTAGGTGGCTGGTGGTATAACCAATGTCTGCACAGGTAAGTGTTTGCATATAGCCAGAGTATTGGGTCATTAAACTGATGTATTGCCTGCTACAGCAATCTGAATGGTGCATATTTGGGTGGCGAGTATACTGGAACTGATCTATTGGCCAAAGGAAATTGCTGGCTACAGTGGCGAGGCTTGAGTTATGGTTACAAAACTGTCAAAATAATGGTTCAACCAGCATGAAAAAACCCTGCTCTTACTCCACATCTGACCACTGTTGCTTGACTTGCTTTGCACACACATAAATATATAAAAAAAAAAATATATATATAAAAATAAAACCGCTGATAAAAACATTTTGCAATTTGTTTCCACGCAAGTTCAAGTTCTGCCCGCTGATATCATATGTAGGGATTATGGGAAACATTTGCCCTGCTTCCACTGCCCCTGCTCCTCGGAGTACATCATATTGTGTATCCGCTTGAATATCCAATAACCGTGCCCCAAAAGCAGTTTTTTTTTTCGCTCTTTCTGTTGTTATTTATTATCGCAGGGCGGACTGGGGTCTGGGGTCTGGGGACTGGTGGGGGTGATGACTCAATTGGCCTACAATGGTTTTCAACTTTTGATGTGAAGGAAGCAAAAACGACCAAATTATAATATCATATCATATTCACTCGCCATTCATTCAGTAATTCAGCTGGAATCAGCTGAGCTCAGTGGTTTTCTTACTATTCCATTTCTGTCTGAGAATGTTGGTGGGAAAATGTGCTGTGGTTGTGCCTCAAGAATGTGGTCCGAAGTTTGTTTGTTGTATAAAAGGTGTACCGTTCTGCACAGGTATATAGATTTTCATTGGTGCGGATGTTGATTTATGTTACAGGTATTCCCGTTTGCAATTCTATGGAAAATTTGTGTGTTCCAAAACGGGAAACGATTCGCCTTGCACAAGTGCGGCATTAAGGCTTGACAACTTTGTCAGACACGTAGAATAATGCGAATTAACTTAATAAAATTATGATAGATGGCATTTTCAAGTGACACGTCATTAATTGCATACTCACGTAAAGCAAACAAGTTTTGTTTTCCCAACAGACAAATCATTTAACAAATTGAAATTGCAATTGGCAAACAGTATGGAAATTTATTGCACATAAGGGTGGCTCGGAAGCATAGTATAGCAAATTATATTGTACAGAATATTGGGGAATATTTTTACAAAATAAACAAGATATATTCAATAATGCGTCCTAAAGCTCAAAATTGGTTTCGATAGCAAAATTTTAGATTTGTCTTTTGTTTCAAAATGAATTGACAAAGCATCCACTATTTTGTCTTCTATCTCGTATTTATCTTCAAGATTCTGTCAATCCTGAAGGCATGTTCAATAATTTTTCAAAATAAATCGGAATGAATTGTGCATAAATGAACGATTTTGTTTGGTAAATTAAGAAAACTCCAGCTGTAGCGGCGGTGCGTGGTACAGTGGCGTAGGCAGGAGGGGATTTTAGTTAAATTTTCGTTTCTTTCTTAGACTTCAATTGTCCAAAAAGATGTATTTGGAATGGAAAATTTTTTATTACCATATTTTTTGTTTCAAAATATACATTTTTCATATCCTTTGGCTGATTTTCAGCTGTGATGAGTGAAAATTAAATATGCATTTCACATTAAATGCCGATTTCTCATCTTCTAAATAGCTGCGTCAGCTAAGCTTAGATATGGCTCCGTTATTTGTAGGTTTATGCGACAGATAGTTCTATAGAGCAGATTAGAAAATGGTCCTAAATGGATATTTTTTATTCAAAAATTGAAATTACAAAATATCCATTCCAAATGGATACCGAATTGATTTAATGAATATTTCTAAAGATTCTTTTTTTTTTCTCATTGTAGTACTTAGCATGTAATGGTAACCCCCCCAAAACCACCTTTCCCTCTGCCTATGAAAGGCTATAAGTCGCGCTTCTCAATTGCAATTATTTTGGTAATTTATTTTAAGTTCTCGCATTCATCTTAAAGTCTTTCCAAGTTATCATTTAATTCTTCTTGATTTACATATATAATATATTTGTTTTGACTTACCAAGATCCACAAGCAAATGTTCCTCAAACCCGGAAATTGTTTTCCTCCTTTGTCTTTTCAAACATTCAATTCAATAATAATCGCAATTTCAAACACAGATTTGGAAAGTGTATATCTTTGCTTTAAAAACAAACACAATTTATGGAGAATATATTTTAAAGCTAATAGATAATGCCCCATACAATGCTTAAGATAGAATGCATAGTTTTTTACAAACAACCCAAAAATTGGTTAAACTGTTTAATCAATCCAAAGCTCAGTCGAGTGCAACTCAGTGACGAAGGGATATTGAATTTCAAAAACCGATTCGTCTGAAACACACTGAAATCATCCAGAATCGTTCTCTCAGAAACTGGCATAAGTCAAATTTCTCTAGATGACCATATATATACATGCCGTAGAAAGGAACAGTTCAATAGAAATATAAAACGATGAAAATAGGAGTAGTCTATTCAAATTTTTTATAAATGCATCAACTTATAGGAAACATAAGAAATCAGAAGATTTGTAATATTTACCAATAATTGTGTACCAAAATGAATTTTATTACAGCTTATCGAAACAGCTGATCGCTTAAGGCCAAGGCTGAGTTTTTTTTTAGAAATCTAATTCTGATTTTGTAACCCTTCGCCACAACCTCAGAACGATTCGGTCTCTTTGCAACGGGTGGGGAGTCCGGGTGTGATAATCATCAATGGGATACCCACTCTCCGAAATTTTTAGTCTGATAGGCGCTGGAGGTGTGGAGTTATGAGGGCGGAAAGTTAAATGAAAAACTGGAGTTTCTTAAGATACTTTTAGACGATTTGGACATTTTTCACATTTTAAGTTGATATACAGGGTGTCTAATATGTCTCAGATATATTTGAAAAATACTGCCTTAATGTATTATTGATTTTCAACATGTTTATCATGAAAAGATGCATTATGAGGGACCTCTTAATGGAAAAAGCCACAAAAAACTATCAGTAGATTTACAGAGTATTAAAATGATTTGCAAATATCTATAATTTGTTTTGATTTTTGGCCTAAGAACTGTTGTGAAAAAGTGTGTGATTTTACTGGATCATTATTTGTATGCTCCACTTTCTTTTCATCTAATTACATATACACGAATCAACATCGCCTCTGCTTTCAGTTAATGTATTTGTATCAGAGCTGTATCAAAGGCTCAATTATTTTATTTCTCAGATATACTGATATCGGCTCGAGTCTCTGGTTCGTATTCTTCCTTTTTGGAAGTAAAGTAGAACCATCACTTTGACTTTCGATGTTTTATTTGCTGAGCCGTCGAATATTATCAATTGACGATCAACTTTTTATCAATAATTGTATAGACTTTTAACTTTTAAGCAATTTTTGTAACTGTATTGGATTTTTGGAGTCTTGAAAGAACTATAAAAACGCGAAAACTAGAAACCCTGCAAGCGCATTTATTATATAATATTAAAACTTTGCAAAAACCATTATAGAACATTTGAGCATTAGAAAATGATGTATGTATTACGGAAGCATTTTCAATGTATTTAAGTGGCTTTTTATTCAAACAATTACGATAAGTATAAGCCAATTTTGCCGATTAAAACAACTGCATTAGTTGCTTTGCGAAGCACTGGAGTTTAGTTATGAGAAACATATTCAGCTTTCACTTGCCGCTGTCCACTCTTGAGTCACCCTAATGAAATGCGTGCTCGTGTCGGGGCAATTGAAATGCCTGCTTTACTCAGCAAAAGCAAAAGCAAATATCAAACTGCACTGCAAATGTTTTTATAATGAGTTAATAAGCCACAACAGCAACAGCAACAGCAACAGCAACAGCAGCAACAGCAGCAGCGCCAGCAGCAACACCTGTTGCCCACTGCCATGCAGCCGGCAGGTAATTAAGAGATTTGCTCTCAGATCAGACTCAAGTACATCTGGGCCAATCTCGACTCGACTTTTGTTTTGTTTGTGCAATTTTAATTGCTAATCAAAAGCAATTTGTAATTCTCTCTCTCTCTCTCTCTCTCTCTACATCTCTAGCTTGTTCGATTGCTCTCTGCCGCCGGATGCACTGCATCTTGTGTGTTGTGTGGCGCCAAAAACGTTGCCAAAGCGACGTGGCAAAAATGTTCAAAATTAATTTCCGCCAACTTGACACATCCGCAGAGTGAGGGGGGGGGCGGGTGGCGCGGAGATGGAGGAGAGTGTGCACACTTTTCTGTGATGTTATGAATTATGCAGAATTGGTTGTGCCATTTGGTATGTGTATAATCATTGATTGATTGCATTAACAGCGGGTGATTTGTGTTTTAGGGGCGGCGCATTGAATAGACATTGATTAACTAGCAGATATTTAATTGGGTACTTAGACTACTCAAACTATTTAGATATATTCAATAAACTTATTGAGAGTACTTTTTTAAATTCTATTCCTAGGCTGGTTGCACCATAATTTGTACAGTTTTGTAGCTATAGTTCAGGCCCCGCCATTGCATCCAGCAGTTGCCTTTGGAACTTAGATCAATGTCTCCATATGCACCACCCAAATAGGCACCATTCAGATTACTATAAAACAGTAGAAGTATTAGTTAATACATTTTCTCTCTCCAGCCATCAGTGACCACCCACCTGTGAAGACAATTATTGTACCACCAGCCACCTTCGTATTTGGCAGCACAATTCACTGCGGTTGAGTTATCATTGTCCACATCAAAAGTGCTAAACTTCATTTTCTGATGAAAACGTAGAGCATCTCCCGCACTGCCATGATAGTTGCCCAGCAGGTTCAAAGCGTATGCACCAGTCTCATTGCTAATGCCAAACAGATCGTATCTGGCATAGCGTTTCTGTCCACTAAAGTCCTCCAGGTGAACATACAATTGCTGGGGCTGGCTTGCACTAATCGCATACAGCTTGTCCAGGCCAATAAAAAAATTATTCTGCAGATTACCAAAGCCCTCTCGGTAGGTAGTCCAATTGCGATAGAAATTCAGTTCAGGATTCACTCGTCGCTGAATAACCAACCAGCCCTTTCCAGCCGTAGTGACATCACAATACACTTCGAAAACTTTTCCATTCACCTCGATCTTAACAATGCCATTCTTTTTGGGATTCGCTGCCAGGCAAGATGTGGGATTCTTCTTGAAGAGGCTCTCCTGGCTGGCCGCCACGATAGACACCCACAAAAGTGAGAACAGCAAGCTAATGACTTTCATTTTAATTTAACCATTTTTGAGAATAGACTTTTGCTTTTTATACCAATTGCTGGTATCGGTTAGAACTGATAATGATATGATTACGATTGATTTTTAAGTGTTTTATTGCTTGATAATGAGATATGTACGGTGCTTTTTTTGACTCTATTGAGTAACGATTAGTCATACCCGAATTTGCCCATACTAACTGGTTCAAGCATTTTGGCATCAGAGTTTATAATCTATAAATATTTTTCCATTTTCGGAGAATTTGTTTTTGATTAGTTTAGTTAGAAAAACACAACTGTTTAGAGGGGAAATCAATTGATTTATAAACAAGATCGTTTTATGAATTAATGCTGCTTACGGCCGATATCTAATCTTCTACATAGAGCCATCTGCCACATAAACCCACAACTAAAAGAGCAAATCTAAGTTTATCCGACACATAGCAGCAATTTAGAAAATTTTAAATCTGCCCTAATTTTAAGAAACTAACAAGTTTTGGGCAGCTCTTCTCTGTAAAGACGACCAGCCTCAAGTTTGGAATTCTGTGAGCCTTATAAGTACATCGCGGACTTAAGAAGAAAGCAAAATTTTTGATTGCATGTAAATATGATCATTTCCAAACCTCAAGCACGGCAGATCAAACCGAGAATATTCACGATTTTAGTTAATAATGCTGTGTTTTGAAGATCATTTTACATTCAACTGGGTTATAAATTTGATGGAGTTTCATTGGATCTCCTATTCTGTAGTCCCCGAATTGGGGAAATACATATCTCATTTGATCGGATTACAGTCGCTGGGATATGCATCTGCCCCTCCCATATTAAGTAATTAAAATCGGAGACATCGCTTGGAGCTGGTTTTCAGACCTATCTTTTGTATGGCAACTATACCATATAGTTGTCCGATTTAAATAAAGCTTGGTAGAATTATAAAAAACATAGAAAACTTATGATTACAAAGTTTGGAGACGTTTCCATTGAAAAGAAAAAGTTTTTCATACTAAAACTAGTTTTCCGACCTATTGTTCCTATTGAAGCTATGAGATATAGTCATCCGATTCGGTCGGTTCCGACATATTAGTAGTGTGCAGCAAAAAGAAGAATCTGTGAAAAATTTCAGCTCGATAGCTTAAAAGCTGAGAGACTAGTTCGCGTAGAAACAGACAGACAGACGGACGGACAAATCTCAATCGACTCAGCTCGTCACCCTGATCAAGAATATATATGGTTTATGGGGTCGGAAATTAATATTTCTATGCGTTGCAAACTTCTGGGCAAAATTATAATACCCTTTGCAAGGGTATTAAAATGTGAGATGTAAAATGAGTTTTGGTTGCAAAGCGAAGTCTGAAGACTAAGATACAGTCTAGACTGGTATGAGGGGGACTTAGAAATATTATCGAATTCGGCTCACTGTTTTCAACCCAAACTAACCAATGGTTAAGGTTTGGAAATTTTAGGTTCGAGGTTTTTGGGAGAAGGTTTTGGTTCGATCCCTGGTTCAGTACATGCTTTTGTGTTTGAGGCTGACAAGTCTGACAAATTCCTTGTTCACCAGCACAAAACGATGACAGAAAATCGATGGAAATAGTTCGGTTATTGTAACAAACTTTAAAAAATACACAAAATCTCAAACTTTCATTTCCCCGCTTACTATTTTTATACTCTGTACCGTAAACACAGAGAGTATTATAAGTTTGTGCAAAAGTATGTAACAGCCAGAAGGAAGCGTCTCCGACTATGGTCGTAAAGTATATATTTTCTTGATCAGCATTAACAGCCGAGTCGATATAGCCATGTCCGTCTGTCCGTCCGTAGGAACGCACAGATCTCGTAGATGGTAAGAGTTACAGGTTTGACATGTATGGGACATATGCTTCTTATGTCTGCAGGCAGTTCAAGTTTATTTTCAATTATGTCCACGCCCCCTTCCGCTTCCGCAATTTAGAAAAAAAGTCATATCTCCCACAGTTTTAAAGATAGATGGTTCATTTTTTCCAGACATATTTAGTAACCCGGATAACTTATCGATCCACCAAAGGAATGGTAAAGATCGAATGAACGGTTTTCGAGTTATGATCAAAAGACTGGACGCTGCTGCAGCACTGCTTTCAGCTGCTACTGCAGCATCAAAATGTAGGCTGAGCGTACAATTTTGTTGGTACAGAGTATGTTATAGTCGGGCTTGACCTACTTTCTTTCTTGTTTACTTATAGTTCTGATTGAATGATTTTTGATGTTTGATGTAAGCTGATAAACACATCCACAGTTTTCTTTAAGCTTCCATTCGTTTGGAAAATCACAAAATATAAATTCCCATATTCCAATTTAAAGATTATTCAAAATCGTACGAAAACCTTAATTACTTAGAATACTTTGCTTTGAAAGAAAAACAACTTTCAAGTCTTAATGTTCTATGTGAATGGATTTTTTAAATAGCGAAACTATATGTTTAACTATTTCTCATTCTAGATCGGCTAAAACCGATCGGTCCCCTTTGGAAGTTAAATTTTCCTAATCACAGCCCTAGAGCTCACTTTCACTGCAAAAGGCAACCAAAATATTGCTAGATTTTAACTATCAGACAATCAGACAGTCAGTGAACTGTTAAACTCATATATGGAGATAAACTAAAATCAAAATTTAAACAGATTTCAAAAAGGACATTTTTTGAAACATTGTATCAAAGGATCAACATTATTATTCAGTGCTTTGAACTGACAAAGATCTGTACATAATTTGCCGAGTTGTGAATAAATCAATCGAAAAATCGTTTAATTGGTAATGTTGCTAGTCTACACTTAGCTATTGTTGACGTTCCGAGGCCAAGAAGATGTGTTGTCTTATAATCATGATTAAGCTGAGTAGACTGAGTTGTATAAAAAAAACTTTACTGAAAAGGCAACCTGCTTGCGATTTGGTGCAATATTTTGAAGTTAGTTAAACTTGTTATATGTCGGCCGGTTGTGAAGCAGCGGATGGAGTATAGAATTACACGAGTTGAGAGACTGAGAGATTTGAGATTGAGATTAAAAATTGTTAAAGTGATTAATATCTTAGCAAATTATTCACGTAAATTCTTAATTTTATTTCACGAATTATTTTAATTTATTCAATCAAATTTCAATACTTTTTAATACATACTTATGCATACCTTTAGCAATTCAATTAGATTTACTTTTACCACACAGATGCGTAGTGCCCCCCCTCTCCGGTATACAAAAAAAAAAATTGTCTAACAGACAACGCAAATTTGTTTGCTGTCGAAAATATTACAATATTCATTTGTAAAACTTTCGCACTCAAAATACAAAACAACAACAAAAAGTCAAACATAAAAATTAAAATTATAAAAATGACGAAAATAAATTCGCAGCAGCAGCGCACATACACGCATGTACATTTTGGTTTTTAGGCACTTTTACTACAGAAACTAAAAGTAAAACTAAAACATAAGCGCCTGGCTAGCGCAGTTTTCTCAACTATTTTTAAACACTCTCAGGAAAAGTCGAGTCGAAACGAAAATGCTGGGTGGGGGCAAAACTTAAAGTGCCGAGCATAAAATTTTGAACTTGGCACAAGACAAACAGCAGACCCAGAGTTGCAAATGGATTGTTTTTGGATGGGCTGCGAACCTACATATCTATCTGTGAGCAATTGCAAGTTGGGTACGGTCAATGCATCGAGACGGAGACGGCCAGACGGAATACCATTTTTTGTTTTTTTTTTTTTGTTTGGTCTGACCAGAGCCACGTCACCCAATCCATATGGCGAAACTATTTTTAAATATGTTTTAATTATTTGCTGCCATATTCCTTAAAGCGTTGACTAGTCGTCGTCGTCTCCGTTCTCCGTCTCCGTCTCCGTCTGCTGGCTGCTCCGCCTCTGCTCAGTAATTTGGGACGCCTTCGGGGGCCAACAACATGTGCAACTACTTTCGAGGTTTTCTTAGCAAAATACATTAAGTGTGAAGTTTTCCTTCTTCTTTTGGGCTGTTGCTATAGAAATATTATTGTCGCGTCGCGCATAATGTGTCACAGCTTGCATGTAATTTCTGCATCTGACAATCAGTCGGCGAAATACGGAATACGGTTGGCTACACTGCCCAACAAAGGGTAAGGGGAAGCACTTAAAGTTGAATGTGAAACCGTGTACGAATTGTTCCATTAATTTTTCGATTTGCAAAATGCATTTTCTATAAATTCATTTGTTAAATTTGCCTCATCATCCGAGCACTGGAGAACTACTGTCTACCGGCCGCGCCCATTCCACTCAAATATCAACAGCCTGGGCTGTATAAATTTTCTATTTACTTAACTGGCAGCGGCAGCGGCAGCAGCAGCCAAAGTCTTGAGACTCCAGACGCTTTACAGGCTTCTTCCACTTACCCCCATACTTAGGCCATGACGCCAATGAAGCGAGAAAAATTACTGTTTGTTGTAGATTTGTAAAGTGAGTTTGTCAACATGAGGCGTGCGCTTTGCCATTGCCACGCAGCGCACAGATACAAATACAAACACAAACACAAATACAAATACAAACAAGTATCATTAACGCAATGCCCCGAAACCGTTAGAGAGTCGGTGGCATCTTTACCTGGAAGCCAACTCCAAAAAGTCCAAAGACTCCAAGTAATTTTTCCGCAGAACTTTGTGTATGATCTTGGCAGTGGAAGCAGGGAATGAAGGAGGAGTAGGAGGAGTAGGTAAGTAGTAGGTATGTTGAGGCATTGTAAGGCAGGAATTCTAATTCTACATTGTGAATACTCTTCAACGAAAACCAAGCTTGGTAACTATGGGGAAAATGGGGTTCGATTTTGTGAGCTGCTTTTAGTTAGTTTTAGTAAAGCTGTATTTTCACTTGTCGAGTTCTCATATGTGAGATGGGAGAATACTACCTTTGTTTTCAGTGAGTTCTGCCTTGAAAAAAAATACTCATAAAAGAACTCAGATAGCTAACATCTCACGGAGCTCCTCACATATTTGCTTGTGCTTTCCAGATTGATGTCTCCATCGAGATACTTTTATGAGCTATCAGACAAGTGCAAATATAGCTTATCTTCTGAAACTTTTCTAAGCAAACTGATACAAAAAGTAGATTGTTTGGCTCTTGGATCCCATGGATCCCATCCCTTGATACAAAAAATGCTTTAAAGAAAATAAATCACACACCAAATTATTGGAAGATCTATTATAATATCTTCTTCTAAATATATATGAAATGTAAGTTAAAAAACTCCTCCAATTTATTGTTTGTGTGTTTCTGGTAGATGAAGAATATGTTTTAAGGTATATTTCAGATTAAAATACTTAAGAATAGTTACCGCTAGGTGATTAGGTTGTACCTCTGCGATACATTGTTCTTAATTCATTTAACCAAATTTTAATTTTCTTCTTTTTGTCATTTGGCTTAAAAAAATACTTATAATTAAATATTTTCACCCTCCAACCATCACCCTCTCATTTTTAATACCGATATCAAGTAATGTTGTATTGCAAACACATTAAGAAGGCTTCGGTTATTAATCTTAACTCAAAGTCATTGTAACATAGAAGAACACACTGGTTAGAGGGAGACGCACATTGTCCACAATCAACTCAGAGAGCGTAAACGAAAGCGAACAGCTGATGACGTTTTGAGTAAAAAGTTAGAAGTAAAGTAGCAGCAGGCTGTTTCTCTGTGTCTCTTTGCATTATGACTAGACAGCGTATTTTGCATATTTTTAAACCGATTTTAATACTAGTAGACTCGAAAAAATTTTTATATAACAAATATTTTACATCATTTTGTCTTTTGCTAACCTTCCAATTAATTAAATAATTATTCTAGCCATCTTGGAATTGAGTGCAGAATTTTTGGAATTTTATTAACGTAAAAAGTCAGCACATCATATCCACTAGTAGGCATAAGTATTTTGACAAAATTATATGCATAAATAAATCATTATATCTTTTAAACAGAAAATCCTACAATTTTAAAAAAATGTATCGAATACTGGTGTAATACAAAGCTTTCAATAAAACATAAGTAGCCAACAATCAGATGCTTGGGTTAGAAAATATCATATCATTGGCATAAGTATTTTGACAAGATTTTATAATTGATTTGTTCTCAGCACAGGGCCTCAAATGCTAAAAGAATGATCGATTCTAGAGTAGCTTTTCATGCTGAACCCGAATCTGGCTTTAGAAACTCCATATCTCTAATGGATTAACTGTAATGTAGAAAAAAAAATGCGGGAAATAGCTCATTCAGGCCCATTTCCTAGGACAAAATATGCAACAAAAAAGGATATTTTTACAAATTGGGTGTGTTCATGATTTAGGACTGACTTTTATCTCTTAAATGAGATTTTAGCCTTAAATATTTCGTATGAGATAAGATAGTGATCGATCGATTATATAGTTCACTTAATTCATCTTTCAAATGAACATTGCTTTTCTTTATTTAATTTTTCTAATTTTAGTAACGCTTAATTTTTTTATAAAAATAACTGGATAATTGGAAAACAATATATTTATTTCTCCCACAGTTTATAGAAAAGCAATTTTAGTTTATAGCTTGTAATCCATATCCTACAAATCCTAGTTAAAGATAGGATGAACGTCAGTCGATCTATGAGAATAATGAACAATTATGCTGGGCAGCACCGGCCTTTTTAACTATGTTTGTCAACTAACTTAAAATTAAACAGATTTATGCAAACTTTGAAGGCACAGAATATATTGTAGTCCGGCTTGAGCGACTTTCTCACTTATCTTAACCTTAAAAACTGTGCCAAACCGGCTTTGTCCTGTACCTTGTTCACCTTGTTAAGGGACTTATTGACCTCGAATATGTATAATGTAAACATTAAACAGCTTATGCACCCATCAAACAAATCAAGAGTATTCATTCTTCTTCCTAACATAAAATGCAACATTTTTTTCAGTGTTGTTTTGTTGCCTTCTCAAATTTGTCTTGGCTTACATTTATGGGTTGTGGTCTTGGCTAAAAATGGACTCTTGGACTCAACGCCAAGGCTATGGCTTTAGACAAGGTCTGTGCTACAAATGCTGTTGGTCAGCAATTACTCATTTATGGTTTGTCTGGGCATTTTTGCTATTTATCGTTCTTCCCTCTCATCGGTGCTTCGGTTGCTTCTGTTATTGATTTATGCATTGCATTGCTTTGGGTTTGGGTTTGGGTGCCATCTAGTTGGGTAAGTCAAGTGGAGCGTCCGTTGTATTATTTTTTTTTTTCTATTTATAAAGATTACATGCAATTAAGAGTAAAATCCAAGATATGTGCAGATAGAACCAGATTGAGATAGAGAGAGGGAGATCAAATCAAGTTGCTCTAATTTATTAGGCTTCTCTCAACATTTTCAGCATGACAAGTTTAGTTCTTAATCTTTAATAATCTGCCCTGAAGGGGCAACAAAAACTCAACGTACATATGCTATATCAATTCTCCAATATTTGTTTAGTCTATACTATTGATTTCACTTTCCAACATGTTTACTTTACACATTTCACAAACAAAGAAACTCAAACTCTTGGCCAGTCCATTCGTTTCACCATTTTAATCATCATTATTTATTGTATAATAAGTTCATCTCATTAAGCAGCTGGCGTTCCACTTTAATGGACTATTTGGAACTGTTCTTATCAGCCGCGTTATTCAAGAATTTCGACAGCAACCATCGACAACCTTTGACATATCCTTCATAACAGTTTCACTTGGTTGTCTTATCAGCTTATGGCTGCCTCATGGGTTTCTGTGGTGGCGATAAGCAAATTGAATTTTCGAAAAATGCTATTTTAATAGGGCATTAAAGTAAACGCTGTGGTTTTAAGTTTCCACTCGACTGAAAGATTATCAGGCCACAAAAATGTTGCGGGGTTATCACCAAAGGGAGCTGTTTATAACATTTTCAAAAAAAAATATATAAATATATTGACACAATTGGACATGCATTTAGGTTTACTTATGTAATTAACATCAGCCTGACCAGAGTGCCTTCTAATCTCTGTCAGACGTCGTTGGCGTGAACGCACCATTTCATGTGTGTTCATAAATTCTTGAACTCGACTGAACTATGAGCTACAAATAATGTAACTGAAATTCTAGAATTTGTATGGGTTTTTAATATTGGTTTTACATTTAATGATTGAAGGGAGCATTAAGATAATTTCAGATTGGATTTGAGTCAACTTTTGAAAGCTTTTAGGCTATAAAAAGTAATTTCTCTTAGTTGAGAATAGGACTGAGACTTTCTAAATTAAAGAAAATATTTACTGTTAGCTAGAAAAAACTTTTTAATTGTAGAAAACATTATCTAGATTTTAAAAAACAATATATTTTCTAACTATTAGATAGGAAAGAGAGTGAGGGGAGTAGAAACAGAAGGGGAAGATGACACTAAGACGGATATATTATTTTACTATGTTATTTTCGAAGATCACATTAAAATTAGAAATAAATATTTTATTTTCTAACTTTACCTTGTCTTGGACTTTTACTCGGGACCTCGGAGAATCTTCAACACGAAAGGTGTCTTATCGCATTTGACTATCGAGCAGGTGCACTCATCTGCCTCTTTTATCTTCCGACAGCAGGGATTTCGCACTTAAGAATTACAAGCAGTGTCTTTCTATAATTTTCTTGATTTTGGGGCCATTTTCTACATACATTTTTCTATATTTTTGGGGGAAATTATTTAGAAATGAAAATGTATTTTAAGACGTGTTTCTAAAAACTAGAACTAGCGACATCAACAAATATTGATTAATGCATACACTCAGAAAAAAAAAACAAGAGCTTTGTAATTTAATTAAGATCAAAACGGTGTCAATAGCACGCTAAGTACGAAAATGCTTAGCTCAAGTACAAAATTCTTATATCAAGTAGACAGCCACCTGTTTAGGGATATATCAAGAATATTTCGAATGATTTTAGAATCTTGTTGGTCATATTTTAGGGTTATAATGGTCTCAAGTCAAGCCCAATTATTTCTCAAAATAGGTACAAAATGTTCTATCTTTAAGTCCAGTAATTTCTAATGCCACCCCAAAAACATTCTAGTAAGAAAATAAAAGTATTTCAATCAAGTACAAAATGTTCTTTGTTTGAACCCATAAAATTCTAAAACTATTCTTTCTTTGTTCTAAATGAAGCTGTCTGATCCAAAGAAGGCGGGAAATATTTAAGGACCATAACCAAAGAGTAAGATCGAGCTACTGTAGATCAGGAATTCACCACAAATCCAAAAAAAAGTGTTGGAAACAGTTCGGAATTTAGAGAACAGAGTTCGCACTTTCCATTGCACATTTTTGGAGGTAGCATTATAAGTCTATTTTGTACTCAATCTAACATATTTTGTACTTGTACTAAGAAGTCGCTTTTCCTGAATTTTTCTTCTAGCTGTAAGTCCAAAATGTTATTGATTCAAGAGCGTGTGTGCTCATTTCAATAACATTAACCGTCATTTTTCGGTTTTAGAACGTTTCGTACTCAATTTAAATACACCCAAGAACGAATCATACTTGAAATTTGAAGTACACAGAAAAAAGAGATCCAAAAAGATCCATTTGGGCTGGATATGTCTTTAATATCCTTTTAATCATCCAGCGGAGCTGCAAAATCATCCAAATGATCATAATTTCTCATATCCTTTGGATTATTTTTAGCTGCGTTGGATGATCAAAAGCATATTTAAGACATATCCCGTCCAAATAGATCCCGAAAATCATCGAATGGATATTCTTTAATATCATTTTTTTCTCTGTGTAGCCAAACACTGACACAGATGGCTCTCAGTTGGAAAACCAGGTGGGAAGCGGAGTTGACTTCCTGACACTTTTGGCAATCTCTGAAATAGAGATTACTTTGCTACACTGAAAAAAGAAATCAATCCGAAACAGGGTAATCCCGGATACTCTTGAGTCGATCCGAGAAAAGATTGATTTGCCTCACACTTTTTTTTCCCCCAAAAAGCAGGATCATTTTAATCCTGTTCCGGGATTCCCCTGTTTTCAATCCCGTTTCGGATTGATTTCACCTTTTTTTTTCTGTGTACTGAAATTTGTGGTACTTTCTAAGTGGTTTAGAAGGGATGGAGGGTCCGTACATTCTGAAAGTATAGTCACCTCTTGTTGGACTAAGCAAACAAGCTTTACCTCTTCTTTTACTCCCATTTCAAGTTAAAATTAGTGTTGTTTTAAATATAATTATATTGTTTTTTATTGTTCGTTTGTTTTTGTCATGCATGTCTGATTGCATTTAACTTTTATTTTTAACACTTTGACATTTAGCTCACGAGAAATTGGGAAATTGAGAATTGGCTCCGTTCCATGCCCCACCCCACCCAACCCAGCGTCATGTCATGCGCTTAAATGGTGCTCCCAAAATAAAGACAAAAAAAAAAACAAAAAAAACAACCTATTTTTGCTCCATCTCTTTGTCTATTTTATTTGCCTCTGTCTGGCCGTAGCATTCGCCACTTCTAACATAGCTCACATTTTTTATAGCTTATTTGTTTTTATTTCTTTCGCTGTCTGAAAATTGCAACTAAATGCCGCCGCATGCTCATCACTTGCAGACATTTTAGAATGTGAGCAGAAGCAGCGGCCAGACATACAAATGACCCGCAATGTGGAATGTGGAGGTGTAAATCTATTATGGTGGGGTAATCTATATACGTGGCAGTATCTAAATATTGCTATTTGCTCCTAATAAAATAATCATTTAATTTCAATTTAACATTAACATTTCATTGCTTAACGACCACACCGTAATCTACGTCTGCATCAGGTCCTTCTTGTAGTGCTGCATTTGGCTAACCTCCAGCTGGAGGCTTAGGCTTATCCTCAGGCTTTTTAGTAGGCTTATTCCCAGGCTTTTTAGTTGGCTTATTAGTAGGCTTATTAGTAGGATTATCCATTGGAGGCTTGTCGTCTGGTTTTAGTGTAATTGGTGGCGCACGACACTCTATTTCTTTGACGCACATCCAGCAACATTGTGGAAAGGCTATTTCCGTGGATACGCCAGTTAACTTGCAATACTCAAATGATGCTGGTATTTGGCAGCTAAAGGGGGAGTAACTGGCAGATGAACAAACTCGCCTCTGCGCTGCTCTGCGACTTACTAGTGTATTAGAGAATCGCCTCTGGTGTTCTGACAAACAAACATTCCGCACACCTTTGGATCCTCTTCTGTTCCGCCCACTTCCATCTCACCGTTCTGGCCCAAGCAACCGTTTGCTTAAAATATGGGAAATTGTGGGTGGTTATTATGAATTTGGATTGCGATTCTACTTTCTTACCGCCTGCAGGAAGTTTGTGATAATGCACCAGAGCATTTAGGCAGGATATGCAATACAAAGTTATCAATATCAGGAGGTTCCAATACATGGTGCCACTTCAACCTAAAACAAGCTCGCTACTGGGTTGTCCAGAGGCAAGTAGGCGCCTTTTATAGGCCGTTTGGAGTTGAAGTAAACATACACACCTGTGAGTCTCATGATGATTCAAAGTCTCGGTACCAGGAACATAAATATGTAGGTGCGTGTGGATAAACATGAAGCATATAGGAACGATTGCGCCGACAAGTAATACGGGTAAAAATAAATGTAGCTACCCCTCACCATTGTATCCTTCAATCCGGCTACGATGTACTGTTGAATGGTTTTTATAGTTTTTTGAAATTCGTCTTAAAATAATAATTTTAAGAAAATTTCAAGATTTTATTTCATTTTCTTTTGATAATTTGTAAAAATTTTGAAATTTGATTTAATTGTTCCTAAATTAAGGACAATATGTCCAGATACTTTAATAAAAAATTTCTTAAATAAAGATCGAATCTTCCCCAGAAATAAGAATCACAACCACATATATGCTTGGATTCTTAAAGTAGTTCGAAAACCAATTTTGTTGGTAAAACATTTCTTTGTAATTTCTCTGTAATTCTCAAGTTCGAATTCGCTGCTTTCTGAATATAAAAGAGGCAGCAGAGTTCTTAGCATATTTACTATAGCACACGCGCGTGGTTGGTAGTCGAATGCACTAAGATGCCTCTCGTGCTAAAGTTCCTCAGAGGTGTAACTGGTTCAAGTCTCAAACTAGGTAAAGCTGGCAAATTAAAAAATTATTTCCAATTTTAATGTGATTTTCAGAATCCAGATTTTCAGATTTCATATCCCAGAAAAATAAAATATAAGAGCTATCTCTATATACCCTTTACTCACTTGCGTATCTAATAAGAATATACTTGTTTTTCTAATATATAGAAATTCTTTTCTAAAATCTAGAAAATGGTTATGTACAATTAAGTAAATATTTTCTAGCTAGTCGCCAGACTCCCAATATTTTAAAAACATCAATGTTTTACTTTTCAAATATCGAAAACATCGAATATTTTCATTAATTCAGAAGCTAAACATAGAGGAAAGTTTACTTCGGCTCTGCCGGAGTTTGTATACCCTTGCAGCACGTTTTTCTGACTAATTTAAAGGACATTTCCTCTAAAAAAAAACAAGTTTGTCTCACTAAGACTACTTTTCTGACTCTACTTTTGTATGACAGCTATAATATTTAGATGTCCGATTTCGACCAAACTTAGTGGAATCATGGGAAAGCATAGCAAACTTAGAAATACAAAGTTTGGAGGCGTTTTCTTTGAAATTAAAAACAGTTTTTCTCACTAAAACTAGTTTCTCGACCGATCGTTCCTACGGCAGCTATATCATATAGTCATCCGATTTTGACAAAACTTTGAAGAATTAAGTGAAAGCTTATAAAGGAAATTTATGCCAATTTTAAAGAGGTTTACATTGAAAATAAAAAAGTTCTTCGTACTATGACTATTTCTCTAACCTTACTTTTCTATGGCAGCTATACTATATCGATGTCCGATTTCGACCAAATATGGCAGAATCATGGACCAGCATTGAAAACTAGTAAATACGGAGTTTGGAGACGTTTGCATTAAAAAAAAAAAGTTTTTCCCACTAGAACTAGGTTTTGACCGATCAGACGGATAGACGGACATGGCTATATCGACTCAGCTCGTCATGCTGATCAAGAATATTTATGCTTTACGTGGTCGTAAATGCTTCCTTCTATGCCTTACAAACAGCTGGATAATTTTAATATATTTCATTGGATGGATTTTCGAATCCATTTGCACTGGACATGTCTTAAATATTCTTTAAACCATCCAGCGGAGCTGAAAATCATCCAAAGTATGATGATTTGTCATATCCTTTTGATGATTTTCAGCTCCGTTGGATTATTAGAAGGATTTTAAAGACATATGTAATCCAAATTGCTATTTTTTCGGTGTACGATTACTCTAAGAACGTTCCAGAAATTAGCCATAACACATATCAATCTACTGCTAGCTTTTCGCAAAGGGGGGATTCAGTCTTTTATCAATTTTTAGGTTATTGGGCCCATAAAATATATAGTATATTTTGTTTCCTTGTTTATTCAATTAATTTCTTTTAAAGCCTATTTTTGCTCTGTAATTTTTAACTCTATTTATGTACGACTTTATACCCTTGGAAGCCTGGTTTGACTGACCTTCCTTCCTATATTACACATGAAAATTAAAAGTTAAATCTGTTTTTGTAAGTTACGGGATCCTCGTAATGCCTGCTTGGCTATGCCTTGGCCTTTGGTTTATTGCAATCCTGCCACTTGACACACGTCCAACAGCATTGTGGAAATTCTAAGACCGTAGATACACCGGTATCTTCTGGATTGCAGTCCGCAAAAGTGGCTGGCGTCTGGCAACTGATGGGTCAAGTGGGTGTTACATATCTGAAGATCAGCTGACTGTGAGAATGAGTATTACTTACTAGTAAATTAGAGCATCTCCTTTATTGTTCTGGCAACCAAAAACCCCGCAAACCTTCTCATCCTTTAATGTTTCACCCACTGCTATTTCACCTTTCTCGTGTTTGCAACCTTTATCTGCGAGTAAAGAGATGGAGAGTGCAATGCATTCAATGCATTTTTGAATATCGAACTCAGCCTCATCCTTAGATATTATTTCAGTTTAGTTTAGTTCAGTTTTTCAAATGATTTACCAGTAGCCTCCAGCTTTTGATAGTGCACCAACGCCTGTACAAAGTACAGTCCCATCAAAACACTTAGAGTTCCCAATGCACACTTCATCTCTGTTGAAAATCCAACCTGACTGTCCTACCTAGCCCTTGGTGGCGTTGCCTTTTATAGTTCGTCTATTCTAATCGAGGGACAGGCTGATGCCACACCTGTCGGGAGTTCTAGGGAACTTAAATTAAAGTATTAGGTAATGTGATCCCTGAGTTCAGGTGCTGGGTTTAGCATTCGTAATCATAGACTACTTTGAGCCACAACTCGACTAAAAATCATATCGAAATCCAAACCGAATCCTGAACGATGAGCAGAAGCATGCAACAACTTTCTCCATGCGAATACGAGGCGCATTGCTTGGGCTATTGCTTGCTGTAAACCTGCTGATGATTATGACACCCGTCCAGGGCTATCGACTGCTGAAGGTAGGTGTTAAGTAGCTGGGATCGAAGCCAGACTCAGAACTTCTCTGCCCATTCTAGAGACATCGAAACTTGCGCAAACGCATGGCAAGTCCTAGAGAGCTGTTTGCAGACTTTGCCTCCATTAACAGTGAAGTGGGCCGGCTGGCAGATGGAGGAGGAGGAGCGGGTGGAGGCGGTGGAACTGGTGGAGCTGGTGGAGCGGGCGGCGCTGCTGGTGGTGGTAGTGGAGCTGGCGGCAAATGCTTGCCGGGCGAGGAACCTAGCCGCCGTTGCGATGTCAAGCAAATTCTGACGCCTGGCGATCCCAAGCAAAAAGCCTCCAGTATTGCCATAAAAGCCGCCCAAGATGCCAAAGCCGCCAATGAGGCGCAAGCTTCGGCCGGCCAGGCCGCTGCTCAGCACATCAAGCAGGAGTTGGCCGAGAAGGCCTTTCAATCGGCCAAAGCCGCCGAGGCGGCTCTGACGGGCAAACAAATGGTTGTGGAGCAGCTGGAGCAGGAGATGAACGAGGCCAGCGCTGTGGTGGAAGAGGAGTCCACTTCACTGCAGAACACCGAGATCAATATGAATGCCGCCGTGGATGCGGCTCGAGCGGCCACTCAACAGTTTGAGGCACTCACCGAACTGCAGAAAACGGCTCAGGATAATCTGGCCAACATACAGACTGTGGCCATGGGCTCGCAGCAGGAAATGGCCTCTAAGACGCAGCTGCTGGAGGCGGCCAAGAACCGGGTCTCCATGTTACAGAAGCAGTTGCAAAGTGCACGCGAAGATTTCGAGAAAACGAAACAGGCGGCCTATCGAGCCGCCTGTGCGGCTGTTGAGGCCAAGCAGAAGGCAACCTCGAATTCGGCCAGCTTGAGACAGAGACGAAGGCCCAAAAAGCCCATTTTTGGCCGGAGAGGGGTGGCGGTGTAATAGAGTTTTGTTTATTCGACTTGTATATTTTTTGTATATTACAATTTGTTGTTATGATTTCTATAAAAAAAAATGCAAACAAACTTGCAGTTAATGGGAAAGTTTAGTGTGTTGAGAAAATACGAAATTAATGATGATTCCCTGTTTATACAAGATGGAGCCATGGGTTAGACTTTTGCTTGGTACATTTGATATGCTTCGGTTTAAGAACAATATTCGAGTGAGGGTCTCATATAACTTGAAGAGGTAATACGGATAAGTGAGTGTTGAACAGCTAGTCTGTTGTTATTTTGGGACTCAAACATCTGGCGGATCGCTATTACCCCTTCACTCTAGACTTTTTGAAGGCTCATCATAGCCAAAATTACAAATTCTATGATTTTACTAGGCGCATATTAATAGAATACTTGGAAATGTGACAAAATTTCCTACTTTAAGGTGCATGTTTCTAGACTTATAGCAATTTAACTAGGTCTGAAAACCCAAAAGTTTGTTCGGGTCTCCGATTTGCTGATTCGAACAATAATTTACCAATGCTTAAGGTTTTTTGGTAGAAGGTTTTGATATAAAAAACAAGAAAGATAAGCTAACTTCGTCTGTGCCGAAGTTTTTATACCCTTTCAGGTGCTCGCTTAAATATTTTCAAAAAATGCCCCTTTTCCCATTTTCCGACCGATAGTTCGTATGGGAGCTATATGTTATAGTCATCCGACTTAGCCACAAATATGTAACATTACGTGAAAGCATGTGAAACAAACAAATACAAAATTGCAGAATGCTACCATTAAAAACAAAAAAGTTTTTCTAACTAAAACTGTTTATCAGACCTATCTTTTGTATGACAGCTATAACATATAGTTTTTCGATTTTAATAAAACTTGGTAGAATTATAAAAAATGCATAGAAAACTTATGAATATAGTTTGGAGACGTTTCCATCGAAAAGAAATAAGGTTTTTCTCACTAAAACTAGTTTTCCGACCGATTGTTCCTATGGGAGCTACGAGATATAGTCATCCGATTCGGTGGGTTCAGACATATTAGTAGTGTGCAGCAAAAAGAAGACTCTGTGCAAAATTTCAGCTCGATAGCTTCAAAACTGAGAGACAAGTTCGCGTAGAAACAGACAGACAGACGGACAGACGGACGGACAAAGCTGAATCGACTCAGCTCGGCACCCTGATCAAGAATATATATATTTTATGGGGTCGGAAATGAATATTTCTATGTGTTGCAAACTGCTGGGAAAAAATATAATTCCCTTTGCGAGGGTAAAAAAATATGTCTTTGATATTTAAGCCAAGTCGTACAGGTATGAAAATAGCAGAGATATTAATAAATATCAAATGTGTTGATCTCAAAAACATTTCACTTTAATATGTTCGAATTGTAGAAGTGATATATTCGAATATATCTAGGAGCTTTTCAGATAAAGGCCTATTTGATACTAAACAATTCCCGACTAATACTAAATCTGGAAATCTGTTTTTTCTGTGTATAGTCCTCGAGTATAATCAGTAATTAAATCTGAGAGTATTGAAGAGGTTCTTAAATATATTCTTAACCCTTACTTACGGATCTGTTACTGCATCTGATATTCACTTTCGATAAGAATGTTAAAGTCTTGCCTCCAAGATCAGTCCTGCTTCTTATTTGTTGTCAAAAAATCAGGTCCAAATGTGTCCACGAGTTTTAGCTTGAGACAAATCAAGCTTTTATTAATTGGTTCACATTATTTAATGAACATTTTTTTTTTTATATGAACGGTTTGGGCTTATTAACATTTTGTGCTTATTTTATGAACGGCTTCGACATGTTTAAGAATCATTTAATGCTCGCCATATGAGCACAGAAATCCCATTAATTAATCATGTATGGAGAAAAAAGAGCCTAAGCCAAGTTCAATCGTTAATTCGGTTGACTTAAGGAGATTTGTTTTATAATCCGGAAAAAAATGTTGCACTAAATTTGGTGCAAATGGCAGATGGCATGATGCGCAATTGGAATGTAAAATAGTAATTAGAATTCTTAAACTTTAGCCATGAATGTGTGTCTTTTCTAAGATTGCCAAGAACATGGCGACAGCGAAGCATTAAAAACAATCCAATTAGCTTATAGAGCTTTCACAGATATTCTGGTGTGGTTTTTAATAACATACAAAAGCATTTCAAGCCATCAAATTGTTTTTATACACGTGAATAATATTAGAAGAGCGTGGAGACACTTTTAACTGTTAGAGGGTTACAAAAAGAGATTTCAATCAAATGTGAACCGAATGCTAATGAATGCTTGTTGGATTAACTAGTTATTCTGGCCATGCTTAGCCAATCAATTAATGGCTTTATCACATGAGAGGCGGGCAAGCAGTGTAGATAGTTTGTTAATATCTTTTCCATTTAATTCGCACCCATCAAAATCTGTCTCTGCATGTTATGCTCACAGTTAAGAAAGTTGCAAAATAAATGTGATGGCATTATGCACTTCATTTATCTTATGGCAAAAATGACCCAAATACAAAAAAAAAAGACAGCAACAGCAACAGCAACTGGGTGGAGGGAGACCAAGACCCTTAAGGATCAGCAATGATATTTTTTTTTTCTTCATTTTTTTTGGCATACATATTTCTGGTTTCTGTTTGCCACGTTTTTTAATTAGCCGCCTCCGGCTGTTGCCCAGTTCAGCTCGAATTGAGAAAGGGCCCGCTCGCTCGCTCTCTGATCATCCTTCAACCCGAAAAAGATTGAAATTGAAAAAAAAGAGCAGAAAATGAAAATGAAAAGATACGCGTACATACATGCGTTATAAGTAGAAAGAAAACAACAACAACAAAAAACATTGAGAACCGGACTTGACAAGCTTGCTGCACGCCGCCGCCGCTGGGTGGGGGGCATTTTTTGGGAATGGGTTTCGGGATTGGGCTTGGGCTTGAAATGGGAAACGGGAAAGACAAGAAAAAATCGGAGAAAAAAGGGGCCAGACACAATTTGTGAGTTTGCGGCTGTTGATGACACTGTGTGAGAGCCCTACCAGCCCTCTCTAGGTACGAAGGAATATCCTGATAATGCGCTGGCTGTCAACTTAATGAGCAGAGGGAATATTTTTCGAGAAATAGAAACAAATGAGCTGACGGGGAAACTACTAAATAATAATAATCATAAATATAGTAGATACAGGTAGAAAAAAAGGGAGAAAGCAATACTATTAGGTAAAAGAATTAAACCTGTCATAAATAAAAATTGTTAATTGCAAAGGTTCGTTTGAAAAATGGATTTAAGTCATATTTATACAGTAAACTAGCTGGGTGATTTGCATTATGAATAATCAACTTTCTGCCAATCCCAACTTCCTCGAACCCAGTTTCACACTGGCTACACCCGCATTACAAACCTACTGATCAATTTTTCAATCAAAAGAAGTGAGCCTTAACCATTTTTGAAGTGATACAATGTATAACTACATAGTACCTACCCACACACCAAGTTTCAAGTTCATAGCTACTGAAATAATGCCTGAACCATTGTTGAATCAACTTAAAATTGGTTCTAAACCAGTGAACCAATTGCTGATAAGATAAACATTAGCAATCATACAGAAAAACTTACATATAGATACATTCTCTCTTAGATATGGGCTTTGAAAAACATATGCCAATTCTGTAAATAACAAGCTCTAGAAGTGAATAGAAACTTAAGTCTATTCTTTAACCTGGGAAATGACCAATCGTATACTGCATATCAGGTCGCGAACAGCACTTCCTCATACTTGGTTTTCTTTGGGAATCCCAAAAATCTAAATCCCAAAACTGTTAAGTGCTCATTTAGCTCACTTAACTGTAAGAAACTCTATAATGCACCATCTTATTTGAGAGTTAACTGGATAATTCCGATAGCGACTATCTGTATCTGGTATATTTTAACCATTGATTACAGAAATGTAACACGATTTCTAATAAATGCGAGTTACAGATCTGGTATTTTGTGCATATTTTCGAAAATTTCTACTTTAACTACCACTGTTTTAACAATGTCACTCCAAACAATTTTTTCTTAAATTTTATTATATTAATTCATTTAATTCTTTGTTAGATAAATGTTGTTTAAATGAATTTGGTTGTCATTTGTCGAAGCTATAAGCGTATTTATGAGCTAGCATGGGCTATCTAGTATTCTTTTTTAATGTGCTTATAGCATACCTTTTGAGTTAACATAAATTTCCAGATTTTCTTCTGTGAAGTTTGTAGCAATGTTTTTACACATTTGGAAGTAAGGGAATAGGTTGGCCGTCTAGGCTCCAGTATGAATAAAAAGAAATACAATAGAAAATCTGATGCAATGGCAATTAAAATATAGCCGGTTCAGAATCCATAAAGTTTAATATATACATCCTGAAGTTCAATGTAACGCCATGTAGTAAATATAAAGGTAAACTGTGACTCGTTTCATCGAATCGGTACAAATATAATCAATCGATCGACTCAGCTCGTCTAAAATTCCCAACTTTTTCTAACATTTATGCTATGGAGTGGTGGTAAAAGTCTGAACTACTGCAGATCTAACTGGCTCTTTGGTTCAATACAGAACCCTTTGTGGCCGTTTTAGAACCAACTGGAAATAGCTTTAGAATTTTATGGGCTCAAACCAAGAACATTTTGTGCTTGTTTAAGGTACTCTTCTTTTCTTTCTAGAATGTTCTTGGGCTGACATTAGAAATAGCAAGACTTTAGGAATGAACGTTTTGTACTTATTTTGCGAGATAATTGGGTGTGGCTTGGGACCATTATAACCTAAATATATGATCAAAAAGATTCTAATATAATTCAAAATATGCTTAATATATCATAAAACAGTCTAAAATCAAGTATCAAGTATTGGAAAAATCGTAATTAATTGAAGAATTTTCTACGTGGATCAAGTGTTTTCGTACTCACCGTTCTGTTGACACCGTTTGTACTTAATTCAAATAAAAAAGCTCTGGGTTGGTTTTTCTTATTGTAAGGACCAAAAACTATACAAATTATAAAAGAAAACTCTGTGCAATATTGCAGCTCAATAGCTTTCACACTGACAGACGTGTTTTCGTAGAGTCAGTCGAATAGAAAGACGAACATACAGACACTTAATCGACTCATCTCTTCGCTCTGATCAAGTATATATTTGAATGATTCCAAAGCATTTAGCTCCCCTGGATTTGAAATGCCTAGACTTTCACACCCACCAAGTTTGCTTCTGAAAAACCATGAATTTACAAACTTATAGTTAAAATTTGTAACTTATTTTGTGATTTCAACTCGGGGGCCCCTTGGATTGCACACGATTGGAGTAAAACTGAATTTATCGTCTGCGGAAAGCTTGTAATTCTCAAGTTGAAGTTCCGTTAATAAAAAGAAGTTCCGTATTTCAGAATGTCAAACATTTGGTGTCTACTGCAAACTTAAAAGCTAATTTTGGTATTTGTTTCACGTTGAGGGCAAAAGTATCCAAAAAGTTGAATTTTTAATTGTAAAAATAACTATAATTTCTAGATTGCTAAATTCATACAAAACTATTTAGAAGTAATCATTATTTCTAATTTTTTTTTTTTAATTTTAAAATTCAAATTTAAGTAAAAAACTTAGCTGAAAACTCTCAAAAAAATTGGTAGTGTTTTATGTGATTTTGAAGGGTATTTTCTTTAGGCGCAATCCGAACTAACGACGCACATCCAACAGCATTGCGGAAATTCTATGACCGTTGAAACTGCATTTTCCTCACAGTCCGCAAAAGTGACTGGAATCTGGCAACTGGCAAAGATACAATGCAAAAGTTGCTTAAGGATTAGAGGATACGTTTATGTGAAATGTACTTACTAGTGTATTAGAGCATCGCCATTTTTGCTCTGGCAAACATAAACACCACAAACATTGTCGTCCTTTATAGTGCCACCCACCTTGATTTCACCTTTTTCATGGACGCAACCATTTGCTGGGTAAAAATGAAAATGAAGTAGTTGAATCTAGCTAGATTAAGTCGAATTATTTCCAGAAGTGTAGCCTAAAAGTTTCCCATTAAGTATTTGCATTTGAGCAATGCGAGTCTATCTATTTGCCTCTTAGTTTTCAAAATATCGAAAAAACTTGTCTCATAGACCTTATAGACTATGTTTATTTTAAAGCTATACTTTTTCCCACTACATCAGAATCGAACCCCACTTTAAGCTTTGATTTTAACTAAATATCTTTTATTTTCGTTTCATTCTTTTTTGATACATCTGGGTATGGAGAACATAATTCAATTGGATTAAGCACAATCCTGTACAGTCCATACATTTTTAATATAATCAAGGCTCTTAGCATTCCTTTTTATTTCTCTTTAATTGTTTAATTTTAGTATCCATTACAATCTCATCACTTACCGCCTGCTCCTAGTTTCTTGTAATGCACTAGGCCCTCTATTAAGGATATACTCAATATGATCATGAAGATTACAGTTTCTTTACACTTCATTTTTAGTAACTTGAATGATCTAACCCTTAGTTGGAATGGTAATGCCTTATATAGTCAGCAATTGTGGATTGAGGGACTGGCTGAACAAACATCTGCCTGGAGTTCCATTGAAAATCAAAGTTTTAAGAAATCAGATCCGACTGATTTGGTGAGGAAATTAGCATACTTTCAATGAGGGAAAATAAGTGAAATAGGAGGAGTATTACTTGTGGTTAATATTAATGCCAGCTGCCAAGAGCTGTCGATCGATTAAGGTAGGTCCGTAGGAGATAGTCACAACAACCCTTTTTTCATTCTAGTGCTTACAACAGCACATTCAGGGATTTTACCCAACATTTACCGATCAAGGGCAAGTGTACCACCGGATTGATTGAAACGTAACTCTGTATATGCCTATATAAAAGTGGGAAGATAGCTTCGCTTCTTTGTACAAAGATAAAAGTACTATTAGTTACTTATATATATAATATATTTGAAACTCTGTCGCACTTTTGTCATGTTATAAAATGATAAACTTCTATTCGAAATTCATAATTAAACAGTAATAGCTTTATCAGGTGATTTCACATCTTATAAATGAATGTTTCGTTTAACATAAACTCACAATAAACTATTATTTGCTAGTTTTGGATAAAAGATGAGATATCGGTGCTTACTTAGGTATAAAACTAATAGAAAATGTGATATCGGGACTTAGATAAGTATAAAGTACAAACTTTGGACAAATTTTCGATCGAGAGCTATTACAGAATGCATATTCAAACTAGTCACTTGCTGTCTGCATTCAACAAGATTTAGAAATTCAGTTTATAAAAAATATAAGTAATTTTATGAATAATGCTTAACATTAAGATTCATAAAGTCTCAAATTAACCAATCCCCAACTTTATTTACAATTATTTCAACCAATTTTTCAGAAACTTCTTCTAATTCTTCTCAGCCGTCCAACAGCCTCGCACAATCAATATGCCCATCCTGTCCAATTACAGACTGATATATAGGGGGACCTACCCCCCAAAGGCAGAACGAAGTCCTCTTATTAATTGAGTGAACATGTCCATTTTTGGACAGGGCACAAACCAGAAATGAAGAAACAGACCCAAACACAAAGTGAGCATTAAATTGAACGCAGATTTTTGCGGTAACGTAATAAATAAATAAAAATAAAAAAAAAAATTGTACAAAAAGAAAAATTGAAATTCTCAGGAGCAACAACAACAACAACGGAGCACACATCGAACATCAAACAAAAACCATGCGGTTGCAACATGTTGGCCATAGAGTGAGATGGCCACAAAACGCTCGGCCAGTGAAAGCAAACAGCGCGAGCGAGCGAGATGGCGCTAGTTTGGGAGGGGGGGCGACACAGGCTAATAGAAATGCGACAACAAATAAACCGGCAAGTGAGAGCGAGTGAGCACGAACAGAACAGAGCTGGAGCTCTCATGATGTTTGACGGCAAACATGCTGGAAGCGCTGCGTCGTCGCTGTCGTCGGCGCGGCGCTGCTGTTCACTTCAAGTCGCGACTTTTCACTTTTCCGTTACAGTTGATCGTGAGCTGCGTGTGCCGTTGGACGCGTCTCTCTTTTGTGTTATTCCCCAGCAAAAAGAACTCGGTCAATTGTCAAGTCTCAACTTTCCTCAAGTGCTAAAAGAAATTCACAACAAATTTGAACACTTTTTGTTGGATTCCAAGTTCGGTGTGCACGTACACTGGTACGTGTGTGTGTGTGAGTGTGTGTTGACCATCTATTAACACCTGGCCGCCCCGTGTGGGTTTAAGACGCGTGTTTCACACATTTCCGTCTTCCTCAGAAACCAAATTCGCGCGAATCTTTGCACGTGTTCCCATGACTCACACAAAAGAAGCATTAAAAATATAACTTAAAAGTAATCAAGCAAATTTATTTAATTGATTAACATAAAAATAAATTAAAAAAAAAAAAACAAAAACCAAAACAAAAAATCAAGTGCTAATGAAAGCTACGGGGGGAATATTTTTGTACACCCCTCTAAAAAAAAAAGTGAGTTCTATAAACGTTGGACGGAAATTAAACTTCATGTCATGGTTTAATAATTAATACAACAAATATTCTATACCCATGATGAGCAGACTGATGAGTAAGCCATGATGGAGAGGAAAGGTAATCATTTAGGGGGAGGGGGGGAGGGGCAAGGTTGCTCAGTTACTAAAACAACCAATGAAACGTGGACTTTGTTCCCTATGCTTTTGTTATATCTAGCATCAAATTAATAAACAATTGTTTTATTTACCAAGAAACAAGTCCATGTTTGTACTGGCCAATTAAACATTGTTGCTACTTAAGGTTGGGTTTGTCTAGAAATGAATGTATTTGGAAGAAGTTGTAGTTCTTAACACTTTCTACATATATGTCGAAATACCATAAATATATTTTTAGAACCTCAACCACCCTATGGAGAACTATAGTTCTTGGAAAAAGGTATCACTTTCTCTCATGGATTACTCCACCTAGATTTTATTCGATTTCGGACTTTTTCCAATAATTCTCCTTAAAATCTGAGATATCTGATATATTGTGGGGAACTTACTTCAAAATGAACTAAACAAGCAGTATATTTTTACATTTTCTAAGTATTTTTTTCATTCTTCTTCAAATAACATCTTTCAGGTAGCAATCTTAGAGTAGAATAGAGCAGCGCTAGAGTCCATTTTCCATAAAATAGGCTTACAAAAGAAAGAGTCAGCCCTGACAGACCTGCAATTCCTAAGTTTTTATATGTTTTTATTAAATGAATTAGTTTTTTAGAAACATTGCTTTGTACGTCAGTCTTTTTGTTTCCCCATGCTAATTATATGAGTGAAATTTCACATATACCATATCAGATGTGTCAAATTCAGCCTTGTTTTCTGAACAAAAGAGTCCAAAAAAGAGGTTGGCATATTCTTAGGTAGCTGTATTCGGTTTGGTTCCGTGATCCATTTCTAAACCTCATACACACCAATTAGGCAGTTTTGACTTTCAAATATAAATATTCCAGTACTAATTTATGTATATGCCGACGCTTTTCAGTGTAACGTTGTAAGGGGAATGCTGTAGATGGTCAGGTATTCCGAGAAAAGAATATATAATTATTTGTGGAAGAAATTAAAGTTTTAGAAAAAAAAAGAGAAAATTACCAGCATGTTTGCCTCAATTTAGTCGGTTAAACGAATCAAAAAGATTCGTTTGCTTTTCCTTTTTCGGATCGTGTCGGCATTTCCAAACTGACGCGGATACGGTTACGGTTTAGTTCGCTTAGAAGTGTCAACTTAGCAGAGCATCCCAAATCAGAATATCTACTTATATTTCAATTATATTCTCAGGAATTTGAATAAAATCCTATTTGTCACATAATCTATAAAAAAAACCGAATAAACTCTAACATATATGTTGATTAAAAAGAGACAACTATTAAATAAGAGAATAGTATTAAACGAAGACTCAAAAATAACCCATGTACATGCTTAAAAAGTGATATGTTGTGATATGACTTGAAAAAGCCTCGCAAATGACTCGAAAGTGAGTCTTTATTGTTCAGAAGAACGCTTTAAAAACGACTCTTTACGAAATGTACCGGCCAGGGCACCATTTTCTCCCAACAGTAGTATAACTGAGGACTCGAAAATGTCTCGAATGTGAGCTACAGTTACATTAATATGTTTGCTGGGATAATACGTAGAGTTCTTCTTTGAATTATAAAGCATTGCTATCGATTTCTTATGGAGTCCAGCATCCAGATTGACTGACTATATTATATAATAGATATAAAAACAATCGGTGGGAAATTCTGCGTGTAGGGGAATATTACAAAAACTGTAAATTATAGTAGTTATTATACAAAATATTGAAAAGTTGTCATTAAAAAAGTATTTTTCAAATGTAGGAACCTGTCGAAGAGATACTTTATGTTCATTAGAAAGAGTTTTAACATATAGAAGAGGACTTATATGATGCTCTTAGAGCAGGTTTGATGTTTTAAATCGTAGAGAGTCGGTACCAAACCACCTTTGTACGGGTTTTCCACGCTATTTCCAATTAGGTAATTTAAATTCTGCTTTTAGATCTATTTAAAAAGTATTCTAAGTGCTATTTAGTCCAAAAACGAATTGATTCTTAGCGATGCCGAATAGATATGGCTTTTGAAAAGATCTTTTTAGACCTGTGAACTGGTACTTTTTCTGCCATAGCTCAGAAAACTTTTAATATATACCATTTCATCGATTTATGGGAGTATCTCACATCCTCTATATGTATCATAGACGACATTAAGCGTTCCAAAGCAGCACTATTATATGATTTTTACAGTTTTTCAAATTTTCAATTTTAAAAAAATATTTATAGTATTTGAAAATAGAAAAAAATTGAAAAAAGGAAAACGAAAACTGGCCTTCATAAAATATGTCACAATTACCAGAACCGAACCATGCCATGTCATAAATCAATGTCTAAGACCTGTGTGAACCCCCTGAATAAAACCATTTGCATTCCATGATGACACTTTCTTTGGTTAATCTAGGGTTAAGGGCTCTCTGCACATCAAGCCATGTGTTTATTTACAATTTTCTCACATTTCAAGCTGCTGCCTGGTCCTCACCGGCCAGCCAAACAAAAAAATCAACAAAAAAAAAAAAAACAAATGGTCTTACATATCATTTAAATGCTCAATTTGCTTTAAACAAATTTGCGCGCACACATGATCCACATGGAAACATGTGCGCGCCGCCTACAGAGCATAAACTCCATCATCCACAGTCTGTTCCCCTACCCCCCTCCCGGTTACCCACATTTGCATTTCCTACACATTGTATGCGCGCTCAGCTCGATTTCAATTTGATTAATCAATGAAATGTTCCTCAAACACACACACACAGAGACGGACAAACACAATACGCTGATAGTGCGGGCGTTGCAAAAAGGGGGCGTGTGTGTGTATATGTGTGTGTGTATTCAAATGAACACAACTGAAGCAGCAACTAGCTAATTGATACAAAGAAGGAAGTGGAGAAGAGAAACCGTTACGAAGCGCCAAAAGGAATGTTGTCACCAGAAACAGCAACGACAGAAAAAGTAACGGCAAACGTGCCTCAAACATGTTTGGAGTGGAGGGTGGGGGGTACAGCAGCGGCAGCGCCTGCGTCGAACATGTTTGCCGACGCCTAGACCACTAGCGATCGAAATCGAACGTGGCGACGCTCGCTGCTCAACGCTTTCAATTCTTATTTGATGCTCGATCGTGACGGGCGGCGCGCGGGCGGACAATCAACATCAACCATATTTCCGGTGATTGAAAAAAAAATCAAGTAATTTTCAAAATTAGTGTTAAATGTGTAAAAGCTTGTGCGTGTGTGAGTGTGGCGCCTCGTGTCAATTATAAATAACATTAATTACATATACACAAAAAAACACAACATTTTTTTGCAACAAATTTTCTGTATGCCGAGAGGAGGAGGTAGGCGTTGCTTGCTGTTTGCAGCGAGCGAGCCCTGGCTGCGTGGCTCTCTCTCAATCACGCGCGCCGGTACAAAGTTAAAGTTAGTTTCTGTTGGCAGATTCAAGGCTGTTTAAAGGGGGGGAGGTCAGTGGGGGGGGGGCCCACCAACACACCTTAATGCAACTCTCAAGTGACAACACATGGCTGAAATGAGATAAAACTTCAACAAAAGCTTCAAATAAACGATAATATTTGAACACTTCCACAAAGGATTTTGACTGCAGAAACTACTCTTCAGCAGCTGCAAAAACATTAGTCAAACTTTAAGCTTAAGCTA
This sequence comes from Lordiphosa andalusiaca, assembly GCA_035044965.1. Lineage (NCBI taxonomy): Eukaryota > Metazoa > Arthropoda > Insecta > Diptera > Drosophilidae > Lordiphosa > Lordiphosa andalusiaca. The sequence goes on along the minus strand of JAWNNM010002499.1, from coordinate 94,115 downwards.
AAAGGATTTTCATGATTCTGATTCTAATGCTGTTCGATTTCACATTTTTATTCAAATTGAACAGTCTCCGCCAACCTTTTTAAACTGAATTCGATTTTGAACTTATCTTAAACTGCACAAAAAGGTATTAAATGTTTAATTTCCCTTTAAATCATAGATTTTGTGTCACTAATTAAATGAGTTTTTTATTTGAACTTTCCTAGAACTAAGGCTTAGTGGTTTTAGTATTCTATATTCGATTCCAATAGACTTAAACTTTTATTCAAAAGGAATTTTCTTCATATGCTTTTTTCTCAAAAATTTGACTCTTAAAGGTTTGAATTGAAGTTGAATTCAATCTTGATTGAAATGTTGAATATATTGACGTTATACACTTAGGAAATTTCAAAATATTACCATGAATATTAGAAATTAGCCCTATTAAAGCCCTATTTAAATTTGTTCTGGTATTTAGCAATATTTTCTAATAAACAGAAATAGTTTTCCGAAACTTAGAAAAATATGCCATAAACTAGAAACTACTTTTTCAAATTTTATTGTTAATTGCCTTAGCATACTTAGCATTTTTCATAGAAAAATTTCGAATTTTCATTTTAATGTGTATAAATATATAATGTATATTTTTCTTGTCGTATAAGCTATTTGAGGCATCAAATAAGAAAGCGCTTCAATAACAAATGCCTGATTTTTGAGAAAAACATAGAGAAATTCTCCAAGAATTATAAAAATTAAATAAATTTTTATAATGTTTAGAAAACAACCACAAAATGTAAACTTCGAATGAAACAATATGCCATAGAATGCTTAAAAATTAGTGTTTAGTACAGTTAAATCACTTAGGGTTTGAGGTGGGATGAAATTTTAGACTGAGATGGTACTCAAAATGAAACGGAAGTAAGCTGAATATTTAAGGGAATAATTCTACATATTTGCGACGGGGTTTTCTGCCTCACATTTCAATTGGAAACCTGGAGAACTCTAAGAAATATTATACAAATATTTGGATATTATATAACTAAATAACAAAAAAAAAAATGATTTTAAAAAAAGGCCAATTTGATCAAGTTGTTCCACAACTTGCCACTTTTGAGCCACACAAAAAAAAATCGACTATAAAAAACACAACTAATTCAACCAAATTTTACCGCGCTTGCCCCACTGCAAGGACATCTGTTCACATCTTACCGGGCAGCATTAGATTTTTGCTTTAGATAACTCTAATACTGTCAGGTAAAGATGTCGTCCGTGTCCTTATCCATCATAAATCATATACAAAAGAAGAAAAACTGAATCCGAAAAACAAGTTTTCAAGTTTTTCAATTGTGCGTGTAAATATAAAAAAAGAGAAGCAGAAAAACAACAAAAACCAAACTATGTTCTACGGAAGGGCCCACGAAGCGGCAGAAAATTGCTCATAAATTCTTCTTTTATTTTTTTTTTGCAGCGTTTTTTCGGATGACATCAGTAAAAAGAGATCGTCGTGGTGTATGAATGCGTGTGTGTGTGTGTTTGTGCAGGTAAACACTGAAGAGAACCAATAAAATTATATATTTTATGGTTCCGCTTCTTCGTCCCGTATACCTCTCCTCTTCTCTGGCCATTTAGCAGAGGCTGGGCATGCCGCTGTTTTCTTAATTTCATTCGTTTCTTTGACAAAAATTTAGTGACAAAGATTCGTATTTTTATGACTAGCATTAACTAGTCGAAAGCAGCAGGTTAAAGTTTCGTTTTTTTTAATACAACACACACACACACAGCCATACATAAAGGTGGTACAAAAGCGGAAAAAAAAATTAAATGCTCATAAATTATTAAAAGTGATTTACGAGCTTCTATGGCTTAGGGTTATTATTAATATGTTGAAAGTAATTGAACAAAAAAGGAACTCGGGTCGATTTATAAATACCCGTTAAATAATAATATGATGCTCAATATTTCATTTATGGTGATCACAAAGCAGTTGCTTGGGAACCAGGTCAATAGAGTGTTTCTGTTTCTAAGTAAGATATATAACAATTCCGCTAAAAACATGGCAGGGTATTTCTGCTTCTTAGCGCTAAAAAAACATATGATATAAATACAAAATAACAGACTATACTACCTTTTGGGACTAACACTTTAATGCATAACAATTCCATAGCATAATTAACCTATTTCCCCAATTACCTGTCAAGTTCCCATTTGTGGTGTTTCCTGTTATCAAATCTAATAACTTTTTAAGCAGAATAATTCTACTGATTGAGAGGAATGTAATTTTAACGAGCTATCATAACGCCCACTTACTTATACACTGTCATAACTCGAAAAACTCGATTTTTTGAGTTAATGATGCAGAAATATTCCCTATATATCTATCTCTATTGTGGCCAATTTGCATATTCCTATCTTTAATAGTCATTTTATCATTTTACAGGTTTTTTTTTATGTTCCAGCAAAAGCGACATATCTAAGTGATGCTGCAGACAATCTTATGCAAAGATCTTTCTTATTTTGTGTTCAAACATAATATTTTTCCGATTTTCTTTAAAAAACATTTCACATATAGAATATGTTACCAGACTTTAAAATAAAAGAACAATTTTCAGTATGTAAAATCCATCTTTTTTCTATCTATCTTTAAGCCCCATAAGTTATGACAGTTTTGAGGTTTGTGAGCGATTAGCTTTTACATTTCACGACTTAGTTTTCTACATTAACCTGATCAAACCCGGAGTCCCGACTTTTGTTTTATTGTGGACCAAACTTAAAACCAAACCTCTTTAGCAAAACAGCTAAGTCCGGACCTGTTCCGAACCTAAAAATTCAATTCAGTTTAGCAAGAATCAGTAAATGTTTTCTGCCTAGCGACTTCAACTGTTATCTGATTAAATTTGAGCGACCGAGTGCAGAAAAGTTTAATAAAAAAACATAGAATAACATTTAGAACAGCTTTAGAGTCCCCTCCCATGACAGCCTCTGTTTTTAAGGTCCGCGACTCTAAAACTTTTCCAATGATTCACAAAAGCAAGAGCTTAACATTATATTGGTAAAATTTAACAAAAAATACGAAATGGAATTGTACTTAGCAGTAAATTATATAATATATTGAATATTCCCATGTATTCCACAAACCGCTTCCGACCCACAAATGACCAGATCCCCTTGCGATTTGAGTAGTCTTTAGGTCGAACGTGATTAACTATTATTGAAGTTTGATAATATTTAGTAATGACATAAATATTCAAACTACAACAATCGCCCATAAATCTCGAACCTTAACCGTTAGTAAATTTTGGTTCTAACCAGCAATTTGATGATCTGAAAACCTTTTTGGGCTTGCAGCCCTGATTATAGTATAATAAATTTTGAAAGCTACAAGCTGCTTAATGCTTTTTAAAAATTTTCCTCATATTTTACCGTATATTTTGGTCTTTTTTGCGATGGACGAAATGCAATAGAGGGGAACACTGTTTTAAGTTTGCTCTCTTATATTTATATTAACAGTCCGAGTCTGAACTCTAATCATTGTATGTAATATTTTACATGTTGATGTTCTTAACCTAAATCATTAAAGGAATTGCGCATCATCCAAATCAGGAAAGTAGTTAGCTCTTGTCTTGGAGCCACCTGATTGTCCATCGTTAATTCTTTCGTGTTAAACTTTGACCGGAACATGAGCTGAGCTTAAGTTTGCTGTTGCGATTACACAGCTTAAGATACTTTATTCAACCAAGCTCACCAGTTTTGAGTTGAACCCCTAATTCTCGGATTTTTCTTAGAAAAATTAATTTTATCGTTTATATATTTTAATTTTTCCGATAAGGTTTTGAAAATTGTTTCTCATTTCTTATCAAAAGCATCTTTATTTTATTATATAATGCTAAAATGTAATATTAAAGGAATATTGAAGAATCATTGAGACAAAGCTGCCCCTACATTTTATTAAAAGCTATCTACTCCCTTGATTATCGGACTCACCATTTTCGATTTGTATCATATGTTTTTCGGGATTAAAAGACTCTTTAATTTTCTCTATGATATATTTTATCTAATTATATGTAGCTTAAGAAAAATTATTTATACAAGTTATAAACTAATGAAATATGCTCTAATTTAATTTGCAAAAATCTCCACATCAGGCAAATCGAAGGCGTCTATCAAAAAGCTGCCATAAGAATGACTACCAGTTCGAAAAAGTTGATCGAAACGGTCAAAAGACCATGCTTAAGATTAGTTGTAAGCTTATGCGGCACCCATCTTGTCAGTTCGGTAAATAAATAAAAGATTGATAAACGGGATGTTGGATAATATTATAAAAAAAAAAACAGTGCGCTTATACACACTGGCAGGCTGTCATATGGCGTCATTTAGCTGGCAGCCTGTTCAGACCGAGCAGATTAAATGAGAAATTTGACAGATTTCTCTGAACAACGGCCATATTTTATGGCAGCAGTCAACTGGCAGGGTCTTTGGCAGATGTTCACACATGTAAATCACTTAAAAACAGTTTTCGACCAATTGTTTTAAGTTTTAATTAAGTTTAAGTTTCACAGTCTAACAAAATGCTTTAAGAAAATCGTTCAAAAATTCAACCTTAAAATGCTAAAAAATTTTGAAAGCCAATATGTGGCCTTGGAAAGATCTAAGCACTTTTTGGGACAACAAAATCAATTGTCAGGCATATCATTTACTTCTCGTCTTCCATTCAAATATATTCAAATATTTGTTGCCCATTTTCAATGCACAGCGACAAGGTGAAGCACAGAAACATGTCTACGAGCTCATCTTAAGATAACATTTGGTATTGCATTGAGGGCACTCATCAAACATTTCACACACCAATCTCTATAAAAAGAAAACAAATACAAAGCTTGACTGCGAGTGCCACTCAACAAACAACTAAGGTAATTGTCAAGAACTGTCCAGAAGAGTCGGAGCTCTCTGTGTGCGTGCGTATGGATGTACGTGTGTGTGTGTGTGTGTACATAGAAAATATATGGCATAGGAATATGGATCGTAAACTGTTTACAGCGCTTTTAAATTTTACAGTTCTTACCACAGGGGTTAATCTAATCAACAAAATATATACCTAAAATAAGGCATTACAATGTGCGTTAGTTGCGGTCGATTCCCCAAGGCGGAACGACAGCGGCGACGACGTAACCAGAACGAATATAACACCTGTTAATGAACTTAGGAGCGACTCTAATGGAATAGGTACACCTCACATCGCATCACATACCTTTCTCTTTCCGTTGTTAGGTCGTAAATGGCGCCACCATTTAAAAAAGGCTTATTTCAATGGAAACGCGTTGTTTAAATCAATTGCCACAATTAAATGAATAATGCATTTAAGTTTGAGCAGTAATTAGTTGATCTTTCCAAGTATTTAAGTATCGCATCTTTGATGTACCGTAAGAGAGCGTTAACATTAAAGTACTAGTAAAAGATTTTAGCTATAAAATTGATTTAAAATTTAACAATGTATTTTCACTTGTCTGATTTTTCATAAGAGTTTCCCATATCAGATATCAGATGAGTGTAATAGTGGAGTGTAATACTGAGCTCTCACATGAGGCTTTTGCCACCCATCTCTCAGTAAACAAACCTTTTTTGAGATGAAGAAGAATGGAAATAAGATATAAATAAGTTAAGTTCTAAAGTTAGTACGAAAATGAAGTTCGATTCCCAATTTGTCTACTAATTTGGTAAAAGGTTCTATATTAAGAATTTTTGATTTGAATTTAATCTGGTTTTTGTTTTTCAGACTCCATACATAAACAAGTAGTCTATAAGATACTCTGTACATCCCAAAGCTTTTATATAAATGTTGGCTTTCCCTATATTTAAGTTCAAGGAAGAGAAGGGAAGGAAGAAACGAAACTTTTATCTATAAATTTGTGTGAGATATGACTTTTTCTGCCAGAGGCATCTCACAAAACAAACATTTGTGATGAAACTTCAGCTTTGCAAAGACATACGCAAATTGTTATTTATTTTTTCTGAGGTTGGTTTAATAGATAATTTTCATTTTGTCATGAATAACTTCCAAGATGATTCCTAATATAACATATTTTTATAGACGGGATTGGGTATAAAACTTCCTAATGGCCTTAAGTCTGGTTTCGAGAACGCACAAAAACAAATTTTCATAAATTTCCCATTAATAAAAACACTACTAAAATGTGTTCAAATCTAAGTGCTTATGAATTTAAAAAGAAGATGGAACTATGAAGATATTAATTAATTACTGAACATAGGGAAAATTTCCTATAGTACACAGCATCTGTTTCTTCACAGCTATAGCAATTCACATATGTCCTCTTAATATTTCTTTGTCAGGTTTTTATTCTTTATAACTAAAAAGACATTTAAGAACACCATTCCTATGGCAGGTACTTGCTTTAGAAGTTTGATCTAACTGACTTTTCCGTTCTTGCAAAGCTTAGTTAACATGGCATACAATTTAGAAATAGCTAAGTATCTGAGATCTGTGGGTTATGTGTACACAGAGAAAAAAAAAGTCAATATCAATTCAATCTGGGCTGGTTAATTTGACATATCTTTTTTTCATTTCATTTTGATGCTAAAAAGTGTCAAATTGAAGCTAAATAATATCATTCTGATATTGAATATTACATTTTCTATTAATTAATATCATTATTATATTTCATTAATATACTATTGATCAGAAAATGCATCAAATGGATATAAAGAACAGGTCATATTCATCTTTAGCATATCGGCTTTTTAATTATTTGAAAAAATATAACATTGAGTACCAGATCATACCATTTTTTTTTGTTTATTTATTTTTAAGTAATCTAATAACCCCTAAACTAAATATTTACAGATTACCTGTTACTACTTAAAGATATCTATGAATAAACGAATTTTTTACTTCCAATTAAAGGAAATGGAATTCTAATTGTGAAATGTAAGAGAGTACAGAAAGAGGCCTTAGAACTTTACCGATCTGTATGATTCCATATTGGTCCAACGATTCAGGTTGACCAAATTAAATCACTGCGGGTAAGGTGTGTGGAGTCAACATTTTGTTGGTATAAAATAATTTATTACACAGAAATAAACTTAAATTAAATCAATCCCAAGCGTTGTCAGAAGTCGATCAATCCTGGTATTACTCATTCCAAGTACGAATAGGATTGCCTTGATCTCGGAACTACTTAGTACGACTTTTGCTTGAATTGTCAATCCAAAGCTTAATTTTATATGCCCATTATTTGTAATTTATCGATATTGCAGCAAACTGTTGTTAAGTAGGCCAAATGACTAACCGCTGGTCATTTCGGGCAACAAATTTGACCTGCGGTTGGCTAACCGGAAGTTTTGAGAAATTGTACCTTATTTCGACAATTTTTATAAAGATTTTTAAGCTCTTTTATATCAGTTTAGACTATTTTGGTATATAGAAGGGCTGGTGGTGATACTTTATAGGTTTGCTGTGAACTCAACACGAATATTTTTGGGGAATGGTCCATCACATCTAACACTTGAGTAACTTTAACTTCAAGTTGCTTAAAATTTATATTTTTACCTTTTTTTAAGCGAGTTTTATGGTGAACCTTTATAATTATTGCCAGCTTTAAGCTGAAAATACCATAAAACTAGAGGTGAAGGACCATTTCTGAAAATTGTGATTAGCACATGAACATCATCTAGAGTCACCAACAAGCCTTCACTACACTAGACATTTAACGTAATTGTTTGAGAGTTCCAACTAATAAAATAAAATTATACAAAATTTGACAGCTAAATTTACATGCCAGGCTTGTCAGTATTTTAAAAGAATAAAGGTCAGGACGTCCAAAAACGTGAGAGTAGCTTAAGTAAAAAGCTATTTACTTAAATCAGACCAAAGCGTATTGCATGAATACTTCGATAAAAAAAAAGGTTTGCTGCCAGATGGGAGCGGCTTTCGCTAAGTCGTAAATAAAAGCACTTGAGTGACCATTAAAAAAAAGAGCTGGCCGAAGTTTTACCGATTTTTAACTGTCGAAGGATCTTAAAATCTCCAGAGAATCGAGCCGGAAGATGGCTGATATTAGTTTATGAGTCAATAAGATGCTGGGATGATGTTTTTGAATGCTTTCGGCACAGTTAATGACGACTACCATTTCAGTCGAAAGACAATAATGAGATTTGCATGAATTCGCACAGAAGGTTACGCATTTTTTATTTGATATTGTGCAATCAGAGGTAAGAATTTAGAGATTGAAAGGGCAGCGTTTGAATTATGCCAAGTTAATAACTGTCTCTGCTAACGTTGCCGACCCCTGCTTTACATATAAGAAATGCAGAAGTGAGTTTGCTTGCAACAATCTTACAAGAACTTTATATTAATACTTCAGCTATTATATGACCAAATATAAGACAGCTACAACAACAATGCGCACAGGATTTGCATTTTTTCTAGAAGTGAATATTTGTAACTATTTTTCCCGCAAAATCAAATCTTGATCCGTTTGATAAAGACTGTTAAATGTAATGACCTCGTTCAAGTTGACCCCCCAAGCATCATAAATCTTATTACTTAAAAAGCCAAGCCCACAAAATATCGTTAGGTTATGCTATATATTTCCATCAACCGATCAGCTACACCATACAATATAAAAATAAATACATATAGAAACTAAATCAAATGGCAAAGTCAGCGCCATTGTGTAATAATTTCACAATTTAACCTATTGGACAAACAGTCGGTGGCCAATCAACAATTAAAATCAGGCAATAGAGAGCCAACCACTTCAGTGTCGATTACGTGGTGTTAATAAAATGCCCGCACCAGCCAGCCAGCAGAACACTTGATATCCACACACACCCCACACACCCAAACCCAGATAACCAGCAATTGCAAACCTTGACTCAAATCTCTGGCTGGCCACAATTAATTTCGTATCGTTACATGCGAGTACATATATCTCGAGTGTGGGTCAAAGACAGCAAAAAAAAAAGGGGTTAGGTTGTGGGTTTTGGGTGAACTAATTGCCTTTTGTTGTCCCCCTAGCAATAGGGCTTTATGGTTCTTAAAGAACCGCTTATCTGCCATAACCCATTTCATTTCATATTTATAATCCACATTCAGCAAAAAAAAACTTCTCAGCAAATGACGAGTTCTGTATGAAAATATCAACATTATCTTTAAGCACTTGACTATCGGCGCCTGGAAAAGTAGTGTATCTAATCATAGACCCCAAAAGAGTATCTAATCATTTATGTATATGCAAGTATATATTTATTTATATAATAAGTTAGAGAGGACTATCTAATCATTAAGTTTAAGAATTGATCAAGTTTGTATTGGTTTAATTGAAGAACCATCAAAGGTTACACGAATACACTGAGAACTAAATGCTAAATGACAGGTTGTGTCATTTGCTGTTACTTGAGAGTCAAAACTTAAGGTTTATTATGAATTTCGTTAAGAGCTGCAAGCATTCTTTTTATGTGAAGATGACAGTCGTGTGTGTTCGACCCCTGGAGCTGATAAATGGCTTTATTTTATAAAAAGAGAAAGTATATATAGATCCACCAAACAAAAAAACAACAAAATCAAGTAAGAAAGTCGGTCATGCCCGACTATAACATACTCTGTAAGGTGTGTAAAGTGCTGCCAAGCGGAACACTTTTTGCAAACAGTTTAGAAAGTTCACTTCTGGATCTTTTTCGGTGATTCCAAATACCCGAGCTGATTTGAGCTCCTGACAAAGGAGTTCAATTGAAAATTACAGATCTCATAAATTTCTACAAGTTTGCCAAAAGATGTAACAAAAGAAGTTGTTAAAACATCTTTTTAAATCTAGGAAAGACCTTTGATCGAAATGAATCGTTATTCTAAAAGCTATAACGTTAGCTATAAAGATATAAATATTTACTTTTTAAGTTAAGCATGTTTTAATATAGAGCATTCGAAAAGCTTAAACAAAGATATCGAAAAAAACATTCAAAGATTATATTATTATTTATGGCATACAGTCCCCCGACCTGCGAATCGCATCCAATAGAGCTCTAAAAATTTGGTTGGGCTGGCAGCCCAGATTATTATCGTCATCTTGAATATAAAAAACATATAAAGATATAGATATTTTGATATAATAAATTTAGCGAACTATCTTTAACGCAAGCATTATTGAGTTTATTTAGTTTAAGTAACAGAACCGCTAATTCGGTTCGGTTCAGTGGTTCATTCAGAAACACAATGAATTATTATGACTTTTGCCGCAAGCATGTGGCTTTTCGATCACTTTGGAAATTGATTTAAAAATATTGTCCACTAGAGAAAAGAATGCAGATTAAATTCAGACAGTTATATTAAGAGATGGGATCAGGTTTACATGTTGTTAAATGTGTGTCAAGTCATCCTTAAAGGTAATATTGATCTGGCAGCGCTTAGGATGTAGACGGTAGAAAGGAGTGTCGTATACAAATTATTATTATAAGGGAAACGATTCAAATTCCCAAATTAATAAGTATCGTTGGCTAGAGGAAAGCGATTCATGTCTTAAATTTCGTCAGAGAACTGAACTGAACCGAACCGTTTTTCTTTGTGGTTTTCGGTTCATTTGTAAAAGGAAGCCCGTTTGGTTTACGGTTCGGCTCCCCAGCTGAAATAAGCGGTTCGGTAAGGTTTGGTTGAAAAACGATTTGCATCCCTGATTTTAGTAACTTTTTGATAGGTTTCGTGAACAATTATGAATAAATATTTCACACTCGAAAAATACCATATTTGATACAAGTTCCATTAAATTGTTACTCATATTTTTTAAATTGTCTTAAAAACAAGTTTTAAATTTAAAGCCCAATTAAGTATTATTCTAAGTAAAACAGAAGATCAAAAAAGCTATTGAGACCTTTGGTTAAATGTATACAGAGAGCTGCTAAATATATATTTGTCCACTAAAGTTTTGTGAGTTTTTTTCTTGAGATATTATTGCTTTGGTTGAAGGACTGTTGAGGTGAGTACTAAAATTAATGATGAATCGTATAATTCCACTAGGTTTGATGGATTTTACAATGTCACTAAACGGAACTGGGTTTTCTCTTTTAGTTTTACAGAATTTACCAGAATTTCTCTTATTCTACGAAGAGAAAAAAGGACATTAAAAAATATCAATTGCATGATTTCCCGTATCCAAATGAACTAGATATGTCTCAAATTTCCTTGCAATCATCCAAATTATATTAAAATTGAGCAAATTTTTCGCCGCTCTCAAATTCAAAGAAATTAGAAGTCCAAGATAGAAAGGCGAAATCAAACTCAGTCTATAAAATGAAACCTCTACAAGAAACATGTTTACTGGATAATTAAGTATAAGGCAGAGTTGATTTCCTCACGAGCTCATCTCTAGTTTCAGCCTTAGAACCAAAGTTTCCCTAGATTTGGGCTTTAAGCCTGTCTGATTGAATGCCAAAATACATCTTAAATATGATTAAAAATATGATTCTTATTAATCTACAAATAAGTACAATTTCTAACCGCCGCCCCCTCTCCTTGTCATTTGGTTTATAAATTACCAAAAAGGAAAAAAAAAATAAACAATGATATATATTCTCAAACAAATACCTATCAAAATATTGTGCCTGAACCATAAATAAAGATAACAACAATGAAGGTGCACTGCACACACATAGCGAAGTAGGTGAAAGATTTTCAAATCAATGAATGGGCGTAAATCAATTAAAAGGGGTAACAAAGTAATCAAGCGGCATACACTCACACTCGGATTAATTTGAACGGCGGCAGTATTCGTGGAGTCATGCTTGGGGCCCAATTAAAGCCAAACTCCAATATTTCCTCCACCCACCCCGACCCCGCCCTAAAAGCATTTGATAATTTCAATTAAAAATGCAGCCCGGCGCATGTAGTGTTGTCGTTCGTCTAATGAACTTGGCTTGTAAAATGTATCAATAAGCCTTTTCAGACGCTTCTTCGTTTTCCTTTTTTTGCTGCATAAATTAGTTAAACACTAATTTCCAATTCCGATTTCAGTCATGCAAATGTTAATTGACCACTTAAGTTAAAACTTCATAATGATCGTTAATAATACGGAGAGCGAGCTGGGCCGGACGAACGACAAAACTGTAACCAAAAGAACAGGTTGAACTTAACTAGCCGGTCCAGTCCAGAAACTTGTACGAGCAATGCAACCTAAACACAGACACACACTAGGAGTTACCTTTGGTTTCTCTATGAGAAGCGAACATGTGAAACCTGAGAAGTTGGAGAGGACTGTCAGAGCTTGAGGCTGTTAACTGTGCATTAATGATCTTTTCTGCCAGCTCATTTATTTATACATATATGTTGTTTTTTTTGTTGTTGTTGTTATAGAGTAGCGCCAAATCATTTGCCGGAGATGAGCGAAGAAGACGAAAGGGGAGAACTTGTAAGATAAGAGAAGATCACTAAACCATTTTCAGCTTGACAGAGTTTACTTGCCCTTCTACAACAAATACCAAACTTGCATACTTTGAGCTGTGGGACCCCAAATCGACTTCTCGAATAATGGAAATACTAAAAGAATTGTCAGTATTAAGGTAGAAGTTTCTATATGAATGTGAGGCAATTCCGCCCACAAAACAAAATCCTCCACGCTCAACAAACTTAATTAATTTCAGTTCAATTTGCTTTAAAACACTTAAATCAACTTTTATCTTAATTGATCAAAATCAAATGAACCATAACAACAGCAGAGGGGGGAAAGGAAAGCCAGCCAGGATGGAGTGTCGGCTATATGTGCCAGCTCATGGTTCATAATCAAGGCCAATGAAGTGATTTCCTGTAACCAAAACAGAACCCGAACACAGAGCAACCAATGACTACAATGTTCTTCACTGGTCTATTAACGCCCATTTATCCAAGAGGAAAGAGAGCACGGAGCAACGGCAACCTGTGACTCGTGCCAACCGCCGCCACCTCCTCCTCCTCCTTTTGGGAAATGCAAAAACTGCTGCGCCATGCCATTCTTGCTCTTCTTCTCGAGGGGGCACAGATAATTGAACCTGCAATTTCAGTGCTTCCTTGGCACGGTGTGTGCGCTACTGTGCGGCTACCTAAGCAGCGGTCCATCCCGTCATTAACACTGAGAAAAAATGATGTAAGTGATTGCTTATCCAATTGTAACACAGACCACAAAACAGTATTCCAAAAAGGCATTATACTATCTTAAATTAACAGAACATTTACATGCTACGTTTATATACACACCAAATTAATTGTGATTAATGCCCTTCAAAGTATGCAATCTTTATTTTCTTAAGTAATTATCTATTAGAACAAAGCCATAGCTAGTCAGTTATGCCTGTGTCATAGATAATCGACATATATAAAATAAATACTGGACTAAAACATTGTTTCATATATCGTAGCATACTTTAAAGGGCATTAATCATGATATCTCTTGTGTGTACAAGCGTAGTAATAGATTGCTAACTAACATTACTTTATATAATACATAATAATAAATTATAGAATATCAAAAATGTTAAACTATAAATTCCAAAATGCTTAAAAATGTTGTTTGAAATATATACCCTTTTACGGAAATCACCGTGGAAATGAGGAACATACTTATCAGATGGAAGAAGTTCTAACAAAATTGTATTAAATACCGAACAACTTGCATGATAAATCCTAGAATTGCTACTTTGGTTGTGTTCCTTAAGAATGACCCTATTCTATTTCATTTTTCGATCTTTAAGGACCTAATATTTCCTCTACTCAGTAAGTATACATACCTATAAATTACTTTGCGCATACACAAATATTCAATTAAATAAATGTTTTAAAAGACAATGAGCTGAGATCAGCGAATCAATTGAAACATTGTTCGACAACAAATATAATATTTTGTTCAGGTGTAAAATTTTCGATTCTCCGGTTCACTGGTTCGAACAAAGATTAACCAATGGTTTGAGATTTATGGAAGAAGCTTTTGGTCCGAGCCTGAGCTTTTGCTTTATGCAATATTATTTTTTTTTTTGTTATATAACTAAAAACTACACAAATTGTATGCCAATCGCGTGGTTTCAGAATTGGTTAGTAGAACACATGGGAATATTCAATATACTATTTTCTGTTAAGTAAAATTCTATTTCGTAGGAAAATATTACCAAGGTTATGTTAAACTCTTTCTTGTTAGAATTATTTAAGTAGTTTTTCAGTAAAGCAGCTTAAAAAACAGAGGTTATTATGGGTAGGGATTATATAAATAACTCTAAATGTTTTTCTAGATTTCTTATTCCACTTTCCAGCCCACTAAACCAATCAGATAACAGTTGAAATCGCTAAGTAAAAGGTTTAATAGCTAATGTCTATTAGATTTGCTGAACCGAACCGAAATTTTAGGTTTCGGACTTAGCATTTGTTTCAAAAAAGGTTCGGTTCACAGTAATATACAAATCGAAGTTCCACGTTCAAACAGGTTCGGTTCAAAGCCGGTTTGCAACCCTGATTTTTTTTATAAGAATAAGAAATTAAAGTAAAGGGTGCTTTTTTTACCTGACAACAATCTTTTTGGCAGCTCCGCTGTTTTCGTGTCACATGCTACTGTCAAACATGTGCAGCTTGCTTTATAATTTAACCATGAATCGGCGAACAAATGAACAACGCTTGCAGATTATTAATTTTAATTATCAAAATTCCACATTTTTATCCACTTTTTTATCGTGAAGCTGTGTTTAGCGGCGAACCTCATTTCTGGATCCGTGAACAAATCAAATTGCCGTATTTGGTGTAAAGAGTTGCCAGAAGAATTGCAAGAACTGCCAATGCATCCTGAAAATGCACTGTTTGGTGTGGATTTTTGGCCATTGGCACTATTGAACCGTACTTTTCTAAAGATGACGAAAGTAGTAATGTTACTTTGAACGGAGATCGCTACCTTGCGATGACTACAATCATTTTTTTTTTGCCCAAAATGGAAGAGCTGGACTTGTCTGACTTGTGGTTTCAAGAAGACGGTGCCACATATCAGTGAACAGTGAACTGAACGGTCAATTGGCCGCCTAGATCGTGCAATTTAACTGCCTTAAACCATATTTGTGGGGCTATTTTAAGATTCATGTCTATAGCGACAAGCCTGTTAAAGTTGACGCCCGGGAAGCCAATAATGAAGAATTTATTCGTAAAATAACGGCCGATAAGTTTGAGAGAGCATGTCAAAATTGGAATAAGCCATTTGAGGTGCAGCTGCGGTTAACATTGACATCTTTAAACATTAAATTATACAGATGTGCTATCGACTCAACGAAAGATTTCATACATTTTTCTGAATTTTATGTATTTCGTTTTAATCAAATCCGAAATTTGCTTAAATATTACCCTTTACTTCTACATGCCCCGTGTATCTTTCTGTCTTCCACATTTCTCGTGTTAAGTTTTGTAAGGCGAACTACGTTTCGTTTAGGATAGTTTCTCTGTGCATTGAGGCAAACATTTGCTTGAAATGCTTTATAATAAAGGACAATTTTCTACCACTATTTCTAAGAAGTTATTTTTAAAATAGTATTCTAAAAGACATTCCAACTGCTAATAAGCATATAAAACAATTTGAACTCATTAAGAGGTAATTTTAGCTTATATTCATTAGTGGTATGCCTGAAAGCGATTAAGATTTGAGTTAGATTTCGCCTTTCTTCCCTTGAAAGAGACTCGTATATATTTTAAAATGCATTAAAGAAATAATCATTTAATTATTAAATCTTAATATGCAAGAAATTGAAATTTTATGCATAAATTCAACAGAGCAACTTTAAAATAAACTCCGAAAGCGATTTGAAAGAACTGTCACACCAAAACGAAATGCAATTTTAAGCAGTCTCAATGCTAATTTCTGTTAATCTTTTAGTGTGACCATAAATTCCCAATTTTCTCTGGGCACACTTCACATTTTGTATGCTGTGAACAGCTGAAGTCGAAATCTCAGCTAAATCAGCTTTCAGGATTACTTCCTAGCTTAATCAATGCTATCACCTTTATCAATTGCGAAATTTCTTATAACAATTACAAAATGATAATAAATTCATTTCATAGCATAAGCGAACCGAACCTTACCATTATCCTGTGCGGATTTCGGTTTGGTGCAGAAAGTGTTTAAGAACAGCTGTTCGGCTTAGTTTGCTTTGGTAAGGATTGGCCTGGAAACGGTTATAAAATTTGTTCGCTTTGCCAAATAATAGTTACTATATGATCTTGTGTTTTTGTTATTTTACATATTTCATAAATAAAATAGTTTTGAGCATTTTTACTCCTGCTATTTTTTTTTTCTCTCTGTATTTCAGAGCGCCTGGTCTTTAGCGACGGCATTTGGCATGTGCGGTGAATCGCCGCGCTCTGCTGATCACTGATCAACATTCTTGAGTGCATCGAATTAGCATTGTTTTGAAAAGAAAAGGAAACTAAACCTTTTTGGTTAGGCAGATAAAGAAACAGATTGAGAACCTTTTGTTTCATTTTGATGTAACTGTACACAAGACGAAACCGATGATCAATATAGAGAGAGAGATGATAATATCGAAAAATGTGTTTAGTATTTATTTCTTCCAAATAATTTACTAGTTATTGTTTAAAGTTGTTCACAACAGGCCGACTGGAAAAACCCGTACCACCACATTAGTCAATTACACATAGTTATCTCTCAGTCTCTGACCTGCTCGACTTAAAATTGTATGTATTTTTTTTTTCGTTTGTTCCCAATGCCCATTATCATAAAAACATATTTGTAAAGCTCAAAATTTATGACACGGCCTGCAATTTGCATTCGGCATTTATGCATTGGGGCCACCAAATACATGGCAGCTCCATCTGGTGGTGTGGTATTGGTTCCACGCGTGTGGAGATATTAGACTCACCCCATGCAGGTAATTAAAAACTTCGAGCTTTCAACTTTGTGTGTGTGTGCTTTTGTTTCTTTTTTGTTATTTCGCTCAAGTTGAACTAATCAAAAATTAGCGTTAGTAAATGATGCTGAACGACGTTTTGAAGCCAACACACATTTTTCTTTTCTCTGATCCGTATTCTTGAAGATCCAAACCAACTTGAAGAGAAGCGAACTCAGTGAACAATTATCAGACAACAAGAAATATGCATAATGAATATGCATTGAGAATTTCATACGCCCCTGGCTATATTTTAAGCAAAAAAAAAAAAAAAGTATATATCTAAATTTAACACGTAAAAAATTAGATAAATTTGCATAGAAATTGCAATGAACCTTAACTCAAACTGTGGGGGGAAACAGCAACAGGTTAATTTCAACACTGTGCTACAACGTAACAATTACTCCAAAAGCGAAAAGTTGGTTTAAATAAACTATCAACGACAAAAGCTACTGACGTCAGATTTAAAGTTAGGAACTATGACAAATATTCTCTTTTGCACAGGCAAAAGCACTCCAAAAGCAACTGGAGTATACGAATTGCTAATGTTATGGAAACTTATAACTAAAGAGTTGGATCTAGAGTTGGTCTGCAGGTATCACATCGGTCATAGAGTGATACATATTACACAACCTACGAATATCTTTGTAGTCAACTTAATTTTTTCATGAGAGGCTGGTGATGCTAGTTAATTTGCTATTCTGGCAAAATATTCATCACTTCTGGTGGACCTTTTTCCATAATAGATTCGTGTTCTTATTATAAGTTTTATTATATTTTAAAAATAATAATCAGTTAGTAGATCGAATAAAATATTTGGCCACAAAATAGCAGCATTTAACAGAAAGTCAGTTTCGATATCTAAATAAGGTAGAGAGTCAAGAGGTCTGTAAGCTCGAGAAAGAAGAAATTCTGGCTCAGGAATTGCAAAATTGTAGAACGTCTTCAGAAGGCGAGGTTGCTAATATTTTCACTGCATATAGCGAATATTAATCTGGACATCATTCAATATTCCGAAGATCTAATAAATACACAAACGTAGACTTGGAGGTTATCTAATATTTCAGAACGGGGAATTTTGTACTAGAGGAAGGCGAATGGAATCGAATTCTAAATACGTGATAAATACGCTCGATATATTTTAGTATCCCACTTGAAAAGCGATAATGGGGAAGCGTTATTATTCCTAACTTAAATGGCAATATCATAATAAATACGTAATATATTGCCCGTGGTCTGGATGTGGTGCAGCGAGTAGTGTGTGTGTCTGCAGTGCAATGCGGTCGTGGATTCGATCCTGCCTTCGGACTTCTAATGAGAAACTTAGTATTTTTTATTGTCTCCAGCTTTGAAGTAACTAGCCATGAAAAAGCTTCTCAATCTATTGTCCTTTATCCTTTCGGATTATATTTCTCCTGTGCGAAAACTGAAAGCACACAAGCCAAGACATCGAGAGTAGCACGGTGATGGCACTTGGGCTGCTGTTTAAGTTCAAATATGTACCCTAGGGCTTACTTTTCTATATGCGATTTTAAAAGTTTAAAGTTCTTTGAGGCTCGTAGCTCTAAAAATGCATTATATTTAATAACGAATTTCATGAAAATCCAAAATTGCAAGATATTTTAAGTTTTAATGGTGCTGATGAGGCTTCGGAGTTTTCAATTTCCTCGTAATTTAATATGTCATTCGCCCAAAAACTTTCATCCCTAAAACTCCATACCCTACAAATCGATCAATGTTTGTTGAAACCCCCCGAATGTAGGTGAAAATTCGTGGCTTACAGTAAATTTAGTAATTATTTTCTAATTTCAAAAACCCACTGAAATAAATATTTTGTTTATTTTAGTGTCTTTAAACCAATTTGTATACCTTAAACCCAGTAAGACTTTAGGCTAAGGCATAGCGACCTAATAAAAAGCTGGCTTAGCAAGGGTCCACCCTAAATAATAAAATTGGTTTGGTTTTAGTTTTCATCTTTTTAGAAAACAGTCACGAATTTTCCAAGCTTTTTTTATGGAAATAGATATTGGTTTGTGAAATGAATCAAAAGAATTTAACTGGATAAAGATCGATTGAGTATACAAATCTATATGGTTCTTTTTGATTTCTGTTAGTGATAAATGGAAATAGAATGGACTTGCGCTAAAGGACCTAAAATCCAGTTGCTGTAGGAAATTTGTTAACCTAAAGTTGGTATATGGTACATATAAAGCTAAAATCAACAATAAACAAAATTTCCCACACTAAATTGTAGACTCCTTAGACCTAAATTGAATTCTTATGCTGGCCAGTGTGGTCATTAAAACTTGATGTTGCTGTTGTTGTTGTTTCAAGTTGTTGTAATTATTAGCCAGTTGTTGTAACTGATGGCAGACTTTTGAACCCGCAGCGATAAATACAAAGAAAAAAAAAACGGCTCGTAAGTGTAAATTAAATATAAAAAATTATAGAAGTTCATTTATTTTTTTCCAGCTACTGTTGGCCATTTAATGCATTTGCTTATAAGATTCGAATTTTTTTTAATATCAAAATTTTTTTGCTTGTCTTATTTATAGCACAAAAAACTTATTTTTTTTTTATTCTGTAGCAAGTTTGCCGACGCGCGGCCGCCGATCTCGGTCCTGAGCAACAGAGTTATTAATGCTTGGAATTTTCATAATCGAAACAAGTTTCTCAACCGGCAGCAGCAGCAGCCAAGCCAGGCAAGGAAGCACGCGCAGACTCGAGACTGCTGGTTGTTGTTGCTGCTAGAATAACTAACGCCTCTTGCCAGGCCAGGCCAGGCCAGGTCCCAGCCAGAGTTGGCATTGGCAAGACAAGCACACGCCTTGCGCGAACAGGTGAAGCGTTTAACTGTATGCCGACGGTTAGGAGGGTGAGGTTGCTGTTGGTTGGAGTTGGGGGGGAAGTCTGCGACTGGCAGGCCAATTGACTTTGCGTGCTCTTTGGCGACTTTGTTCAGGCTTTGGAGTATTTTTTGAGAGTTGCAAGTCGGTTCAAACACTTGAGTGAGAATCGAAAAAAAAGTTTAGATTTGAATGAAAATATTTGATTAATAATATTTCCATCTTTAATAAACTACATTCCCGGCAGAAACTGAGTGGCTAAAGCACTTGTCACATAAATATTTGAAAAAAATGTCAGATTTCCACCATGGCCTGACACTTGACCCTCAGCGCAATCTTGCGACCACTTCAAATTATTATCTTAATCCACCATAGACCAAGGAATAGTCAAACAAATGAGGATAAAGTGAGCTTGGATTAGTTTTTAATACATAACTTCTAAAGGTGCAATGATATAAAAAATGTGTAAATGTAGTACAATTAAGAGCACAATAATCTATAAAGCAGTTAATTTTGTGATTTTTTTTAACTGACGAATAAATTTTACGAATTTTTTAAACTTGGGATAAAAATTGAAATTTCTCAGAAATATTCATCTTTTCGTTTTTAAATTAACAGTATCTTTGGAATCAAAACAAAACTTTGGATTTAGTATTTTGTGGATATTATTTAACTAAGTATAAGTAGAATAAGGTGTGGTTTCAATGGGTTAAGAAATGTGGCTACAGAATAAACAAATGTGAACCAACCTAGAATCCTAGATATTTCAAAAAAAATGTATGTCATTCCATTCGTTTACAGCACAAGATCGTGGGGTTGATTACCAGACTAAACTAAGCTAAGTAAAGCACCAAATTTATAATACTTCTTTTCATTTCAGAAGACTTTTATCAACTGGAAAAGAAAAAGCAAAGGAGTCTGCTGAAAATTATTAAGCTCCATTAGCGGCGGACCTAAAAAATGATGAGCTAGAACCACTTAGCGTCACACACTTAACAGCCATTTCTAAGTACTAAATGGATCAGAACTACAAACTAGAATCAATCTAGAGAAAACCTTAACAAATCTTTCTGTGATCAAATCGATGTTCAGCTTTGAATATAAATAAAGTTCAAATATTGAATAAATTTGGAATTATCGCGGAACAAATTTCATCTTTACAGGATTACCAAATTGAAATAGAACCAAAAAGTGAAACAGGCTTGCAATCAGTCTGTTTTTTTTCAACCTTGCAATTACTATGTGGGTGTTTCCAAACCCAGGCCATCAAGCTTAGCAGCTGGGCGTATAATACTCTTCCGTCAATCACAACATATTCAGAAGTCTTGTTTGGCTTTACAGCAATTTGTTAAGAGAGAAGTGATTAATGCAAAATATTAAAAAGAAATTTGCATTGTTTGTAAAAATTAATCAAAAATAACATGTTTAATGAATAATAGTTTGTTTTAAGTATGTGACGATAACTTGCGGACACACCTACTATGAGGAAACAGAGATGTTTGCAGCATCACTTCATAAAGACAATGATTCAGTTGCCCAAAAGTACATACATCTTATTGGATTTTCGCTGTCATACTCCAAGGCATTGCAGGCTGTCTGATATCGCTAATATGTGCCGAATGCAGCTTTCACGCCATACGAAAATACTAGGAGTTAGTGGCAGCAAAAAAGTTGCATTCAATGTGAATGCACATGCATCCGTGAGAGTCAAGTGGTGACTCGACAAGCTATCAATTATTTTGCCTACCGTACGTGTATCGTTATAATTGACAAACAGCATTAAAAGTTGAAACCATATAGTCATATCTGGCACCAAAGGCCACATAACCCACATTGTAACTTTGGTCTTAGAATATAAGTAACCTCCAGGGATTCAAAATACTATTTTTACCATTTGCCGACCGATCAATCGTATGGGAGCCATATGATATAGTCATCCGATTTGGACAAAAACTGCACAATTATGTGAAAGCGTGTGGAACAAACAAATACAAAATTGAAGGATGCTACCATTAAAAACAAAAAAGTTTTTCTAACTAAGACTGTTTTTCAGATCTATCTTTTGTATGGTAGGTACCATATAGTTGTCTAATAAAACTTGGTAGAATTATAAAAAAACATTAAAAAATTACGATTACAAAGTTTGGAGACGTTTCTATTGAAAAGAAAAAAGTTTTTCATACTAAAACTAGTTTTCCGACCGATTGTTCCTTTGGGAGCTATGATATATAGTCATCCGATCCGGTTGGCTCCGACATATTGGTAGTGTGCAGCAAAAAGAAGACTCTGTGCAAAATTTCAGCTCGATAGCTTCAAAACTGAGAGACTAGTTCGCGTAGAAACATACAGACAGACGGACAGACGGACGGACAAAGCTCAATCGACTCAGCTCGTCAGCCCTGATCAAGAATATACATAGATTATGGGGTCGGAAATGAATATTTCTATGCGTTGCAAACTTCTGGGCAAAATAAAAATACCCTTTGCAATGGTATAAAAACATCTAAGCCCATTTATTGAAAGCAAGTTTTCTTCAACAAGTATGCGATGGATGCAAGAATACGGGAATGCTGCATAATTTCAACCTTAAGAACCCACTAAATTTATTGTTATATGGTATATATTATGCCCCCCTAAAATATTAAAAATATAACTCATTCACTGAAAGATCTATTAAATTGACCTTAATCTTTCTATGTATTTCGTCACATAACCTAAGAAATAAAAAGCTTCTTCAATATAAAAAATAGAAATAAATATAATATGATTTAAGTCAAACTTTTTTTTATCATTTCTTCTGAATAAAAGAACTATATATTTTAGACATTAGGCTTAACAAATGTTTTGCCCTTTTAAATGTCGATACTTAGTTATTAAAAAAAAGGTTAAGCACAAGGGTTATGCATTTTATAAAGTACGATATATATCCTACACATCATTGTGATTTGCACCCAAAATATATCAATGATTTCTCAACGATTCAGGTAAGTCCAACTCAAATAGTCTTCAACTTTTATAAGCAAGTCTCAAACAGATATCACTTGCACAATTTGTTAATTAATCAAGCTCGCTTATTAGCAAAACATTTAACCGCAAAGTAAGCTGCATAAATAAATAAAAATAATATATAAAAAAAAAAACATCAACAAATTCATTTTCAGAATTATCCCAACGAGCATTGACACCGCCCTGTTTATGCAAATATGATGAGTATTCAGGTTTCTTAGACCCGCGTCAGTTTTCACTCACATTGCATGCCACGACACATATGCCCAACCCCAAACCCTACTCTCTCAATGCCCCCCTCCGGCTATGAACATATCATCGACATGGAGTTGCAGCAGGTAGCCGCCAACTTCAGAGTTCTTGGCTCGTTCAAATTAACCTGCTCCTCGACATGGCACGACGGCAAAAGCTGTAATTTGCTTAAAAGCAGCGAACAAATAAAGGGTTTCAATAGGGCCTGCCCCACCCCCCACTCCCAACAGAAAGATAATGAAATGAGCAGGCAGCGTGTTGGTCGAAGGAGGGATAGAGGGGAGGGAGCGAAAGCGGCAGATCAGTGACAAGTGCTTGGACGTCTTCTTAGGGCTATATGGAGCGACAGCTGCTACACTTTTGAATGCAGACAGGGACAGGTCAACGTCATGATCCTCATCTTCAGCTATGCAAAAAGAATTGCACATGGAATCATAGATATTTTTGCTTCTTCCACATCTTTTAATTAAGTGCGTGTAGGTTTTTCTCTCCATCTTTGGCTAAACTTGACATGATGCGCAGCGACAAGGCCAGGCATTTTTTTACACTAGAAAGATCAGGGGTATTCTTTGGGCGATTTAGAAAAGTAATGGATCAAATTCAAGCAATGAACTGGAAAAATTATCGAATAATCGAATTATTGAGTAAGGATACTTGGATTTTTCTGATGCAATTTTGTATATTTGTTAATATTTTGGTACTTATTTTTCTGTGTTTGTTCCTAATTCGAAAAAGATTGCTTAAAGAAATTTTTATCCTGTCCTGCCTTGACTGAATCCAAATCGTAACTCTAAAAATTAACCTAAAAAACTCTAAACAGAGATATAAATGATAAGCTATGATTGGATTCCTACAGTAGGACTAAAATTTTGAATAAATCTGTATATACCTGAACATTTTAAAGCATCTGTCTTCCCACTGAGCTACATGGGCTTGTTGCTTGGATCTGATTCCTATCTGTAGCGAACTCTGATAGTTGCTTTCTTCAAGTTGCAGAGTTTCGTATCTTCTGTCTTCGAGGTCCTGAGCTTAAATCAAAGTAAAGTACAAAAAAATCTCCTCATTCCTTCTCCCTCTTTAAGTGTTATAAAGTGGTATCAGTTTATGGGATTAGCTTTAGATCGGCAAGGCTTTAACTGGGATTTATGTTCCATACTGAAATTTTACCGATGGGTATTGGACTTAGCCCTTCCCGGATCAACACTTGATTGTCACCACTTTGACTTGAGTTCTTCTCGAATGTATGAACTATTTCAAACAAACTGGATTCAATCGCTTTAAAATATGCGGTGAGGCTTATGCCACAGTCCCAAACGATACCAGAAATAAATTAACCCCGGATTTACTCAATCCAAGTAACAAGTGGGTGTGGTGCAGTGGGTAGTGTGTGTGCTTCCTGTATAAGCGGTCGTGGGTTCGATTTACCCACGGAACATCTAATGAAAAGACTTTTCTCTATATCTTCACCAACATTAGCTATTGGAGCCATCCCCTATGTAACTAGCCATGAAAAAGCTTCTCAAGCTTTGACCTTCGGACTCAGTGTTAAACTGTAGGTACGTTTCTCTTATATGAAAATTAAAATCCCACAAGCCAAGAGATTGAGACGAGGTCGGTTGTGGACCCTTTGGGTTTTGTAAGACCAAATAGAAATAATTTTCAAAAAATAGAGGAAACTTAAGTTGTTATACCCTTGCTGCACGTTTTTCTAACTAAGACTACTTGAATGACCTTACTTTTCTAAAGGAGTTATACTTTATAGATATCCGATTTCGAACAAACTTAGTTTAGTAAGTTTTTCTCAATAGAACTTCTTTTCCGACCGATTATTCGTACTGCAACTATATGCTATAGACATCCAAATTTGACAAAACTTTGTAGAATTATGTGAAAGCATATCAAATAAATAAATGCCAGTTTTAAGAACATTTTCATCAAAAGAAACAATATTTCTCACTATAACTACCTTTTAGACTATACTCTTATATGAATGATATTCTATATAGATGTCCGATTACAACCCAACTTAGTGGAATCATGGGAAAGCATAGCAAACTAAGAAATACAAAGTTTGGAGGCGTTTATATCGAAAAGAAAAAAGTTTCTCTCACTAAAACTAGTTTTTCGTCCAATTGTTTCTATGACAGCTATATGCTACAGTCATTCGATCCGGCCGGTTTCTATTTTTTGACCATATGAGATCTCGACAAATGAAAGTACGTATTTAGTACGAATAAATTAAGAAGTCCCGATATTGATTTAATATCGACATTCGTGATTGATTTTATAGTGAAATCTTCCAGATGCAAGTCTGCCTGAGATTAAATTGAGTTTGTGATTCGAACTGCACTCAAACCCAAAAAGGATTGCTTTTAAAATTACCGACATCAATAAGCTTTTCACAAGAGCCCCATTTGACTTAAACCAGCCAGTTTCAGCCGAATAGAGGTTAATTTTGGTTGGCATTACACGGTCCTTCTCATGCCAGCAGGGCCATGACTGTTTGGGAATTTCAAGGCAAAAATCAACACCGAAAATAAAAGGCTAAGTTGATAGAAACCTTTGCGTATGTGTTTGTAGCTATTTTGCCTCACTGTATTGGTTTTTTAGTAACTTCTTATGGTATTTATTGCATCTTCTCTTAATAAGACCAACAATAATTTTTCAAATCTTAATCGCTCATGGTTTCTTTCGCTTTGACATTGGATATCGGTACTTACTTCAATCTCAAGTCAAAATCATTTGATTTTCAAGTATGAAGCCGAGTTTGAAATAAGCGAATTTCGAATTTACTTAAAGTCTGTTGTACTTGTATTAGGCTCAATGAATATTTTCGTACTTTGGTATTAGGTGAATAAAATATTTTCATATCTATTTAGGAACCCCAGCGACTAAAGTTAAATCTTTTGTTAGTATTGTACTACACAAAACGCCCTTTACACGTGTATTTTTCGACCAAAACTGGTTCAATTTGAAGCAAGTTACGGCCTTGGCAACATCTGTCATGGTAAGCAAAAGTCATGTATGTAGCAATCTTATATTAACACTGTTTTATTTTGTATGCTATTAGAATGGCTTGTGGGGATCATCAGCATCTTCATCATCATGATGCCCGTC
The DNA here is from genome assembly GCA_035044965.1 of Lordiphosa andalusiaca. Lineage (NCBI taxonomy): Eukaryota > Metazoa > Arthropoda > Insecta > Diptera > Drosophilidae > Lordiphosa > Lordiphosa andalusiaca. The sequence continues at coordinate 68,019 of JAWNNM010002499.1, read as the reverse complement.
ACTTTATTTATTTGGTTTTACCGTTTTGCCAAACAAATCAAATTCTGAAACGTTTCCCAGCAATGACACACATTTGTCAAAACGAGCTCACTTCAAAAGGCCGCCAAGAGCTGTTGTCGCTGTGGCAGAAGAGCCCAGACACAATGGGAAGTTGCTCATAGACTTAGATGTGAGTGTGTGTGTGTGTAGAGAAGGTGCCAGGCAACAAGTGAAAGACAAATGTTTAGGCCATCAATTGTCAAATGCCAGATCGCACCAGAACTGACGGATTTCCACTTGTACCTACCATGAAATTATTTTACAATTTATTTTTATTGCCTTTGTTCGGTCTACTTACTTAACTAGGCAGCATCACGCGTGTTCTTTTCATCCATTTTCGTTGATAGTTAAGAGAACATTTTTCTTGTGTCAATAAGATCAAATGTTGCTAGCCAAATATCGGGCTAAAACCCTGAGAACAGCTGAACATTTAATGTTGCGTACATAAAAAGAACAAATTAAATTAAAAAAAAAAAAATAAGAATACCAGACGATTGTTTTCTCTGTTGGAACAGTTGTTGTTGAGGTAAAACAGGCGGTATTGGGGGAGTAGTTACTTACTCAATGGCATTTACTACCTGTATTTTGAGTTTAAGCTTAGTTATTTGGTAAATAAACTGTGTTTTTTTTTTCTTATACTCTTACTACAGATGCTCATCACAGAACCATTACCAATCGGTTGATGGTTGTAAGAAACTAGTTTTATAAATAACTAGCATACGATTCTTGGACTTTAGCTTTGGTATTTTCGAAAGAGATTTCCTAGTGCTTGACTTATTCCTCAAATGGAGCAAGGTTACATCATCTAAAATGATTAATGTTGCTGATTCACTAATCTTTAACAAAATGATTGGGACTGTCTACAATCTTAAGTCATGCCAAATGCGAGTTGAATTAACTTTGTGTTTCAATAAACACTATTAACTCAAGCATTATCTACACTTTGACACTATGCTGCGAGGTTCTGTTTATGGATTTGACATGATTTTCGAATACTAAACCGACAGAATCTGACTACGCAGAGAAGACGACATAAACTAAGGACCAAAGCAAACGGTACACCCACAAAAAGCAGAAAGAATAATTTAAGTAGAATCGCACTTGAAAAAGATAACCATTCATTCTTAAATTTTCAAGAATTTTGATCTTGAAATCGAGCTAAATTTGTTTTTAGCTAAGTGTTTTTGGGCCTAGGGAGTGAGGTAAAGAAACTGAGAAAGAAGAGCCAGCACATTTAAAAGAATAGCGTGGGGTTCGCTCTCACTCTTTCGTTTTGTAAGGGAAACTACCAAGCGGAGAGCACCATCGATTTTTTGCACTCATGCTGCTTTGAAATTCCCAAGCAGTTATACCATTGCTGACATGGAGATGCCGACTCGCCATGGACAGTTGACAGAGAAAGATTGAGTTGTGTGGGAAAGAGTTGTGTATTCCTCGAGCCGGCTTAAACTAACTACATGGCTTAACAATTCATTTTCTATGAAATAAATTTAAACAAAAATGGAAAAATTATATGATTTTAAATTTTTGTATGAATGTAATCAGAGCGCAAGTACTTTGGCATCTGTAAAGCAAAAGCTTACTCTTGAACCTGTTCAGCTCTTGATACAGGAAGGAATATTCTCGGTTTCTCATGATTCAAGATTGAGCCATCTTTGATTTGAGTATGTTAAGCACTTGATTCAAGAATTGTTCTACCGGATTTGATAATGTTTTGTACTAGGTTTAAGTTTTGAAGCTCTTGTATCAAGAAAAACGTAATCAAAACTTCATACTTGGATCAAGAAGTTCGAGAATTTCCATTCTAATCGAACTTCTCTCATCAAACATTATTGATACAAGTATGAAATTCTTTATTTCTTCTCTGAGTGTACACGAATTGTGAAAATCTGCTGATTTTCAAATAATTTAAACATTTTTCTTACAGCAAACTGAATACCACACGATTGATTTAAGATAGCTACACAGAAAAACAAAGTGCAGAGACAAAATCAAGCTCAAAAAAATTGAAATTTCAAGCAAAAGATGTACTAGACCCGAGTTATCCGAGATCAAGTCAATCCAATTCGTACATGAAATGAGAAAATCCGGGATTGACCGACCTCTGACTACGACTGGGATTAATTTAATCCCGGAAATCTCGAGTTTTTTTCTGTTTTCATGTACGTTTGAATATGGAAATTGTAAACGAAATTTGAAGCTCACAAACAGTACAAAATAGCTATATTTTAATTTATAAAACTGCTATTCGGAAGTAAGTTATAGGTAGGTTTGGAACTACAAAAGCTGAATGCCACATATAGAAAATCTACACTAAACGTAAAGCTGATTCCGTTCACGTATCGTCGCTTGTCGCTTCCCTTCATTTACAGAAATTTGCGGACACGCCGCGCGAGTGCTTGATAGTCAAATGGGCTAAGAAGACGTTAGTTGTTTTTAAGTTCCCAAAACAAGGTGAGTGAGTAAGTGAGAGAATAACTGGAGATTTACTTTGCCTTCTCCCCTGCTGAGCACTTCTCTCCCCTAGCGTGCCCCTTCCTCTGCTTTTAGGAACCAAACTTAAAGCAGCCTGACATTTTAGTTTCGCCTTAAATTATTTGCCAAAAAGAGCATACAAACTTCTGTCTGGTCCTTTATCAGCTGACACATCGATTGTAATTCGAAAAGTTGAACGTCAGCAGTAACAGACGTTTGTGTTTAAAAGCTGCTTTTTGATTATTGACTCTACGAAAATATAAACTTTTCAGTGCTATTTCTTCATTAAAAAGCCAAGGCCCATGGAATTGAGCAGCAGGTAGCAACCAACAGGTAGTGGTAGTCAATCCCCAAGTACTCCATCTCTACCTCAAAAGTGGTCTCTGTGCGTCTGGCTGTGTGTGTGTGTGTGTCTGCGTGTGGATATGCATATGCACTTATTAGTCTGTTAGTCTGTCTGCACTTAAATAAATCCTTCAACAGGCTCGTCAGAAACTGTTTACCATGATGAGCGTAAGTGGATTTGACAACTGTCAACTGGTCGTGGTTCTTGGACTTGGTCTTGGCCTGGGCCTGGGCCCGGGACTGGGCATGGCTTTGCTTGACTGTCTCAAGACTGTTTCTTGCATGCTAATGACATGTGGTGGCGGGAGGTGGGGTTTGTACTTGACTGTCTCCTTTTCTTTATGGCTTTTTTTTTTGATTTTGCTTCAAGCTCTTCATCATAGTATGTAAACTGGTCATTAAAATCTCATAATAAATAGCTGGGGCTTAGTTTTGAAAACTACCGAACAGGATATGAGAATTTGATTAATGGGATTTAATAGAAAAACCTACTTTCAATAAGTGACATTGTTTTTGGTACAGGTTTTACTTAAGTAGAAAACGAATACCTTTTCTTATTTCTTTGTTTGCATGTGATCATCATATTACACACTAATTATAATCGTACTACAAATCTGACAAAATCCAATAGTCTCTCTATCCCTGATAAACCCTTCTCAACACATTTTATTATTTAGCCCGCATCTGCATATATGCATATGTCTACTCTGGGTTGATCGCTCCTAAACAACAGGTGGATAGTTGTTAAATTTATGAAACTTTTTAATTAAGCCGCGACTAGTAGGCGACTAATGAATTGAGTCGAAGCGCATTCACCATAAATTTTAATTATGCCCAGCAAGCGATTTAACATAAAACTCCACAAACTCACACTGAGCAGAGTCTGAGTTTGAGGCTAAGTGTGTCACGAATTTAATATTCAAAATATAAAAAAACACGAGGCAAGGCGAGGCGAAACTAATACTCCGCTGACTCCTTTTCGTTATTGAAACAAAGAAAAACCAAGCGGTAATAATACACAATAAGCAGAAGAAGAAGGAGAAAAATAATGAAGCACAAAAATACATAAATTAAATTAGAGAAGTCCCATCGATATGCATCGATTCAATGGTGGTGGTTGAACGCAGGACAGATACAAGGGTCTAGAGATGGAAACTGTTTGATGAACGACAAGAATGTTGTTTAGGGTAAATTTGAATGCTCTAATGTAAACATATCTTATCCGGAAAATTCCTAGAAAGTAAGGTAATAAGGTAAGTTTGAAACACTATGTAGAAGTAAAGCTGTGTAACCGCTAATTATGAAACACATTTTGACGAATCAAACTGGATCCGGAACAATTCGTATTCCCGATCATAAACATACTACCCGACAACCTATGCCTTAAAAAGAAATCTGCGCGATGGGTGCCGCCGCGTTTGATTACAATAGATAACAAGCGAATATGGCAGTGCTTCGATCTGCTTAACTGAATACATTATACCCAGGGCTGCAAACCCAACATTTTATTCGGACCTCTGGCTTTGCAGGCTTGAACCAAACATTATCAACGGTCAGAGTACGGAAAAGTAAGATTCAAGGTTTTGATTGGTACCTTCACATTTTAATAAGGTCAAAATTTCGCGTTCAATTTAAGTGGGTAGGCTACACTCAAAATAATTTTTACCTTCAGTGTTATATTTGTTGCTGACACGAATCGCATTTTGGTAGGTTGTCCAAATTTGCTAAAGCAAAGCCTGCTAGTTTTAACAATATATATAATAATATATATAGTTCTTGTAGCTTTTAGAAGATCGCCTTTTTTTTCTTAATTTAAAGAAAGTTCGTTTATTGTAGACAGATTTTTCTCAATTTTAGAACGACTAACCCGAAAGCTTAACTTTACAGAAAATAATTTCTGAATTATATACCCTAGTTTTTTATTTTTTATTTAGGCAAATAGATAGATGATTAGCTAAGAGTTTTTTTAAATTAAGGGAAGATTTGCCTCTGAATTCCAAAAAAAAAAATACATGGCACATTTTTCTAAGATAGGGCGACACACGTTTCTCTAATTTAGAAATATTAGTTAAGAAATTCGCCCTAAAATTTCTAAAAATTTATCTACAATTTCTCCCAAAAATTAAAACAATTATAAAAATAAGGCGAGAGACAATTACAACAACGTTGGTAACACTCAAGTATAAATTTCCAGCATTGGGAATATAAAAGAGGCAATTGAAATTCGGCTTGTTTAACATTTGACTGCGTTCTTTAGTGTGACTCACGCGAGCTCTTGATAGTCGAATGCGCTAAGATGGCTTTCTTGTTGGATTTCTCCCGAGGTCCCAGAGAAGGTAATGTTAAAATAATATTAATTGTCTCTTATTTCTAAGGCTTATTAAAAATTAGACTTCAGGGAACAAACAGATAAAAATATTCTAAAAACAATATGTGATATTGTTCCTTTTCTCACTCTACTTCCCATCACTCCCTTTTTTCTCCCTCATACTCTTAGAAAATATTTTATCCTTTTTAAGATCTAGTAAATATTTTGTGCTTTCTAAAATCTACAAATAATTTTTCTAAAATTAAGAAAATATTTTCTGGCTCATGGGATTAAGAAAACCGAACCAAACCGTCTCCAGAATTTCAGAGGTTAATTTTTGTAGGATCTTGGAGATTTGATCCCTAGATTTTGAATTCAGTTAGAACGTGTCGACCTGTTCTCGGAATGATACTTTTTTAACATCGTCAGAAATATCGATAAAAATATTTTTAAATATTCGGCTACTCCAGTTCCTCGGGTTTTGACAATATTTTTTTTCCTTTGGCAGAGTGTACTAATGTTACTATGTGTAAGAATTAATTTATCTGCAAATTGTTTTCAATTTTGAGAAAGTCAGTTTAATCAACACTTATAAATTTAGAGCTATATCTATCCTAGAACTGTACCCAAGCTAAATTTATTTCTCTAAAACTATTTGCTGACACTTCACGTTCTCATCTCTAGTCAAGTACAATGACCCCCACTCCTGGCATAGTGGCGAAGCACTGGCCCCAAGGCAAGTCATTCTCATCCTCGAGCCTAAGTTCCAGGCATATTTCATATATTCTTTCATGTTGTTTGACTGGGCAACGCTTCATTGGCTCCGACTCGGGGCTGGGCTAGGATAAGTGTGTAGGTAGAAGGTGTCAAATTACCAGCTAAGCATTTATACAAAGAAGTGCACATATGTGCCGGAGCGCACATGTCTCGTTGTCGCCTCTGGATTTCCGCAATGCTAGGAGGAGCAGCGTATGAATATGAGAGGATTTGCTGATTTTTCATGTCTGTTTTTTTCTTTTTTCAAAGTGTGAAAAACAAAACTAAGCTGGTGGGGCATAAGAGCTGGCTTCAAACAAGTTCAGATTAATTCTTAATTCTTCAATTTCCTTTTTGCCTCACATGGCGGTGTTTTCATTATGAAACGTAAATCAAACAATTTGTCCTAAATAAGTCACGTCTGCATATTTGAGTTGTCCGGTTCCAGAAGAAGATGCCAATTCCACTTCCATTGTTTTGCCCTTATTCAGCTCTTGGCCGAGGCCCGACCATCTTTTATTTATGAACTTGGTCGCGAATCCTTTTTTGGTCATGTGGCGCGTTCTTCTTTTGTTTTTCCTTTACTTTTCGGTTTTTTTCTTTTTTTTTTGGATTGATTTTTGTATTTTGTTTGTGCGGTTCGGATGTTCTTTTGTTATCGGCGGTGTTGTATCTGGGACTTGTAGCTTTTAACCAATTGCCTGGCACTTTGCGGTCGACGTTTTAGCAGGTCATAAATCTGATTGTGTTTCTAGTCCAGTTTTCAATTTCATGGAGTGCCAAAGCTGACAGCTGCAACAGTTAAACGGTTTGATGACTCAAGCGAAAGGGACAAAAAGGGATAGTTGAGACGCTCGCCGGGTAAAATGATTAATATTAAAGTCTTCTCTGATATGGTGAACCCTTCCTGCCTACTTTTCTCAATTTTTGTTTATTTAGTCTGTTTGGTCTGTGAACCTGCACAAAAACTGCACGCAGCGTTCATAAATTTTTCACACCTTATGATTATCGTGCCAAACCAATGTCTGGCCGGGGCACTTACCGTGGGTTCCACCACAATTGCACTCAACTCGTTTAATAAATGCTTAAATTTTATCATGCTCAATGGTCGGGACCCCCTCTCTCTCTCTCTCTCTCTCTCTCTCTCATATGTACGTACCTACGCGAGTTAGTATGTGGGGAGGAAGTTCTTGAACCTGTTGCCGGCCCGACCGTTGGGTATTTATGAATAAATTCCTGGCTCATACTTCGCGTTTTTATTATTTTTCCTTTTTTTTTTGAAGTCTTTTTTTCTTGTTGTGTTTTATTTTTGATAAGCGCCTACTCGAACCCAAACTCGATCCCAGTTTCTTCGCTTTATCGACGTTGCGCTTGGCAGCCTTTGGGCATTTATCACCAGCACTTACCCCTTGGCCCCCTTCTTGGCCTCTGCGTGCGTGTGTGTGTGTGTGTGTGCGCTTGTATATTTTTAATGGATTTCTGTCTAATATTTTTTTAGGACCCCACAAGGAATTCAATTGATTTTTAAATTATGTGCCTCATTTCTACACATAATCAGTTTTTCAAGATTAAAGAATGTCGAAACTTGAAGCTTGATAGCATATCGAGCCGCTTGGCAAAAGTTAATTGTTTTGAATAGTTTTATATAATGGCTAAACCATAAGGCTAACAAGCATGACTATAATATACTCTGTAGCAGGGCTGTAAACCGGTTTTGAACCGAACCGGTTCGAACAGGGAGTTCCGACTTTAAGATTACAGTGAATCGAACCTCTTTAGAAATTAAAGCTGAACCCGGACCAAAAATATCGGTTTGGTTCAATAAAAAATGATAGATATCAGAAACTTGAACTTCTGCCTAGCAACTTTATCTGTTATATCGTTGGTTTAGTGCAAATGACTCCTAAAATGGGCATTAAAGTTATGAATTACTTATAAAATCCCGGAGGCCAAACGATTTGTGTACTTTTTAGGTCAAATGTGAATTTTAGAACACATGAATAATGACGAATCACAAAAAAATTGATCATAATAATGATGAAAATTGTATAACGCATGGACAGCACCGAGGTTCGAACCAAAACCTTCTCCGAAAAACCGCGAACCTTAAATATCCGAACCTTAACCATTAGCTGATTTCGGTTCAAACCAGTGAGCCGGAGATCCGAATATTTTTTTTGGTTTGCAGCCCTGCTCTATAGAAACGAAGCAACGAACATCCTTTTGCTCATAGCTCGACTTTCGCTCATTCGATGTATATCAATCCTTTTTAAAATAAACTTGATTTGCCTGGAGGTATAAAAAGTTTTTGTACCATTTGTGCATTCATTTGTGCATTCATACGGACATGGCTTCCTAGTAGCCACAACTGTTTTGGTACACCCATTGAACACATTTAATGGTCGAGAACTATTGAACGCATCTTCTCCAACTTGACGGCTCTTTTACAAGTGACATTTATGCTATGTTTCGGATGTTGCGTCTACTGGAAATCACCCGATACATTGTGAATCGTACCTTGAATTAAATAAAGAAACTTATGGCGTGAATAAACGCTCAAAATCCGGACATCCGCGCACTCAAAATCGCCCGAAACATTGTGAATCGTACCGTGAAGTTATTTGAGCATACTGATGGTGTAAAAGAACGCTCAAAATCCTGCCGTCCGGACACTGTGCGTACGCCACAAGCCATGAAAGATCGAATTCGTCGAAATCCACTGCGCAAGCTTCTGCTTCATGTCTTGTGAGATGAATATGAATATACTGTATCATAACGAGAGCGACACTTAAGGTCAGCCCTGCCCGACTTCGATATACCCGTTCCTCAGGGGAATTAGTGTTTAATAACCTCTCCCTATGTTAATTAACAGAGCATTAAGTTTAATTTGAATATTTCAACATTTTGTTAGCTAACAGCTAATGCGGCTCATATAAGTATGCAACGTTTTCGTAACCTTTATAACTCTGCCATTTATTTTCCGATCTTTAATAAGAACTTTGTTTATAAAATTGTTTGAGTTATTTAACATTTTTTATTGCGGGGCGGTAGGCGGTTTGGATGCTTTAGGTCTTCTAGTTTATAAGATCTAGGTGTTCATGCAGACAGAAGGACAGGGACATATCGACTCGGCTATTGATATAGATCATAGATGTAGGTCATCGGCTATTGGTTGTACGATGGCGTCAGCAAGCTGCGTTTTTGTGATAAAGGAGTCAAAACGTAGGCGAAAGTTGAACAATCTGACACTTTCTTAAAAAGTTGTGAAACCTCTCAACACTATATTATTTGCAAGCAAACCGTGGATCTTTCAGCAAGACTCGGCTCCAGCTCACAAGGCAAATACGACTCAAACATGGCTATAAAACCATCTAGCCAAACTTCCTTTCTACTGGTAGCCCAGACCTAAATCCATTGGAACTCAAACTGTAGTCCGTTCTCGAGGCTTTGGATGGCTCAACTCGACACCCAAATATTGAGTCTTTGAAGCGCTCTCTTGTCCAAACAGTGGACCATTTCCCAATGCATAAGGTGCGCACTGTCCAAAGCTCAATCGACTCAGCTATCGTCATGCTGATCACGAATATATATTCTGCTGTTTGCTGTTAACTGCTGATCAAAAATATATAGAATTCATGTAGTCGGAGATGATAACTTTTAAGCGTGTATAAAAATCAAGCAAAAATGTTTCAACGAACTGAGAATCTATAAACTAAGGTTGGAATCAAAACATTATGTGGGCAAATGGGCTTGTGGCCCTGTTATAAACACAATAAGAAAGACAGGGGAAATATGGCTGAAGATTACAAAATATATAATGCACTGCTAAATAGTGCAAAAGCGGATATATATTACGACCAACAAAATTATACAAAAAATCCTACATTATTTTGCATGTTTTTTAAAGTAATTTGTCAGTTTAAGAATGATATAACCCAACGTATATGAATGATGAAACGATTAGTTAAACTGGATCACAGCAAAGTCATTTATTCAAATCCCAACTAGAATGTTAGGCATTTAGTGTAAACTCATCAAATCCATTGACAACACCTCCGGCTCCAAGTGCTCCAATTCCAGTGAAACTTATTCTTCTGGCACGACATCATGACAGTTTGTTGTCGAGTTTAAGACCAAAATAGATACATGGAAAGCGCTTAATTGCATGAATTACGTAGATGAAAATGATACCAATAAACAGCCACAACAAAATTTTTTGGAATAGCTTTCCGGGCCAAATGCGACAGACAACAGGCAGCGAGTAGTAAATATATATATATATATAAATAAAAGTTGGAATATGTTTGACAATTTTTAGTGTGGCGACAGCCAAGAAAATTTAGAAAATGAAAGAAAAAAAAATTAAGGAAAATGCCGTGAACATTTTGTTGTTGTACTAAACAATTTTCCAAAAACCGCCCGGCAGCCAGCGGCGGAGGCGTCGCCGTCAAAAGATATTTTCATTGCTGCTCTACAAAATTGAAAAAAAAAAATGGGGAGACTTGGATGGGCCGGCGAGTTGGTGACATCAAGCTGAGGGCTATAAATTTGTATTCGTATGTTTCGGCTATGTCTGCTTCCACAAATTATTTTTACTTTTCATATGTTAAATAAGAGTATTTCCATTTCCTCTTTGTTTACTCGGAAGTGAGAGTGAACAGTTTCAACATTCGCTTAAGGCAAGAACGCGCATCATTTCAGAACCCATCAACGGCGACACGGCGGCACAATTTTCATTTCAGTCAGAAATTAAGAGATGTTTTTCTCCACCACCTCCTGCCCCCCCCCCCCCCCCGCCTATGCGTAGGTGTCACCCACTACGAAGACTCTATCTCACTCCCTCTCGCCTTCTGGCTGTCTGTCGGTCTGTCTCTGCTGTTTGCTGTCAACTGTTGTTGAAAGATTTGCATGTCGTTGTTTCCATGCCGCAACCGCCTGCCTACAGACGACAGACATGAAAGTTTTTCAAAAACATTTCGAAAACTTTCTGTTTTTTTTTTAAATATATTTTTATATTTTTTTTGTCGGTTGTCGTACGTTAAAAAGATTTAGCAATAGCCATGAATTTTGTTAATTTATGGCATTATTAATGACATTTCGAAATATTAACAGAACATAAAAAAAAAAACTACAACAAAGAAAAGGTAGAATGTTTGAAACAAAAATATTTTTTCAAGTCATGTGAGTCTTTTTCATAAAAAATAAATATAAACATATATGTTTCCTCTGTTCTCAACACAAAATTCACTAGGCCAAAGTCATAAATACGAGACTTGTGAATGGCACGAGTTAAACATGAAACCCAGCAACCTGCATAAAATGCAAATCAAATTTAACAAAACAAAATCCATACAAAAAACACCACAATCAATAGAATCGAATCTTTCAATTTGGATTTTTATTGGACGTTGGCAACAACATAAATTCGGGGATTTTTATCGTGAACAGTTATCAACCGACTTAGCCACAGAACGAAATCAAAAAAAAAAAAAAAAAACATAATTTACATTAATTTGTGAACAAAATGTGGCATATTATGCAAATATTTTTATAGACCTAAAGAACTCTCGATGAATTCCCCTAGCAACAATTATGCGAGGCTAAACAAGTGTTGGAGGGTGATTGAGCCGGCACTGAGGGTTCGACTGCCTAACACTCAGTAGTCACGATTATACAAATTGTATTCCAAAAGTAGGCCAGGTAGTCTAAAAATCATATTATACTTATTCTTGGAAACTTTTAGTTTTTCCATCTCTTTAATGAATGTTCTTAATGCTATCGTTATATCAAAAATTCATCTTTAAGGCAGTTTACAAAAAAACCACATACCCATTTATGATTTTCGTCGACCCTGATTCCGCAGAGTCCCAAAGAAAACTATCAGCTATCTGAGAATATGACTTAAAGTCTAGTCACAAGTTGATATTCCTCAGAATATAAACGAAATCTTCTAAGCTGCTGCCATTATTACGATAACCGATTGCTGTCGATAAACAATTCCAAGTAACCTTGCACTATTCTTGAGCTTTGCTAAACCAAACAAATTAAATAATATAATTTGGAATCAATCATTAACTAATGATGCAGAATCTGTATAAAACATATTGCGTGCTCATCTTATACCCTTGCAGAGGGTATGTAGAAATTGTCCAGCTGTTTGTAAAGCATAGAAGGAAACACAACCACAAAAAGTATATATATATTCTTGTTCAGCATGACGAGTTGCGTTGATTTAGCCTTGTCCGTCTGTTTCTACGCTATCTCCTCCATCAGTTTTAAAAATATCGCCACCAAACTTTGCACGAAGTCTTCTGGTACAAATACGATGCACATTTATCGAAACCGCCCGGATCGGATAACTATTACATTTAGCTGCCATAGGAACGATCGGTCGATAAACAAGTTCTAGTTAGAAAACCTTTTTTGTTTTCAATACGAACGTCTATAAACTCCGTATTAACTAGTTTTCAATGTTTCTCCATGATTCTACCAAGTTTGGTTAAAATCGGACATCTACATAGTGAGCGGGCATAAAAAAGTAAGGTTAAAAAAATAGTCTTAATTACAAAAACTTTTTTGTTTTCAATTGGCATATATTTATTTTAAAAGCTTTCACCCAATTCTTCAAAATTTTGTCAAAATCGGATGACTATAGCTGCCATAGAAATTAGTTTTAGTGAGAAAAACACTTTGTTTTTAAAGAAAACACCTTCAAACTTTGAGTTTCTTAGTTTGTTATGCGTTCCCATGATTCCACTTAGTATGGTCGAAATCGGACATCTATATAGTATAGCTGTCATAGAAAAGTAGAGTCAGAAAAGAAATCTTAGTGAGAAAATTTTGTCTGGGTTCAGTGGAATTAGTTAGAGAAACTTTCGGCAGAGCCGAAATTAACCTTCAATCAATTAACCTTTCAATTGTGCAACAGACCCAAAAAATGTGCTGATTCCATATCAGTTCTTATATCGAGTGTAATTGCGCTGACTATAACTTAAATATGGATTAACAGTGACAAGATAATATCAAAAATTCCAAGCTCGAATCACCTTTAGCTCTGTGTTTCATCTTGGTAGAGTAAAGAGGGTATTCTCAAGTCGCACAAATTTATTTAACACAAAGAAGATCTGTATAAAGGTACACCAAAGTGTACGTGCCCAATATCTTTAATCTCTGATAGCGCTAGGCAGCAAGGTTCAGTATATTGAAGGATACAAATTTGTTTTTGTTAATGCTCCATAGTATCAAATATTATACAATGATATATTCTTTGATATTATGTAGATTTTTTTGTAGTTTAAGCTGCTAAAGGCATATATTGAACTTTAAAAGGCGTGTTTTGGGGGTAAGATTCTTGTCTCTTTAATTTATTATATTATTACATTAAATTTCTTAATATTAATTAAATTAACTATTTAAATTATTTTTGCTCTTTAGTCTGAAGGCGCCTGATGCGCTGGCTTTAAAATCCCATTGTGACTTAGAATTAATTTTAAATAAACAATATCTGTTTTGGTTTTAAGCGAAGATATACTATGTTAAGCACATGTGTTCAAAGTGACCATATTTTCTACCGCCCATAGATATGCAATGGATGTTATAGAAGATTTTCAAAAAGATTCCATACGAATCACTAGCCAACTTAAGGGATTTTGAATAGTTTTGAGCATATGTATTCAAAATCTTTGTTTTAAAGCTAAGAAGTAATACTGTGCAATAATATCAAACAGAGTTAGTATAGGTTCCCCAAAAAACTAAAAATAGTTATTTAAGGCATCTTTAAGCTAATACGAATATAAAACTAGACGTAATAGAGTATTTCTGAAACAAGATTTGTGTTCAGCACATGAAAATCATATATAATAACCTCGAACTCTTCAATATACTAAAAGAAAAGTATAATTTTGTTGCCTATTGTAATTTGCACAAAGATTGGATAAGAATTGGCGAAGCTTTAAAGCAAATAAAAACGTGGCAGTCTATTCGAAACAGCCGCGCAAGTTGCTAACATCATGTAGAAACGTTTACAGCAATGTTAGTGCTCTGTTAACTAACATAAAATTAGAGATAAAGCAATAGTGGAAGCAAAAACTAAAGTATATACCCAACATACCCTAATAAAATAGATTTAGTTCACAAAATTGCTTAGCAAATTTTGCGATTTAGATAACCCTGTCAGAGATAACCCAGAGTTGAAATTCCTGTGTCGAGTCCAGGCGCTTAATTAATGTTATTTAGCAAAAAATACAACAAAAAATTCTAATCGACATCGAAAATGATTTGCGTGTGCAAAATTCTTACTGGACAACTTTGAACCCTATTAAAAGATTACATTCTAAATATTTATTGACCGGCCATTAGAAGCTGAAAATAGTATGAGCTCAGCATTTGTTGTTGTACAAAATGATATAGACATTCGCATTGTGTAGCTTAGAAAAATCTTAATGAATATCAATAATTCCATAATCAAAATTGTTTTCTTTTAATTTATGAAAATCAAAAGTTGTTTCTGACATTTTTATGGATCAACGCAACCAATTTTCATGGCGACACTTTTTAGTTTTTCTTTATTTATGGCATAATTAAGGGAAAATTATGGCACAAAGCAGAAACTTAACCCCAGGAAATCAAATAAAATAAATTATTTCCCCTAACATTTTTGTGTTTTAGTTTGGAATTTTTTTTGGGTTGCCCAGGGGTCGGAAGATTGAAAACATGTAATTTGCATAAAATCACCTGGCCAGATCATAAAATGCCAACAACACTGCAAGAAATTGGCTTACTTCGGCATTTGTTAAGCTCCAAATTAGTCAACTAATTTCTTTCTGTGTCTATAAAAAATACACAAAAATATTTGCATAAATCAATTCAGACTATTTTACATTTTTAATGAACTACAAACAAAACGCTAGAGGAATATGTATAAAAATGATTATGTACTGGCTCTCCTTTATCGATTTATGTGCTCAGGTGATATAAATTAGAATTTTATGACCACCGAAAAAATTGTGTCAACCATAAATACATAAAAGAATCCAAAACTAATTAACATTTATGTTCGAAAAAATCGATGAAATGATGCAAAGAAATGTAAATAAGGGAAACTGTAAAATGAAAACTTTGGAGTGGCCTTAAAAAACAACAAAAAGAAAAGACCACTCCAAACTTTTTTATTAAGTTTATCATAACATTTTTATAGTTATATATTAAAGGCATAAAAAAGTCATTTCATTGAGAGATGCAAGAAGAGGGACAAGAAGCAGAAATACCATAAGCTCGAATCTTCGCTTTCAATTCCTAGCAAACCGACCCTCGTCCGAGAGTGGTCTGGAGATTGCTTAAAGGAACGCCATATTTGTTGTATTTTTTTAATGGCAAGAAAAATCTATAAATCACTCTTTAGAATATGTGGCACTCGTCTTTCTCTTAGCCTAATATTTATGAAATTGGCTATGCAACTAGTCTGGTAGAACGTGCTTTACCATTCTATTGATTCAGCCTTTCATTTCCGAGATCTGTTCCTTAAACTTTTACAAAAAATAACTCAAGAAATCATTAAGTCGAAATCAGAGATTCTCTTTTTTGCAGCGTTGTGGGCAGAACCCAACTCTGCTCTAAGCGAATTTCAACCTTCAAGCTCTTTATTTGACGGGGATACAGGCTAATCAAATTCACACACAAGATTCAAAAGAGTCTACCAAAATCGGTGTGCTTTAGAGGAAACATATTTTTGGTAAAAAAAAAGGTGACCGTAGTGGAACACCCGGTTTGAGCGAAACTCTTTTCAAGGGATAATGTGAATACTCCCGATCATGCAATCTTTTATGGACGCCTGTCACAGTTTTGGTCTATGTTTAGGTGACTGCTTCAGTCACTTTTTGGTAACCTTTTTTGGACACTGCTCTAATCACTGTATAGTTGCTATCATAGTCACTGTTTTAGTCACTGTTATAGTCACTCTTAAAGACACCTAAGAAAAAATAGAGCATTACATTGTTTTTAGATTTCATCTTCTTCCCCCCATCTATAAATCAGCCACCTCCCATTCAATCGGAAAAATATTGATAGAAATTAAGTGGAGCACCCAACAACCTAGAAAACAATAATCCATTTGATACTTTGTTAGTTTTACCCCCTCCCAGTTAGCCCCTACTATTTAACATTTGAAAAACTAGAACCATATTTTACCAATGCACCAAATACCAATGCAGAAAAAAAAGATCACGATATTTAGTATCGTGTGGGTATTTTAAGTATCAAATCGGCCTTCATCTGAAAAAATATCAAAATGATTTGACCGAATCCATATATTTAGGACTAAATAGTATCATTTTGAAATGAAAATAGCTTTATTGTAGGGTAAATATGATCTTTTAATTGATCTTTTTGCAAATGAAGCCGATTGTACCTTTTTTTCTGTGTGGTTAGGGTTTTTGTCCTAAGGTTTTGTTCGAGCCTTGGTTCATCCCATGCTTGACACAACATTAATACAAAAAAATCTATACATTTATTTATGTACCAAATATATCTTAGTTTTAGTAGTTAATCCCATGTGTTCTTAAAATCGTTTTCGACCTAAGAACTACTCAATTCTTATGGGAATCGGATTGATCTTGGTTCGAAAACAGTCTGTCGACCCAAAGGAATATAAAACATATAATTTACTATTGTTAACTCTTGCTTTTGCAAATCATTGAAAAAGTTTTGGAGTCGAAGATCTTAAATTTAATAATTTAAAATTTTATAAGTAGTTCTTAGTTCTATTCTAGGTTTTTTAAAGCACTTTCCTGCCCATTTTTGCTGAACCGAACCGAAATTGTGGGTTCGGAACAGGTTCGGCTTCAACTTTTATATCTAAAAAGGTTCGGTTCACAATAAGATAACAGTCGGAATTCCGGTCTCGAACCGGTTTGGTTAAAAATCGGTTTGCAGCCCTGCTTAATATAGTTGACATTAGAATAAACGTGCTTGAATCAAAAATTGCTCGTACATATAGTGAGTACAGTGAACCAATTCTATTGTAGAACTGTGAACATCATTATTTTATAAAATTCTGTCCAATAAAGTATGCAATGAAAAAGTCAAAGTTTGTACGCATATGTCCTTAAAAATTCTGAATTTTGTACTATCGCACGAGGTAATGTGGAATTTGTGAATTAAACATTAACAAATTCAAAATTCGATTTACTATTGGGATTTACACAGCCCAAAGGAGGAAGATCAAGTGTTTAACACAGTGTGAGAAGTTTTATATGGCCAGGGTAAGCTTCAAAATGTTGTTTCTTTGTTATAGATTCTATAATATATATTCTATAATATAGAATATTAAAATGTCATAAAATTTCTTTGACATATATTTATCGGCGACGTAAACTTATACGTTAAGCTTTTAAACGGATAAAAAATAACCGTTTTACAGCAGGTGGCTTTTCCCTCAACGTTCAACAAGACATTAGCAACAGTTTAATTAAAAAAAAAATATATGAAACTTTTTGGTACAATAAAATGATAAAATTTCTGACATTTGTTTTCAAAATGACCATTTTGACACGAACATCTTGATGGCTTTCCCGCCAATTGCCATTTGGGAGCGCTGGTCACCCTCTACGATAGCATGCCATCGATAGTTTTCAAAATAGTCGACTGCGGTCGCACTAATCTCAAACAAAATAAAATGTGGTCACATTAAACTTTAACCCCTTGCGCATTAAACAAATCTATTTTATTTATATTTAACTAGCATGGATGACCCCTTAAAACCCAAGCCAGTGCCACTGGCAGCGGAAACTGTGCTATGGTTCGAATTTTTGCTCGATCCGCACAAGATCACACAGCATCTGCTAAAACCTTTTCCTCGTAAGCCAAATCGAGCCGCTCCAATTCTGAATAATTTCTATTTCAACTTCAATTCAGAGCCCAGTGCCGTGGAGCTGATCATGCAGTTCATCAGCATGACACCGGACACAGCCTTGACAGCGGTGGTGACGCCGGGCAGCGATTTGCAGGGCCTGCCGGCCGGAGCTGCAGCGGGCGCAGGTGGAGGAGCCAATGCCACCACACCTGCAGCGTCGGCGGCACTGAGTGTGCCACCACTGCCTAGGACGGGTGAGAATGGCCTGCAGTTGACCAGAAAACAGTTGGCCCTGAAGGTGCTAGAGCTCAAGGTGGCCACCTGGTTGCGCTGGGATTTGGATCTGCTGGAGAAACAACTGCCCGTGGTCATGCAATTGGGCTTGCTAAGAGATCTGTGTACAATTAGCTATGGACGAGCGGTGGCGATACCCTTGACCAGCGATTTTGAAATGAAAATATGTAAGGATTGTGGGCAAGGCTAAAGCGTTTAGATTGATTAGAGATTTTGTTTTAGCACCCAGCGGCAATGAAAGAGCTGCACGCTTTGCTATGACCATATATCACAGGATGCTACTCCGCCTGCAGCTGATCAAGGAGAACGCCTTGAAGACGCCCAGACCCTTGAATATGTGAGTTTTACGAGCATTCGTAAAGATTTGACTAATTCTTTTTTGGTTTTAAGGTTCCAAGCTGTGGATCAACTGCAACAGTTTCTGGACACGCCCACCCAGCCCTCCATTGAATATCTGCAGCAACTTTGCGCCTCAACCACCAACTCCTCCGCCTTCTATGTATTCCATTATGATAGTTTTGTGACCCTCCAGTGTGATGATTTGGGCAGTGGCCAGAACTATGATCTGATGCTGCCGATCTCACCCCAAGAGCTCCGAGCCCAGCTGCAATACGAACTAGCCCACTATTACCTCTTCACCAAGCAATATATTCTGGCCCGTGAGGCGGCCGCCTCGTGCAATAGCAATCTCCAGGCCATACCACAAACTGATCTTCATTTCTGCCACATCAAGCCCGATGAGCTGGAGGGTCTGCTCCAGGCCTGTGGCATTAGTGCCCAGAAACCGACGCTTCTCGAAAGATTCCAGCAGTCGTTGCTTTGCAACTACGCGGATCTGCTGCAAATACTGCAAATGGATAATCTGGCAAGAGAAATTCCCTTGGTCAGTCGGAGGCAATTGGAATTGGATCTGGAGGCGGGTATTTCGTTGGGCTTGGTCAAGGATTTTGTTCCCAATTTGCAGGTGCAGGTGGCTGCCCTTAATGTGGTGAGGAATATCTTTGAAATGGGCAGCATATTTGCGGGCTTGGAGTATTTTGAGAAGTTCCGTGAGGTGGACTATCTGTCGCCACTTGCCAAAGCCATCAGAGACGTCTGGCCGCAATGTCAGTCCAGGGAGCGGGAGGCCTTTAAACAGTTCCTCACAAATGGCCTGCTCCTGGAAGCCGGAGGGAAAAAGTTGCTGCTCTCGGTGCAGGACTTGGGCATATTTAACCGCTTAGAGCTGGAGGATTTGGAGCAGGAACTGCAAATGGCTGTGACGCCGCAAATGAATCAATCACTGGCCTCGCTGCAGGATTGGCTAAGTCACTCGAAGAGTAAGTTCTAAACCTAAAAGAGGATCAATTTTAATTTGTCTCAATTTTCCAGTGAGTCGCGTGGAAGTGGCTGCCCTGGAGCGGCAGCTAGTTAGCTGTTCCAATGCCACCACCGTAAGAATCCTTTTGGTTAAACTGTGTGCCACCGCTCCCGGTAAACCACTGTGGGCCATTAATCCCAGCTGGGATGTACCTCAACCCTTAAAGACCTTGATCATGGCCATGCCAGTCAGTTTTCTGCAGGACTTCAGCTATGTTCTCATGGGCAAGGCACGAGAATTGGCCACACGAGGCAACTACATCGATGCCGTGTCCATGTTGAGTGTCTTGAAGTCGGAAACGCAACGTCAGGAAATGGCGGGCAATGGTCAGTTGATGTGCAAGCTGCTCACCTTTGAGATATTACACATACAGATCACTCAGAGCCTGGAGGAATGGCATCAAAAGCCCTTGGACTTGCAATCTCTGAGCGGCAGGTGCAAACAATGCCTGGGAGCTCTGCAGGCGGGTGATTCCATGATACCACGGCTGGACATACTGGAGAGTTGCGCCATCATGCTGCTGAATTTAACCGAATTTGCACCTCTGATGTATCTGGACAAGCGGGCGGGACCCTTGGAGTTGCCAGTGGCCTTTGCGGCCACTTTTATCGAAATGGAGAAGATGAAGGGACCCAAAAAGGTGTGCCGTGATACCTGGGAGCTGATGCTCAGCATGTTTCTCAATGTGCCCAAGCGGGGCAACTCCTCGCCCAGTGGCAACAGCTCCCTGCAAACCTTCCTCCAGCGTCTGCGGCATCAGAGTGTCTTTGGTCTGGCCATTTCCATGCTGGGCAAGATGCATAACATATTGAAAGATGATCCCAATCATGACTTAATTTGTGAGTACATGCAGCTCTGGCCCACCAGCGTTACCAAGTGAGTTTTGCCCAGTTTTACTCTGTTGATTAATCTTAATCATTTTGATTTAATCCCTTCTCCAGCACCAATAGCTATAGCCTGCGTAGCGTGTGTGAGACCTTGCAGTGGCTACTCTCCGAGGCACTGTCGTATTATCCCCAAACAATTTCATGGCTCAAGATGAAAGGTGATCTGGAGCTGGCCATTGGCAACAATGAGTCCGCCATGCGGTGTTATGTCAATGCCTTGGTCACTGGCACCGACTATTGCACTCTGCCACTGCAACGGAATGTGGCCGATGATTATGTTATACGCAAAATGATTCGATGTGCTGCAAACTTGGGCTGCCACATGCAGGCCACGGTGCTGTGTCAGTTTTTAGAGGAAATCGACTATGGCATTGTATTTAAGAATCTCAGCGAGAAATCATCGAATTTCACCGATGCCATGGATGCGTATTATAGCTGCATATGGGATACGACGCTGTTGGAGTTCATTGTTAATTTGCATGCGAAACGAGGCGAACATAGTCGCAAACTGGAAGCGGTAAGCAAAATAAGAGACTTTGGAAGTTATTTTAAACAACCATCGTTGTATCTAAGGTTCGGTTCGGTAAGGTTACTAACTTTTCGAAGGTTTAGGTTAACCGAATTGGCAAAAACAGAGACGAGCCTTATTTTCCTTTTCCAAATTCAGCCAACTTTTACCCTGATACAATTTCATAAAGCTTACCACAGATTTGTGTACTCTGGCGGTACCAAAGGTACACAGAGTCAGGGATGCAAACCGGCACCACTAATTTCATTAAAAAAAACGAATCGGCGCCCTTTCAAATCTAATGAATAGAACCGAAAACCACAAGAAAACGTGTCGGAGGGTAAAGTATTTTAAATGATATCCATCCCTCCCATTAGAAACTGAGTCTTTTTCCATAAAAAAGCAAAGTTTAGTTAAATCAGCTGCCTACGTTTTTGATTCGGCTTAGTTTAAAGCTCCAAACCGGTTCGCATTCTTATGCTGAATGCTGCTTTCCTGCACTACAAAAGTCATAAAGGCTAGTGGTAGCAAAAAAATGATGCATTCAATTTGTATGCACATGCATCCGTAATTTTCCGAATAGTGACTTGACAAGGTGTCGATTAGTTGGCCTATTGTACGGGTATCATTAAAATTGCTGGGACTAATAATAAAAAAACGAGCTTTTAAAAGTTGTAGCCATATCAGGAGACCTTAGTGGACACCAGAGGTCTCACAAACCCGTTATTTGAGCTGTGGTAGGAGAATAAAAAAACTTCGGTATACGAAAAAATGAAAGCTAAGCTAATTTTGTCTATGCCGAAGTTTTTATACTAAAAAAGTTTTTCTAACTAAGACTGTTTTCAGACCTTTCTTTGGAATGGCAGCTTTACCATATAGTTGTCCGATTTTTATAAAATTTGGTAGAAATATAAAAAAAAAACATAGAAAACCTACGATTACAAAGTTTGGAGACGTTTCCATTGAAAAGAAAAGAGTTTTTCTCAATTAAACTAGTTTTCCGACCGATTATTCCTATGGGAGCTATGGGATATCGTCATCCAATCCGGTCGGCTCCGACATATTAGTAGTGTGCAACAAAAAGAAGACTCTGTGCAAAATTTCAGCTCGATAGCTTTAAAACTGAGGTACTAGTACTAGACAGACGGATGGACAAAGCTCAAGCGACTCAGCTCGTCACCCTGATCAAGAATATATATAGTTTATGGGGTCGGAAATTAATATTTCTATGTGTTGCTAACTTCTGTGCAAAATTATAATACCCTTTGCAAGGGTATAATAAAACAATCGGTAAAAAATAGTACAGTCTTGCATCAAACGAGTTCTTAATGTTCAAAAGTTAGCCGTGTTCAGCAGAAGGATTGATATTGGCGCAGGAATCAGAATAAAATTCTGATCGAACAGTTTTTCTGCTGAACGAAGCTCTACATTTGTGGTCAAAAACTATAAAAGAGCTCCGTGTCAACATGAAAATTGCATAAAAGTAGTCAAACTTAAGTTTTAAACTCTTTTTTAGTTAATTCCAATTATTTATTTTCCATAAAAAATCCCATTTTTGAGTTAAGTGCCCAAACTGATCCACAAAATGCATATCGATATCAAAAAACCTATCGATATTCGATAACAGCTGTATGTGTCAGGATCACTTGCAAGGAGCGTGCTCTTTCCTCGATCATATCATGATACCGTATCAATGGAGTTGAGCAAAAAGAGAAAAGTGAAAATGTATAACTGATCATGAAGCAAGTTCTTCTGCTGAATGCGGTCAATGAGTTCTATTACCGATAACTTATGTAAATGGTAGGAATAATACTACTGAGTACCCAGAACCCAGAGTTATCGAAAGTATAGGTTGTACTATCAGCTCCAACTTGTAAAGAATTCATTAAGAAACCGAATTTTATAATAAATTTTGATAAATTTTCTTCTCCTACCCTCTTACAGATCTCCATGATGGGCACCTTGGAGCTGAATGCGAATAACAATGAGGAAATTAAACGTGAAAGCGCCATGGTACGAAAATCCCGATTTTTGCGTGCCCTGGCCAAACAGTATTTGCTGTAGTCGGCGGGCGTTAGGGCCCACCACCCCATCAACCCCAGACCAATTTTAGTGTTTAAGCTTCAAAAGTGTTTTGTAGATTTTTTGATTAGTTTATAAGCACAAAATATAAAAAAAGAAGAGACCTTGTACATGTAAGAAAACGTGAGTTCTTATTTTGGCCTTCTTCCACGACCGGCACCGCCGCCTGTTTTGGCCTTTTTGTTGCTGGCACTCTTTTTGGCCTCCTCGGCTTTGCGTTTGACCGCCGGATTGGGTGTACTTGGCAACGTTTTGAAGAAGCTATCCAGTCTAACCTGCGTTTGAGCCTGTTTCGATTTCATTAATTTCTTGGCGCCACCGCGCACCCGCTCCTCGCTGAATTGTCGCTCACCGCACAGAAAGTGCACCAGGCCCTCCTCGTCGGGTTCCGTCCATTTGAGGTCAATTTCGGCCGCATCTGCTACTTCGGGTTGTATGAACAATTCGCGGGCCACTTTGTAGTTCCAGTTCTCGGGCACCGTATATTTGCTGGTGTCCAGGTTATCCAGTATAGTCTCGATGTCACGATAGGAATTGATCAATTCAATCGCTCTCTTGGGACCTATGCCCCTAATGCTCTCACAATAATCGCAACCCAGTAGTATGCAGAGATCAATAAACTCCCGGCTGTTCAGTTCCAATCCTTGCAGCAACTTATCGTAACTGAACTCCTTGACCGGCATCTTGCGGGCCTCACTGTAGGTCAGATAACGCAGCAGCTTGGTTGAGCCAAAGGTTAGAGCATCCATATCCTCGGTGGCGGTGGCATAAACCTTGCCCGACTTGACCAAGGCGGCACACTGTGCCTCCGCTTCGCAAGGAGCATCCACATAGGGCACACCCATCAGTTTGAGCAGCTCCTTGGCCTCGCGTGCATGCTCTTTGGTCACACGCACCAGACGACGATTGAATTTCTCAATCTCCGCATCATCACCCGCCTCGGTGGCCGCTTTCAAAGCTTTCTCCGCCTCCTCGCGGCGTTCGGCGCGCTTGGCCAACTCTCCGCTTTTCAGATCTGGGGGTTTACCATCGAATACATATACCGGCTTAATGCCATTATCCAGCAGGCGGATGGTGCGATAGAACATTCCCATCAGGTGGGAGGTGGGATCACCATTGACGGTGGCCAGCTGGGCACCCTCGGAGCGCACAGC
This sequence comes from Lordiphosa andalusiaca, assembly GCA_035044965.1. Lineage (NCBI taxonomy): Eukaryota > Metazoa > Arthropoda > Insecta > Diptera > Drosophilidae > Lordiphosa > Lordiphosa andalusiaca. The sequence goes on along the minus strand of JAWNNM010002499.1, from coordinate 43,963 downwards.
AATAAGAAACTGATAGAGACACATACTAGCATCTATGGCCACCTTTCGACCTGGTGGAAGGAACGGATTCGTTGAGGTATTCCATTGAATGGACAAAACTTACCAAAGAAATTCTTCATTTCGCTCTCTCGTATGGCCTGGGGCGCCAGATCGGCTATGAGCTTGGATAGGCCCAAAATTCCCATATTGAGAGGTTTTTGTTACTGCAACAGAGCAAGAATTGATATCTAAAGTCTAGTGTGGGATGTTAAATTGATTTAGCTGGACCAGAAGACGCCGCGCGCTTTTTTGGCAATATTAGTGGGACCAGAAATCAATAGCGATGGGCTAAAAATCGATAGTATTTCACGATAGTAGTGGGACCAAAACAAAAAACAGAATTAGATACACAGGGTGTCTCATTTGCTTAGAGGAAGGTGGGTCGTACCATTAAATAAAATTCATTTCAATTTGAAAGTGTTTTGTATTTAAAAAAAAGTGCCAGAAAACCATTCAGTAATCATATTGAAAATTGCGTTAGAGTGTTTCGCTACTGTGCCGGATGTCGTGGGTTCGATCCCACCTCGGGAAATTTTTAATGAATAAGTTATTTTCCTTAAAAACTCATACACTTATTTTCTTAAACACACGAGTTATGAAGTATCTAGCCATAAAAAAGCTTCTCCAAACTCTGCCGTTGGGATTCGGAAATCGAAATTCGGAGCTCACAAGCCGAAGGTTTAAGAGAATCTCGACTCTGGCTCATTTGGGGGGCTGTATATAATAACTAAGTTTAGTTAAATCAGCTTCTTGCATTTTCTGCCCAGCCGTTATATCAAGAATTTCCAATAAAATTTGTTTCCTTAATAATATGTAAGCAATTTTCTGATACAGAATTACAAGTTAATACACTTAGGGCCGATTTCTAATCTTCTACATAGAGCTATCTGTCACATAAACCTAGAATTAACACAGCAAAATCTATGTTTATCTGACACATAGCAGCAATGCAGAAGATGTGAAATCGGCCCTTGGGGCGCGCGCACACATGCGGCTGAAAGATGAACTGACGGCAGAACGAATTTACTTTTTCTGTATAGTTGCTACGAGTTACATACACATATAATTTAGTCTGTAATTTGTAAATTAATGTGACTTATGGAGCTATGCGGAAGATGTCAAAACGGTCCACAGCTTATCCCACCAAAAACAGAAACACACCCTCTATCTGATTGCCCCACCGAGGCGCAACTATCGATACTTGTACCAGCACGCGACATTATCGATAGTGACATCTCTAGTGACCAAATTGAATGTGTGTCGGCTGACGGAAAAAAAGTGAAAAACCATTGAAAATATGGTATGTAAAAAGCTAAGAAATGTTGTAAAATCATCCTGAGTGTGTGTGCTATGAATTAGCATTAAAATTTTCTACCGCGCAATTGTGTTTCGCGTGTAAATAGAGCGCAACAAATATTGCTTGAGTTTTTTTTTGGACATGGCGTCTTGTGCACAGACCGATGCGTTAGCATGCGTGCGACAGGGATGACACGAGTGGTTCGTGCGTGTACTCTGATAGATTTGCAATGTTGTTTTTTTGAAATTTCTATCGCCTCTCTCGCTCAGGCTCATCGACACGCATACACAAATCCACGGAAAGAAAACTTCCCAATAAAACGCAATGGTAGCGGAGCCGCCAAAAATCTTTGACTGAGTGAATAAAATTTGTGTATTAATTTCTTGTCTCGTTTTCTTTGCCAACAGGATGCCAGCAAAACGTCAGAGACGGCGACCAAAGAAAATGCCGCCGCCGATAAGGTAAACGAATCGAAGGCGCTAGAAAATGCAGCGGGAGAGGAGTCTGTGGCAGCAGGGGAGGCAGCAAAAAAAACCGAATCAGGAGCCGATGCAGCACCCGCTGCCACCGACGCCAGCGATGCTGATGACGTCGCTGATAAAAAAGCTATAGCGGCGGCTCCCGAATCTGATGCAGGTAAATAACACATAGTGGCGGGCAGGTTGCATGTGTGTGTGTTTGTGCGAGGGAAGAAAGAGCGAGAAAAACAAAAATCATAAAATGAATTTGCGCGCGTTGAATTCATTTTGTATTCAATGCTTTGCCGCCACTCTCTGTCTGTCTGTGCCTTCTCTCTTATGGGCTTTTATATTCTTATTGAGAGAACTCTGCGTTGGTGCTGCTGTCTAAAGCGCCAGACAAATTGGTTCGCTGTGTTTACATTGGTGTTTGGTTGTGGGTTCAATCCCTGGCCGGGTTGTAAAAGTTTTTCGAAGTTTTCTTATTATTATTATTATATTATCCTTGGCATTTGTTCATACTTAACCCTGAACGATATGGTTTTGTGTAGTTAACCGCCGAGGTATAGCAAAAATTCAATATTCATAGTTCCTTGCGCTTCCAATTAAAGTAGCATGGGCCTTCCCAAGGTTGAAGATAGTTTATTTTTGTTAGCTTTTTATTTTGTATTACTCTCAAGTGAACAGTACAGTTTTTTTCAGCTTTTTAATAATTTACATAGCTAATTAGACCCTTTGCCTTATCTTCTAGTTCAGGTGGGTTATTGAAACGTACATATTACCAAATTTAGGGGTTTGCATAGATCTCTCTTAAATTATAATTTAAAACTGGGAGAATGAAGTGCCATTTGAGTATAATTTGAAGAAATAAAGTAAGTTTCTTTGATTTTAAAAAAAATTCATACAAAATCAGAAGCAGTTTGAAATATTCAATCACATTTCCTATTAAAGGCAAAGGAAATACTTCTCTATGTTACCTAACTCGTTTGATAAATACCTGTTAATGAGCTCCAATTTACGCCCAAAGAGACTACTATATAGTAGGAATCTTTATATAAAACTCAAACAATTGCAGGTATAAATTAGACAGCAGATTCAGTGCTGCAAACCATACCAATGTATACGGACCTCCGGTTTGAAGGCTAGCACCAAATTGATCAATAGTTATAGGTCACGGAAATATAAGGTTCAAGGTTTTTGAGCCAAGGTTTTGATTCGAACCTTACGTAGCCCATGTTTTTGAGATCGAAATGCATTAACTGTGCTGAATATTTACAATATTCTGGCCTGTTCTCCATGTAGATATTGTTCATATCATGCGGAATCTGAGTTGTGGAATGATACCGATACCTTTTCCAAGAATCACTTAACTTTTAAATATTAATTTATCTGGGGCCTTTATTTTTAAAATTTTAAGCTTAAATTTGAAATTATAATACAGATGTAGGTTATTTGAGTGAGTATGCTACTTCTTAGATCAGACATTGCAATTTTAAGGTAGAATAGCCAGGGAGATGAGCAAAACTTTACAATATTTGTCTTTGACAGACCTCTAGAAATGCCATCAGAGGCTTTAATGCTCCAACTTTTATGCCTATTCCAAGTCTCTATAGCGCCATATTGATCAGATATTACAAAATCTTAAGTCAAACTTAGAATGTCTATCATTTTTTGGAGCCGAAGCGACACTTAAGGTTCTGAAAAGGTTTAGGTACAGTTACTTTTGCTCACTTGGTTCGGTTCACAGTTTGAAAATTGTTGGAGTTTCGGGCTCAAACCAGTTCATTTTGTAACCGGTTTGCAGCCCTAAGGAGATATTTGATTTTAAACAACAAATCATATAATATAACACGTTCAAGTACACGCCACAGGTGCACCTCTTTCATTTCCATAAAAGAGGCTTTACTGCGATTTTCACAGTACCCAGCTAACACTTTATGAAATTTTAGACCACACTCGAGCCTGTTTTGAGTCCTCGGTCTGATTAAAATAGTCATAAATGCTCCCGTTTTCTGACACTTTTGTCAGAATAAACCTTAGCCCCGACTTTTCTTTTTGAGACGTTTTCAAACCGTTCTTCTGATCTGTTTCGATTCATTTTCGAGACGTATATCAATAAACCACACTTAAAGCATATGCATAAGTTATTTTCAAATCATCTTTTTACCAAACATATAAGAAATGTCTTTTCAATCATTTAAAAGATTTAGAAAAGACTCATCAAGGTATTTTCATGATATTTTTTGATATATGAGTATTTCTCGATGTACTCCAAATCTCAGAAGCTATTTAAACTGCGAACTTGAAATTTGGTCTGTAGGTTGGTAGTATGGAATTGGATATTATACTGGATCAGAGCCCGTTTCGAACCGGTATAAAAGTATAACCGGTTCAAAAGTATCAGAGCCTCATCTTAGAAGTTCTTAAGTTAGTAATGATTAAGTAGGTATGGTTGTTGCCATATCTTAGAAGCTATTTTAGAAATGAACTTTAAATTTGCTTTAAATTTGCTCTTTTGGTTGGTAATATGGTGTTTAAAAGTCATACAGTGCCGTAACTCAGAAGATACTATTTTGGTAATATGGAGTTGGATATTTTACTGGCTAGGAACCGGTTCCAAACCAGTTCAATAGTGGTTCAGAGCCAAATCTCAGAAGTTATTTAAGCTTAGAGAATGTATATTAGGATCTGATCCTGCTGAATTACTTCCGCACATTTCAATTTTAAATGTTGTAATGAGATTGTTGTGTGTTATGAATTGGAAACTATGTGTTTAGTTTGGAAATATGTTGTTGGATATTTACGAAATTTTTCCCGTTCCTAAAAATCTTTAAAAAACTTTTAATTTCAACCTTCCCCATCTGGGGTTTGAACCCGGTGACTCGTGGGACTGGACACGAACTTGCAGGGCAAACTAACCCGCTGGGCCATCTGCCGAATGTTAAGTAAAATCGCCCATTAGCGGACAATTTGTCGCAGTGCACCGCCTGCCTGCGATTTCCTTATTAAAAGGCGAGCTTTTCCGTATCCCCCTAAAATTCATTCTCCTCAAAGCAAATGTATGCGGATGCAGGTGCATTCAATTTGGATGCAACTTGTTTGCTATCACTAGGCCCCTGTTACACTAGAATGTAGAAATGAAAAAACGCTCTGTAGTGAGAACCGGGCATAAGTTCCTAACCCTTACATGTCGCACCACTAAACCTTACCATCTCTGAGATCAGTTTGCTCATTCTTAATATCCAATATTCTATATCGACACTGCTGTTGATGCTGATTCAAATTTCTTGAATTTTTATTAAAATTTTCATCCCCTATCTCTGCTTATCTAACTACTTTTGCAGCAGCCAACAAAAAGGAATCATCAACTACGCCGCCGCCATCAGTGGGTAAGAAAGTCAGTAATCAGAATAATAATGCCGCTAAAAAAGAAGACTCAGCAGCCAGCAAAGCTGACGACCAGGAGGATGCAGACAGTGCTGATGGCAAAGACAAAGAAGAAGCCGATGAGGATCCAGCGGACGATGAGGACAAGGACGAGGACGCAGCTAGCGCCGAGGAGGAGGACGAGGAGGAGGAGAAAGAGAAACCTAAAGAGAAAAAGAAACCCGATGCCACAGATGGATCCAAAGCAAAGGCGGCCACAGCCAAGAAGTCGGAGTCCAAGGCCAAGAACGGCAAGGTGGAGAAATCAAAGGAAGAGAATGATGATGATGATGATGATGAGGAAGCTGATCAAGATGGCGATGGCGCCAAGGGAGATGGCCTCGATAAGAACAACGAGGTGGCCGAGGATGATGAGAATGTGGTGGCACTGGCCGAAATCGATCGTATTAACGAGAACATCAACAAGACCCGTGTGGATGGCCTACAGACCCTGCATGCCCTCTGTTTTGGTAACCATGGCAAGAACAATGTGGTGAAAAAGAATTTGCGCTCCTTTGCGGGCTTTGAGTTCGCCAAGGACTCATCGGAATATAAAAAGAAATTGGAATCCATTCGGGTTTTGGACAACAAATCGCTGCGCAGCATCTGCGAGATACTCAACTTGGACCGGAAGGGCTCTAAAGATGAGATAGCGTCACGTGTGCTCAAATTTTTAATGGAACCCGATGAATCGCTGTGCCTGGAACAGGGTGACGAAGAGGAAGAAGAACTTGATGAAGAAGAGCTAGATGAAGACGAGGAAGAGGAACCGCACAGTGAGGAAGAGAAGAAACGCGGCAAGAGCACCAAGGCAAGCGGTGGCAGAGGCTCGACACGAAATCCCAGCAGCGGACGCCCCAAGCGATCCACCGCTGGCAAAAGTAAGTGAATTGGATCTGTTTTTAATGGAGCGCTGAAGTACTTAAATGTGTTTAATTTTTCTCAGAAATGTCCGCCTATGTAGATTTCTCCAGCTCCGAGGAAGGCGAGAAAGTTGTGGTACCCAAGCGAAGACGCAACGACGACTCCGAGTCGGGCTCAGATGTAATATAGAAGTTTGATAATCTTTATGCTTAGTCAAGCTCACCTAAAACCTATAAATCTCTTCCAGTACAATCCCTCGGGCAACTCTGACTCAGATGCGGGACGCGGCGGCGGAGGTGGTGGTGGTGCCGGCGGAGCTGGTCGCAAACTAGCGGCGCGCGGAAGTCGCGGTCGTCCAGCTAGAAAAAGCCGCCGAAGAAATTCCGATTCCGAAGAAGACGAAGAATCTGAACTGTCCGATGCTGATAGCGATGTAAGAACTAAGCAAAATCCTTTCAAGTAATGTTTTAAGTTTGCAAATTACTTTAAGGTACCCAAACGTAAACGCGCACCGGCCGGCAAACGAGGCCGACCCGCAGTTGCAACACCAGCTGGCCGAAGAGGACGTGGCCGAGGTGCTGTTGCTGGCCGTAAACGCAAAGACAAAGATTCCGAAAGTGAGGAAGAGGAGGTTTCTGAAGATGAGGAGGAGGAGGAATTGTCAGAATTTGGCAGCGATCAAAGTGAGGTGGGTCATACATACGAAGAAAGTTATTAAGGCAAAACCTTAATGTTTATATGGTTTTAAATTTTAGCAGGACGAACGCCCCAAGAAGAGTAAGAAGCCCACAACGCCTGCGAAAAATAGCAAAGCTAATAACAAGTCGAAACCAGCTGGAAAAGGTGAGTGGATAGAAGTGTATATGTTTTGGGTGTCTCTACTTAATCGAATGAAATCGATAAAAGGGAAAAAATTGTATTTAAAGAAACCAAACTATTTGGCCAATTAAAAAACGAGCCAAAGTTTACCCATTTTTCTCAACGTTATTTGTTTAAGAACTATTTTGCATTAGCTACCTACAGTAAAGTGTAAAGTAAAAAGTAGATAATTTTTACCCAGAAGCACTTCCTGGGCTCCCGTCTGCCCAAATGTTTTCATATTTTATGCGATTTTTTTTATAGAAAGAAGAGCTTTAACTTTTAAAGCTTCGTTTTGCTTTTTTTTTAGCAACAAAAATTGTAACGACACCCTAAACGAAAGGCAAAACAATCGAAAATAAAAAAAAATCGCGGATGCAGGTGCATTCAAATTGGATGCAACTTGTTTGCTACCACTAGCCCCTACGATTCCCTTACATTTTTGTCAAATAACAGAGCCTTAACAATATTGAAAACTTATTTGCTACTTGAAAAAAGTACCCGGACAACGTGTACATTTTTTTTTTTGACCTGCAGTTCTGTTATGCAAAATAATATACAATTAAAACCAAGGAAAAAGTTTAAGAATTTCTATTACAACACATAAAAAAAATCAATTTCAAACTTCTCCTAATTAAAAATAATTATATGTGACTTTTCATGTTTGAATACATTATTATTTAGTTTAGTTAACAAATAATAGAAAGTGAAGTATTCATTAATACTGAAATTAGACGAGATGGCATTAAGTTAATCCACGGTTGAATTTAATCTTTGCCCATTCTTGAACACTTTAGCGAGTAGGATACCAATTGATTTAAAGTCGAAACAAAATGCTGGCCACTTAAAAACTGGTATATTTCCCTTATTATTCTATCGAAGGTCCAAGCATCGCTATATAACTGACCGCCAAACCCACTTAACATACATTTAGGCATAGATTTTTGACTATATGTGAGATCGAAGTCTTCCCTTATAGCATAGGGAAGATGCTATATTATCCATACAAAATTCTTCAAGATGATTTTCTATAAAGATAATTTGAGGCTGCGTGACTCATTGGCAGTTCTTGCAATGCTGCTGGCTGTTCTTCGCACCAAATACCCCATTTTTGTTTGTTCACGAATGAATGGATATTCAACCAGAAACGAGCTTCGTCGCTGAACACAATTATCCGAAAAAAAAGTGGCATGCATGTTGACATTAAAATTCAATAATCTGAAAGCGTTGTGTTCGTTTGTAAGTCAAAATTATAGACCAAATTGTTTGAGATTATAAACCAAATGATTGAGAGTAAAACAGCTGAGCTGCCAAAAAGAAAGTTGCTAAAAAAGCATCTTTATATTAAAATCATTAGCAACAAAAAGTAAGAGAATAGGTTTTTTTTTGAAACGAACCGTTTTAAACTCTTTTTTTAGCTCCGATTCGGTTCCAAAATTTCCAAAAATCCCTGAGCCTCGGTATCTTGAGCGGTTTGCGGTCCTCTCGGAGAGTTACCTATAATTCTTTATACCTAAATGCTTACATATTTCCTCTAAAGGTTCAATGAACTTGAAGACAATAAGAACCAAACTGTTTTGTATGAATACATAACAAGAGATGAGATCCTCAGGCATAAAGTACCGATACGTATCGGTACCTTAAACTGAAAACAGAGCAACAATATGATTTGATGATCTCTGAGATCTAGGTGTGATAATTCAGCCATTTCGTATAGCTGACGATTTATATTCCGTGGCGGCAGCAGCAGCTTAAAGTAGAAATTACCTTCCACAAAAAAGACGATACAAAACAACACATTTCTAGATTTCTATTTGTGCTTGGCTTTTATTGGAAATCGTTTTGGTTTTCCCTTTGAAAACAACTTTTGGACTTTGTCGGAAGCAGAGGCTGAATTAGATGTAGAAGAAATGAAACTTATTTTAGTTTTTAAAACACTTGCAAATAGAACCTTGCCCCCAGAGTTTCAGTCCCGGACAGTTGTGACTTCAAATACGATTTTAGGTTGGTTTGTGGTCTGTTTTTGCAGCCTTGAACAGGTTAATTCTTTTGTTTTTACAAAATTTTATAATGTGGAAAATACATATCTATCTATTTATGCAGAATTTTTAGTCAATTTTCATCTTCTTTACCCCTTGGGCGTAATCTAAAGCATATTTATCTAATTATTTCATTATTTGCATTCGGGAATTTGCAATTTTAAGTCTTAAGCCTAGTTTGGTCCATAATACTTACACATAATACGCCATATAAATAAAAATCCAACACATCTATCTTACAGCCGCTGGTCGACCGAAGAAATCAAAGAAAGAAACCTCCGAAGAGGAGGATGATGTGGATGATAAAGATGAATCCGATGAGGATGAGCCTTTAACCAAAAAGGGCAAATTGGCTTTCCCCACGGTAATTCACAACCACAATCTCTCCCTTCAGAACTTAAAACTAATCTGTTAATTTTCAACAGGATGAGCAGATACGTGGCTATGTCAAAGAAATTTTGGACAAGGCCAATCTTGAGGAGATAACCATGAAAACGGTGTGCAAACAAGTCTATGCTAAATATCCAGATTTTGATTTAACAGAAAAAAAAGATTTCATTAAGGCCACAGTCAAAGCGGTAAGCCGAGGAGAAAAGTAATGATGATTTCCAACCAATTGCAAAATTAATTTTTCTTTCCTTTTGCTTTTCAGTTAATTGCCACATAAAAACAACAACAACAACAGACAGACACACACACACACACAAAGCGAGGAGGGGGAGGAAGAAGGCATTTCATGAGGCCTGGGGTTGGTCCAGCAAACAGCAACAAAAAAAAAAGAGAGAAAAAAAACTTGTACCAAACACACACAAACAGAACAAGAGCCGACAGTAGAAGTAAAGTTGTTTGCCACTTTTTGAGAGCTGCTGAGTTGTTGTCGTCCCCCTTTGCATAAGTCTATATAATTTGTACTCCTAAAGTATACCTTAAAAGTTGGCGCCTTTTTATTTTTTAGTAGGATTTATGTCCGATTCTATATTTCTGTATATGCATGCGTGTGTATATTTCAAACTATTATTTTCAAATCACTTTTTTTCCAAATCCGAATGCTCTACAAAAAAAGGTGTGTAAAATTAAGCTTAAAGAAAATGTATAAAAAAAAAAAACAAAAACCCGAAAAGTAACTTTTGATTTGACATTCAAAATATGTGTATTTTTAAATTAAGCGAAAACAAAAGGTTCTAATAAACACAAAATTATAACTAAACGAAACAATTTCACACACTGGCAAACAGTACAAAACGCAAATTAAACACGAAAATTTTCTAAAAAAAAAAATGAAAATGAAAATTTTGGATATGTAAAAAAAACTTTTGGGCGATAGAATCGAAGAAAAGTTAGGTTTAATTCTGAGAGTTAAAATTTTTTATTTGAAGTTGCCCCGCTGTGGTGGAGGATTCAATTCGGACTTCTATTTAAATGGACAATAGAAATCTATAAATACCCTGACAAGTTTATCAAGTTTCAAACTCGAATTAAACAGTTCAAAATTAATATATTTCCATTGAAATAAGTTTAAAGTTGGTGGAACTAGACATGAATACAGTGTGAAAAGGTTTCAGAATCGGTTTAAAAGTCAAAATTCAGCAGGGCAAGGAATAACATTAAAATTTCTTTAAAGAGAGAAATCAATATCTTGATTTCATTTCGCTGACTTGCTATGTTATAGCAAAATTATATGATTTATGGCCAATAAATTCAGAAAAAAGTTCAGTAGGGAGCTCAAAACCTCTGTTAATAGAAAAATTGTTGGAGTCTATTCGATTAAGGTCCGATTTCTCATCTTCTACATAGCTGCAAAGTGTTAGATTAACTCAGATTGTGCTCTGTTATATGTAGCTTTATGTGACAGATAGCTATCTGTGGTATGTGGTAGATTAGAAAACGGCCCTAAATGCTTTTCTGTAGAGAGTTCAGTATAATGGATTAGGTTTTCATGTATATCAAGGCATATACGATCACGTTCGAAAAATATAGCATGGCTTCGCGCCACCCATACCTAAATCATTGCTATTCAAAAAGCAAAACCCATAGAAGAGTTTTGGTGATATTTTCAAGGAATTTTGAACCAATCCGCAAGATTAAGAATAATATGTTTGTTCCAAGGCTTCCCTAGATGCACAGGTATTTGAAATTGATTTGTTCGCCCCCACCTGACATACAAATGTAGGCTCGATTCAAGCGAAAACTAGGGCCCTAACTTATGCTGCAAAACCATTCAGAAAAGAATCAATTCCATTGCAATGGGACACCCAAGTAAAGCTTTGAGTTTATTTATACATTTTTAAGACTATTTTTTGAATGAAATCAGTTTCCGAATTTGTTTTAGTACAGAACTTTCGTGAAACAAGTCGGTACGTAGTGTTGCCAAAACATGGCATCCAATAGTTGCAAGATTTGCAAAAAAAACTTGCTAGAAATAGCTCAAAATAAATCAGAAGTCAAACAATCAAATCAGCACTGAAGAACAAATGTGTTTTTGAAACTAAAAGCCCAACACTGTGTTTTTTTTTACTTTTCTGAGCTTAGAAACTTTTAGTTAAAAAGTTCTATCTTCCGAAAAACGTACACACCCGGGCACCTTCTCTAGCTATTGACGCCAGCTTTGAAGTAAATAGCCATTTAAAAGGCTTCTGGAACTTTGAACTAATGAAAAATTAACAAATGTTGAATCGGTGAACCATATTATAGCTATTCCTGAACCACAAGTATCAGTCGGTCGTCCTTTTATACTCATAAAATGGTTTTATACTGCTAGAACTGATCAAATCAACGTAGCTCGAACTTTATGTAGAAAATATAATTAAAGAATTTCTTGAGCGAGCACCGTAGTGAACCACTTCCTATTCTTAGAAGGTTTGCCCACGGATCAGAATAATTTTTGAGTTTCCTAACTAAACTATTACAGTTGTATGAATATTACTATTAGGAATTCATATGAGGAGACTTCAAACAAGTAAAAATACAGCTTTATCGATGGTTTCCCAGCTTAGAAGGTAGTTCAAATTGGCCTCAATAAATACCCATTTGTCACATAAGCTTACAAATAACAGAGAAACTTTTTAGTTTATGTGATACTTAGCTGCTATTTAGAGATGAGAAATCTGATTAGGTTTACTTGACACCTATCAGAGAAACTTTTTAGTTTAAGTGACATTTAGCTGCTATTTAGAGCTGAGAAATCGGATTAGGTTTACTTGACACCTATCAGCTATCTAGAAGTTACGAAGCCGTGGAATTTGAAAGGTGAACAGATCCTATAGCAAGGGTGCCCGCCAGCTATAAGCATCCACAGAAAAGCAATCAGATGATCGACTGCTGTCTTTGGTGCTCACAAACACAATCAAATTTGACTGTCTTCACCATTGGGCCGGGTTTGGTCTGAGCCGATTTTCAGCTTGACAACTTTTAACCACTTTTCGAGCATGGAACGGAAATCCTGATGCACCAAAAGATTGATTTCAGGAAGGGCAGAAATCGATGCGGAAGCGGACTACCTCTCAGTTCCATAAATTGTTGGGGGTGAGGGAAAACGATTTGTAGGGCGTCGATTTTGATTGTTTTCTTTGAAAAATTTATATATTTTTATACAAATTGTTTAAAAATAAGCGAGAAAGCACGGGACTTACACTTTTCAACATTTGAAGTATTGAATACGTTTTCTTAGATAGATTCAAGAATAAGATGAGAAATCGCAAATTACCTTGGCATAGCCCAAAACTATGTTTTAAACAAACAAATTTCAACTGCATCTGCTCAAAGTAAGCTTCAAGCTTCCCTTTACATCCATAAATTTGAAAATTTGACAGTCTCCTCGTGCAAAAGACGCCTTAACCTAATCCTCCACCATACTTCAACTCATTTTATATTTTAAGTTTCAACTCAAGAGCTTGGGGCATTCGTTTGAATAAAAAACAAAACACATTTTCTGCAGGCAAAAAGTAGGTTTCCTCTTATAGAGCGGCAACATAACATACACACACACCCCACACACACACACACACTTATATATGCAAACATATGTGTAAAGAAGGAACACAAAAATTAAAAATAAAAAAAAAACAAACAGTGCAAGTTAAATATTATAAATATATATATAAATACAACAAAAATAGCTGTATGTAAATTTTAATTATATAAAAACAAAACAAACAAAAAAACCAACAGTTTAATTTTAAAATAAAAAACAAAAATCTTCAACACATCCGCATCTCAATGTATCGTTTTCTTGTAGCAGAAAATGCAAAAAAAAAACACAAAATAAACTTGATGTATGTTAAATTACAAACCATAAACAAAAATTGCAAACAAAAAAAACAAAAAATATGGAATGCTCTCAAAATCCCCCCCAAAAAAAAAACACTGAAAAGCGATATTTTGTTTTAACTGAAGATAAGAATAAAGATTGTATATCAAGAATAAAAATGTCTAAAAGTAAAATATACTTTAATTGCAACTGAGTAGCCCGGGGGAAATATGGTAAGTAAGCAAAATTGTGGCCTTGCTTTGAGGTTCATAAGCTGTTCGAGAGAGTTTCTGTTTTATATCAGAGCTGCAAACCAAAAAAAATATTCGGATCTCCGGTACACTGGTTCGAACCGAAATTAACGAATGGTTAAGGTTCGGAAATTTAAGGTACGAGGTTTTTGGGAGAAGGTTTCGGTTCGAACCTTGGTTCAGTCCATGCTTTATACAACATTACCAATTTTGGTATTCTATGTGTTTTAAAAACAGCATTCGACCTAAAAACTCCCCAATTTGTAGGGGAACCGAGTGGTATTTGGGTCAGAATTGGTTAGTAGAAAACATGGAAATTTTCAATATATAATTTACAGTTTAGTGAAACTCCATTTCGTGGTTTACATGGAAAAATATTATCAAAATAATGTTAGACCCTTGCTTTTGAGAATTAATCAATAAACTTTAGAGTCGAGGAGCTTTAAAAACAGAGACTGTTATGGGTAGGGATTTTATAAGGAAGTCTCATCGTTTTGCCAGCCTTTTTTTCCACTCTCCTGTCCATTTTAGGAGTCAGTCGCACCAAATAACAGATGAAGTCGGTAGACAGAAGGTCAAGTTTTTGTGTCAGCTTTGTTGAACCGAACCAATATTTTGGGTTCGGAACAGGTTCGGGTTCAGCTTTAATTTGTAAAGAGGTTCGGTTCAAGGTTCGGTTCGTTGTAAAATAAGTCGGAATTCCGGGTTCGAACCGGTTCGGTTCAAAACCGGTTTGTAGCTCTGTTTTATATAATTTAAATAATTTATTTTTACATATTTTATATACATATAATAATTGTGACGAAGTAAAAATTCAGGGGTGCTGGATACACGCTTTAAAAACTGGTTGCCAGTAAGCACGAAAATACATATACATTTTGCATGTCGAATCACCTGACTAGAAACCCTTTTAAAATGTTGTGAAATTTCATTATTTATGAATAGTGTGGAATCAAGCCTTTATTCAAAACGGATATGAAGTGGTATGGATGTTTTTACTTTAATCTGATCTTACCATGTTACAACTTAACTTGTACCATATTTTCCTTTTAAAATTTGTAGTATAACGAATTAGGATTGGCTCGGTTTTTATACCCCTGTAAAATTTATTGAGATAACAATTGAATCTCGCTAGCCGAGTAATTTCGCAAAATGCCTGGTGTACGAACAACACACTCGGCGCTTAATACAATGTATTTCACCAAAGACCCAGAAGATCAGAGCACTACAATAGCTTCAGTTGCTTTTTAAGATCAACTAAGAAATTTATGCAGCAGTTCCGAATTGATTTCTCCGAATTCACAATCCATTTACAACATTTTAAAATGCCTTTCGAAGTGGTATCCTAGATATATGTCTTTGTTACCAAATGTCTTAAAATGTTCTACTTTAATTATAAGAATATATTTATTTGGCTATTAAAGGCTCATCCTGAAAGTAGGCCACATTATATGGTAATTTCAGCGATTTTAGACCTAACTAACGTGAAGCTTAATTGTTTCGCTAGTAACTCCGGTGTTTTTTTCCCGATTTGATTAGAATAGATAGATATTGGTCCTAGATTGATGTACACTAAACCACGAGGCTCTAACTTGAAAATTGTGGATCTGACTGCTTTTTAGGTCTAGGATGTGACGGTTTTTTGGGGATAAGTGGGGGACGGGGGGGAATTTTCCAAATCTGAAACGAACTTAATCTGCGTTCTTCATACATCTACCTTCATTCAAAAAATTGTGGCTCTATCTCTTATAGTCTCTGAGAGCGATGCGTTCATACAGATAGAGGGACGGACAGAGAGACATGGCTATATCGACTCAACTCGTCATGCTGATCAAGAATATATATACTTTATGTGGTCGGAAATGCTTCCTTCTATCCCTTACAAACATATGGACAATTTCATTATACCCTCTGCAAGTGTATAAAAATAAAGGAAAGTAAACTTCGGCTCGGCCGAAGTTTGTATACCTTTGTAGCGCGTCTTTTTAACTAATTTGAAGGACATTTCCATTGTTAACCAATAAGTTTTTCTCGTTAAGACTACTTTTCTATGACAGGTCTACTATATAGATGTCCGATATCGACCAAACTTAGAGGAATCATGGGAAAATATAGAAAACTAGGAAATACAAAGTTTGGAGGCGTTTCTATTGAAAACAAAAAAGTTTTTCTACCGATCGTTCCTAAGGCAGCTATATGTTATAGTCATCCGTTCCGACAAATGTGCAGCGTATTTGTACCAGAAGACTTCGTGCAAAGCTTGGTGAAAATAGCATTAAAACTGACTGACGGACAGACTAAGGCTAAATCTACTCAGCTCGTCATGCTGATTAAGAATATACATACTTTCTGTGGTCGGAAATGCTTTCTTCTATGCCTCACAAACATCTGGAGAAAGCGAGAATTCCCACTGCCCGCTGTTGCTAAATTGTTCCCGCTATCCGATTCCTTAAAAAGCCAAAGATGATGGGGAAAAAAGATGATATGGTATCACAGTATAATTTCTCTATATTTCTGATTTCAAAAAATCATATTTATATAAATCTGATGTAGGCAGTGAAATTATTTTTGTCCGCTGATTCCATACAAAACCGACCACTGTGCGCTAAACTAAACAAGATCTTGTTTGAAGGCGTTATGAATTTTTTCAGCAATTTCGATAAGAATAAAGCTGGACCGTTTTTCCTATGGAATACAACTTTTGTACAGACTTTATTGAAATACCCTAATTTATATCGAGTCAAAGGCAGATACAAACTAAAGCAAACTTTACACCTACACCCTTGCCGTTCGCTTCTTTGGCCTTGACTTATCTTTGTGAGTTCAAGAGACTTTGACTAAACTAAAAAGTGATGAAACTTTATCTAGAATTTGCTCCAGTAAAACTTCAGACATTTCGTTTAAAAATAGATGGAAAGTTTATTGAAAAAAGTTAAATATTGAATATTAAAAAATATATTTGTATATATATATATATATATGATCTATCGGTCAGTCAGAGTAGTACGGATCACGTAGATAAGGGGCTGCTGTAACAAACAAATATTTGTTTAAAAATTCATCAGACGATACATATACTTATTTTACAACAAAGTGGCAACAAAAATCAAAAATCTTTGGACGATATATATATATATAAAAATGGATCAATATTGGGTGAAATGGGATTAATGGAATTATGGCTTTTTTATTGTGAATTTTACTCAATTGGCCCTGCAAATAGATCAAAGCACGTAATTTAAATCAAATATAAAGAAATGTACAAATATATATATATATATTTATGTGAGTGTATAGAGATAGAGATATATATTTCAATTTCAAAAATATCATTTGATTGCGAAATAAACGGTTTGATATTGACCCAAAACAAAAGGGGAAATTTCAAATGGAAATGGTCACTACACATAAAAGGAAAAATACTTACAAAATGCATACATACTCACCTGGTAATACATAAAATAATGCAGAGAAGAGACCTAAGCTGAAATGAGAAGAGAAACAAACGACTTCCCAACAAAGGCTAAAATGAAACACATTAACTACACCAAAGACTAAACTCTCATTTGATATCAAAAGATCTAAGGTTTTGTGTAGAAGAAGACTAAGTATTTTTCCGAACTAGAACCTAAAGCTGTACCATGTGCATAATATAAATATCAGGTTTTTAGAGACAATATATAGACCGCTTAAGTCGCAAGCAAATGATACCTTGAAACAACAATAATCAAAAATCAGATCTCATGAATGGGAGGACTCAGTACAGCTTGGCAAATCGGTGAAGTTGGGCTACGGAAATATACAGAAATATATATAAATGTCACACATGTAGTAGATATATCAGATATAGGTTTAAAAGTATGTGCATTTTATAAAGAATGTTTCAAGGCATACCAACAAAGTCAAGATTATAATCGTCCCCCTAGTAGTTATCACCACTTCCTCCGCCTCTGAAAATACGCTTGGAAAAACGTTTCTTCATTTAAATAACAAATAGAAAAACACAATAGTTGACCATATGGGTTAGGTATGGGCCATATGTTTAAGTATATATATGTAGGTATATATTGTATATATTATAATATTTATATTAAATGTTTTATTCAATGTTTCGTAGGCTGTGGAAAAGGATTAGTAAATCTTTGCTGAGAGCCTACCTACATCATGATTTTTGTTTTTGTTTTTACAAATATTTGGTTTGCTTTAGGCAACACATAAAACTTAGACTATGGCATATTATATTCATCATAGAAAGACCTACTATATATAGGTTATGTATGCATGTTTTCTCATTATAAGACATAGACAGTAAGCAATATATGTAAATATATATAAATATATATATATATGTATGGAACAACACAAGATCTTACCAAGTTTTGACACTTTTACAATATTTCGGTTGTTATTTTTACTAAATATTTTGTTGTTATTTAAGGTTTTTGTTCAATTTTTCATTTTGGTTAAGGGTTTAAGGCTTTGTGAACTGGTTTGAAGAACGTCCTCTGAAAGTATATACATACATGTAATAATATCATGTTTCCTATGTACCATCAAATTATGCTGTGATATTGGGAAAAAGGGAGCTTACCAAGTTGAAAATGAAATGAAAATTAATTTACCACCTTTGAGGCTAGTTCGAAAACCAATACTATATATAAAATTGCGAATTTTCCTACACTTTTTTAGAGGGTCTAAACTGAAATTTATAAAAAAAATATATAAAATTAATAATATCCCAATTATGGCCAAAAAATTTACCAAATTTTTGAAATATATAACAATAATTAATGGCAATTGTATGCTTGAGCTCTGCTTGATAGCATATAATAATATAAGAACTCTACTCACCATGTGACATAAAACATATGGTTTCCAACTATATTGAGTATATGTGTCGTTTAAATCAGCGGTGGGCAACCGAAGAATCAACTGACTGCAGCACTTTTGATAAATTTTGGTGCCCACCGCTGGTTTATGTTATAATTCAGCAATTTTGTATATTTCTAAGCAAGCTAGTTAGCCCGTTCTAGAGGTATCTTTTTCTGAAAACCACCCACATTCTGCAAAAGATTCAATAAATGTATTTCTATGGCGACACGAATCCAAATCGAGTGACATAAAGTTAGACAGCGTATTATGCATATTTTTAAAACAATTTTTAGACCTATTAGACTATGGTAAATGTGTATTTAACTAATCTTTTAGCAGCATTTTGTCTTTTGTTGATGTTTTATATTCATTAAATAATTATTTAAGATATCTTGGAATTGAATGCAGATTTTTTGGTATTTTAAAAAAAAATTAAAAATTCTGCTCACCCCACGGTTCTTTTCTTTGGCTCCCAAAACAAGTATTGGCATTTGCCAAAACGTCATAAATCTTCTTGGATTTCTAAGTCAAACGTACCGAAATAATCACCCGGCCTCATTAAGGACCCTAAGGTCTATGTATCAGTCGGAACTACCTAACCTAACCTTTTGGTGTTTTATTAACGTACGTAAAGAGTCGGCACATCAAATGATGGTACATCTACTTTGATTTACTTGAATGAAAATCTGCTTTAAAAAACCGAACTTGAGGTTCAAAAACTCTGTAAAATGAACTGAACGAATTCTTGTTTTCGATCAGTTTACTTCCCTAAAATGTATGAAATATGAAGCTCATTTCATTGTCGTTACAGGGTTCTCATTAGAGTATCTTTTAAATCAGGGTTTGTCAAGAAGAACGAGGCCAAATAGCGAGAGTGTAAATATAAAGCCACGCAAAACTAGCTCTGACCTGCCATTGTAGACTGCTGGACTGCAACCGAATGCAAACGGAGTGCTGTTTGCTCTCTTGCAATGTGAAATACGAAATATGCTCGAGAAGTGATCACAATGCTGAGAGGTTGCCACAGAACACCGAGAGGCCTGTTCTATGCTTATATGTGCCCAAAAGAGAGCAAGAGAGTAATGAATTTGTGAACTCTCTTAAAGCAGAACACAAAAAAATCGATCGCTGAGGTGCGTCGCTCACAGCTGTTGTTCACAGACTGACATTTAAGCATTCATTAAAGTGGGCGAGAGAGGAAGTGCGGCTATTCTAGTAAAGTGTGCCTTGCATTTGAAATATTTATGGGAATTTTCTTTAACTAATACTTTCATATTTTGGGGTGTCTTCATAAATGCTGCTCGCGCAGTCACTAACACAAGTAAGAAAGTGTGTGCATGTGGCTGTATGTTTGTACACGACAATAACAGTAGCGCGCAAACGAATTGTTGTTTAAGTCAACTTCGCAAGAGACTTGGGAGAGAAAGATACGCATATAAAGTGGTTGCTGCAATTTCTATAATGCGCCTAAAGCATATATATATAGCGAGGACATCACTGTACTATAAGAACCCCAAACGCATCTACTCTTTTCAACATTTGTCATTCAATCTAGTAATTCAGCATTTGGCAACGAAATTATTCCGTTTATACGAAAATCTCTGGAGATTTTTGGGACAATCTGTGGTTTAAAAATTCATATTCTGGTACCTCCTCCCTGTCATATAGCACCCATCGTTTAGAAAAATTTCTATGGTACAATTTTTCCAGTAACTGAAACCGATTCCTCAATGCCAAGTGGATTCAATTTATCAAAATAAACGACCTTTCATATAAGGAATGAAGAAAACATACGTTCTTGACAAAAAGTTTATGTGAGGGGTTGTCCCAGAAATCTCTCTTTGAACTAAACTAGGAGAACTTTAGACGTAAAGTGACAGCTACTAGATAATAGAAAAAGGAAACTTTTATCATCTAATCTGGTAGCCCAGCATTTTGCAGACATTTCACATATAAAGGCAAGCAGTTGTAGCTGGAAATGATAGCGTTTACACGAAAATCTCTGAAGATTTCTGGGACAACACCCCCGTATGAAACCGAATAGCTACTAGATTCCGCTGATCTGTCTAATAGCAAGCAAATATCAAAACACTGTACTACAAATAAAGGAACTTCTATGGAAGGCGTAGGTTTAAATAGGTTAATGTTTCTCAATCTTTTGTGCTGAAATTTGGTATGAAAAAAATAATGAATTAGTGGCAATCACAGACGAAATTTTAAGAGGTGAGCTGTCTGGACAATTATAACTTCAATATCATTTCTATATATATACACACACAGTAAACTTCATTCAATGGTTATGAAACTTAGATTGACAAACTCGAATGCCTCAAGCATTTAATTTCTAATTTGAAGAATAAATTCGCTGACTTTCTGGGCTATGTTTTGCTGTAAAAACATTGACAAATTAAAGACATATATATATATATATAAATATATTAAATGGATAAATATTGCAGTAGAATTATAGAAATGATCATATCAATTGGTCTGGACTTAACTGAAATGTGCATGGAACCAACAAAAAAAAAAAAAACAAACAACAAAAAAATAAACATTTTTGATATTATACATAGATTTCAGTAAGTCGCAGCAACCCATACATAAAACTCCACAGATTTCACACGAATCAACAAACCAGTTTTCTCTCTTTTTCATTTTGTGTTAAAAACCCAGAACCCTTAAACGTAGTACAAGATTTCGATAAGTATTATTGGGGTTTATATGTAAGTTAGTTTTGTGTATATTTTAGAGAGAGAGAGAGAGAGAAATAGAGAGGGTAGTGAAAGTGCCATACGAAATGTCATTTGGATTAATTTTGTTTGTTCATAAGTTTCACAAGTTAAAGAATCTTACCAGATCAGCAATCAGATATCGTAGATCATACTATTATAAATATATATATATATATAAATATATGGGTAGGTGTGTAAGTGGATGTTGTATTTGCTTTTAAAACTAATCTAGGCATAGTTCATTATTAGAGAGATGTATGAGAATTGGTTATATAATTTAATGACAGTAATTATGTTTCATTTATGTAAGATTGGCTGTTGTCTTTCAGTGAGAAGAACACGCACTCCATTAACTTGGATTTTCCTAAATTGACCATCATACCATATTTCTCTCTTTCCAGGGAAATTAGGTCACTTACTGACTAAGAAATAAGAGAAATCATATATAATCATAATAATATACGTGTATATATAATATATATATATATAATATTAATTTACATTTATGCAATAGAAAGCGACGCCACAAGCTGGAAAATTTCATTGATTGAGATTTGATCGATCGCCGAACATTTCTGGACTGTCCCAAACTGCTGGTTGTAGGTTTTTTTTTGCTAGTTTTATTTTTGTATATTTTTTTTGTTTTTTGGGGGTTTTTTTTTTGTTTTTTGTAGGGGAATTAAAAGACATAGGACATAGTAGAACAATAGATCACTGCAAAGAGTTTTTACGCACGGTAAACAAGATGTTGGTTAGGATTAGGCATAGAATTATGTATGTGTATATATATTTGTGTGTATTTGTTTGTAAGGAGAAATATCAATTCAAGAAAGAAACTAAGCAAGGCAAATATATATGGAAAGTAAAAAAAAGGCAAGGAATAGAAAAATTGGCTGACTCACCCCATGCAAGGCACCCTCCACATCATCAGGCTCATGATCATCTTGATCTCCTCAATGCTTGTCATTCTTGTGTGATTTTGGTGGTCCTCCGCCCGAATAACCGCCATAGCCACCGCCCGGATAGCCACCGGCATAGCCTGCAGGTGGAGCGCCTCCCTGACCACCACCACCACCACCTGGTTGTGGTGCTCCGCCAGCAGCAGCCGCTGCGGCATAATACTGTGAATATTGTGCATATTGGCTAGGAGTCATACCTTGGGCATAGCCGCCAGCTGCTGCGGCCGCCGCTGCTGCTGCTGCCGCCGCCGCTGCAGCTGCTGCATTGGGTTGCTGTTGGTTGAGATTGGGACCACCACCACCGCCACCCTGATTGGAGCCACCACCAGAGCCGCCACCATTTTGTGATTGCTATTGAAAAGGAGTAGAGGAGATTGGAGTTTACTGCACAAGTTAATGCTTTCACTCATACCTTAGTCTTCAAGGTCTTCTCAATGGCCTCGGCTTCTTCGATTTTGCCCACACTGCGATAATATTCCGCCCATTGAGCGCTATAATCGGCTCCGCTAGAGCCGCCACCGCCACCACCACCACCACCAGCTCCGACCTGCTGTTGCGGCTGGGATTGTTGTTGTTGTGGCTGTTGTTGCGGTTGTTGTTGCTGCTGCTGTTGCGGCGCTTGTGGCCCCGGTCCAGAGGCATTGCCGCCCGTCTGTTTGGCCTTCATTTGCTGTTCAATCATCTCAGCCTCGCGATGGCAACCAATTTGTCTGTGCAGATAGTATATAAAAGAGAAGAAAGAAGATTAGTTCTATTCAAATTTGTTTCGATTCCTAGGTCAAACTAGAGATAGTCAATCGGTCTTGTAATGGAAATACCTTTAAGGAAACAGCAAAATATTGGGATCAATTAATGATTCTGATTCACTTGTTGGAATAATAACATTAGCTTACAAATTAATACAAAGTTTGTGATACTGGCCACTGTACTGTGAAGAAAAGTGTCTTCTGTTTCGCTGATCGATTCTTAAATAATTAAAATACTTGGCAGAGAGATATAAATGCTCTATTAATCATTCATAGGTTAGGTTGTGATGGCTGGCAGCGACAAATCCTCCCACTTAGGACCATAATAATGGCATATGTGTTCCTTGTTGACCCTTCTCCTTGTTACTAAACCATTGTGTGGACAGAATCAATTTTAGTAGAGCTGGGATCTCTAGATCGGAAGTCTCCGAGAGTTTGAGTAGGAGAGGTTGACCTAGCGTCCTAAATCTTTTTGTACTCAGGGTGGGGCAATGGCAGAGAAGGTGCTTTTGCTCATGGTGAGTGACGTCTAGGCGTGCAGCGTGTCTGCCAATACGGCAGTGACTCCGTAAGGTTCCCACCAAAAGCGATATGTGTTCCCTTCTGTGGCGTAATTTTCGCTAATGTTCTTCCACCTATCCGCAGCGTGACCGACGTGTTACAGCTTTAGTGTGGAGCTTAAATATTGCCATGGGCATCCCTAAAGTGCTCTTCTCTTAATGGAGCACGGTGTTGGTACCTATCCAGGCACACATACAAGGTGAATACTGAAGTATCGTGTAATCTCTATCAGAGTTTGTGTATTGTAGGGCTTTAAGGGCGGCCTGACTGTCTGAGTAAATGAAAACGTTTCCTTCTCTGATTGGTACCGTGCTAAGGTAGGTGGCTGCTTCCTAGATGGCCACCACCTACGCTTGGTATACGCTACACTGATCAGAAAGGCGGAACCACATGTTCATATATAGGTTGGAGGAGAATACTACTCCTCCTCCTACTTGTTTGTCGAGCTTAGAGCCGTCAGTATAAATGTTGATGGCATTGGCTCTACTGTGAAGAAGCTTGTCTTAGTGGAGTGTCCCGAATGTCTCTTGGTCTAAGTCTCTAGTCTATTATTGCAAAAATGGGTATTAAGATGTTACCAATCAACACTAAATATTATAGAATACGACGAAGTTTACCTTTTATTGAGGTGTAAACCCAAATATGTGAAGTCTATTGCTGTATGTTAATTTATGTTCAGAGGATACCTCCTTCTTTTCACAGTATATCTGCATATTTAAATGTTGCAACATGTAAAGTGACTCTGCTAACTGCCGTGACCCGTGTAGATCCCTGTCATTATAGTTTTTGAAACATATCAATGTTTCTTATAAATGAAATCCATTTCCTCTCACTACTTATGTATTCAGTGAACGTCCTGTCGAAGTGGTAGTCTCTGATTATTACGTCTATGGTTTGTACGATTATAGTGTTTCCCATGGGTTCCTACCTACTTCTTTTGCTGTAAGTCTAAGCAGTGTTTCTTTTCTCTTCTGGTGTGATGAAGTAGTGTGGATAGGTATGCATGGCTTCAACCTCATTGCGCCTTCCAACTCGGAAGTCACTTTCAGTCCCACTTTCCTTCGGTAAGGAAAATGATGTCATATGCGTATCCCTGGCATGTTATACCCTGGGGACACAAGTCTTCAGAAGAATTCATACGCATTCTGAGTGCTCTCTAGTAGTGCTTCATCTGAAGATTTATCGATTTCAGAGACTTATCTACGTCTTAGAAGTGAATCTATTCATGGCGCATTACGCCATTTCCTTAGTTTAATCGGTTGAACGGCCTGATCTGTACCCATTCCACTAGCTGCTCTAATCTTTTCGGTAACAACGATGGCTAGCTGAATAGTTTACGCATACACTGAGAATCCACAGATGCTCCGAGCGGCTTATTTATAAAAGAGTTGAACAACAGAAACATGGAGTAAGGAACTACTTAAAAGACAGATCTACATATGCACGGGAAACTAAGTTTTCGTGTTGGTCTTTAAGATTTAAGCGAGCAAGCAAAGCTAGCTTCATCCTTTCCCCTTGCTTATCTTATCTACCTAGTATGCTTAGAAACAGACAGTAATCTCCCAAATCTGAAACTAACTTGATCATGGTGTGGTTAACTATATCTCTTATAGTCCCTGACATACAGAGAAACATGACTCTGTAAGCACAACTTCAATCAAACAATTGAAGGCCAGAAACTGTCTGCCTCCTTATCAAACATACTCACTTGTAATATTCAATCCATTGTGCCGAATAATCTTGTCCTCCGGCTCCAGCGCCGCCAGCACCACCCGCTCCACCAGCAACACCACCCTGACCCATGGCCATTTGTTGCTGCTGCTGTTGCGAGGGATCCCAGCCGCCCTGTTGGCCACCATAAGGACCCCATGGTTGTGGCTGCTGTTGTTGCTGATAGGCTGCAGCGGCTGCGGCAGCTGCTGCCGCATTTGGATCACCGCCCTGCATTTGATTGGGTCCACCATAACCACCGCCTCCTCCGCCTTGTTGCTGCTGATTGTGATGTGAGTTATTGGGACCGCCGCCAGAATTGCCACCACCATCTCTGCCGCCGCCACCTCCGCCGCTGATTGGTTTTCGCGAAATGACAGATAATTCCATGTTGATCTTTTCGGAAATCATTTGACGAGCAGCCTCCACCTGATCGGTGGTACCTTTGGATTTGAAGAGTTTCTCATTGGGTGGATTGCTGGCATTGCGATCCATTTCGGTGTGGGCTCCGGATTGTTGATTGATCAGCTTGATGGTTTCACCGCCACGACCAATTACAATCTGTGGTGAAAATGGGTTACTAGCTGGATAGATTGGATCTACCAAATGGTACTTACACCACACTTGGAAGCGGGCACCAGAAAAGTGATCTCTTCCCGTCCACCTTGAGCATGATTGACACCATAGCCATAGCCATAATTGGAGTTATTGGGATCTCCACCTCCGCTGCTGCCTTGCCCGCCACCACTGCCGCCCTGGCCCCCACTACCACCGCCTCCGTTGCCATTGCGATTCATTCCATTGCGTTGCTGCAAAGGGTTGAAGTTGATACTTAATTTCAAATAGATTCTGAGTTAATTACCATCACATTCTCAATCAATCCATCAATGGTCCGTTTGGCATCCTCCACCTGCTGTCGTGTGCCTTGCATCACGCATCTTCGGTCGCCCATTTCGTCGTTTTTGCCCTGAATAAATTGCAATTTGCAGCCGCATTCCGCTTGGATTTTCCTAATCATATCGCCTCCCTTGCCAATGACAACACCCACCGCAATTTTGGGTACAAACACCTCTATGGATTCACCACCGCCATTGCCATTATTAAAGTTGTTGAAACCCAAACCGGGTCCGCCACCACCACCGCTGCCGCCACTACGTCCTCCTCCGCCGCCACCACCGCCTCCACTACCGCCTTGCTGCTGAGACAGGGCATCCTTTTGAGCAATCAAGTCCAAGACCATTTGTTTGGCATGCTCAATCTTTTGGGGATCACCGGATATTCTTAAGGGTTTGATCACCTCCTGATTGGGGCCATCCTGTATGATAATCATTTTGGCTCCGGTCTTTTCCTGCAGTTGTTTGATGGTGTCGCCACCTTTGCCAATAACCAAACCGACTTTGGCGCCGGGAATCATGATCTCCTGATACGGCGGATAGCCGCTGGGACCTGGTGGCGGCATGTTGATTGTGAGCAAAACCTCGACAGTTCCGCCGCCTCGATTCGAAGCCATTTGCTGGACCATCTCCCGACCTTTGGTCACAGTTTCCCGCGATCCTCGGAGAGTGATTACGCGCTCCTGTTCTGGCATGAGTTGCACCTTGGCACCAGACTCGGCCTGGATATGGGTGATGGTATCATTGCTTCCGCGACCCATGAATGCCTGGGCTATTGCATCGGGCAGACGGATTTGCTCCTCGCAAACGGTGCCGGCGGAGGCAGCCAAACGTGCAGCCACAGCCGCTGCCTGGGCGATGGCCTGGGTAATGTTCGCTCCGCCCGGACCACCTCCCCTTTCGCCCCCACTGCCGCTGCTCATGTTGGAATTGTTATTTTGACCATAATCAGGGCTGCCAAAAGAACGCTTGCAGTCCGGTCCACTGTCGCCGTCGTCGTTATGTCGCTTAAAGTTATTGCCGGATCCTGCACCCACTCCAACTGGTGGTGGGCCGCCTGCCTGCTGGCTCGGCTGAATCTTGGCGGCTATCTAAATAATAAAAGAAACATCAGACACGGCATTTCCGGCTAACCCTATCTCTATCGGCGCCGCCGCGAAACGTGCTTCTTCTTACCTGCTTGGCACGCTGAATAGCAGAAGCCAACGCCTGGGACTGGCTGAGACCAGCTTGCTGCGCTTGAAACTCACTCATTTTGTCCGAAAACACACTTTAATTTCACTTGTTCACCTTTTCTCAGGATTTTCCGGAAAATTCAATATATGCCAACACCCGCTAAAATTTTGTTTCTAGTTGAATTTCTTGCTTTCTGTATGTTTCTCCAAGGGTTTTATTACTTGCAAGTGTTTAAGTCACTAATTTTAGGCAGTTTTGAGGCACAAAAACTGTTTTTCCAAGTGTTTTCCAAGAGTTTTCGCAAGAGTTTTTCGCGTCACAAATATGGCGGAGTTTCCTAGGGATGCGCAAAGATATATCGATAGGCCGATAGGTTATTTGTGGTGATATTTAACGATAGTCGAAACTGGTCATACTAAACGACAACTCAATGGAAAATGGCCACACCAAGCACAGAAGTAGCCGATAGCTGCCTAAATTTAAAAGAGATGGAAAACTAACTTTGAAACTTTTGAATATGTATATGTAGTGCCAAGGGGAATAACTATCAAACTATCGGCTTGATGTGTTATTAAATATTGACCAAATAATTCTCTGACCATCTCTAATTTCGTGATTGGCCTGCGGTCTGCTCATCTCTAACTCTCCCTCTCTTTTCTACTGACTCGTCGGCAACGTTCAGCGACACACGGCACAAATTTTCTTAAAACGCGAATTTAACAACCAACAAACGTTTTAAAAATGGCTTTCGGTGATGTAAAGACCCCACAAGGACTCAAGGAGTTGAACAACTTCCTGGCCGACAACAGCTACATCACCGGGTAAGCATGCGGCAAATGTGAGGTTATGTGCTGCTGTGCCACCTCCGCCTGTGACGTCAGGTTCTCATACAAACTTTCTTTTTGCCAACTATTTCAGCTACACACCCAGCAAGGCCGATTTGTCCGTGTTCGATGCCTTGGGCAAGGCACCAGCTGGTGACCATGCTCATGTGGCTCGTTGGTATCGCCATATCGCTTCCTTTGACGTTGCCGAGCGTTCGTCGTGGACTGGCGCTCCATTGCCACAGTTGGCTGGTGCCAAGCCAACAGTTGCTCCTGCCAAGGCAGCTGATGCCGATGATGATGATGTGGATCTCTTCGGTTCCGATGATGAGGAGGATGAGGAAGCTGAGCGCATCAAGCAGGAGCGTGTGGCTGCATATGCCGCAAAGAAATCGAAGAAACCCGCCCTTATTGCCAAATCCTCGGTGCTGCTCGATGTCAAGCCTTGGGATGATGAAACAGATATGAAGGAAATGGAAAAGAATGTCCGTACTATCGAAATGGACGGTCTGCTGTGGGGTGCCTCCAAATTGGTTCCCGTTGGCTATGGCATCAACAAACTGCAGATTATGTGCGTCATTGAGGATGATAAGGTGTCAATTGATTTGCTGCAAGAGAAAATGGAGGAGTTCGAGGACTTTGTCCAGTCGGTCGACATTGCTGCCTTCAACAAGATCTAAAATGGCAGAAGATGTGTTAAGCTTAAATATATATTTTGAAATAAAGCAAAGCTAGATCAAGCATTTCTCAAAGAAGATAAACAATATTTAAAATGGAGAGCTGTTGGAAAAGTAAATCTGAAAAAGTGGTCCAAGATCAAGTGGGATTCATTTGAACTTTCACTGGTTAAAGAGTACATCGATCTTGTGATGGGTTTTTTTTTTGCACCAACATATGGAGATCATTAGAAAGCTAGAAAATATATTGGAGGTAAGCATATTTATATATAGATATTTATTTGGCAGCCTTTTTTAGTTCCTTTTCACACAGACAGATTGTCGAGGAATGTGGCCCTGTCACTTAAATCAATGCATTCGTTTGTTTTAATATATTAAAATTATTATGGCTGCAAAAAACTCTTGGACATATAATAGGTAATCACTTTGTCCAGTCTGGAGCTAACAAAGTCCATCAATTGATTATTTGTTGAGAGAGGCACAGACTTTAACTGCGTTTGGACCGGCACATGGGGGTTCTTTAGGATCAACTTGTGCCGTGACTTATTATCATTGCCCAGCCAAAAGCTATGAGTTAGTGGTTCCAGCAGCAGACCTGAGGTGAAATTGAATTCCTTGCACAGTCTTCTTTTTGCTGCACACTACTAAAATGTGGGAACCGACCGAATCGGAGGACTATATCTCATAGCTCCCATAGGAACAATCGGTCGGAAAACTAGTTTTAGTAAGAAAAACTTTTTCTTTTCAGTGGAAACGTCTCCAAACTTTGTAATCGTAGGTTTTCAATGTTTTTTTTTATAGTTCTACCAAGTTTTATTAAAATCGGACAACTATATGGTATAGCTGCCATACAAAAGATAGGTCTGAAAAACAGTCTTAGTTGGAAACACCTTTTTTGTTTTTAATGGTAGCATCCTGCAATTTTGTATATGTTTGTTTGACATGCTTTCACATAATTTTTACAAATTTTTAGCCAAAACGGATGACTATATCATATAGCTCCCATACGAACGATCGGTCGGAAAATGGGAAAAAGAGTATTTTTTGAAAATATTTAAGCGAGCACTTGCAAGGGTATGAAAACTTCGGCACAGCCAAAGTTAGCTTAGCTTTCTCTTTTTTTTCTAAGAAATTTAAACGGAACATTTTTTACTTTTCCGTCTCCGGGTTCAGTTTTAACAGAGGTAAAACGGATTAGTTTCAGATGTGGATCGGTTCAGAATCCCAGATTATAGCTTGTGTGAACATACTTAAATATAAATTACTTACAATTTATTGTAAAAATTGTAGAAAATATTTTTCGGAACACTTTCGTAAGTTTGCTGCTCAAGTCTTTTGTAGTCAAAAGCTTTTGAGCGCGAAAGCTTCGCCTGAACAAAATAGCCCAGCCTCAGTCCATATCAGTTTAGTTTCACGCCGAAAGCGTAAACCTAAGGTTCTCGATTAAACAATATAATAGAATTAATATTTTTTCATACTCGAACAACAAACAAATAAATTCGGTTACTAATGGCTGCTAACAAATTGTGCTGCACTTTGGCGTTTGGCGCTCTCTTCTGCCTGGGTTTGGTGGCTTTGATTCAAGCGCAAGGTGAGTTAATGGGTGTGTGCGTGTTTGCGTGTGAGCTTGTGTGTGGAATATATAGAACAGAATCAGGCGGATTCTGTCATACTTGTCATTTTTTAAATGTGAAATGAGAATACCAGATTCGTGAATTTCATTAATACTAATTAGCAAATTTTTGGTGGCTTTAGTTCTGTTTTTTTTGTAGAAAATGTGTGGCGATATTTTAACTTTAACACGCCTATCCACTCACTTCCGTTTGCATTATAACGCTCTTACATTAGGCGGAAATTAATTTAATAAATTGAATTGCTTAAGTAGTCAATCAATTGCTTTATTAAGCAATCAAAGCCAGACGGTATCCAATTGCTTTCCGTTTCAGAGAAGGATGTAACAAGTTATTCCCCCAAAATTAAATCAAATCTATTGTTTAGTTGGGGTATCAACAAATTCCAGTTTCGTGATGGGATGCGACATTTTTTCCCTATGACGTAGTGCGTATGTGTTATCTTTGATTTTGGGTTATTCCGCAAATAAATTAACGTCAGAGTACTTAAAAATATAAAAAAAAGCTCAACCGATCAACTCAATTTTATAATTTGAAGATTTATTTGAAGTCAACTCTATTCAAATTGCGACCTAATTTCTTTAGTTTGGTTCATTGAACCTCAAAAAGTGCTTAGGTGGATGGAAGAATTTTTTAAGAAGTTGAAGCATTTTCAAAAATGTTCAAGCTTGCCCACTTGAATTTAAGTTCTTGAACTCTGTCAAATCAAGAAAATTTCAACAAATTTGAGAGTTAAAACTCATTTCAGACACACAATCCATTGAGTTGATAGAACATCAACAGAACCAAAACAGATTCTTAAAGCTTATATATAATATTTAATTTTCGATTTTCCTCAAAATATTATATAAAAATAAATAATTGGCTTTAAACCGCCCAGAGGGCCAAGCCGATCTCTTGGCAATCTCTTAGCTTGTGTGATTCTTCTTTCGCACTAAAAAAAGGAACCTACAGTTTAGTTTCTTCAAATCTGTGCGACCATAGCTTGTAAAGGTGACCGGATGTGTAAGTTTTTTTGCCCTAAATTTTAAAAAATATTTCATCTATTTGCATTGGTTAACTTTCCGTTGAATTAACAAATATTTTCTTCAAAAGATTTAAACAAATGCAGAGGAATTTCAATTACATTTTATAAAATTTATTTTATGTCGAACTACGCATGAAAATTTCAAGCAAAAGTTGAACTGGAACCGAGATGTCCGATTTGAAGTCAATCCTATTCGTGAAATGAAAAAATTCGGGATTGACGGACT
This sequence comes from Lordiphosa andalusiaca, assembly GCA_035044965.1. NCBI lineage: Eukaryota > Metazoa > Arthropoda > Insecta > Diptera > Drosophilidae > Lordiphosa > Lordiphosa andalusiaca. Next base: position 12,448 of record JAWNNM010002499.1, on the reverse strand, counting down.
TCTGACATTGTTTGGGATTGATTTAATCCCGGGTGGCTTGATTTTCTTTTCTGTGTATACACTCTGCTATAGCGACTCTTTTCATCAACATATGTCCATATTTTTCAATGTTACGGGCAGCTTTAGATTATATAATTGAAATTTGATTTTCGAATCGGATGATAAACCCTCTGAAACTTTGGGAATTTTTGAGTATTTTTTGAGATTTTTTCCAATTAGTTCTTTAATTTAAAGTGAATGGTTCAATAACACTAGGCAACAGGGTGCAGTATTTTAAAGGTGGATGATTTTCGTATGCTAAATAGGAATGAAAATACATTTTTGAATGCTTTTTATGGATGTTTCGTGGTGCACATTTTCATTTTCCACTTTGGTATCATCTTAAAGGACAATATCTAAGCTTTAAAATCAAATTCTAAAATTTTTTCAAGCTAAGAAATACCATTTTGAATAAATGTTTTCAAAATTCAAACTTTCATTCGGTCCTGTTCTGAAATCCGAGTCGGTTTTTGTGTCATGTAGAGCTTAAACATAGCAATGCTATAAGCTTGTCATCTGCATACTAGATCAGGTTTGAGGAAAATCGAAATTGCTTAAGCAATTGAATCCAATAGTTCAATGCCAAATGGTTTTAAATTTAAACCTGATCTGGTAACCACAGATATTTCCCCTACTTTTCCTAGAAAACTGTGAGATTTTGATTAGAAAAACCCACGTTTACAAGAAAACCGACTCGGAATTGGGATGGTGATTGGATAGTGATTTTGCTTAGCATTTTTTTAGGGCACTAGGCATTTTAATAATGTTTTCAAAATAGTATATCCTAGCTTTAAAACATCGTAGAGCTGTTTGGGATAGTTTACTTTAAAGCTAAGGAGAAATACTGCACGAAAATACCTCATAAAACGATTCTTAAAAGGGATTTTTTAAGCAGCTTCTAGCTTATATTTTTAAAAAATTTACCCGATTACCCCTTACCAAACAACACTTTGAGCAGCGTTTCTACACTTTTCCTAGATGGACAGTGCCTTTCTCATGGTCATGTTTAACAAAAGCAAAACTGATCATAGCAACTCCTGTTAAAACAAGAAACAAAGCCGGTCAAGCCTCTTTAAAATTGACATATAATTATTTTATAAGCTATCACACAATTCTTCAAAGTTGTGTCAAAATCGGATGACTTTTAGGTTATAGCTGCCATAGGAAAGATTCGTCCAGAAACTAGTATTAGTGGGGAGAACTTTGTTGTTTTCAAAGAAAACGCCTCCAAACTTTGTACTTTCTTAGTATGCTATGCTTTCATATGATTCCACTTAGTTTGGTCGAAATCGGACATCTATATAGTATAGCTGTCATACAAAAGTAGAGTCAGAAAAGTAGTCTTAGTGAGAAAAACTTGTGATTTGTTGTTAGTGGAAATGTCCATTAAATTAGTTAGAAAGAAAAAGGAAACTTTGCTCTACTTATACTCTGTACCGTATTTACAAAGAGTATTATAAGTTTGTGCAAAAGTATGTAACAGCCAGAAGGAAGCATCTCCGACCACATAAAGTATATATATTCTTGATCAGCATCAACAGCCGAGTCGATATAGCCATGCCCGTCTGTCTGTCTGTCCGTATGAATGCACTGATTTCAGAGATGGTGAGAGATAGAGGTTTGACATGCATCGTTCATATGCTTCTTATGTCTGCAGGCAGATGAAGTTTATTTGCAATTTTGGCCACGCCCTCTCCCGCCCTCGCAATTTGATAAAAACGTCATATCTCCCACAGTTTTAAAGATAGATGGTTTGTACTTTTCACAAATATTTAGTAATCAAGAATGGTGAAGATTGGAAGAACGGCTGTCGAGTTATGCTCAAAAGTGTGTTCGCTGCTGCAGCGCTATTTTCAGCTGCTACTGCAGCATCAAAACTTATGCTGAGCATATAATTTCGTTGGTATGTTATAGTCGGTTTATAGTTATAGTTCTTTCTCTTTTGATTTCAATTTCAATTGCTAGATTTTATGAAAAGAGTTCCTGCATTTTAATGATTGAATCTGACACTGTGGCATCGACAGCTTATACTTTTTTTGCTTAGAACTATTTGTGCAAAGTACAACAGTTTTTTCTCCATTTCGCGCACTTTAAGTCCAAAAGTCATTTAATACCATGTAATGGATATTATTTTTGGAATAACAACTCTTTTAGTACTCTCTCCAAGTAGAATCCAGCTTCATTTTGATATTGACAGAACTGAGACTTTTTAAACAATGGATTTGCATCAAATGACGCAAATGTTTTTATATTTGGGGCTTGATTAAATGAAGTAAACAAAATATGGTTGTCAAATACCAAACCTAAGCTTTTAAAAGCTGCTGCTCTTTAGGTCAAAATATTCATTTCAAAAGTAAAGTTGTTGCTTCTACTTATTTTAGAATCATACAAAAACAGATTAAGGTTCTGCTGATTAGAAATGCTTTTTTCATAAAAATAAAAACTAAACAAAGTGTTTCAACTTCGTTTTATATGCATCTTTTATTTTTTGATCGTTATAAGTAAACCTTGAAAAATTAAAACAAAAAAAAAAAACTGAACGTGATCAATAAAACAAGAGATACAATTATAAGCAAAAGTCGATGTCTTGATAACGCGAACATTGACTCATCTTGAAGCCCACTCAAAGAAGAGGCATTCTTGGCATCGACAAATATATTGTTGCCATTGAAAGTTGCAAAACTAGTTCGGCAAACGGAACCTGGTTGGGGTTCATGGGCGTGCGTGCATCATCATCATCATCATCATCATCATCAGCAGCAGCAGCGGAATATTTATTTCATATTTAATATAAAATTTGTTTACATTGGTATTCAGGTTTCCAGTTGATATTAATAATAAAAATTTATGGGTCAAGCTAATCGCCAAATGGTGGGGACTATACTATACTAATATATATATAAAACTGAATACTTACAGATAAGCCGGTGACTGATGTATGCTTGGGTTGCATATGCGAGGCCATCAGCGGTTGCAATCAGACGCGTTATTGCGCCGGCGGAGTCTGTGGACTGTTTCGCATAACCTGGGCCTATTGGTCTGATGGCGGCAAATTGACACTGGCCAATGAGAGTCCCCAGTCGGAGGATGGTAAGATATTGTTGATATTGATATTATTAATATTAATATTAATCTCTTCCAAAGCCTATGCCAATTGTGTGAATGATCCCTACTGTGCGGCCAACACCATTCAGAACTATATGACCAAGTTTGGACAGGATTGTGATAGTGATGGTAAGGTTGATTGCTATGACTATGGTGCCATACACAAACTGGGCGGCTATGGCTGCACGGCTGATCTGGGCTATCAATATCGAAACGCGCTGGAGAAATGTTTGACCAACTTCCAGTCTCTGGATGTTCGTACGGCTGGCAAATAGTTGGACGATATATTTTTTAAATTTTAAAAATAATTTATGTGAAAAGTTTGAATTGTGCAATGAAAATTAATGCAAGAACCTATTGAGATTTATGAGTAAAAATATACAATGAAAGAAATATGATAAGAAATTGAAATATATTTTGCATAAGCAATATGAGAGAGGTATACGTCACCAACGTCAACGTCTCTTGCAGCTCCAACCCGGATGTTTGGCTTGGCCAGTAGAAGCTTTGGCCTGGTTTGGAACTTGGCTAAATTTGTATTCACTAACATTTTAGTTTGGCAATCCCTTAGAACAGGTTCGCATGAGGTAAACCGGATTTGGCTCTTTTCAAGCCAAGCTTTAGGCTGGTTCGTGTCTGGGCTAACTGCACACACATTTCTCTACCAGCTCACTCTCTTAAAGGTTTCCCAGCTCAAAAATCAACTCAGTTGTACATCTTCGTTCCGACTGAGCTATACAAATGCTACATTTACATTCGTTTATTAATTTCTTAATACTATGTGGCCTGGCCCAACTCTGCCAGACTTCGGATGATGAAAAGATTGTCAGTTTGACTTGTCTGGAATGCCTCTGCGATACCGTTAGTGGCTGCGATCTGAAAAGAGGTTGTGATGGTGTCACCTGCGGACCGTTTGATATAACCAAACCCTATTGGGTACATGGCGGCAAGTTAACACAAGCTGGATTTGTTGATAGCAATGATGATGAGGGTAAGCTGGATTGGTGAATATTGTTTCATCCGTAGTTTCTTAATGGTCTTCTTGAGCTTACAGCCTATGAATACTGCACCAAGGATGTGTTTTGTGCCAGTGATGTTATACAGAACTATATGAGACGTTTTCGTCAGGACTGTAATGGTGATGGAGTGATAGATTGCTATGATTTTGGAGCCATACACACACTGGGTGGTTATGGGTGCAAGGGTGAAGTTCCTAAACTTTATGGCGAGGCTTTGAAAAGCTGTCTAAATAAACCGGCGGCAGTTGATGGTGATCAACAGTGAACTAAAGTTTTTTCTCCTGTGTTTCAATGAATAAATGATGAAATGCGTTTTGTAAGGCTGAATAGATTCATCAAGGTATACATATTATGCACAAAATTAGGTAAATTTTTCCATTTCACTGCCACTGCCATCAAACTAGTTTCGTCTTAACTGTGTGGTAGAAGACAGACATCATCTAGAACAAAAAACAACAATAACATCCGTCATAAATTATCATGCTCGGAACGTCAATACTTCGTACACACTATTCGTGTGTGGAACCAATTATCCAGCCAATTAAAGGTAGTTAGTTGGGCAGTTTTTAGTGTTAAAAGACAATACAAAACATTATTATTATATAACATTTATTCCAATATAAAGAAACAATGTAAATTTAGGCTTAATTGGGTTAATACTTTTACCAATGTTTCTGTTTTGTAGTGTCTAGTTACATAAATACATAAGAAAGTATGGATAACAACATATCAAAACTTATTGAAAAATCACAGACCCATCAGTCGGTGGTTTCCATGTTTTTCTCATGACTTTTGGATCTTCAACTTGGAAGCAAGCTTAATTATTCTCTGTACCGAAGGTACATAGAGTATAATAAGTTTGTGCAAAAGTATGTAACATCCAGAAGGAAGCATCTCCGACCCCATAAAGTATATATATTCTTGATCAGCATCAACAGCCGAGTCGATATAGCCATGTCCGTCTGTCTGTCCGTATGAACGCACAGATCTCAGAGATGGTAAGAGATAGAGGTTTGACATGTATCGGACATATGCTTCTTATGTCTGCAGGCAGATGAAGTTTATTTTCAATTTTGGCCACGCCCCCTGCCGCCCCCGAAATTTAGACAAAAATTCATATCTCCTACAGTTTTAAAGATAGGTGGGTTGTTCCTTCTAGATATATTTAGTTATAAGGATAACTTATCGATCAGCCAAAGGAATGGTGAAGATTGGATGAACGGTTTTCGAGTTATGATCAAAAGACTGTTCGCTGCAGCAGCGCAGAAGCAGCGCTGCTTTCAGCTACTACTGCAGCATCAAAATTTATGCTGAGCGTATAATTTCGTTGGTACAGAGTATGCTATAGTCGGGCTTGACCGACTTTCTTTCTTGTTTTTGTTATGTGGAGTACAAGGGCTCCAAACTAACTTCACCAGAAAGATTGTGTTTTGATAGATATTCTTCAAATCGAATCCGATTATTAAAGAAATAGAGCTTGATATTTTTTATTCCCTTGCAGACTGTATACTAAAATTGATGTATGTAACGCATAAAGGGAACCATTTTCGACCACATAAAGTATATATATTCGTGATCAGCATGACGTGTTGAGCGGATTTAGCCTTGTCCGTCTGTCCGACTGTTTCTATGCTATCTCCTCCATCAGTTTTAAAGGTATCGCGACCAAACTTTGCACAAAGTCATCTGGTACAAATACGCTGCACATTTGTCGGGACCGGCCGGATCAGATGACTATAACATATAGCTGCCATAGGAACGATCGGTCGAAAAACTAGTTTTGATGAAAAACACCTTTTGTATTTCTTAATTTGCTATGCTTCTTCCTGATTCATCCAATTTTGGTCCAAATCGGGCATCTATATAGTATAGTTGTCATAGAAAAGTGAGAAAAACTAGTTTGCTTTCAGTGGAAATATCCTTCAAAATAGTTAGAAAAACATGCTAAGGGTAATACAAGCTTTGACCGAGCCGATGTTACATATCCTCGGTCCATTTTTTTAAATTAAATGTTAATTTTTTGTATTACTGAAGGTATTTTTAAAATAGTCTACATCGCCGATGCCCACGCTTTATACGCTTCATGCGCCACTGTTGTTGTAATGCGCGAATGCGCATCAGAGATGCGCATGGGGCTGACTCATAAGCATAGGCATAGGCTGGCCGCTATTGCGGAATTAAAGGCAACAACAATATGTGCCGTATCAGACAGCCACAAACAACCAGTTTTCTTTTTCGTTTTCTTGTGGTAGTTGTTGTTTCTGATTTTGGTTTTCTGCTTGTGTAATTGAAAATGCACTCATAAGAAGCTGTTGGGCTCACCTGGTCCATATATTTTACAATGCACTATAGTCTATAAGTCAATCTTTTACGTCATAATGCAAAATGCGTAGTTAAACCAATTCCGTTTCGGATCAATACAAGCCTACTTGTAGTTAAAATTGTATTCCCACAGCCGGCATCCGAATCACACTTTAAAGGCACACAATTTGCACGGTATTAAATTGATTAGATTTATATAGGAACATTTACACATTATGAACTAAAAAGCTTCCATTTATAAAATAAGAATTCGAACTGAACTGAACTATCTATTAAATCCAGAGCTAGAAGCGATAACTGTTTTGCGCTTTTAAAACGGTTTTCAGACCCAAAAGAAGTCTCCAAAACGCAAAGCTACTACGGAAGTGTAATGGGAATCAAATGTCAGAAGTCTACATCACTTTCTTAAGTCAAGAGCCAAAACCAATTGAAATACCTAAAGAAAAAAAGGATTCTTTTTTGCTTTACTTCTAAGACTAAGAATGTATTCCCTTTAAGTCCTTCATTTGCTTTAAGTTCGAAATTTGGTAGTTTTAGAACAATTTTGTATTTGTTAATACTTGTGGTATTACCGTAAGTGATTTGTTTTCGAATTTTATATAGTGAAAGCAAACCAGAAGCATTTAACGGAACAACTCGGATTTCAATTTAAAGGGAATTTCTTACGCCGTCCTTATAAATGGTAAAACTGTATGGTTGTGACATGATTGTTGTATTTATGTGGAAGGGGTACTTAAAAGCTGGTGTACCATAAGGTAGATCACTTGTTAGAAGGTGTACTTTCTGGTCTTGCACTTTAATAAAATGCTCTTGAAATCGCAAAGATATTTTCGAAAGACTTAAGTCGAGCCTATTTGAATTGAATTCACAAATACTAATGATATAACTGAATACTGAATGATATAAGCAAATTTATCTATTGAAATATTGGCTATAAAATGAATACAAAGATCTTCACAAAAACAAATAAAGTGCTGTATAACAGGTTACTTGTAAACATTGATCTACTTGTATTATAACTCTTAGCTGACCAGTTCAGAAACCCCATATATTCCCATATTTTTATCATAATACTCAGCCCTCAGTAAACATCTTAATACATTCAATATTAATTTACTTTCAACAACTTTTAAATTAATAATCCACTTGATTTTCTTTGTTCAGTGTAGAAACCGGTATTTCCCACTAGCTTCAAGGGAGGCGTGTTGCTTACATTCTCTTCACACACAACTGGCTTCAATTGCATTTCTCTAGCGGAAGCGTTAGTACACCCAAACGATTCAATCTGAAAAAAATCATGGAAAGTTTAATAAAACTTTGCTTAGTTTTAAGCTTATTTTTAACACCTTCTATGGTGCGGGGACAAGGTAAGTTTGATATGATATTTCCCACTTCTGTGCTATAAATCCATACACACTCTCAGGTCACTTACTCGACAAGCCCGTCACAGAGCTGTGTCTCACCTGTATTTGTGAGGCCATTAGTGGATGTAATGCCACCGCCACTTGTACCCGTCCCCAGAAGGGCGCATGCGGCATTTTTCGGATAACCTGGGCATATTGGGTGGATGCTGGCAAACTGACCATTAATGGAGAAAAACCCGACTCGGAGCGTGCCTTTATCAATTGTGCAAACGATCCGCATTGTGCGGCCAATTCGGTGCAGAATTATATGAAGAAATTTAATCAGGATTGCAATCAGGATGGCGAAATGGATTGTCATGACTATGCCAGGATACATAAGCTGGGTGCCTATGGTTGCGAAAAAGATATGCCGTATAATTATCAGACTGCATTCGAGGAATGCATAGAGAATTTTGAGGATCAGCAAAATGAGTGAGAGTAAGTTGTAATAGGCTGAGCCGATTCTAAAGTTACACAATTAAGTAAATTGATCAAAACCGATTGTTATATACTCTGTACCTATGAAAAGAGTGAGCTTAGTGGATATCCATTACATAATGCTGATTACATAATATGTCTAGAAGATTAAAACCAAAATATTTGTGGTCTTTACTAAATTCTTTAAAATATACAAACGTATTTGTAATCCCTACTTTAAGAATTATTTAGAAAACGGAAAAATAAAACACGTTGCTGAGTACCTAAAAAATTAGGCTCTTGCTTTTGTGATTTATCTAAAAAGCATTAGAGTCAAGGAACTTAAACTTATTTGTATAATTAATAAGTAGTTCTAAAGGTTTTATATACCCGTGCAGAGGGTATATTGAAATTGTCCAGATGTTTGTAACGCATAGAAGGAAGCATTTCCGAACACATAAAGTATATATATTCACTCAGGGAAAAATACACTGATATTTTAATATTTACACTTTGAATTGAATATTTTCACCATTGATTTAGCGTTAAATATGAAATTCGTATATATAAGAAGTGCACACTTCTAAATTAATATTGGCAATAGTTAAATTTAACATGGAAATAGTTAAAAACTTTTTTTTATTTCAAAATTTTACCAGCCAACACCACCACATCTCTTTTCTATATACTCAATTTTGTTTGTAATGGAGTCCCACTCAATTTTGTTTGTAATGGAGTCCCAAGGAGCTAGAATTCTTTTAGATTTGGTTCTGAAAAACTTCGAATTATGTTAATTTTATAAAAGTTTTAAACTTACTCTGTTGGTGGGACTCGAACTCGGGACCTCTGCACTTGAACTCGATTGGAATGGCGTCTCAACCAGTTGTGCCATCGCGTATGTTGGCTGATCAATGGCTAAAATTCTACTTATATTGAATAGCCTACAGTTGTTTATAAATATCTTTCTGGCATTTTGCAAAAATAAGAATGCTTGTAGTTCTCAAGTTGGAATTCCCTGCATAGTGAATATAAAAGGGGTAACTGAAATTCGCCGATTTAATATGTTTTTAGTCAATTCAAAGTTGTCATTAGTTCATTTAAATACAAAAGGGGCATAGTTAAAGCAAATATGTTTGTGTTAGTTTTTACTATGCAAATTTTCCCGAGTGTTCTTAATCAGCATGACGAGCTGAGTTGATATAGCCATATCCGTATGTCCGTCTGTTTCTATGCCATCTTTCTCCGTCAGTTTTAAAGATATCGCTACCAAAGGTTACTCGAAGTCTTCTGAAACCTGGTGGATCGGATGACTATAGCATACAGCTGTCATAGGAACCATCGGTCGAAAAACTAGTTCTAGTGACAAAACCTTATTTATTTTTACTGCAAACGTCTCCAAACTCTCTAATTACTAGTTTTAAATGCTTCTCTATGATTCTGCCAAATTTAGTCGACATCGAACATCTATATAGTATAGCTGCCAGAGAAAAATAAGGTTAGAAAAATTTTCTTAGCAAGAAAAACTTTTTTGTTTTTAGTTTAAACCGCTTTAAAATTGTCATATATTTATTTTATAAGCTTTCAAATAATTCTTCAAAGTTTTGTCAAAATTTGGATGACTATAGTTTATAGCTGCCATAGGAACGATCGGTGGAGAAACTAGTTTTAGTAAGGAAAACTTTTTTGTTTTCAAAGAAAACGCCTCATAACTTTGTATTTCTTAGTTTGCTATGCTTTTGATTACACATGATACATGCAATTTGCTAGCAATTTGTTCACCTGTGATGCAGTTTTATGTTTTTCTTATGTTTGCAATCTTTTTTCACACACAATAATAAGGGGTTTCAATGGTAGCGCTTTGAACACATTATGATCATTTCATATTGTTATTTTGAAGAGGCCAAGTGAAGGCTCACTCTACGTCTTATTTGTGAAATGACTTTTATTATTTGTTAACATAACAAAACACCATGAAGAAGATTGGTCTGCCATACTGCTCTTTCCAAAATCTCTTGGCTCTCTCATTAGAAGTCTTAGCCCATCGATCGCAAGTCAGCAGCTGCCTCCTCACGCCAGCTTTGCCATAACAGTTTGGGAATTCCAAAGCAGCATGCATTTACTTTTCCTTTTTTATACCCCAGTTAGGTTTGGGTATGAACAATAAATCTGTATTTGTTCCGGCTATTTTTGCTCAATAAATACACGCTTTCCCCCCCTCTTTTTGGTTCTACAATTCAATACTCGACACCCGCAGTTCCACTTAGTCTAGTCAAAGCCCTCGATTAAATTTCTAATAAAACAACACAATCGACGCGCTGAGCGTTTCAGTTTTGTAACACTTGTCGGAAGTGCATCATGTCTGGCTCTCTCCTGTATGTTTCTCTGATTTTAATTCTCGGTCTAAACTGGGCTCAGGCTAGCGATCGGACGCAGAAACCCATCACCGAGACCTGTTTGCTTTGCATGTGCGAGGCCTTGAGCGGTTGCAATGATACAGCTATCTGTGTAAATGGAGCATGTGGCATTTTTCGTATAACCTGGGATCAATGGGTGGATTCGGGACGTCTAACCATAGATGGGGATACACCTCTCTCTGAGAGTGGTAAGCCATATAATTGGGCCATCAATGGAGCAGTAATTAACATATTACATGTACTTTGAAGCCTTCACCAATTGTGCCAACAATCCGCAGTGCTCCGCAGACACACTCCAAAGCTATATGGTTAAATATGGCCAAGATTGTAATAATGATCAGCAGGAGAACTGTTTCGACTATGGCGCCATACACTATATGGGTCCATTCAATTGTCAGGCCGATATGCCCTATACATATGAGAGCATATTCAAGAGATGCCTCAAACGAGCTCAGCGAGAACAACAGCGTTAACAAGGGAAATGAATACATTAAAAATCAGATTTATTAACTATTTATTCTAGGAAATATCTATGTAGCTTCGCTAATAATTTTTTTCTTAATAAATCCGTCAAATGCTTTAGTCTGGCTCTGGTACTCGTCGAGTGAGAACGCCCTACAGCTTAAGCTTAAAACATCTAAGTGGAAAACTTTTTCCAAAATCTATTAAAAATGTTTAACTGTTTTTACCGGCTAAATGTTTTGTTTTGTTTGTGGGGATTCCTCAGTCTATGGCACTGTGGAACAACTCTTGAAGGTAAGGAATTGAAATTGAGTGCATAAATTGTAAAGCATTTTAAGTAAGAAACATTATTTCATCTTAATTAATTTGAATAGGGATAATAAAAACTTTTATTGTTCATAATTTAAGTGTAGGTAGTCCGGATCTTTACTTACTGTTTGTCGGATTGATAGAAAATCTTGATTACTAAATGTGTCTTAAAGCTATAAACCATCTATATACACAACTTTGGGGAATTTGACTTAGACAATAGGAGGCGTGGCAAAACGCGGTTCTCGGTACTGGTATATTTCTGGCTAAAAGCTTTTACCTATTAAATATACTCTGTGTACCCTTAATTCAACGAATAAAAGCCAAATATAGTTGATACTTTCATATCCACACAGAAAAAAACAAACGGCCGAAAATTGTATACCCTTGCAGCACGTTTTTCTACCTTATTTGAATTTCCACTGAAAACAAATAAGTTTTTCGTATTAAGACTATTTTTCTGACTCTACTTTTGTATGACAGCTATACTATATAGCTGTCCGATTTTGACCAAACTTGACAGAATCTTGGTGAACCATAGAAAACTTAGAAATACAAAGTTTGGAGGCGTTTTCTTTGAAAACAAAAAAGTTTTTCTCACTAAAACTAGTTTCTCGACAGATCATTCCTATGACAGCTATAGCCTATAGTCATCCGATTTTGATAAAACTTTAAAGAACTGTGTGAAAACTTATAAAATAAATATATGCCAATTTGTCAGATGTTTGCATTGAAAATAAAAAAGTTTTTTCTATTAAGACTATTTTTCTAACCTTACTTTTTTATGGATTTCAACCAAACTTGCCAGAATCATGGTGAAGCATAGTAAACTAATAAATACAACGTTTGTAGACTTTTTTTTGAAAACAAGAAAGTTTTTCTTCCTAAAACAAGAAAGAAAGTCGGTCAAGCCCGACTATAACATACTCTGTACCAACGAAATTATACGCTCAGCATA